>JBBGZY010000173.1:2400000-3000000 GCA_037952925.1 Lithobates clamitans | reverse complement strand
CCATCAGTGTCGCCCATCAGTGCCACCCATCAATGCCCATCAGTGCCCATATGTACCGTCTATCCGTGCTGCCTATCCGTGCCCACCAGTGCCACCTATCAGTGCCCATCAGTGCCACCTAACAGTGCCCATCAGTGCTGCCTCTCAGTGCCACATATCAGTGCCACCTATCAGTGCCCATAAGTGTGGCATATTAGTTCTTCTTCATCAGTGCCCATTAGGGATGAGCTGAACACCCCCCGGTTCGGTTCGCACCAGAACCTGCGAACGGACCGAAAGTTCGCACGAATGTTAGAACCCCATTGACGTCTATGGGACTCGAACGTTCTAAATCAAAAGTGCTCATTTTAAAGGCTAATTTGCATGGTATTGTCCTAAAAAGGGTTTGGGGACCCGGGTCCTACCCCAGGGGACATGTATCAATGCAAAAAAAACTTTTAAAAACGGCCGTTTTTTCGGGAGCAGTGATTTTAATGATGCTTAAAGTAAAAAAAAAAAAGTGAAATATTCCTTTAAATATCGTATCTGGAGGGGTGTCTATAGTATGCCTGTAAAGTGATGCGTGTTTCCCGTGTTTAGAACAGTCCCTGCACCAAATGTCATTTTTAAAGGAAAAAATCTCTCATTTAAAACTGCTTGCGGGTTTAATGTAATGTCGGGTCCTGGCAATATGGATGAAAATCAGTGAGACAAACGGCATGGGTACCCCCCAGTCCATTACCAGGCCCTTTGCGTCTTGTATGGATATTAAGGGGAACCCCGCACCCAAATTAAAATAAGGAAAGGTGTGGGGCCACCAGGCCCTATATACTCTGAACAGCAGTATACAGGCGTTGCAAACAAGACAGGGACTGTAGGTTTGTTGTTAAGTAGAATCTGTTTGTAATTTTGAACGGGTACATTTTTAACGTGTTTAGCTCCAGCCAATTCAATTTTTGAAAATTTGGGTTTTTTTGTGGAACAAGGATTGGAAAGCATCAGTGGAAAGGAGAAATGTTTTTCCCATATTAACTCTTACAGGAGAGAATTTCCCTTCCTAGGGGTAGATTTCATCTCACTTCCTGTTGTCTCCTTCCGTTTGCAAGTAGGAGTCATTTGTAAGTTAGATGTTTGAAAGTAGGGTCCTGCCCTATATACTCAGCAGAAATTTGGGCCTTAGGTGTTGCTGTGGCCACAACACTGTAAGCCCTCACAGGGCCCTGCTGTGAAATATTAGATCAAGAATTGTAATTACATGCCCCTGTTGAACGGGAGCTGAAAAATTAGGCCTTAGGCACTGGTGCTGGTGCCACAACACTGCAACCCCTCACAGACACTCTAGTTGGAGTGCAGGAACAAGCCCTGCTGCAAAGTATTGCATCAAAAATTGTAATTACACGCCCCTGTTAAACAAGGGCTAAAAAATTGGGCCTTAGGCACTGGTGCTGGTGCCACAACACTGCAACCCCTCACAGACACTCTAGTTGGAACGCAGGAACGAGCCCTGCTGCAAAGTATTTCATCAAAAATTGTAATTACACGCCCCTGTTAAACAGGGGCAGAAAAAATGGGCCTTAGGCACTGGTGCTGGTGCCACAACACTGCAACCCCTCACAGACACTCTAGCTGGAATGCAGGAACGAGCCCTGCTGCAAAGTATTACATCAAAAATTGTAATTACACGCCCCTGTTAAACAGGGGCTGAAAAATTGTGCCTTAGGCACTGGTGGTGGCGCCCAGAACCAAAAATGTTCTTACAAGCTATCAGCGTGATGATTGAGGAGGAAGAGGATAATTACTCAGGGTTAGTCACTCAGCATCAGCATAGGCAGTCTTTGAAGGGATCTGAGATTTCAAAAAAAATTATTCGGTTACATCAGCATCAGGTGTTTGGTAGCTGGTGGTGATCCAAGACTGATTCATTTTTATGAAGGTCAGTCGATCGACCGAGTCAGTGGACAGACGCACCCTGTGATCGGTTACCATGCTTCCAGCAGCACTGAATGTGCGTTCCGAAAGAACGCTGGATGCAGGACAGGCCAGTAGCTCAATTGCATACTGTGCAAGCTCTGGCCAGTGATCCATCCTCAAGACCCAGTAACCCAGAGGATTTTCGGTGGGAAAGGTGTCCAAGTCTGATCTTGCCCCTAGGTATTCCTGCACCATGTAAAACAGACGCTGGCGATGGTTGCTGGAACCGATCATACCTTGAGGCTGCGGACCAAAAAATTGTCTGAACGCATCAGTCAGACGGCCAGCTTCTCCACCGCTCCTTCTTTGACTGACCGAAGCCTCAGCAACACGTTGTCCAGAAACAGGAGTTTGTAACCTCCCAGTCTCTGGGAACGCATTGCACAGAGTTTTCTGCAAGGCCTCCCAAAGATGTTTCATCCTCTGCTCCCTCTGCGATGGCAAGATAAGATCCGCAACCTTACCCTTGTAACGTGGATCAAGGAGGGTTGCCAGCCAGTATTGGTCTTTCTCCTTGATACCACGAATACGAGGATCCTTACGCAGGCTTTGCAGGATCAGGGAGGCCATGCAGCGTAGGTTTGCTGAGGCATTCGGTCCGGAGTCCTCTGGGTCACTAAGGACGACATGGTCCGCAGCCACCTCCTCCCAGCCACGTACAAGTCCATGTGTTTCTTGGGACTGATCCCTTAAAGACTGCTGCTGATGCTGAGTGCCAGGCTCCACCTTCATACTGACACAATCTTCCTCCTCCTCCTCCTCCTCCTCTTCCTGTGCAGGAACACTGTCTGGATAAAGGGGGCCTTGAGAGCTAAGGAAGTCCTCCTCTTCCTGCCTCTGTTCTGCCTCAAGTGCCCTGTCCATTATTCTCATGAAGCGTGTGCTCCAACAGGTGGACAAGGGGGACAGTGTCACTGATGCATGCACTGTCACTGCTCACCATCCTCGTGGCCTCCTCAAATGGTGACAGGACAGTGCATGCATCCCTGATCATGGCCCACTGGCGTGGGGAAAAAAAAACAAGCTCCCCTGACCCTGTCCTGGTGCCATAGTCGCACAGGTACTCATTGATGGCCCTCTGCTGCGTGTGCAGCTGCTGCAGCATGGCCAACGTTGAGTTCCACCTGGTGGGCATGTCACAGATTAGGCGGTTCTTGGGCAGGTTAAACTCCTTTTGGAGGTCCGTCAGCCGAGCACTGGCATTATATGACCGGCGGAAATGCACACAGACTTTCCTGGCCTGCCTCAGGACATCCTGTAAGCCCGGGTACCTGCCCAAGAACCGCTGCACCACCAAGTTAAGGACGTGAGCCAAACAGGGCACATGGGTCATTTGTCCCTGTCGGAGGGCAGAGAGGAGGTTGGTGCCATTGTCGCAAACCACCATTCCTGCCTTAAGTTGGCGTGGCATCAACCACCTCTGAACCTGCCCCTGCAGAGCTGACAAAACCTCTGCCCCAGTGTGGCTCCTGTCCCCCAAGCACACCAGCTCAAGCACCGCATGGCATCTTTTGGCCTGCGTACTTGCGTAGCCCCTTGAATGACTACGGTGCACCGCTGGTTCCAAGGAAGAGGCCATGGAGGAAGAAGAAGAGGAGGGGGTGGAGGAGAGAGGTGTGTCACAATCATTAGCATTTTGGAGGCGTGGTGGCGGAACAACCTCCAACACTACTGCACCTTGTCCTGAATCCTTCCCAGCTGCCAGCAGAGTCACCCAATGCGCCGTGAAACTTAGGTAAAATTCCTGTCCATGCTTGCTGGACCATGAGTCAGTGGTAATATGCACCTTACCGCTGACCGCCCTGTCCAGCGAGGCATGGACATTGCCTTCCACATGCCGGTAGAGAGCCGGAATCGCCTTCCGTGAGAAAAAGTGGCGTTTGGGTACCTGCCACTGAGGAACAGCACATTCCACAAACTCACGGAAGGGGGCAGAGTTTACCAACTGAAAAGGCAGCAGTTGAAGTGCTAGCAATTTTGCCAGGCTAGCATTCAACCGCTGGGCATGTGGATGGCTGGGAGCAAACTTCTTTCGGCGGTGCAGCAGCTGGGGCAGGGAAATTTGCCTGGTACAATCTGACGTCGGTGTACCAAAAGCAGATTGCCCACAAGTACTTAGCTGTGACACACCTAATTCTACACCTTCATTCCTCTCAGTGCAGGTCTCAGAGAGGACTGAAGGTCTAGTGGGGTTGGAAATCTCAGCTGATGAGGAGCAAGGAGAAGTCCTCTTTGTTCTTTGGTGTGGGTCTTTTAGATACGCTTGCCAACGAACTGCATGGCAGGTCAACATATGTCTGGTCAAGCATGTGGTATCCAAGCGGGAGATGTTTTGGCCACGTGAGATACGCTTGAGACATATGTTGCAAATAGCAGCGGTGCGATCTGATGCACTCGTCTCAAAAAAGGCCCACACCAAAGAACTTTTTGAATAACGCGCAGAGACTGCAGCGCCCTGCACATGTGGAGCTTTGGGGTGTGATGCAGTCAATGTGCTGCCCTTAGGCTGGCCCCTGGAGGGCATCCTGCCTCGTTGGTGATGTGCTGCCTCCTCCTCCTCCTCTCTCCTATCAGGCACCCACGTTGAGTCAGTGACCTCATCATCCCCTCCCTCCTCATCACTGGAGCAAACCTGGCAGTATGCTGCAGCAGGGGGAGCATGACTGCCAGATTGCTGTCCTTCTTGGGCACCCCCTCTGTCCGTGCTCATGTTACTGCCTTCATCGAGCTCAGTATCATCATCAGAGCCTTCCAAACGCTGGGCATCCTCCTGGAGCATGTACCCAACACTGTGGTCAAACAGTTCAAGGGACTCCTCAGGAGGACATGGTGGGGCTAGGGAAGGAGTCACTGATGACATTGAGCCGAGGGAAGAGGCCGCTGCTTTGCCAGACAAAGTACCCTGGGCATGGGTGAGAGAGGATGAGGAGGATGAAGACGGCTTGGTCATCCACTCGACCAACTCTTCCGCATGTTGCGGCTCAACATGGCCAGCTGCCGAAAAAAAGGCCAAGCGTGTCCCATGGCCACGTGCTGATGAGGATGCACCGTCTCCACGACCAGCACTAGACACAGAGCCTGCTTGCCCTCTCTTATTGGCTTGTGACTGTCTGCCTCTCCTTCTTGGCCTTCCAGACATACTAATGGCCTGTAGCTGCACTAAGCTGGGATATAGATATATATATATATATATATATATATATATATATATATATATATATATGTACTGATACTGCAGCTAGCAAAATCAACTGCCTGCCTGTAGTATGAGAACACCACCAACCTTCTACAGGTAGCTTTAGCTGAACACTGTGAGGTGGACGCACCCCACTAACTTGTAGGTTTAGCTGAACACTGTGAGCAGGACGCACCCCACTAACTTGTAGGTTTAGCAGAACACTGTGAGCAGGACGCACCCCACTAACTTGTAGGTTTAGCAGAACACTGTGAGCAGGACGCACTGCACTAACTGTAAATAGTCTAGCTGCCTAACTGTGGTACTAATAGGATCAAAAGAACACCAGCAATTTTCTTCAGGTAGCTGTATTTACTGTAACAAGACAAGCCTGCCTGTCAGTAAGAAGATAACAGAAACGGATCTAGCTGAACACTGTGAGCAGGATGCACCCCACTAGCTTGTAGGTTTAGCTGAACACTGTGAGGTGGACGCACCCCACTAACTTGTAGGTTTAGCTGAACACTGTGAGCAGGACGCACCCCACTAACTTGTAGGTTTAGCAGAACACTGTGAGCAGGACGCACTGCACTAACTGTAAATAGTCTAGCTGCCTGACTGTGGTACTAATAGGATCAAAACAACACCAGTAATTTTCTTCAGGTAGCTTTATATACTGTAACAAGACAAGCCTGCCTGTCAGTAGGAAGATAACAGGAACGGATCTAGCTGAACACTGTGAGCGGGACGCACTGCACTAAATGTAAATAGTCTAGCTGCCTGACTGTGGTACTAATAGGATCAAAAGAACACCAGTAATTTTCTTCAGGTAGCTGTAAATACTGTAACAAGACAAGCCTGCCTGTCAGTAAGAAGATAACAGGAATGGATCTAGCTGAACACTGTGAGCAGGACGCACCCCACTAACTTGTAGGTTTAGCTGAACACTATGAGCAGGACACACTACACTAACTGTAAATAGTCTAGCTGCCTGACTGTGGTACTAATAGGAATAAAAGAACACCAGCAACTTTCTTCAGGTAGCATTATATATACTGTAACAAGAAAAGCCTGCCTGTCAGTAGGAAAATAACAGGAACGGATCTAGCTGAACACTGTAAGCAGGACGCACTGCACTAAATGTAAATAGTCTAGCTGCCTAACTGTGGTACTAATAGGATCAAAAGAACACCAGTAATTTTCTTCAAAATACTGTAACAAGACAAGCCTGTCTGTCAGTAAGAAGATAACAGGAAGGGATCTAGCTGAACACTGTGAGCAGGACGCACTGCACTAAATGTAAATAGTCTAGCTGCCTGACTGTGGTACTAATAGGATCAAAAGAACACCAGTAATTTTCTTCAAATTACTGTAACAAGACAAGCCTGTCTGTCAGTAAGAAGATAACAGGAACGGATCTAGCTGAACACTGTGAGCAGGACGCACTGCACTAAATGTAAATAGTCTAGCTGCCTGACTGTGGTACTAATAGGATCAAAAGAACACCAGTAATTTTCTTCAGGTAGCTTTATATACTGTAACAAGACAAGCCTGCCTGTCAGTAGGAAGATAACAGGAACGGATCTAGCTGAACACTGTGAGCAGGACACACTGCACTAAATGTAAATAGTCTAGCTGCCTGACTGTGGTACTAATAGGATCAAAAGAACACCAGCAATTTTCTTCAGGTAGCTTTATATACTGTAACAAGACAGGCCTGCCTGTCAGTAGGAAAATAACAGGAACGGATCTAGCTGAACACTGTGAGCAGGACGCACTGCACTAAATGTAAATAGTCTAGCTGCCTGACTGTGGTACTAATAGGATCAAAAGAACACCAGTAATTTTCTTCAGGTAGCTTTATATACTATAACAAGACAAGCCTGCCTGTCAGTAGGATGATAACAGGAACAGATCTAGCTGAACACTGTGAGCAGGACGCACTGCACTAAATGTAAATAGTCTAGCTGCCTGACTGTGGTACTAATAGGATCAAAAGAACACCAGTAATTTTCTTCAGGTAGCTTTATATACTGTAACAAGACAAGCCTGTCTGTCAGTAGGAAGATAACAGGAACGGATCTAGCTGAACACTGTGAGCAGGACGCACTGCACTAAATGTAAATAGTCTAGCTGCCTGACTGTGGTACTAATAGGATCAAAAGAACACCAGCAATTTTCTTCAGGTAGCTTTATATACTGTAACAAGACAAGCCTGCCTGTCAGTAGGAAAATAACAGGAACGGATCTAGCTGACCACTGTGAGCAGGATGCACTGCACTAAATGTAAATAGTCTAGCTGCCTGACTGTGGTACTAATAGGATCAAAAGAACACCAGTAATTTTCTTCAAAATACTGTAACAAGACAAGCCTGCCTGTCAGTAAGAAGATAACAGGAATGGATCTAGCTGAACACTGTGAGCAGGACGCACTGCACTAAATGTAAATAGTCTAGCTGCCTGACTGTGGTACTAATAGGATCAAAAGAACACCAGTAATTTTCTTCAGGTAGCTTTATATACTGTAACAAGATAAGCCTGCCTGTCAGTAAGAAGATAACAGGAACAGATCTAGCTGAACACTGTGAGCAGGACGCACTGCACTAAATGTAAATAGTCTAGCTGCCTGACTGTGGTACTAATAGGATCAAAAGAACACCAGTAATTTTCTTCAAAATACTGTAACAAGACAAGCCTGCCTGTCAGTAGGAAGATAACAGGAACGGATCTAGCTGAATACTGTGAGCAGGACGCACTGCACTAAATGTAAATAGTCTAGAAGATAACAGGAACGGATCTAGCTAAACTGAATACAGTGTATATATATATATGCAACACCTGGGATGCATATATATACACAATACACTTTAAGTGCAGCTAACTGACTGACTGTCCTGCCTAATCTAGCTAACTCAAATGAAATGACACTGTCTCTCTCTCTCTCTATTTCTCAGCACACCGGAACACACTGCACAGGGCCGCCGTGCAGGCGGCCTTATATAGTGTGGGGCGTGTACTAAATCCCCTGAGTCATAATTGGCCAAAGCCTCCTTGGCTTTGGCCAATTACGGCTCTCTGTTAAGGCGGCGCTGTGATTGGCCAAGCATACGGGTCATAGTGCATGCTTGGCCAATCATCAGCAAGCAATGCACTGCGATGCCGCAGTGAATTATGGGCCGTGATGCGCCACACGAATTTGGCGCAAACGGCCCATATCGTTCGCAATTCGGCGAACGACCGAACAGCCGATGTTCGAGTCGAACATGGGTTCGACTCGAACACGAAGCTCATCCCTAGTGCCCATAAGTGCCGCCTCATCAGTGCCCATAAGTGCCACCTCATTAATGCCCACCAGTTCAGCCTATTAGTGCCCATCGGTGCTGTCTCATCAGCACACATCAGTGAAGGTGAAAAATTACTTAGTTACAAAATTTACTGACAGAAAAAAGTAAAAAACTTTTTTTTTTCCAAATTTTTGGTCTTTTTTTAATAAAAAACCCAGCAGTGATTAAATACCACCAAAAGAACAGATCAGTGTACTGTGGGTACAGTGTAGCATGACCGCGCAAATGTCATTCAAAGTGCGACAGCGCTGAAAGCTGAAAAATGGCTTGAGTAGGAAGGGAGTGTTAGTGCCTGGTAGGCAAGTGGTTAATAGAGTTTGCATGTTCGCTAGAACTTTTTGCCTCTTCGAGATGTTCTGGTGCGAACCGAATGGGGGGGGGGTGTTCGGCCCATCCCTATTTAGGAGTTGCTGCAGTTAGGGAAAGTTCAATCTCCTTCTCCTGAACACGTAAGAATCAGAACTTTGTGAGCGCAGACCGCAACGCGGCAAAATGAAATTTTGCCACAATTATGTTGCTTTTCGTGTTTCCCCACAGCCGGCAGTCAAAGTAGGCCAAGCTGTTTTCCTTCTCCATACATGTAAATGCATAAACACCTTGATGCAACTAATGCTGGCCATATGCTTGTAGATTTTCCATGTCCATTTGAAAATTTGTATGAACATTTGTATGAATATTTATATTTAAAGACTTAACATATTTCCTTCAAAAGTACTTTGAAATTTCCTTTTGCTTTTAACATTGGTTTTTGAATTGAGTAATTTCCTGAATAAAAAACACATACACTGATAGAAATCTGTTATTTCAAGAAACATTTTCCATGCTGCTCCTTCAATTCTATTTTTTTCTAGTTTCAATAATTCTTTATTGAGGTTTTACATATACAATAAGTAAGACAACATGTTGACTACAAAACAGATGTTCCGTCTAAAGTAAGGTTTACATTGGTTCAAACACATCTTAGTTGGCAGTAAGTGGTCATGGAGTGAGCTCCTTCAAATGTTAGTCAGTCGCAAAATAAATGTCAACTTGACCCCACTAATGATTAAAAAAATTGAACAAACATTCATAAAACAAAAAATGTTGAATTCTACTAGTGTTTGGCCTGATTAAAGCAGTGTTAAATCCAAAAGCAAACATTTATTATCAACTTGCCGACCGCCCCACAGCAGATTTACTGCTACAGGACGGCCGCCCTATGCAGGATCACGTGTGTATATATATATATATATATATATATATGTAGCGCTGGTAGATTTATGATCTACCAACTGATAAAACTGTTAAATTTAGTAAATTGCTCGTTAGGGGAGTTAGATTTGCCTCTGTTCCAGCTTGGCTGACGTTGCGTGTGGTTCCACACTGAGCCAGTGTGTGTCACTGTTACCATTGGCTAGTGTTGGAAAGGCAACGTGTCGAAGCGTATGGGTGCTCCTCTGTCCCGGAGACAACTCGGTGGAGGTGGGACAGGGTATTTATGGGACAGACGCCATGTTTTGGGGTTCATTTTCAGCCACCTGCTGGCCCTTCTGGCCGACAGGTATGCGTTAGAGTGCTACCTCACGGTCCTCCGTTCCGGAGGCCCGCGCCACTGCGGCGCATGGGTGGGCCCAGAGGCATGTTTGGGGCCTACCACAGCAGCCAAGGAATGGTCCTGAGCTGTCTATCCAGAGTGAAGAAACTGGACAACCGAGAAGATCCCAGGGGAGCACCCGTCATGGAAGGATCACGCAGAGTGCTGGTCTGGAGAGGGGCCTGGTGACTCGGTTGGAGGACGTATCCTAAAGTAGTCTTACAGCATAGTACTGCCGGGTTGGCTTAGAGGTCTAAGTACTGTGTCTGACATTCACCACAAAGTTTAATACATCCTGTGGCAGAGGATTGTATGGATTTATTTCAAGCAAGTCTGTGGCAGAGACTTTTGTTCATGCTACGTACTGGCTGCTAGGCAAGTGAGAGAGGCCTATCCAGGCGAGCAAAGATTGTGTCCCACAAGGGGATTGCATCCGATTACAATATTCAACTTTAAAGGACATTCTCAAGAATCCTAAAGAAAGGTATTTGAGCTTCCCTGTAGCTTCCCTCCTGCCTCTTTCCTGCTACTTCATTCGTTACTTGGTTCAAAAAAGCATTGAAAATGTATCAAGTGTTGGTGCTTTTATCGTCCAGAGATAAACTCAACGGAACCCTAGACCCGGTGCCGGTGAAGCAGGGGTATCGAGAGTGAAGGTAACAGGCCTGCTTTAAACCAGCAGCTCCACTGAGTTATTGCTACATATATAATGTGATCCTGCACTTCCGGGTATCAGGCCAGCAGCTCGCTCCAGCTGTGATTTTACACAGCGGGAGCTGATCAGTGGGTACCGTGGACCCGATGTTCCCACCAGCACTCGCTGATTGTTTTGTACACTAACAGAACAGCAGTCTGCCTATGTAAACAAGGCAAATTGCCATCCTGTCAGTACAGAAGGCATGGATCCTGTGTTTCCGATCCATGCCTTCCACTAGTAAAAGCACCTTCACTACACTGAAACATTAGCTAGGCACACAGTTAACCCTTTGATCGCCCCTGATGTTAACCCCTTCCCAGCCATTGTCAGTACAGTGACGGTGCATATTTTTTAGCACAAATCACTGTAATAATGTCACTGGTCCACAAAAAAGTGTCAAAAGTGTCAGGTGACTGATTTGTCCGCCGCAATATTACAGTCCTGCTATAAGTCGCTGATCGCCACCATTACTAGTAAACATAAATAAATAAAAATATCCCATAGTTTGTAGACACTATAACTTTTGCGCAAACCAGTCAATTTACACTTATTGGAATTTTGTTTACCAAAAACATGTAGCAGAATACATATAGCCTAAATGGAAGAAATTCAATTTTTTTACATTTTTTTATGATTTTGTGATCAAATATCACCAAAAGAAAGCTCTATTTGTGGGAAAACAAAAACAAATATTTTGGATACAGCTTTGCATGACCACGCAATTGTCAATTAACGTAACGCAGTGCTGCCTCACAAAACATGGCCTGGCCAGAAAGGGAGGTGAATCTTCTGGAAGTAATAAGTGGTTATATTGCAGCTTAGCAATTCTGATGGCTGCATTAGTTTTCTCTTTAAGACTTTCTTTCTTCTATTTTCATCTGTAGATCCAGCCAGTAAGCCTGTTTTTATAAAAGAACAAGCTCACTTTCAGATGTATGAGTTTACAGGGATGAGACAAACCATTTAACACTGGCAGAGGTGCTTGCAATGATCAGCTTTTATTTATTCATGTAAAGCCTTTTTCCCAAAAGAAAAAAAAGTTTGCTGTAACAGATTATAAAGTGTGAGCTAGAGCTTGGTTTCAGTTTGTTAGTGTATCTAAATTTACTAGTACACTTAACACTACCCTCCCCCCTAGACTGAAAATGCTGCTCTCTGCTGTGCCCCACGCTCATTCATCCAGAATGGGGGCACTCTAATAGTGTTACTGGCCAGATCAAGAAAAAAAAAGAAAACTAATGCAACCACAACCTCTAATGATTGGTAAGCTGCAATATAATTCATTTTTGGTTTTGGGTTTAATCAGTGGTTTTGTCTCAGAGAACAGGTACAGGAACTCCCCCTTTCCAAGTAACCCCTTGTCCACGTTCCCTACCCACCTCCAAGCACGAGAAGCAGCATGGGCATATTCACTGTGACTACTAATATGTTGCTATCAGCAGCCTATAAAAAGAACCCATCTTTACATCTTTGCAAAACTTTAACCAGATAATAATATATGTGCTTTGTTTTTTTTAATTATTCAAAGCGAATCTCATTTCACAATACATCGGCACCTGTATCACACATGTAATGTTTACTATTTTAATCCTTTAATATCCGTATTTTTGAACAATACTTTGACATCCTCAAACAATTCCAAGAGGAAGTCCATATTGCTTTTGTGTGATAAATATCCTTTTCCTCCGATGTTGTAATTGTTGAATGTTAGGAAATATCCCTGAAGACCGAACAGATGTCTATTACTTCAAAAACAAACTTTTTCATCCATAGTGTTTTTTTTGTTTTTTTGTTAGCTTTTTATTTTGCCTTCAACATTGAACCATCTCACTAACTCCTGTGATCATTTTTTGCCTTTCTTTGTTTTGTTTTTTTGTCATTTATTCTTTGCTAATAGATAATACTAAAATAGTATTTATATAACAGCTTACCTGTAAAATCCTTTTCTTGGAGTACATCACAGAGCCATAGTATCAACTATATGGGTATATAGGCACCTTCAGGTGATGGACACTGGCACACCCAATACAGGAAGTTCACTCCCTATATAACCCCTCCTCCTATTAGGAGTACCTCAGTTTTGTAGCAAATCAATATACACAAATCTCAAAAGAGGGGAGGGACCTCTGTGTCCTGTGATGTACTCCAAGAAAAGGATTTTACAGGTAAGCTGTTAAAAAAATCCTATTTTCATTATCGTACATCACGGAACACAGAGCCATAGTATTAACTATATGGGACGTCCCATAGCAATGCTATTTGAGGGCAGGGAGAGAGAACCCATAGGACACCTCCTAGACTTGAGGACCTACACTGCTGCCTGCAGCACACTGTGCCCAAAGGCGATATCCTCATGCCTTCTTACATCCCCGTGATAAATCCTGGTGAATGTATGCACTGAAGACCAAGTTCCTTACAGATCTGAGCCATGGAGGCCTGGTGATGCACTGCTTAAGAAGCACTAACTGCTCCGGTAGAGTGCGCTTTGACTTGAAAAGGTGGAATCTTACCTTTTAAACCATAAGCCTGAATTATAACTTGATGAATATACTTAGCTATAGTGGATTTCAACGCTGCCTGTCCTTTCCTAGGACCTTCTGGCAACACAAAAAAGACATCAGTCTTCTGGTTCTGAGTAGTCGTCTTTAAATAGACTTTGACCGCTCTCACCACATCAAGACAATGTAGTGACTTCTTGTGTTGCGTTTGTTACAAAAGCTTTTTTTTTATTTTAATCAGACATAAGATACATGGGACATAACATTACACAATAGTGAATTGGCCAGATTACTGTCAGTTTTTGGCTTGAGTAGATTTCTCAAACAAATGCTGTTTCATACAATAGGTACGTAGATACCATTGTTGTATTCAATTGACATTTTTCAACAGGTTATCGTCTCTATAGGTACAGTAAACAAGTAAGAAATGTACTTGTTTGAGGTTCTTTCAGCTCTCAAACTGAAAGAATGACTGTTAGATTACTGTCAGGTGTTGGCTTGAGTAGACAATGGGTACATAGATAACTTTGTGGTATTCAATTGACAGTTTTCAACAGTCCATTGTTTCTACAGCTACAGTAAACAGGTATGTTTTCTGTTGTTTGGTAACTATGGTAAACAGCCTGATACATAAAAGGGGAATTCAGGCATAAGCTAGGGACACACACACACACACCATCATGCTGTAAGATCAGAAGCCACCCATGATAGAAGAAACGTGCCTGATCCTCCAGAAGAATCATTGCCAATGGAGATCATGAACATACAGTAACAGAAGATAAGTAACTTTTAAGTGTATTTGTACTGTTAGACCATAGGCTGTTCATTTACTAGGCATTTTGCTTGTTATAGATATCTGTCAGTCTTGTATTGTATTCCTAATATTGTAATAGTTTTGTATGTACCGCATCTTTGTATAGTAAAAGCATATTTACACACTGCAGAAATCTTAGCTTCCTTGCTTATACCACAGAGTAACCTTGCTAGATAGACGCAAGCAAAACACTTCTCCTCCCTAGAACATGGTTTTGGAATAAATGGTGGCAGGACAATATCTTGGTTCAAGTGAAAACCTGAGACCACTTTAGGCAGAAAACTTGGACGAGGACACAACACAACCCTGTTCTCATGAATAATCAAATATGTCTCTTTGCAAGAAAGAACAGCCAATTCCAAAACCCTCCTTGCTGAGGATATAGCAACCAAGAACACTAACTTCCTTGTCAGAAGGACTAATGCCCCGTACACACGGTCGGATTTTCCGATGGAAAATGTCCGATCTGAGCGTGTTGTCGGAAATTCCGACCGTGTGTGGGCTCCATCGGACATTTTCCATCAGATTTTCCGACACACAAAGTTGGAGAGCAGGAGATAAAATTTTCAGACAACAAAATCCGTTGTCGGAAATTCCGATCGTGTGTACACAAATCCGACGGACAAAGTGCCAGGCATGCTCAGAATAAATAAAGAGATGAAAGCTATTGGCCACTGCCCCGTTTATAGTCCCGACATACGTGTTTTACGTCACCGCGTTTAGAACGATCGGATTTCCCGACAACTTTGTGCGACAAAGTGTTTTGTGTAGACAAAACAAGTTTGAGCCAACATCCGTCAGAAAAAATCCTAGGATTTTGTTGTCAGAATGTCCGAACAAAGTCCGACCGTGTGTATGCCCTATAAGGGAATATACTGTATCGGTTCAAATGGCTGTTTTTGTAACACTGACAAAACTAAGTTCAAGTCCCAAGGGTTCAAAGGAGATCTGACTGGCACTGGCAGATTAAGCCGCATCACCCCTTCCATACAAAAAACATGGACCAAAGAATGCGAAGCAAGCGGTCTTTGAAATAAGACTAATAGAGCTGAGACTTGGCCCTTAATAGTACTCAAGGCCAGCTTCAGCTCTACCCCTAATTGTAGAAAGGCAAGAATTCTGCCTATGTTGTACTTGGTGCCAAACCTTGGATTCACACCTGGAAAGATAAGCCCTCCAGACTCTGTAATATATGTTTCTGGAAGCTGGCTTCCTTGCATTAACTAAGGTCGAGATAACTGACCGGGAAAGCCCACATTTCTTTAGAATGTGGGTTTAAATAGCCAAGCTGTTAAATTTAGAGTTTGTAAGGTAGGATGGAATATTGGCCCCTGTGAGAGTAATGCCCCATACACACGGGGAATGTGTGATAGGACCCTGTTGTCGGAAATTCCGACCATGTGTAGGCTCCATCACACATTTTCCATCGGATTTTCCGATACACAAAGTTTGAGAGCAGGATATAAAATTTTCCGACAACAAAATCCGTTGTCGGAAATTCCGATCGTGTGTACACAAATCCGACGGACAAAGTGCCACGCATGCTCAGAATAAATAAAGAGATGAAAGCTATTGGCCACTGCCCCATTTATAGTCCCGACGTACGTGTTTTACGTCACCGCGTTCAGAACGATCGGATTTTCCGACAACTTTGTGTGACCGTGTGTATGCAAGACAAGTTTGAGCCAACATCCGTCGGAAAAAATCCTAGGATTTTGTTGTCGGAATTTCCAAACAAAGTCCGACCGTGTGTACGGGGCATAAGTCTGGCCATAGTGGAAGGGACCATGGATCCCCCACCGCCATCTTTACGATTTCTGCATACCTTCTGGGCCATGCTGGGGCTACAAAAATTACTGGCTTTCTTTCCAGCTTGATCCTGCAAAGAAGTCGTGGCAGCAACTGAATAGGGGGGAATGCATAAATCAGTGAGAACTGATCCCATGGGGTCACCAGCGCATCTGTTCCGCATGCCAGTGTATCCCTTGTCCTGGACACAAAGTTGACCAACTTCATGTTGAATCTGGATGCCAGAAGATCTACATCCGGGGTTCCCCATTTTTGGCAAACAGCCCGAAAAAGTCGTGGTGAAGGGACCATTCCCCTAGGAGCAACTGCTGGCGGCTCAAGAAGTCTGCCTGCCAATTCTCTACTCCCGGAATGAAAACTGCTGATAGGCACTTAACCTGGCTAGAGGTGGAGCCAGAACCTTTGTAAACACCCGGGGTGCTGTAGCTAGGGTAAGGCTAGAAACTGAAAATGATGCTGTTCTACCTCGAACCGCAGAAACCTTTGGTGAGCGGGAAATATAGGGACATGCAGATATGCATCCCTGATGTTGATAGACGCTAGAAGTTCTCCTCCTTGTAGGATAGAAACCACTGACCTGATCGACTCCATGCGAAAAGAGCGGATCTTCAGGAAACTGATTTAGATTCTTTAGATCTAGAATGGATCTGACATCTTTATTTGGTTTTGGTACCGTAAAGAGGTTTGGATAAAACTCCAAACCTTGCTCTTCTGTGGGGATTTGTATGATCACCCCCTAAACCAGTAATCGGTCTAGTGCCCGAAACAGAGCTTGCCTTTTCCCTGGATCTTTGGGGACATTTGACCTCAGAAAACGAGATGGTGGGAACTCCCGAAATTCCAGTTTGTACCCTAGAGTTACCGTGGAGATGACCCATCTGTTCTGAATTTCCTCTTGCCAGACTTCTGAGAACTGCAGAAGTCTTCCACCCACCCAGGCGAGCGGGGGCGCCCCTTCATAAAGAGGCTTTAGAATTATGTTTTGCAGGTTTCTGCCCCTAGGACTTCTTTTGTGCCTGAGCCTGTCCCTGGGGCTTTCCTTTAAACTCTGAAGGTGGAGGCCGTCGCCACTGCCTGGAGGCGGATGCCCCTGGTGCAGGAGAATGAGCCCGCTTAAATGAAGGGCGTTTATTTCTTCTCTTGACTGGCAAAAGAGTACTTTTCCCACTTGAAATCTTTTGGATGTATTTGTCCAACTCATCCCCAAATACCCAATCCCCATGAATAGGAATACCAGTCAGGAGCCTTTTGCATGGTGCTGACCAATTTTTTAACCACAGGATCCTACGCATGTGTACTAGCACAAACGCAAGGCGGGACGCCTGGTGAATAGAATCTTTAATGACTTCTATGGCAAAACATAATGCTCTTGGTAGTTCGGCCAAATCCCGGGCTTGCTGTACAGGAACCTCCTTAAGGGCCTGTCTAAACTGGTCCTTTAGTGATTGACAGTAACTGCACCTGCCAAAGGAAAAAGAGGATTTTAACAGGAATTCCAACCTTTTATCTGTTGGATCCTTAAGCATTTGTGCATTGTCTACTGGACAAGTTAGACTCTTATTTACACTGGAAATAGCAGCATCAACAACTGGTACATTCAATCTTTTGGTGAATTTCTCCTCCATGGGATAGAGTACTGAGAATCTCTTTGGAGGGAGAAAATGCTTATCCGGGTCATCCCATTCAGCATAAATAAGCTGTTCTAGTAATCCATGGACAGGAAATGCATGCAAAGGCTGTGAAGGTTTTAAGGAACCCAAAGAAGAAACGGAACTTTCAGCTGACTCCGTTAGGGGTAGCTTGAAAGTGGAACGAACCATTTCCATAAGAGACTGTGCCAGCAATTTCTCAGCTTGTGAGGCTGAAAAGGGTTCATCCACTGTTGTTTCCTCCGCAGAGGAGTAATCGGTTTATCTTTCCTCCTGATCGCATGAGGGTAACACCTCATCTTCTACCCATTGTTGACATGGTAAAGGGTCTAAGGTGGGGGAGGGGGATCTACCACGCTTCCTATACCTTTGGATGGAGGATGCGATTAAAGCCGCTAATCTTCCCTCTAGCCCCAACAGGGCGGAGGAAAAGGCATCCTCAGTCACATATACAGGGGCTGAGATGTGAGAAGCAGCTGCACCACTAATTGGTTCCAATGACACTTCTGGTATTTCAGGAGAAGATGACAGTGTAGAGGCACGACTGGGGTTCTCAGTGCCTGGAGGTGAAATTTTTGGTACCTTTGAGGTTTATGTGGTGTCCTTTTTAGCAGGCATAGTCCTAAGCACAAAGCAGAGGTACTATTTAAATGCACTAATCCCTGAATAATAGTCTGACAATATAATGCCGCTAATAAAAGTTCAGCCTAGGGGGCGTGACCGGAAGTTGCCCTGCATGGAAGCCTGAGCTCTTAGCTCTCCACCAGCCCACAGCCTTGCGGCCTCACAAGGGGATTTCTAACACCCGTATATGGGTGGAGTCAGGAGGACTCGATCCTCTAAAGCCAAGGGATCATCCCAGCCACCTTCCGTCTCATCCACGACCTTCCGATTGTATTTCAAGCCGCCCTCAACATACGGCGGCAAGATGGACAAGATGGCGCCGACTTCCTCCGCCTCCTCCATGCGGCCTCCGCAACCGCCGAGCTCCCAATCCCCAGCCCACGCACAGAGCGCATCCGGATCCGCACAGGAGACGAACGGGCTGCATCCTCGGGACCCAGGAGTCTGCTCTGAGGCCTTCCTACGGCTGCTGCGTGCGGCCTCGAACCTGGACCTGTTTGCGGGGAGCCCTGACTCCCCTACTCCCTCGCTACAGTCAGATGGCTTCCCCCCTGCCAGATCCAGAGTGTGCTTGGGCCCTGGGTCCCCTGCAAGCAGGGAAAAATGGAGGATGCACTATCCTGCCCCAGCTTTCCCCCAGCCGCAGAGACAATCCTGCCCCAGCAACCCCAAATCTACAGAAAGAGGGGCAGCCCATGCGATTTCTTACACTCAGGCAGCCAGCTCCCCGATCCTGGCCCATATGGATGGGCATGCAAACAGCCATCTCTCTCCTCCACAGCTCCCTGAGTGGAGCGATCTCCGGGACCCCCAGATGCAGCCCTGGGCGCCAGCTCAGAATGCGCCCCCCCTTCACCCTCAGCAAGAACCCTCTCCATCGCACTTTCTACACCAACAAATGGGGATTGATCCCCGCTACCAGCAGAACCCCCCATGGCAGGCCTACCTCCAAGCCATCCCAACTAAAGAAGACTTTAAACTTCTTATTGAAGAGGTCAAGTCTGCCTGCCGAGCAGAAATCCAAGTACCTCACGCTAATCTTAAACATCTCTGGGAGAGAGTGGAAATGGCGGAGGAGAAAATACAAGAGACCAAGCTGGCGGTACACCGCACCCAAATACAAGGAGCCGACCACCACCTAATGCTCAGAAACATGCAGCACCATATCGAATATTTAGACAATAGGGGGCACAGAAACAACATCCGTTTCAGGGGCCTGCCTGAATCAGAGGATCCAGAAGATCTACACGACACCCTGCAAACTCTATTCAACAACCTCTTGGGGGAACCCCCGAATAAACCCATAGAGATGGATCGAGCACACCATGCCCTACGTCCCAAAGGACCTATCTCCAGGCCCCCTGATGTCATCTGCAGGGTCCACTCCTACCCCCTAAAAGAGGACATCATGCGAAAGGCCCTTACCATCAAAAAGGTGGTCTTCGACAATACACAGATACAGATATACCCAGACCTTTCTTGGATTACCTTACAGAAACGCAGACTCCTTCAACCCCTACTCCTCTCGCTACAAGAAAACGACATAGTCTACCGCTGGGGTTTCCCTTTCAGCCTTACAGCCCGCTGGTAAGGAAAATCAGCAGTGTTACGCTTTCCTGAGGACTTAGACAATTTCTGGGACACCATGGAGATCTCCATCGCCCGTCTACAAGAATGGGATTTGGTGGACACACCAACGCCACCTCCTTCGGTCTGGCAGAAGAACCCCCGTCCAAATGCCCCAGGGGACGGGACTCTCCCCGCGGGCCTACTAAACCTAAGCATGGCTGACGGTCATAGGTTTTTTCTTCTCCGACAGCCATGGCTATGGCGCGTATAACTCTTTGACTCTCCTGACCCACCCATCAACCTTACTTGCATTCCCCTTAGGCCTCCTGCCCGCTATTTTGTTTTGTTTATTGGGCACCCCCCAATGGAGACTTGAAAGTGGTAATCATTCTGGTCACTAGTCCCCCTATAGGTTAACCCTACTAAAGTTCCCTTATTACCCTGATGAGGTATCTGGTTACCGATCACTACGGTTCTCTATGTCCACCCGGCCTGGGTCCTCTTTTTGGGCCCTGACCGGGAGGACTTATTGGAACTTATTAGGTCCCGGGCGGTATAAACTGCTTGGGGCTTCATTGCACTGTTTATTTTTGATTACTATGCTTCTAACTAATGTGTTTTACTCCTTTCCTTCTGTCTCCTTCCCCCCCCCCCTCCTGGCTCACCACGTGCTCTGGATGAACACTTGGACATATCTTGAAAACGGGCCCCCTCCTCTCCTGGGCACCGAGGCATCCTCGTGGCTGGATCAGATAAGTACTTCCGAGCTCACACACCCACGACCATGGCTAAGATTATGTCTCTTAATGCCCATGGTCTGAACTCAAATAGAAAGAGACATCTTGCATTGAGGGAGCTCAGGCATTCTGGGGCAGACATTGTCCTATTCCAGGAAATACATTTTAACAAAGGAGACTCCTTCACTTTTGCTTCCAGACAATATCCTCAGGTTTACCAGGCATTTAACCGCCATAAGCGAGCAGGAGTGGCCATCCTTTTTAAACGTGGCTCCCCCTTCACATGCTCTGAGTCAATTGTAGATGCACGGGGACACTACATTATTTTGAGAGCTCAGTGGCAAACGCAGGCTGTCACTTTTTGTACCCTGTATGCCCCTAATACCCGACAAATTCATTTTCTAACCAAAGTATTTGCATGACTGTTCAGGACACCCAACGATTATATGATAGTTGGCGGGGACTTTAACTTATCCCACTCCGTTGGACTGGATCGCCACGTACTGAACTCCACAGACCCACAAACCCGAGCTGCCAGGGACTCAAAATTATTTTGCCATATCACAGACGTTATGCCCTATCTTACACATGGCGGGCCCTACATCCGGGAGATAGACAATACACATTCTTTTCTGCTCCCCACCGCATGCACTCCCGCATTGACTACTTTTTTGTCAATAATGACACCCTCTGTGCCACTAGGGAGGCCCAGATCCTGCCGATCTCCTGGTCCGATCACGCCCCTGTAGTTATGACCTTGGAAATAGGTACCCCTACCCACAAACCGTGTAACTGGCAATTAAACAACTTCCTCCTCCAACACATCCCCTCCAAATTGGAGCTAGAGTCCATACTGCAGCATTATTTCCCTGAAAATGACACCCCTGATATCTCCCCCTCCACTCTCTGGGAGGCCCACAAAGCGGTCCTCAGGGGGCGCTGTATGGTGATCTCCTCGGCCATGAAGAAAGATGCGAAAGCCTCTAAACTCCAAGCCGAAAGGGACCTTAGGGCCCTAGAGCTCCAACTACAATCCTCACCGTCCATATCCCTCCTAAAAAAAATTATCCGCTTACGAACAACACTCTGAGACCTGGCCATAGGCCAAGTAGAGAAGGCACTCCTTAGACTAAAACGACCCTACTACGACAAAAGTAACAAAGCCCACTCTCTATTGAATGCTCCCACTTGACTACCCCCCACCAAAAAAAAGACACCCTCAAGACATAGTTCAGGCATTTGAGGAATTTTACACAGCCCTATACAGTGACCCCGAGATCCCACACGATCCCCTCCCCCCTGACCTGACTGACCGCTTGCAGCACTACCTGGAAGATAGTGGTATGCCCAAGCTTCAGGCGCCGGACCTACTTTCCCTCAATGCATCTATAACAGCAGAAGAACTGACAGCCACCAAGTTCGCCTCCCCTATGAATATTACAAATCATTCCTCCCCATTCTCCTACCACATATGTGCAAGCTGTTTAATGCTTTCCTTCAGCAAACCCCTATTCCCTCGGACACGCAAAGGTCATTTCTCACGTTAATCCCCAAACCCGACAAAGATCCTTCATTATGCGCTAGTTACAGGCCGATCGCACTCTTAAACTCTGCCCTGAAAATTTTTACTAAGCTTCTCTCGATGCGACTAAACCCGATACTGCCCTCTTCTATACATAAGGATCAGGTGGGCTTTGTCTCCCTCCGTCAAGCAGGGGACAACACGAGATGGATTATTGACCTAATAGATGTGGCGAACAGGGACGAACTAGAGACTTTGGTTCTTGGGCTAGATTCCGAAAAGGTTTTTGACCGCCTTGGCTGGCCTTTCCTGTTCGCCACGCTGAAATGCATGGGGTTCCGGGGTCCCTTCCTAAAGGCTATTCAGCACTTATACACAAATACCACATCCCAGATTAAGACCCCCTTTGCCCTGTCCTCTGCCTTTCCGATTGCGAATGGGACCCGCCAGGGGTGCCCACTCTCACCACTACTGTTTGCACTGTGTGTTGAGCCCCTGACGGCTTCCATTCGAAGAAACCCGGACATACGTGGGGTCCCGGTGTGGGGAAGGGAATTTAAATTAGCACTGTTTGCAGATGACATCATACTCACCCTGACCCAACCTAGAACCTCACTGCCCAACCTACATGCCGAACTTGACCTCTATACATCCTTTTCTGGCTATAAAATAAATGCAGCTAAATTGGAGGCTCTTCCTATCAATATCCCAGCAGCAGAGACGCAACACCTACAGCAATGCTTTCCATACCACTGGAAGACGACAGCCCTGAAATATTTGGGAGTTCAGATCACCCCATCTTATACCTAGCTAACTTTCCTCCCCTGTTCCGGTCCATAAGGGATCTGCTACAGAAATGGAAGGTTCACCATATCTCCCTCCTGAGGAGGGTGGCCTCTGTTAAGATGACTATCCTCCCCAAACTCCTCTATTGCCCCGTACACACGGTCTGACTTTGTTCAGACATTCCGACAACAAAATCCTAGGATTTTTTCCGATGGATGTTGGCTCAAACTTGTCTTGCATACACACGGTCACACAAAGTTGTTGGAATTTCCGATCGCCAACCACGCGGTCACATACACCACGTACGACGAGACTAGAAAAGGCCGGTTCAGAACCAAGCGCGGCACCCTTTGAGCTCCTTTTGCTAATCTCGTGTTAGTAAAAGTTTGGTGAGAGACGATTCGCGCTTTTTCAGACTCGTGGCTTTCAGATCGTTTTCTGCCGTTCAGTTTGTGCTTGTGGGTTTGTATCTGCTCTTCAGTGCGTGCAAGCAAGTTCCACGTGACTTTAGTTAGTCATTGTATTCTTGTTTGTTCGTTACTGTTTTTCAGGTCGCTCTTCACAGGCCTTGCTGTTCTTCAGTGCGCTCTGTTACTTCGTTCTGAGCAGCCGACCGTTTTCGAGACATGTTTCGTATGCGTACTCCTCGTAGAGTTCGTGCTGTGCGGGGGCTTGGTGTTGGGGTCCTGACCTTGACACAAGTCCAGTCCATGAACAGGGTGGGGAGGAGTTCATGGACCAAGAATTGGTTGCTTCAGCGTGACCAGTTCTCTCATATGCCTTTGCTCCGTGAGATCCGTGAGAATAATCCTGATGATTTCAGGAACTTTCTCAGGGTGACGGACCCCGTATTTCACCGTTTGTTGGCTTCGCTGACCCCCTATATTAGCAGGCAGGATACCTGCATGAGGCAAGCCATCACTCCGGAGCAGAGGTTGGTCGCTACCTTGCGGTATTTGGCCACAGGGAGAAGTCTGCAGGACTTGAAGTTCTCGACAGGCATCTCCCCCCAGGCTCTGGGGATCATTATCCCAGAGACCTGTTCTGCCATCATACAGGTCCTGCAGAAGGAGTATATGAAGGTAAGATTTTTATCCTTTTATATCACATTTTATTGTATTGAATGTTTGTTAATATATTGTATTTCTTTCCTCATTCCCTAATTACCATGATTGTAATATGCTGTGAATGTCCCCTTTGTCCTCATGCATGCTGGATTTTTATGTAATTATTATTTTAGGTCCTTCATACATATTTGCCCTTCACTAACCTCCCCAGCATGGTGTCTCCTGGCCTATATTCACCTCATGTAGTCACTTAACAATGTATTTTATCTGCTCCATAGTAGTGCTTTACCCCAAACACCCCCTAAAATGTTTGGTAATGTTATTTTTGATTTAAAATCAGGCAGAGTGCCACAGGCTTTTTTTTGTGGTGTCCCCAAATAATTTTTAGTAACCCTCCCTCTCCCAACAGCTAAGTCAGCTGATCCCAATTCTCTATCCTCAATCATCTATCTGCTGACTTTGCCAAACCCATACACACTATACCCATCTCTTTTGTGCTCTGATTTATGGATGAATTCCCCAAAGCATGTAGTGCAAGGGCCTGCCTGTATACTTTCAAATGGTACTGTTTAAAGTTTTTGTATCCTATTATTATCTTGATAGGTAATAGCAGAATGTCCAAATGTCCTCAAATGTGTACAGTGTGTATTTATATCTTTGTATTATGACACTTATTACCTGTCCAGTGGTCTGCCAATAGTGTAACTAAGTGGGGCTGTTCCAAGTAATACCCATTATTTAGGCATTCATCTCTCAATGAAGTGAAGAGGGTTACCTGTCCAAGATTTCCACACACCCCCTATAATGTTAGAAATGGCCCATGAGAGGGGGGGAGGGGGAATATGATAGGTGTACCTTATACTTTGGCGTTGTTAAATTCCCCTTAATAAATGCTATCTGGAGGTTGCCCCATAATGTTTGTGTATAATCTGCTTGCCATGTTTCAAAATAAAAATAGTAATGTTTATTGTTTTTTCCTCAACAGTTTCCTTCCACACCACAGGAATGGCAGACTGTGGCCTCCCACTTTGCCCAGCGGTGGGACTTTCCTAACTGCAGAGGGGCAATTGATGGGAAACACGTCCACATCGTCCCACCACCCAACTCGGGGTCGTACTATTATAATTACAAGGGGTTTAATAGTATAGTGATGTTGGCGGTGGTGTAGGCTAATTACGACTTCTTGTATGTGGACGTGGGGAAGAATGGCCGGATGTCCGATGGTGGAGTCATCGCCCAGGCAGAGTTCTACAGGCGTCTCCAGAATGGCAGCTTGGACTTGCCAGCTCCAGAGGACAATGTTGAAGGACTCCCATTCGTGTTCGTTGCTGATGAAGCATTTGCGCTGGGGGACCACCTGATGCGGCCATTCCCAATGAGGACCCTCACCCCGAAACAGAGGGTTTTTAATTACCGGCTGGCCAGAGCCCAAAGAGTGGTGGAGAACACATTTGGAATCCTGGCCAGCCGGTTCCGACTATTTCTGACATCCATCCATATGGCGGAGTATAAACTGAACCATATTATACTGGCTTGCTGTGTTCTCCATAACTTTTTAAGGAAACATTCGGCCAACTATGCTGGCTCAGTTGGGCCTGAGGCCGGAATCCTACATCAAACCACACTGACGGCGCTTGAAAGTGGCCGTACTGGCTTGCCCTCCCTGAGTGCCCGTGATGCCAGTTACGCTACCTGGAGTTCTTTGCGGGTAGGGGGGCTATCATTATGCCAGACAATATGTGAAGCCTTTTTATAATAAAAAAAAAAAAAGAAATTCTTTGTGGACATTTACTGCTTGTGTTTGTTTTAGCTGACCCTGACATAAATGTTTTGAGTGCAGAAAAAGGCGTGATTGTGTAACCTTATACAAAGCACTGCTAGCTGTTATTTCCTAAATGCAAAAACACATTTCACTACAAGTGCACTTGCAACTGCACTGAAACTGCACTTGTAGTGCAAAGAGGATTTGCCCTTAGGAAATAACCCCCATTTTTGCATAAAACAGCAATTACATCACCCCAAAAATGTTGTATTGTAGTGTTGAGACAATAATCCACACATTCTTGAGTAAGCCACTTTTTTATACCTGCACAATCACATGTGCATTTATCAAAGGTTTTTAAAACAAACCAACATGTTTGTTGTATAACAATTTTTGCAGTAGCATTATCAAAAATCGAAATGTCCATTTCAGATAAAACAGGCCTGTGTAAAACCAACAAGAAAGACTGTCAGGTTCCACACTTACCAGACAGGTGAGTCCACGTGGGTAGAGGGTAGGCTCCCTTACGTGTCCGATTCGGGGCCCCTGGTAGAGCAGACAGGAGGCCCGCGAGTGCGGAGTGGTATGAGAGCCTGCGGTAAAGTCCTGGAGCACAGTGGTCTGGCAAGCAACCGGTAGGGCTTGAGACTTGGTGGAGCAGATGCTGAGCAGGAGTTAGTCAGACTTGGTCATACACAGGCAGAGATCGGCAACGGGCTGGCAGCAACGGTACAAGGGAGCAGGCAGAAGAGAGGTCAGACAAGCCGGGGTCGGGTACAGGCAGCAATCAAGGGAGGTCCAAAGGTAGCCGGGTCACAACAGGTAAACACTACGGAGGCACAGGAACACGGGATGATCACGGGACAAGACACGGAGCTGTTTGATCAGGCAGCACTGGGTCAGTGCAGAGGCAGGATTCAAATAGACTGATTGGCGCCAAAACGCCGCGCACGCGCGCGCGCCGATTCGCCAAGGCGCGCCGCGCACCCGCGCGCGCCCCCGGAACCAGCACGCACGCCCACACCACCAGACATGTCAAAGGCAGCGCCCACAGGCGGACGCGCGCCAACGCGGACGCGCGCTAGCGCGAACGCGCGTACGCACAAACGCCCGGACGCCACCCCGCACGCCACGGCCGGTGAGCCCAGGCACGCCGGTGCCCACAGGGACACGCGCCCCAGCACGCACAGGGACACGAACGCCAACGCGCCCCGGCGCGCACCGGCGCCCAACCAGGTAACCTCTCTGACAAAGACAAAAAACTTGAACTTACAAAGTTCACATTAGGTAAAACCTGAAGGCTATATCAGACATCAGTATTTAGGAACTGTGTTTGATATAGCGTTCAGATGGGGGGAAATCACCCCTGGAAAAGCCAAATTTGGAAGATGCACACAAATTTACGAATGTCAACATGTGCTATCTGCCATCAGGGGGGATCAAGGGACGTGTTTTGGGGGAGCAAGCCCTTCCTCAACGCTACTTTATAATTGAGGAAGGGGTTTCACCCCCAAAACGCTTCCATTGATCTCCCGTGATGGCAGATAGCACATGTTGGCACACTGTGTGCATCCTCCAAATTTGGCTTTTCAAAACATTGAAAAAAGATTTAAAAGATTGGACCACAATCCCAAAAATATATTTTGTGGGGTTTTAAATTCGCCCCAAAACATCAATGATGTTATTATTTTTTTTAATAACATCATTGATTTTTTGCTGTATGTTGTGCACTTCGAGACTACACCCCATGATCTCCCCGATCAGGATCTGGGCACTTTCTGATGTAAAACGTTCTGGATCCCTCACATCACGATCACCTAAAAAGAGATAAAGAAAACAAAAACAGGTATCAAAAATCTGCCACCATCCATCTCTTACCTGAGTCTGTGGTCGCAGACACTCACCTGTTGTGGTGCCAATCTCCACCACATCTTCTTCTTCCTCCTGCTCTTCTTAGTTTGGGGGTATTTCACCTTCTTCCATAGGTGGGGGGTCTGTGGTCTCCTCGGATGAGGAGTGTCCTCCGAGTCCTTTCTCCCCTATGTAAAACAAAAATGGTATAATTAGCACAGATATTTGATGGCAGAACTAGAAATAGGAAACATTGCTTGGAAGTGAGGTACTATTGTCTATTTTAGCCGAGTTCCAAGATGTATTTTTTTTATTGCCCTTTGTCAAGCTGCAATACTTTACCTGTTTTGTAGAAACTTCACAGATGGAGACCCCCCTATAGTATACACTGGAGTACCTGTGTGGCCCCCCTAATAAAAATGGTGTTCTGGGGTCCCACACTAGTGCTCCAGTGTCCAGATGTAAAAACAGCTGCTCAGTGTCCTCTCCTTACACAGAATCTAGTTTGCATTTCATTCTAGTAACAAACCCATCTACACAAACAAATATTTGGCATCCAAGTAGGCCCCAAAAAAATGTGGGAAAATACATATGGCCTAAACAATGATGTTTTAGAGGCTGAAAGAAAAATGTTTAATACGAACGAATAATGGGCCCATCACCTATTTAAAGATATTAATTGGATGCCTGAGGAGCACATATCTAAGGGAGCACAAGAAAGTCCTGGATTCACAGAGATCCGGAGCAGCAGATGACATCTATGTCCCCAGGATGTTGTACTAGGACAGGCTGCATTTTCTGGCAGGCCAGACTGAACCCAGGCCATCCCTCTCCAGTCTTAATTCCACGCTTCCTTCCCCCCCGGCTGAGGCTTCTGACGCCCAACCTGGGCCTTCCAGGCCACATGTGGAGGAGCCCAGATTGAGCCAGGTATAGCATTCCTCTAAATATTTCTGCTTGTCCAATCAATGATGTTAACTAGATGTTAGTTTGGAGTACTAATTTAGGATTGTGATTGATGATGCAAAACATTACAACCATGTCCCTTTTTTCATACACAGGGAAGTCTCAGCCAGGAGGTGGCCGGGCCGAGCCGGCTGGCTGATCTGCAGGTCCCTCCACCTCCCCTGGAAAGAGAAAGTGGCAGTAGGAGGAGTGCCCTAGAGGAGGCTACCGGAGGACTCTTTTGGAGGGCTACAGAGGTCCTGGGAGCACCACACACCGTGGAGGAGGACATTGCTGCCACCATTGCCTATAAAATTCAGAGGATGGAGGAGGGACAACAAGTCATGTGTGAGGCCCTCATATTGGAGGCTCTTGAGAAAGGTATGAGGGGCCAAATGACAGCTCAGACACACCTTTGCGATGGTCCTCCTCCTCCTCCTGCAGGTCCTCCTCCTCGTCCTATCTCTCCTCCAGGTCCTCCCAGTCCTCCTCCTCCTCCAGGTCCTACTCCTCCTCCTGCCACATCTCCAACTGCACAGCCACAGCCCGGAATGAAGCGTGAAAGGAAGACCAGAAAGTGAGGACCCTGGATCCAGTCTGGTCGGCCAAAAAATGCAGCCTCTTGTGGTACCACTGCCTGGGGACACACATGTCATCTGCTGCTTTCCGGATCTCTGCCAATTCTGGACCAGACTGCCCTCCCTTACATATGGACTCCTCAGGCCACCAATTTTGATGTTGAAGAATTGATGTCTGCCGTGGGGGTCCCAGGCTTCGCTAATTTCTCCTGTTGATCCAGTGTTGCCTTCCTCTTCGTTTGGTTCTGAGCCCTTAATAAAGGATTTTTGTTTTGAATTATACTCTCCTATGTGTTTTACTTAAAAAATGACAGTTTGTTTGTGAGGATTCAGGTACATTTCAAATATAAAATGTGAAATGAACAAGGGACACCAACACCAAACAATCTCCTTGAGATTAAATAATAAAAGATATCAATGGTGTTGGGGTAACTTGACACACAAAACACACACAAAAATATTCTGGAGTAAAAATAAAAATAACATTGAACAAAGATCAGCCTTTGAAAAAATCCAAACATTAAATAAAAAAAAATGCTTAAAATCCCCCAAAAACAAAAAACAAAAAAAAAACCATTCTGTCAGATGTGACAACTAATAACAATATATTCAGGGAATCCCAATAAAAAAAACAAAATAAAACTTTGTGAGAAGTGTGTGTGAATATGAGCAGCAAAACTATTTAATTCTTGGCACATTATAAAGAAGAAGAGAGTGCGCTGTATTAAACCATTTTTAACATTGCAGCATGACGAAAGTGCTGTATCCATTGCGAACGCTAAGTTTACCAGAACGAGCTGTTCCGTCTTGGAATTTCTTCTGAGCATGCGTGGCACTTTGTGCGTCGGAACAGGCCACACACGGTCGAATTGATGCGATCGGATTTTCTTGTCGGAAAATTTTATCTCCTGCTGTCCAACTTTGTGTGTCGGAAAATCCGATGGAAAATGTCCGATGGAGCCCACACACGGTCGGAATTTCTGACAACACGCTCTGATCGGACATTTTCCATCAGAAAATCCGACCGTGCGTACGGGGCATTTCTCTTCCAAACACTGCCCATCGCAATTCCATATGCAGACTTGAGAAAACTCCAGGCAGATTTAATGCGCTTTGTCTGGAATTATAGAAGACATAGAATATCTCAGTCAGTCCTGACGACGTCGTATTCCAACGGTGGGTTGGCATTTCCTGACTTGAATAAATATTACCAAGCTGCCCAACTGCATGCCCTGGCCTCCTAGTTTCCCCAACGATCCTACAACAGATGGAGAAAAATCGAAAAAATATGGCTGGCACCCATAAACCCAAATAGCCTGCTCTGGAATGCAAATGTGGAGGTGGACTTGGCCTGGCTTTTGGGTCCCATGCTCCATCTTAGATCACTCTGGCGCAGACTATCTCGAGCACATAAGCTGGGCTCAGAGAGATCACTCTTAACGTCCTTCCTTTATAATCCCAGGATGCCTACGGGTCTTACACACCAGATGTCTTCGCCTTGGGCGACACGGAATTTATTCCACTTTGGCCATTTAGTGCACCCCTGTACATGCAAGATGCTCTCATTCGCTGAACTTCAAAAAAAATTTGATTTACCTCGCCAGGTGTTTTATGGGTGTTTGCAAATAAGACACTATGCCCAATCTTTCACCATGAACCACCAATTCTCAGCGCCAATGCTCTTGGAGAGCTTGATGTTGGAGGGCTCCGCATGCCGAGGCTTAATTTCAGATATATATCGGTTGTTAAACTTCTACTCCTTCCCCACCCGGGGTAAGCATACATATATGCTTCGCTGGGAAAAAGCACTAGGAGAGGAAATCCCAGAGAAGACATGGCGGACGATTTGGTCTCAGGCAGCAAAAAGCTCCTTCTGCACCCTCTATAAGGACAACGCCTATAAAATACTTAACTTTTGGTACCTGACGCCAGACGTTCTCCATGCCATTTACCCTTCCAGCTCAAATAGATGTTGGTGCTGCCAGGGAGCCAAGGGGACCCTATCACGTCTCTTGGACCTGCCCCAAGATAGTGCCTTTCTGGACAGAGACGCAGCTCTTACTGCCCCGCCTTCTAGGAGTACAGGTTCCCAGAACCCTGAAATCATTTCTCCTTGGAGTTTCTACTCTGCAGATTCCCAAACATTCCAAAAAACTGCTTAGACATGTCCTGATGACTGCGAGGGACCTTGTTGCCCTCCATTGGAAATGACAAGCCCCACCCACCCAAACAGACTTATACACCAGAATAAAAGACATAGAGCTGATGGAAAAAATGACAGCTAGATTACAAAATAGATTGGAAGCACATGACAAAGTCTGGGAAGAATGGCATAGATGAGAGGACCCGCCCTGAGCTGGTTGGCGAGCCTCCCCATCTCTCCCCCTTCCTCCCCACCTCCTATCTTTCTCTTCTCTACTGTGTTCTTTTTCCTCTCTCCTTTTTGGATTTTGCTGAGGTCCATGACGGAACCCACTTGACGACTACTAACTCTTATGTGGAACCAGCTATGAATCTCTTCTGTTTGGTTTATTATCTACTAACATTCGATGTACACTGGCTTTATTTCTAGTCTATTGAAGTCTATGCATCACAGTGTCAATGTTCTGTTTATTCACCTGCTTTTATGTTCAATAAAAAATTGTCATTTGAATAAAAAAAGTTCAGCCTAACACTGGGGAAAAAAAAAACCTTTCCTCTATTGGGAATGCCCATCTGCTGCCCTTACGCGCCCCACCGCTCCTGTGTCCCGAGTGGTCAGCCAGCTCGCTCTCCTCGCTATCCAGCTGAGGAGAGACTGCTCTTGTACAATGTCTCCACCCCACACTTGCGCCGTGCATCTTCGCGAACGCTATGTCCCACCCACGGTGCTGCACCTAGGCCTTGCCTCCTCTGTACACACCCGCCCCCCTTTTGTTGAATTTTGAACGTTCTTGCGCGCTCGGACGGCCTTCGGGTCCTGTAGACCCATCACAAGGAGGGGGAGAAGAGAAACAGAGCCCAGAATGACGGCAAGCAGGGGGAAACTTTTAGAGCAAAAACCTGGGACCTCCGCAACCCACGCGGGGGGGGTATTGCAAGGGTAGCAGCAACAACTGTTGAATTCCCTAACCCTCTTGGTCCCTCCAGTGGGAGAAATACAGAAAGGCAGATCTCTTACCTACAAAAGGAATCCCCACCGTGCTGCTGCTGAATCCACACACAGACTGACACTGAGCTGAATTGAAGACAACAAATTAAAGTATGTTACTGGCAAAACCTCGTTCTTCTTATACGAGGCCCGGGTACCATCCACTTTGGCCTTATTGGCAATTTGGATGGATCCAGTCTGTGGAGGCTGTTTAAATCCAAGAAGAATACCTCCAGCCGAGCTCTTCAGAGCACATTTTTAATTGTGACCAACACCTTAGACACTGGCGAAAAAACTGAGGTACTCCTGGTAGGAGGAGGGGTTATATAGGGAGTGAACTTCCTGTATTGGGTGTGCCAATGTCCATCACCTGAAGGTGCCTATATACCCATATAGTTAATACTATGGCACTGTGTCCCGTGATGTACGATAAATAAATATATATTTTGGGGAATACTTATCAAGAAGTGAAAATTTAAATTGTCACCAGAGGAGTAATAGAGAGTAAATCTATCATTGGGGACACTTGTTCCAGTGACAACTGCCTAAGAGGTGTTTCTTTAAATTTGGAAATATTTTTCTTAGGGAAATTACCCCAATATGATAGCAAAAAAAAAAGTTTTGGGTTTAAAAATACTTAAAGTGGAATTCCAGCTTTGTAAAAGATATGTGTACTTACCAGTCAAATGATCCGACTCCCCTTTGTCAGCCATCATCACTGCAGGGTAGAGGACGGTGGGCAGACAATGAATGGTCATTGAAGACTATAGGTGATGTCCCCACTAGGTTTTACTAGCTGTTGTCGGGGCACTCTCTCCTCTCCCCTGCAGCCTCCGCTAGCTGACACATGTCAGAGATCACATGTCCAGACCAGAGTGACATGGAAATAAATAATTATACACATCTTTATTACACAGGTTTTTTAGCATAGGTGTGAGAGGTTGGAGTACAGATTTAAGACTAGTTATAACTGGAATTCCACTTTCAATATAAATTCAAAGAATAGAACTGGCAACTCCAGACGTGTCCTTGTTGCTTCTTTATTCGTGCATAAAAAGGTGTTAGTAAAAATATACAGGAGCTCACTCGTTCCCGCCTTACAGGCCTTGATCACAGCACAATTTTCAGATTAAAAGACAGAACATATATACCATTTCCCCACCTTCCAATTAATTATCTCATTAAGACATGTAATTAAAATATATTAGAAACAGAAGTTGAGATGTAGTACTTGGCAATTCAAACGTGGGGAGCTCGTACATTCTAGCAATGGATATATGATGTATGATCTCTCTAGACCAGGGGTCTTCAAATTTTTCTTCAGTTCCCTGTCAATACATTTTATTTGGCACCAAGGCCTATCCCGCATCCATCACACCTTGCTCACGTACCCCAAAACCCAAGGGGGTGTGGGTCTCCCAGACTTCGAACTATACCATAGGGCGGCTCTGTTGTTGTCAGTAGGGATGAGCCGAACACCCCCCTGTTCGGTTCGCACCAGAACATGCGAACAGGAAAAAAATTCGTTCGAACACGCGAACGCCGTTAAAGTCTATGGGACACGAACATGAATAATCAAAAGTGCTAATTTTAAAGGCTAATATGCAAGTTATTGTCATAAAAAGTGTTTGGGGACCCGGGTCCTCCCCCAGGGGACATGAATCAATGCAAAAAAAAGTTTTAAAAACGGCCGTTTTTTCAGGAGCAGTGATTTTAATAATGCTTAAAGTCAAACAATAAAAGTGTAATATCCCTTTAAATTTCATACCTGGGGGGTGTCTATAGTATGCCTGTAAAAGGGCGCATGTTTCCCGTGTTTAGAACAGTCTGACAGCAAAGTGACATTTTGAAGGAAAAAACACATTTAAAACTACCGCGGCTATTGCATTGCCGACAATACACATAGAAGTTCATTGATAAAAACGGCATGGGAATTCCCCACAGGGGAACCCCGAACCAAAATAAAAAAAAAAAAATGATGTGGGAGTCCCCCTAAATTCCATACAAGGCCCTTCAGGTCTGGTATGGATATTAAGGGGAACCCCAGCCAAAATTTAAAAAAAAAATTGACGTGGGGTTCCCCCTAAATTCCATACCAGACCCTTCAGGTCTGGTATGGATTTTAAGGGGAACCCCGCGCCAAAAAAAAAAAAAAAAAACGGCGTGGGGTCCCCCTAAAAATCCATACCAGACCCTTATCCGAGCACGCAACCTGGCAGGCCGCAGGAAAAGAGGGGGGGACGAGAGTGCGGCCCCCCCCCCTCCTGAACCGTACCAGGCCACATGCCCTCAACATTGGGAGGGTGCTTTGGGGTAGCCCCCCAAAACACCTTGTCCCCATGTTGATGAGGACAAGGGCCTCATCCTCACAACCGTGGCCGGTGGTTGTGAGGGTCTGCGGGCGGGGGGCTTATCGGAATCTGGAAGCCCCCTTTAACAAGGGGACCCCCAGATCCCGGCCCCCCCCCTGTGTGAAATGGTAAGGGGGTACTTAACCCTACCATTTCACTAAAAAACTGTCAAAAATGTTAAAAATGACAAGAGACAGTTTTTGACAATTCCTTTATTTAAATGCTTCTTCTTTCTTCTTTCTTCCTTCATCTTCTTCTTCTTCTGGTTCTTCTGGCTCTTCTGGTTCTTCCTCCGGCGTTCTCGTCCAGCATCTTCTCCGCGGCGTCTTCTATCTTCTTCTCCTCGGGCCGCTCCGCACCCATGGCATGAGGGGGGAGGCTCCCGCTCTTCTCTTCATCTTCTTCTCTTCTTCATCTTCTTCTTCATCTTCTTCTTCTTCTTCTTCTTCTTCTTCTTCTTCTTCTTCTTCCTTCTTCTCTTCTTCCTGTCTTCTCCGGGCCGCTCCGCAATCCATGCTGTGGCATGGAGGGAGGCTCCCGCTGTGTGACGGCGTCTCTTCGTCTGACGGTTCTTAAATAACGGGGGGCGGGGCCACCCGGTGACCCCGCCCCCCTCTGACGCACGGTGACATGACGGGACTTCCCTGTGGCATTCCCCGTGACGTCACAGGGAAGTCCCTCAAGTCACCGTGCGTCAGAGGGGGGCGGGGTCACCGGATGGCCCCGCCCCCCGTTATTTAAGAACCGTCAGACGAAGAGACGCCGTCACACAGCGGGAGCCTCCCTCCATGCCACAGCATGGCTGCGGAGTGGCCCGGAGAAGACAGGAAGAAGAGAAGAAGAGAAGAAGGAAGAAGAAGAAGAAGAAGATGAAGAAGAAGATGAAGAAGAGAAGAAGATGAAGAGAAGAGCGGGAGCCTCCCCCCTCATGCCATGGGTGCGGAGCGGCCCGAGGAGAAGAAGATAGAAGACGCCGCGGAGAAGATGCTGGACGAGAACGCCGGAGGAAGAACCAGAAGAGCCAGAAGAACCAGAAGAAGAAGAAGATGAAGGAAGAAAGAAGAAGCATTTAAATAAAGGAATTGTCAAAAACTGTCTCTTGTCATTTTTAACATTTTTGACAGTTTTTTAGTGAAATGGTAGGGGTAAGTACCCCCTTACCATTTCACACAGGGGGGGGGGCCGGGATCTGGGGGTCCCCTTGTTAAAGGGGGCTTCCAGATTCCGATAAGCCCCCCGCCCGCAGACCCTCACAACCACCGGCCACGGTTGTGAGGATGAGGCCCTTGTCCTCATCAACATGGGGACAAGGTGTTTTGGGGGGCTACCCCAAAGCACCCTCCCAATGTTGAGGGCATGTGGCCTGGTACGGTTCAGGAGGGGGGGGGCCGCACTCTCGTCCCCCCCTCTTTTCCTGCGGCCTGCCAGGTTGCGTGCTCGGATAAGGGTCTGGTATGGATTTTTAGGGGGACCCCACGCCGTTTTTTTTTTTTTTTTTGGCGCGGGGTTCCCCTTAAAATCCATACCAGACCTGAAGGGTCTGGTATGGAATTTAGGGGGAACCCCACGTCAATTTTTTTTTTAAATTTTGGCTGGGGTTCCCCTTAATATCCATACCAGACCTGAAGGGCCTTGTATGGAATTTAGGAGGACCCCCACATCATTTTTTTTTTTTTTATTTTGGTTCGGGGTTCCCCTGTGGGGAATTCCCATGCCGTTTTTATCAATGAACTTCTATGTGTATTGTCGGCAATGCAATAGCCGCGGGTAGTTTTAAATGAGTTTTTTCCTTCCAAATGTCATTTTGCTGTCAGACTGTTCTAAACACGGGAAACATGCGCCCCTTTACAGGCATACTATAGACACCCCCCAGGTACGAAATTTAAAGGGATATTACACTTTTATTGTTTGACTTTAAGCATTAATAAAATCACTGCTCCTGAAAAAACGTCCGTTTTTAAAACTTTTTTTTGCATTGATCCATGTCCCCTGGGGCAGGACCCGGGTCCCCAAACACTTTTTATGACAATAACTTGCATATAAGCCTTTAAAATTAGCACTTTTGATTTCTCCCATAGACTTTTAAAGGGTGTTCCGCGGCATTCGAATTTGCCGCGAACACCCCAAATTGTTCGCTGTTCGGCGAACTTGCGAACAGCCAATGTTCGAGTAGAACATGAGTTCGACTCGAACTCGAAGCTCATCCCTAGTTGTCTGGAAGGGCATGCCAGCAACCAATATGGTAGCCGCAGAAGACATCCTGAACCTTCCATTCCTGTTAGGAGAATGCCATAGGTGCGCCTGCAAGCGTAGGTGCACATGTGCGTGCGCATGTGCATGCGCACACCTTGTAACAGTTAATGGCGCCAAAATAGACTATTTAAACTGGGTCAGCACCCAATGCTGTCTGCTCTACAGAATTCCCTGTGTGTCTCTGCTATCCAGTATCTGATATCTGTTCCTGTTGTTTGACCCAGCTTGTTCCTGACATTCCTGCCTTCTGCCTGTATCCGACTCCGGCGTATGTGGGTGCGCGATGCACCACAAGCACGTGGGCATGTGCGCGCCATTGTGCACACAGCGGAAGTCTCCTATGCAGGCCTTGTTTATTGTATCATTGCTGGTTTGTCTTTTCAGCTCCTGTAACCTGTTCCTGAACCTGTGTACCTGTGCCTGCCTGTTGTGATCCGGATCGACCTTGACTTCGCCTGAACCTCTCCAGCACCTTGACCCTTGGCTTGTCTTGTGGACTTCTCTACCTGCTTGATTCCTGTGTTTGACCCTTGGCCTCCTCCTGGACTTTGCCTCTACCTTGATCCCAGTGTTTGATCATCAGCCTGCTTACTTCTGCCTGACTTCCCGTGTTTGACCCCCGGTTTGTGTTCTGGACTTTGCCTCTGTTTTTGACCCTCGGCCCCCTCTCTGAACCGGCTCCAGTCATCATCTCCAGACTCTGCTTGAGCTTCAGTCTAGCCAGTTCCAGTCCAGTGTCAAACCACCTTGCACGGATCTCATCTCTACCTGGGTACCTTCCTGCTACTCTGCTACCTGTCAGTAACCCGTGCTTCTTCATGTCCAATACCCGCTGTGCCACTTCCAGAGGGTATCATGTGCCCAGCTGCAATGGGAGTCTCTCTCAGCAACTCGGCCTTGGTGAGTACCTGACAGTCGCTATTCCTCCACAGTCCCACTAGGAGTTCCAGTCCAGCTCTGCTGTCAGCAATCCTGCAAGGCACTCGTGTGACTCTGCACTTCCGCGCCTCCTGTCTGCTCTACCAGGGGCCTCGAGTCAGAGGTGTAAGGGAGGCCGTCCTCTGCATATCAGACTCTACCACCAGGTATGTGACAGTTGTCTAGGATACTGAAATGGTTCCCCCGCCCCTTCCCTAAAGCATCCAGCATGGTAGAACAAGATCTCTCCACCTTCGACCGATGGGCCCTACTGTGGGGCTACGGGCAGAAGCTGCATTTACTTTCCTCCACCTCCCCATCAACCACCGCTGCCTTACATTTATAGTACAAAAAAGGACTGTCATCGCTTCTATCTACAGACCCCTCACCCCTCACATCATTGTTTGACCACCCGCACTGCCTCAAGGTATGGGGTCCAATGTGGTAGGCCCATACTCATGTTCTACCTGGCCTGTAGCAGGCTCATTTGTAAATCCCACCTTGGGTACCCCTGTTGTGCAAAGGGATCAGGGTAATTGGCTTGCAGCCCTTTGTATATCCTTCTTCTGCTCTAATCTATTCTCCTCCTATCAAACTCATAGAACCTTGACAGGTTATGAACAGCTGTGCTCTCTCTCAGAAATACCCAGACACTTGCACTCTACTACCTACAAATTACAACACTCACTGCTACACAATCAACCCCCCATTACACCAGAAGGTGGTCCCCGGACCTGGGAAGGGAGCTCTCTTTAGTTGATTGTAATTCCACTTCACACACAGATCCTCTATATCCTGCTATACCCAGGGAAAGAAACCTCTCCAGATGGTACAGGGACCCTCAATCTCTGCATAAAATATTTCCATCGGTCCCTCCTTCATGTTGGAGATGTGGTTCGACCGAGAGCAGCTATTTACACATTTGGTGGAACTGTACAGGAATACAACCCCTATGGTTGCAGGTTTTTACCATACATAGTAGCCTCTATGATTGGCCACTGGAACCCCCCCCCCCCCAGAGTAGGCTTCATTATCTATGCTTCCAGGCTCCAAAGCCTCCCAAAATCGCAATTTATTACGCTTTTTTCTTGTCAGCCACCAGACAGCTTATCCCCCTATTTTGGAAAACCACTACTACCCCCCCCCCGTTTGTCTTTGTGGGTCTCAATGGTCAATGATATCATGCGTATCGAAGGAATGCTAGACCTAGACAATGACACTTATGAAAAATGTAAGGTGCTATGGCTCATTTGGATTGCTTTTTCTACCTCGGACTCTCTGAAAACCATGCTGGCACCCCATGGCCAACCTGGAAACACCCCCTGATTCCATCACACAAGTTTGCTTCACCAAGGTTTACTCAATTCCCTTCTGATTCTCTCTCCTCTTGTTCTATATCTGTTCTTTCCCCCTTTCTTCTTTCTTTCTTCTCTCCCTTTCTCTTTTTTCTATTTTTATGTCTCTTCACCCCAAATTCCGAATGTTCTATTCCCCAACTCTAAAATGTTTTACTTCAAGACGTAAAGGTTTTAGACTTTTGATATTGCAAGATACCTGTATGACGGTACTCCACTTAGGCTTATTTCTTAACACGCACTGGATACATGACTTATGTTGTTCAATTTCCTGTGATGAACATTTAGTTATTATATATGTTCTTCTATTTTGTTAAACATAATCAAAACATATTTGACTCTAAACAAAGGGCCAGTTTACTGTCCTTCAGACTTTAGGGGGCCGGAAGTAGAAAAGGTCCCAATGTTTGTGAGAAAAAACAATGCCCTATCTTTGATGTCAGTGGCAGAAATTGTGCCCCATCATTGATGTGTGTGCAGGCCCGGATTTACTCCCTTTGCTGCCCCAAGGCCGGGTCCTTCAAAGCCGCCCCCTGTGAGGGGTAAGGATTTTTTGCCGGCAATTTTTTTAGGGCAATAAGAAATATTAGGGGATAAATAGGGAAAAACGGCGCTACCCGAGAGACCTGTTTGGCTCAGCCTATACAGGGAACGTTGTATAAACGTAATTTTATATATATCACAAGATTTCAAACCAATATGGGTGAAAGGGTGCTGTAATTAAATGGAAAATGAAAAATGTTGCAGAGTCACACTCCATTGGCTAAAGTACATATGTGTGGGTCAGTATATAATCGCATACAGAGATAATCAGAAAAGACTCTGTATGTGCTAAAATATCATATGCTTTTCTTAGGACAGTGTACTTTTACCCATCACAACACACATTCAGCACTTAGTACAAAATAAAGACATCTTGTTTATAGCGACAAAAATGCATGAAACATGCGTGGATCCACTTATGTTGGTTCCTATGGATGAACCAAGTATATAGGCCAAGTGTTTACAGGTTGCTGCCTCCCTTAAACAGAGACACTCCCTAGGAATGTCCTGCAGAAATAAGAAATATTAGGGGATAAATAGGGAAAAACTGCGCTACCCGAGAGACCTGTTTGGCTCAGCCTAAACAGGGAACGTTGTATAAACGTAATTTTATATATATCACAAGATTTCAAACCAATATGGGTGAAAGGGTGCTGTAATTAAATGGAAAACGGAAAATGTTGCAGAGTCACACTCAATTGGCTAAAGTACATATGTGTGGGTCAGTATATAATCGCATACAGAGATAATCAGAAAAGACTCTGTATGTGCTACAATATCATATGCTTTTCATAGGACAGTGTAGTTTTACCCATCACAACACACATTCAGCACTTAGTACAAAATAAAGACATCTAGTTTATAGGGACAAAAATGCATGAAACATGCGTGGATCCACTTATGTTGGTTCCTATGGGGAAAAGGATTCCATATACAATATCGCAACAGTATCTCTATGTCTCAGTGCACATATAGTTCATATGTTGTAGCAATTGCACAAATGTGTAATAGTCTCATGTATTTCATGCGGCAATCAGACTTTATATTATCCCCAAAGTGACTTGGTGTGTACAGGGTAGGATGATGACTTCTGTGATCCCCTCAGATTGCTCACTCACCAGATGTCGGAACCCCTACAGGGGTATCAGGCCTGTAATGCTGCACGGAAGACTGCTACTGCTGCGATGCTTCAGATGGCTCCAATGATCATGTTGCAATTAGCCCTCATATCAGGGAAAGAAAAAGGCTTCCATAGTATAATATAGTCCCAAAAAGTATTTATTTAAAAAGTAGTATAAAAGACAAAAAAATATAAAATAAAACAAAAATAAAAATAAAAAAAGTTGCAAACATCCAACAGGTCCCGTTCGTTCACCCCCCCTTGGCCACTGGGGAGGGATATCACTCAAAAGTGGGTTTCGTTGGTGTTTGGTTGTTCAGTCACTGTTCAGTCACTGAAACCCAAGCTGGTACAAGTGGGAGAAGTAGCGATCAGCTGGAGATGTATTCCTCCAACTGTGCTGCCAGGAAGTGATGTGTAGGCGCTGGTCCGTCGTGCGCGCTTCGTTCTCTAACGTCTTCAGCGGCGGTACCACGCAACTGCAGATTACAGGTATATGTGCAGAGGGATCGTTCACTATACCCCACCCCTCTAGAGCATCACACCCATTCAATGCTTGTCATTCCAATGTCTGGGAGGGGGAAGGGCGGACCAAGAAGTTACCATGGAGGGGGAAGTGAATTCGTCCCAGTGCAACCATATACATGGTAATGTGGGGGAGGCATAGAAACTACCAGTCCCAGCATTCCCAGGGTCAGTCATACTGTTATATGCAGGTAAAAAAGGGAGGGGTAGGCATAGTAGATTAGAAGAGGTGATAAAGTTAATGATGGAAAGGTCCCCAGTGGTCATGGGTGGTAAAGCTTAGGTGCTGTTTTACATATCAATAATCATATGGATTTAAAGCCATAAAAATATGTTACTATTTGTGGTAACACAACATATCTACTTCCACACAAGATATGTTAGAGCAAATACAAGGTCACTGGATACATATTTGAATATAAAAATAAAAATATATACAAAATTATAAAAAATTATAACAAATATGAAAAACCTGTTGCATAGGGTCTGACTTTAGCCCGTAATGTGTAGCAAATGTAGCCTTGTATAACTGTCAGCCCTATTACATGTTCTAGTGTGTGAAAGAATAGAGATGAGAGTCTTTTTTTCGTGTGTGGTTTACAAAATCGTGCTAAGGACATTATAGACCAATGAGAAGTGCATATATATGCTACTGCATATACGTGCACATGTATCTATCAATCTACATAACAGTAAGAAAACTGCAATAAGCACAATCGATATGTGTAACCATATGTGAAGTGGTGTAGTGAGGGGTATGGCTAACCTAGTTAGTGCTGTGAAAGGTGTGGTATGTAACTACCCTAATTAGGGAGTGACTGTGTATGATGAACAATCATACTTGTGTGTGCATAATGTGTGTGTGTTATTATACCGAAAGTTACTTATTTACCAGTTCTTATGTATATGTGTTGTAAGTACGTTTCAGGACAGCGTGAAGGTGAGTAATTAATAGCGAAAACATGTTGATGTTTTGGATTACTCCATGCATCAACGTGATAGGTTTATCTGGGAAGAAGTGAAGTGTAGCTGTGTCATGAAGTGTGTGGAGGTAGGTCATCCCCACCACTCAGATAAGAATAGCATGTTAATATCCTCCAGAGGTCAGAATGTAAATATAAAATGATCAGGATAGTACATATGTAACCTGGGTACCCTTTTCTTGGTGACTTAGTATCAGGAAGTAGAGAGTACAAAGGCCAGACTATGGGTTGAGGGTGAGACCAAGGGGTCTATGTCCATACCTTAGAGTACCCGAAATGGGGAACACTTGAAAACATACTAAGGATTGGCAATGAAACAGTTAAGGTCTATATCTAGGTTGAGGCCCCTGGGGGCCAGGGACCCCAACCTATATATCCATGCTGTTTCGTTTTGCGAGATTAGGGTAGTCATGTTACCACCCCTCCAGTGCTGCTGAATGGAGTCAATACCATAAAATATCAGGCCCGATGGGTCCCTATTATGTACCTGATCAAAATGCCGTGATAAGTTGTGCTTAGGGAAGCCCTTCTTGATATTTTTAATGTGCTCCCTTATCCTAACATAAAGGGGCCTTGTGGTTCTACCCACATACTGGAGGTGGCAAGGGCATTCTATAACGTATGTTACATAAGTACTGTGGCAAGTGATTAGATTTCTTATCTTGTATTCTTTCTGGTCGACCCTGGACTTAAATGTGTCTTTTTTGCGGGGCTGTTTTTTACTAACCCTGCAGGGTAAGCATTTTTGACATTTGTAAAACCCTCTAAGGTTTGGAAAAATCTGTATCTGTTTGGGGGGATTGATGACATTGTGGACCAGATGATCACGGAGGGTAGGAGCTTTCCTGTAGATGAATTTTGGTTTATTAGGAAGTATTTTGGTTAGTACTCTATCTTCCTTAAGGATCGGCCAATATTTTCTAAAGATATGTTCCAGATTTCTGTATTGATTATTATAACCCGTTATGAATGCTATGCCCATTGATTTATCTTTATTTCGGTTCTTCCTGAGCAGTTGGTGTCTGTCCATACCTGCTATTTCCATTTTTGTCTGTATCAGCTTTTCCATATCATAGCCTTTTTCATGGAATTGTGCTAGCAACCTGTCTGCTTGTGTTAAGAAGTCCTCCATGATGTTGCAATTTCTGCGTAGTCTTAACATTTGGCCTTTCGGAATATTTTGTTTCCATTGTGGGTGGTGGCAGCTGGTAGTGGGTATGTACCCATTTTTATCTGTAGCTTTAAAATAGGTTTTGGTGTATAGCCTATCTCCATTTTTGAAGATTTCCAGATCTAGATATTCGATTTTTTCCTGGCTCCATTTCCCTGTAAAGGTGAGCCCATACTTATTGGCATCCAAGTTTTTAAAGAATTCTTCCAGATCTTCAGGTGTACCATCCCAAACGATAATGAGGTCGTCGATATACCTCCGATAGAATTTGAGTTGGGGAATATTTCTTCCGTACAGATATTCCTCCTCCCACATATTCATAAGCAAATTTGCAACACTAGGTGCATACCGTGCCCCCATTGCAACTCCTTTTTGCTGGACGTAATAGCTGTGATTGTGCCAGAAATAGTTGCAGCTCATAGCCATCTCCAAGCCTTCCAGTATGTAATCAATTTGTGCTTGCCTCATATTGGTTTGTTCATGCAGAGCTTTCTGTACTCCCAGTAATCCGTCGTTTTGTACGATATTGGTGTAGAGAGAGTTTACATCAACCATGGCTAGTATGTAATTCTGGACTCCGTCCAGTTCTTGCAGATCCTGTAGGAGTTGTGAGCTGTCACGTAAATATGATTTGCCTGTACATACCAATGGTTTTAAAAATATGTCTAAATATTCACCTAGCCTCGAAAAAATGGAATTTATCCCACTGACAATGGGTCTTCCAGGGGGCTTTACCAGCCTTTTGTGAATTTTTGGGGTGTAGTAGATTACCGGGGTCTTCGTGGAGTTAGACACTAGGTATTCTGCCTCTAAGGTATTTAATATTCCGATGTTCTTGCCTTTCTTCACATAGGCCTTCAATCTTTTTTGATACATCTTCTTAGGGTTCCCTTTTAACTTTTTGTAAGTATTTTCCACTGATAACAGATTCTCCATTTCTTCTTCATAGTCATCCTTGTTGAGGATAACCAATCCTCCCCCCTTACCTGCTGGACGGATGACAACTTGTTTATTTTTACTTAGTGTGTTAATAATTTTCCAAATGCTTTTAGCTTTGTGATTGCTTCTTTTATCAAGCTTCTTTAAATCTTCTTCCACCATTTTTTTGAAGGCTGTCATACATTGGTTGCCCGGAGTGTTTGGGTTGTAGATAGACTTGTTTTTAAGTTGGGTGTGTACATATAATGACTCCTCCTTAGGTCGCGGATTTTCATTAAGCGCAAAATGTTTTTTAAGGTTAAGCTTACGCATAAATTTTTGCAGATCAATATAGGCTTCAAATTTGTTCAGAGATTTCTCTGGTGCATACTTCAATCCTAAATCAAGGACTTTCATCTCTTCATCGGTAAATTGGGCGGAACTTAAACTAAAAATTCCCTTGCCTAATAGTCCCTTCTTCTTTTTCTTTCTCCCCCCTCTGGTTCCTCTAGTCTGTTTTCTCTTTCCATAGGTCTTTGAGTTGTTCCTGTATTCCTTCCTAGTTGGTAGTTCCCAATTCTCCCAGGGGTTCCGTATGTTCTCCTCCCTGGATACTCTCCGCGTTGGTGATCTTTCCTTGGGTGCTCGTGTTCTCCCCTGTTTCCATTTCTTCCTCTCCACGTTCGATTTCTGTAGGGGACGTGGGCTTTCCACCTTCCTGGTGGTTGGTCTTTGCGACCTCGCCTGGGAAAACCCCTCTGCTCTGCATAATAACTCCTTTCTGGAATTTCTTCATAATCCCCATAATCTCTCCCATTGGGGGGGTAATCTCGCTCCATTAGTGTTGAATATCTATTGTACGTGGGCACATTATAACTGGGTGTATGTGAAATTCCATGTTCATTAATAGGTTGATGGTAGGTTCTTCTTTTCTCCCACCTCTTTGGAGGTCGATTAGGTGTTCTATATGCTACGGGATTCGTAGGCCTAGAATTAGTTCTAATCCTGGGTTGTGGGGTGTTGAAGATTGGTTCATCCAAGGATATATCTGAAGAGGCATCCCCATCTTCCATTATGTTATCCATTGGTATATCTTCCACCTCTAGTTGGGCGATTTGCCATTTGTAAACTTTCATATTGTTGTAATCTGCCAAGTCTCGTTTATATTTCTTTAATTTCTTTGTCTGTATGCTAATATCATACTTTTTAAGGATATCTTGAAGCTCCTTTTCCTTATCTTTGTTTCCCCTCTGATTTACAAAAGGTAGTAATTGATTTTTAATTTCAGCTAGGTGTGTTTCAACCCCTTTTAATTTGAATTGTCTTCTTTTAATGATCTTATGTAGTAGTTCGTTTTCACATCCATTACAAAAGGAGTACCATTCCTCCATGAGTTCTGGATCCTCAATGCCATCATTCGGGTTAATATCCCACCTGAGTCTCCTCTGTGCCATTTTAGCATTGATGTAGTTTTCTAGTGTGGCTATGTCCCACCACACTCTTAATTGTTTTTCCATGGTATGTCTCAACTGCTTCATTAAGCCTTGCATATCATGGGTGTGACTAACTAGTTCTTGATTGAATAGACCTGCTAGGTCAATATTTCTATTGCCCATATATCCAAATATATCCATAGCAGCAATTTAAAAGCACACACTAAAAGTGTGGCCAATGGTATAAGTGAAGTTGAAAAAAATTGCGCTTAGGACAAGTATATAGGCCAAGTGTTTACAGGTTGCTGCCTCCCTTAAACAGAGACACTCCCTAGGAATGTCCTGCAGAAATAAGAAATATTAGGGGATAAATAGGGAAAAACTGCGCTACCCGAGAGACCTGTTTGGCTCAGCCTATACAGGGAACGTTGTATAAACGTAATTTTATATATATCACAAGATTTCAAACCAATATGGGTGAAAGGGTGCTGTAATTAAATGGAAAATGAAAAATGTTGCAGAGTCACACTCCATTGGCTAAAGTACATATGTGTGGGTCAGTATATAATCGCATACAGAGATAATCAGAAAAGACTCTGTATGTGCTAAAATATCATATGCTTTTCATAGGACAGTGTACTTTTACCCATCACAACACACATTCAGCACTTAGTACAAAATAAAGACATCTTGTTTATAGCGACAAAAATGCATGAAACATGCGTGGATCCACTTATGTTGGTTCCTATGGATGAACCAAGTATATAGGCCAAGTGTTTACAGGTTGCTGCCTCCCTTAAACAGAGACACTCCCTAGGAATGTCCTGCGGAAATAAGAAATATTAGGGGATAAATAGGGAAAAACGGCGCTACCCGAGAGACCTGTTTGGCTCAGCCTATACAGGGAACGTTGTATAAACGTAATTTTATATATATCACAAGATTTCAAACCAATATGGGTGAAAGGGTGCTGTAATTAAATGGAAAACGGAAAATGTTGCAGAGTCACACTCAATTGGCTAAAGTACATATGTGTTGGTCAGTATATAATCGCATACAGAGATAATCAGAAAAGACTCTGTATGTGCTACAATATCATATGTTTTTCATAGGACAGTGTAGTTTTACCCATAACAACACACATTCAGCACTTAGTACAAAATAAAGACATCTAGTTTTTAGCGACAATGGGCAATGGCTGGCGTTAGTGCTTCAACCATCCCCGGCACCATGGTTGGTATGGTGTCAGGATGATTGAAACGCATTATTTCTATCATTACATTGTAATATAAAATGAAATAGTTCAACTCACCATAATGCAGAATCATTGTGAGCCCTGAGCGTGTCACTTGCCACTATGCCTGCCACCAGATGGAGATGTCACTTGCCACGCTGCCTGCCACCAGATGGAGATGTCACTTGCCACGCTGCCTGCCACCAGATGGGGATGTCACTTGCCACGCTGCCTGCCACCAAATGGGGATGTCACTTGCCACGCTGCCTGCCACCAGATGGGGATGTCACTTGCCACGCTGCCTGCCACCAGATGGGGATGTCACTTGCCATGCTGCCTGCCACCAGATGGGGATGTCACTTGCCAAGCTGCCTGGCTGCCACCAGATAGAGATGTCACTTGCCACACTGTCTGGCTGCCACCAGATAGAGATGTCACTTGCCATGCTGCCACCAGATGGGGATGTCACTTGCCACGCTGCCTGGTTGCCACCAGATAGAGATGTTACTTGCCACGCTGCCACCAGATGGGGATGTTACTTGCCACGCTGCCTGGCTGCCACCAGATAGAGATGTCACTTGCCACGCTGCCACCAGATGGGGATGTCACTTGCCACGCTGCCTGGCTGCCACCAGATGGGGATGTCACTTGCCAAGCTGCCACCAGATAGAGATGTTACTTGCCACGCTGCCATCAGATGGGGATGTCACTTGCCAAGCTGCCACCAGATAGAGATGTCACTTGCCACGCTGCCACCAGATGAGGATGTCACTTGCCAAGCTGCCACCAGATAGAGATGTCACTTGCCACGCTGTCACCAGATGGGGATGTCACTTGCCAAGCTTCCTGGCTGCCACCAGATGGAGGAGGGCGGAACAGTGGTGCCGCCGCCCTGCTGACATTACTTGTCTCCTCCACGGCCCAGCAGCAGAGGCGCCGCGGCACACAGGTTGGAGACATTTCTTTTCAAAAATGGCGCCGGGCGGCGCAATCACGCTACTGCGCATGCGCCGCCCGGCCAAGCATGTACAAGCTTTCCCGAGCCTGGCCAGCTTCTGAACGGCGAATGCGCAGTAGTGGGCAGCTCACAGCCATCTTTTCTATGGGCACCAGTGCCCCTAATGAACATTAACGGGCAGCCCGACTTCGCGGCCGCCCCTGCACCACTGTCACTATGAGGCCTGGCCTCGGTGGCCTTGTGGTAAATCCGGCCCTGTGTGCGTGGGAGGAATTGTGTCTCATCATCATGTCATTGGGCCCTATTGTTGGTGTCATTGGGAGAAGATGTGCACCATCATTGGTGTCATTGGGAGGAATTGTGTCCCATAATTGGTGTCATGGGGGGGATTGTGCCTCATCATTAGTGTCATCGGGGGGAAATGTTCCCCATCATTGGTGTCATTGGGCTTCATTGTTGGTGCCATTGGAAGGAATTATGTCCCATCATTCGTGTCATTAGGTGAAATTGTGCCCCACCATGGCCGGGTAAAAGCAAGCAAAGGACCGCATCTGGCCCCTGGGCCGCACTTTGGAGACCACTGATCTAGACAAAAGAGAATCAAAAAAAGGGAAAGAGTATACAAATTATAACATATAAATTCCTCCAAATAAACTATTTGAGAAATAGGTCTACAGCATATCGTGCGTTTAAACCAGTCGGTGTTCTGGATTGGAGACTGAAAATCCACCAAACCTCTCTCTCCAACAGTTTGGGGTGGTGGAAATCTCCATCCCTTGGTGATTTTTTTTTTTTTTTTTTTTACTTTTTCCAGATCACAGAATGAAAAGGATCTCATATCCCCAGAATGTTCATTTTTGAAATGTCTGTAGACATGAGATGGACCCTTGTCTTTGGTATAAGAGGCCCCATTGAAATGCTCGCTGATTCTAATTCTCATAGGTCTTGGCATACAGCCAACATATTGTAATTTGCAAGATTTACTTAATGGAATGTACATTACATTGTTGCTTTTGCAATTGACAAAGTCTCTTATTATGAATTCTCTGCCAGTTGCACATGAAACAACGACCTTATGATTTTTGCCATGTTTACATGTTTATCACAAAAACGACAAATGCTGGTATTGCAGGGGTATGATCCCATAGCATACAGCCAGGTCCCTCTGTGTTGAGATGAGCAAGGGGACAAGATGCTTCCCAGGGTGCTAGCTGACAACTAGAAAATCTACATCCCAAAGAAATGACAGATGCCAGATCTTGGTCTATATTTAGGATGAGTAAATTAAAAATTATGTTTTTTACAAGCCCAAATTCCTGGGAATATGTAGTCACAAAAGTGACAGGGTTACATCCGCCAGCACCATGGACAGAGCACCTTCCCCCATGTGATGCACCATCTAAAAGCTTTGATCTATCTTTAGCAGCGGCAATGTGAATCGCTCTATCTACTTGCCACCTCTTGTATCCACACTCGTTAAGTCTGTGTGTAATATTGCTGTAATATTGCTGCATTACCTCACAAAAATAGACTCTTCTGAGCAATTTCATCTAGCTCTGATACATTCATCAACGGGTATTGATCAATTATGTATTTGAAAGTATTTTTAAATCTGTTAAATCTGTTAAAGTTACAATGAAAATAACCTCTGAATCTTAATCCTAACCTTAACCCAAACCCTTTTCCTCCTTACCCTACATTATATTCCTAATCTAATAGATAACATTTATTATATACTCTCTAGGACACTAAACTTACCCTACCCGTCATTGAAACAATTAACACTAACTGCTCACAGTCATTTGCATATGTCTCATGCCAAAACGTACTAATTCATTACATTTCTCTGCCAACATATATTGTACCAAGAATTAAAGTGGAAAAAAGACCTAACTACATCTATTCTTATAAATGTTCCATCCCCCATCTTCCTACCTAGCCTGCCTAACTTGTATAGAAAAATCTTTATACTTTAACTATTTTTAATCTGCTTTAGTCCAGTCATGTGACCCCACAGCTATGGCATCACTATATCAGTGAGCAGCTGCTGCAGGAGAGAGGAGCCCTAACAGCTGGGCCATGGGAGCCTATGGGTGACATCACAGCTCCCAGAATTCAGAGCTGTTGTCAGGCGCTCCCTTACATGTAGGATCATGTGATCAGAGTGGTTTAAAAATAGGTAAGTATGCAGATCCTTTTTTTATATGGGTTAGACATGTAGGAAAGGGGGAGGGAACATTTTTAAGAATAGATGTAGCTAGAGTCTTCTCCCACTTTAATGCTCATGAGATAAAGATAACACCAGATATACATAAAGATTTCAGTTTGGTGATAGGGAGCAGGTAGGATATTTAGGATATTAATATTGATATTAATTGGGTAAAGCATCCACATTGCAAGGACACACTAACACCTCCAAGACTAAGTGCAAAATAAAATACATTTTGTAGGCAGACATATTTATGGTTGCTTTGTTACTGGAATTATATTTAATTTACTGCATGTACAGACCAGCACAGCACCCTACTCTCAAAGGGATGAAACTAGCTTTCACAATAATTAAAACTGCGTTTTTTCTTACAGAATGTACTGCACTTTAAGACAAATCTACTTAAAGCAGCTGGTGTTTTTGCAGTCTTACAAAGATCAGTGATAGTTTGATTATTGTGCTTTTTCATATTCATGCAGTCTTATATTTAATGATTTCAGTGTAAGTCTCTTCTTTTGCAGCTGAGGGTCTGGTATACAAAATCTATGAACCTTTCTATAATGAGATCTCTTGGGAGAGTTCTGTAAAGGAAGTAATGGTATAGGGCCAAAGAAATAAGAACAAGTAAACAATTCCTTCTTCAACAGCTGCAACATTTTACATAATTATTGTAGACATGTAAATAGCATATTATAATGTTTTGATACAATAGGCATAAAAATAGAAACTATTTTTTAATACTGCATAATAGAGGAAAGCTTAACTTCTAGGTAGTTTTGATTAATATTGCTCTTTGCCTTACTAAATTAGGAATAGTGCACTAAATAATGCAGTCTAGGTTTGCTTTTCACCAGTTTTGCTGCAGTAAACTGGTAATGGTATCTGATTGCTTGCTCTAAGTTACTGCAGTTTTCATGTTATTATTGATCTTTGTATAGGTTCATATCTTTGCTTGTTGTCTTATTCTTGTCTCTGTGACCTCAGTTGTGTGTTTTTTTTTTTTATTTATTTTTTTTTTTGGGGGGGGGGGGGGTTGCTGTAAAGTCTCAGCAAGTTTAAAATTTGTGACTAATGTATGCTTTCTTTATTCATAGTTATATGGTAATCACTCTCTAAATCCTCACGTATATGTACAATATAGCTCCTGAAGAAGTGGTAAAATTTCATCCTTGAAACATGTAGAGCAAGCAAATGCAGATTGGTATAAATGTTCTAGATGCCACACTTGTGTGACTATGGAGCATATGTTTGTCCGATTACCCTAGTTGGTTTTAAAAATCATTCTGTATTGTATCAACATATGTATTTTTGTATTAAAAGTTATAAAATTTAATTTATGACTGTTCTCTGCAGTTATTCTACGGTACCATTAAAGTCCATGATAGCCTCCCCCTCCATGTGTCTTTCTCTATACTGCTGGGACGAAGGTACCATAATAATTATTATTATCTTGACACTCCTCTCTATAAGTTTACTATATGAACCATTATATATTTAAAGTGGTATTAAATCCAAAACCAAAAATTAAATATATTGTGCTTTACCAATATTTAGATGTGGTGGCCACATTTGTTTTTTCTTTTTCTAGGCTTTTCCCCCTCTATTTTCACTTGGTGATCTGGCTAGTAACACACCTCCTGTATTAGAGTGTCCCCGACTCTGGATGAAGGAGCACAAGGGCAACTTTGGACAGCAGCATTGTCAGTCTGTGGTGGGGGTGTTAAATGTGCTAGCAGATTTACATACACTAACAAAAGTGATGCCAAACTCCAGCTCACACTGCACTTGTGCAAGCAGTTACAGCCTTTTGAGATAAAGGTTTTACATAAATAAAAACTGATCCTTGTAAGCACCCCTGTCAGTGGAAAAGGTTTGTCTCAATACTCTTAACTGATACATTTGAAGGACAGCATGCTCTTTTGAAAAAAACACAGACTTACTGGCTGGATGACAAGATGAAAATAGAAGAAAGAAAACCTAAAAAATAAAACAAATGCAGCCATCACAAGAATTGATAAGCTGCAATATAATAAATGTTTGCTTTTGTGGTTAATACTGCTTTAATTGCCACCTCTCAAGGGTGAATACATTCAGTTCAGCTAATTTAGTTCTGGTTTAGTTTAGTTGCTCTTCTCTGAACAATTTCCAGTTTTATAAAATCGTTCTTTGTAAACTGGTGATCAAAAATATAACACATATTCAAAAGGTCCTTACAATGCTTTGTTTAGAAGCATTAATATGTATTTTTTTTGTGTCTAATTTTCTTTTAATACAAGATGCTTTGCTTAGTCTAATTGCTGCAGAATAGATTAGTTTTAGGTCTATGCTTCACCAGGACAGAGCTCTATCAACTAGAGCCATCTGCTCAGCAGGGAGCTTTAGAATTGATCAGTGGCTCTAGTTCTAAAGCCTCGTACACATGATCAGATTTTCCACAGACAAAACATCTGACTTTTGTCCGAAGATGTTTGCCTGGATTTTGTCTTATACAAACGGCAAGGAATTGTCAGCCAACAAACACAAACATAGTGACATACTACGTGGTTTTTCAGCTCTTAAGCGCCACCATTTGGGCTCCTTCTTCTAATTTTGTGTTAGTAGAAGTTTGAATGTTGATTCACACTTTTCATTTCGTGCTTTTCATTTAGCGCTTTACAGTTCGCAGTTTTCATTTCGTACATTTCAGTTCGTTTCTGAACGACCGCTCGTCAACCAGACATGTTGCAGAATCGGAGGAGAATAACGTGTTATTTATTATTGGCCTTGGTGTTATTGCTTTGACCCAAGTCCAGTCTAGGAACAGAAGGAGGAGTTCTTGGACCAAAAATTGGTTGCTTTATTAACCACATGCCGACCAGCCGCCTCAGTTGTACTGCGGCAGAATGGCACGGCTGGGCGAAACAACGTTATGTAACGTCGCTTCGCCCTGTGGCCACTAGGGGGCATGCGTACGCCCCCTGCTCGCTTCCCGAGCTGATGCGAGTGCCCGGCAGTCTCGATCAGCGCCAGGCTCCCGCAATCGCTCGGGGCACATGGAGAACCCGGAACTGTGTGTGTAAACACACAGTTTCCGGTTCTCTGAGGGGAGAACTGACAGAGTATGAACAGTGATCTGTTAGCTTGCCTGCACAGTCCCCATCCCCCTTCAGTTAGAACACAAACTAGGACACACATTAACCCCTTCACTGCCAGTGACATTTTTACAGTAATCAATGCATTTTTAATCGCACTGATCGCTGTAATAATGCCAATGGTCCCAAAAATGTTTTAAAATTGTCCGACGTGTCCGCCATAATGTCGCAGTCATGATGAAAATCACTGATCGCCGCCATTACTGTTAAAAAAAATATTAATAAAAATGCCATAAAACTATCCCCTATTTTGTGCAAACCAATCAGTATACGCTTATTGCAATTTTTTTAACCAAAAATATGTAGAAGAATACGTATCAGCCTAAACTAAGGAAAATGTTTTTTTATATATTTTTGGGGGATATTTATTATAGCAAAAAGTAAAAAATAATGTGTTTTTTTCAAAACTGTCGCTCTTTTTTTGTTTATAGCACAAAAAATAAAAACCACAGAGGTGATCAAATACCACCAAAATAAAGCTCTATTTGTGGGAAAAAAAGGACATCAATTTTGTTTGGGAGCCATGTCGCACGACCGTGCAATTGTCAGTTAAAGCGACGCAGTGCCGAATCGCAAAAAGTGCTCTGGTTTTTGGCCAGCCAAATGGTCCGGGGCTGAAGCAGTTAATCATGACAAATTATGTCATATGCCTTTGCTGCGGGAGCTCCAGGAGAATAATCCAAATGTTTTTCAGAATTACCGTATATACTCGAGTATAAGTCATTCCGAGTATAAGTCGAGGCCCTAATTTACCACAAAAAAAATAGGAAAAACTTATTGACCCGAGTATAAGACGAGGGTGAGAAATGCACAACTACTTTAAGTGGAAAAGAGGGTCAACAATGCCCATTTGCAGCATCACTGTGCCCATTTGCATGCTTCACTGTGCCCATTTGCAGCCATAGGTCCCCTGAACTTCAAACTCGGTAGTTAAGGGTTCCTAGATGCCCCCTAGCTGCAGCCAAAATTTGGGGTCTCTGAACCCAAAGGGTCCCGAAATGACATTGCTGCAGATAGACAACCTTGACCGAATTTGGGGCCCCATATATTGGGGCCACTTAGTGCTAAGAACCCCAAATTTGGTGTGCAAACCCAGTGTGCAAACCCAGCACCATAAAATTTCCAAAGCTGGGGTTTCTAGCACCAAGTGGCCCCGAGATACAGGGTCCCAAAAATCAGTTCAGAAAATGTCAAGCACTTTTCTGCAGCAGAGAATGACATTTTCCGAACCAGTTTGGGGCCCCGTATCTCAGGGCCACTTGGTGCTAGGAACCCCAGCTTTGGATATTTTATGGAACCAGTTCCACTGGGTTTGCATACCAAATTTGGGGTTCCTAGCACCAAGTGGCTCTGAGATATGGGGCCCCAAAGTCGGTTCAGAAAATGTCAAGCACTTTTCTGCAGCAGAGTATGACATTTTCCGAACCGATTTTGGGGCCCCGTATCTCGGAGCCACTTAGTGCTAGGAACTTCAGCTTTGGATATGTTGTGGTACCAGGTCCACTGGGTTTGCATACCAAATTTGTTCGGAATTGGTTTGGAAAATGAAATTTTTTGCTGCAGAAAAATGCTTGACTCGAGTATAAGTCGAGGGGGGCACTTTCAGCACAAAAAAAGTGCTGAAAAATTCGACTTATACTCGAGTATATACGGTATCTCCAGATGACGGACCCCTGCTTGGCATTGCTGACCCCCTATATTAAGAAGCAGGACACATGCATGAGGGTTTTATTTTATTTTTTGGTTGAATAATAATGATTTGATTTGTTATATTTTCTATATTTTTGGATGCATAAAATGGACTTTTTGGTTAAGTTCTATTGGCAGATAGCATGTCTAATTTTATTTGTTTTCTTTTTTAATGCACAATAAAAACATTGTGGGGAATAATACTTGGCTATGTGTTTTACTTCAAATGACAGTTTGGGACTGGGAGTAGGCAGTTACATTTAAACAAATACAATGTAAAATTGACAAAGGACACCAACATAGTATCTTTGATCTTAAAAACTACGAGATAATGGTGTTGTGGTAACTTGCCCCCCCCAAAAAAAAAAAAGTATAATAATATTATTCTTGATACCTCTAGGTAAAAAAAGGCTTTGAAAATTCGTTTTGCAGTAACTCCATCAGTATCACCAGCAAAGCAGCTTCAGTATTATCCCATTAAAGAAGAGAGTGTGCGCTGCATTTCAAGATTTCATAATTTGCCACGTCGCGAATGTTAGTTCTCCATTACAAACGCTAGTTTACAAGACTGACCGCTTCTGGCTCGTTCTTGCTTCCAAGCATGCGTATTTGGACTTTGGACTTTTGTCTGATGGACTTGTGTACACAAGCTTGGAAAATCCGACAACAGACATTTGTCCGCGGAAAATTTTAAAGCCTGCCATCCAACATTTGTCCATGGAAAATCCAACAACAATTGTCCGATGGAGTGTACAAACGGACGGATTTTCCGCCAACAGCCTGTCATCACACATTTTGCGTTGGAAAATCAGATCGTGTGTACGCAGCTTAACTCTTGGTCATCACTGAATCAACTAACCCAAGCTATATATATAATCTATCTATCTATCTATCTATCTATCTATCTATCTATCTATCTATCTATCTATCTATCTATCTATCTATCTATCTATCTATCTATCTATCTATCTATCTATCTATCTATCTATCTTTTTCATGTGACAACACTGAAGAAATGACACTTTGCTACAATGTAAAGTAATGAATGTACAGGTTGTATAACTGTAAATTTGCTGCCCCCTCAAAATAACTCAACACACAGCCATTAATGTCTAAACTGCTGGCAACAAAAGTGTGTACACCCCTAAGTGAAAATGTCCAAATTGGGCCCAAAGTGTCAATATTTTGTGTGGCCACCATTATTTTCCAGCACTGCCTTAACCCTCTTGGGTATGGAGTTCACCAGAGTTTCACAGGTTGCCACTGGAGTCCTCTTCCACTCCTCCATGACAACATCACGGAGCTGGTGGATGTTAGAGACCTTGCACCCCTCCACCTTCTATTTGAGGATGCCCCACAGATACTCAATAGGGTTTAGGTCTGAAGACATGCTTGGCAAGTCCGTTATCTTTACCCTCAGCTTCTTTAAAAAGGCAGTGGTCGTCTTGGAGGTGTGTTTGGGGTCGTTATCATGTTGGAATGCAGTCCTGCGGCCCAGTCTCTGAAGGGAGTGGATCATGCTCTGCTTCAGTATATCACAGTACATGTTGACATTCATGGTTCCTTCAATGAACTGTAGCTCCCCAGTGACGGCAGCACTCATGCACCCCCAGACCATGACACTCCCACCACCATGCTTGACTGTAGGCAGAACACACTTGTCTTTGTACTCCTCACCTGTCTGAACCAAATAAGTTTATCTTGGTCTCATCAGACCACAGGACTTCAAGTAACCCATGTCTTTAGTCTGCTTGTCTTCAGCAAACTGTTTGCGGGCTTTCTTGTGCATCAGTTTTAGAAGAGGCTTCCTTCTGGGACAACAGCCATGCAGACCAATTTGATGCAGTGTGCGGCGTATGGTCTGAGCAGTGACAGGCTGACTCCTGACCCCTTCAACCTCTGCAGCAATGCTGGCAGCACTCATATGTCTATTTACCAAAGACAACCTCTGGATATGACGCTGAGCGTGTGCACTCAACTTCTATGGTCGACCATGGCGAGGCCTGTTCTGAATGGAACCTGTCCTGGTAAGCTGCTGTATGGTCTTGGCCACCATGCTGCAGCTCAGTTTCAGGGTCTTGGCAATCTTCTTATAGTCTAGGTCATCTTTATGTAGAGCAACAATTCTTTTTTTCAGATCCTCAGAGCATTCTTTGCCATGAGGTGCCATATTGAACTTCCAGTGACCAGTATGAGAGAGTGAGAGTGATAACACCAAATATAACACACCTGCTCCCCATTCACACCTGAGACCTTGTAACACTAACGAGTCCCATGACACCGGGGAGGGAAAATGGCTAATCGGGCTCAATTTGGACATTTTCACTTGGGGGTGTATTCACTTTTGTTGCAAATTTACACTGTTATACAAGCTGTACACTCACTACTTTGTAGCAAATTGTCATTTCTTCAGTGTTGTCACATGAAAAGATGTAATAAAATATTTACAAAAATGTGAGGGGTGTACTCACTTTTGTGAGATTTATCTATCTATCTATCTATCTATCTATCTATCTATCTATCTATCTATCTATCTATCTATCTATCTATCTATCTATCTATCTATCTATCTATCTATCTATCTATCTATCTATCTATCTATCTATCTATCTATCTATCTATCTATCTATCCTACAGGGCCAATGACACATTGGGGGAGAATTACTAAAACTGGTGCACTCAAAATCTGGTGCAGCTGTGCATAGTAGCCAATGAGCTTCTAACTCTAGCGTTTTCAATTAAGCTTCGACAATAAAACTTGGAAGCTGATTCGATTCTTTGCAAAGCTGCAACAGATTTTGCAACATGCATTTTTAGTAAATAACTCTCACCAAGTTTAGTCAGATTGGTGAGCCCTAACAACTTGCTGTGATGCAGAAACTCTTTCAGCTCCTACTGTTAAACTACTGATAGGGAGCTATGTTTATCTTGTTCTCCTTATTCTGGGGACACCTCTGTTTCACCCACCAACACTGATAGGGAACACCCCTACAGCATCTACACACAAACTCTGCCATATGGATTCAATGTACAGTATATACAGTCTTAATATTATCCCCAAGTGTATGTGTGTGTGTATATATATATATATATATATATATATACATATATATATATATATACACACACATATGCATATATCCATTTTCTTTCCTGTACACAAGTCCAAAAACAGAAGGGAGTCTCTTTCCACCAAATTATATATGTGTATTTATTGTGAGGACACACTGCCTGTATCAACTGGCAGCAGGGCAGAGGGATAGTTTTTCTAGTTTTCATGGATACCAAGAGTGCTCCACTCATGCACAAACCTGTCTTTGAAGTCTGTATATGAGTGGAGTACTCTGTATCCATGGGAACTGCAAAAACACACATACACAAACCTGTCTTTTGAGGTAAATGATGGACAAACTTTACTAGGCAGATTATGGTCTACATTGCTCAGCAATCTCCATAGGGTTGGAAGTACAACTCTCAGAAAGCAGTCCTTTGAAACCATTTTCACAGTTTGGGGCCCTGTAGTGACATCTGGCAGCAGCCGTTTCCTTACAAGGTAGACAAGGTCATGCATTTGTGAGAGGGGGAGTCTTCCACCTCAAAGGCCCACCTATGAGCGCTTTAGCCGTGCACAGAAGCACAGTTGCCTTTGAAAGTCACAGTTCTGTTACAAATATGCAGATGAGGAGTTTTGACTTAATTTGCTACTATCTTTTTCTGGTAATATATTGCAGCTTACCAATCACTAAATACAGTGTTGCTTTGCAGCCTGAAAAGACATACATTCACCTTTTTTTTCATTCAACTACTGTGTTGTCATTTTTGCTGTGTACTTTGGGTCATTGTCATGTTGAAAGGCAAACATTCTTCCCATTGACAACTTTCTGGCTGAGAGCAGCAGATTTTCCTCAAGAATTTTATGGTGTTTTGCCCCATCCATTTTTCCTTCTATCCTGACAAGTGCTCCAGTCCCTGCTGCTGCAGAGAAAGCCCCCATAACAGGATATTACCACCTCCATGCTTTTACTGTAGGAATGATGTTATTTGGATGGTGGTCTGCCAGATATATTGTTTGGCGTTGAGGCCAAATAATTCAGTTTTAGTCTCATCTGACCATAACACCTTTTTTCCATGTGGCCTCTGAATCTTCAAGGTATGTTTTGGTAGAGCTTTGTCATGTCTGCATGTGAGCTTTCTTGAGGAGTGGCTTTTTTCTTGCAACCCTCCCATACAAGCCATATTTGTGGAGAATTGTGATACTGTTGTCACATGCACACAATGACCACTCTGTCCTCAATTCCTATAACTGCTTCAGAGTTGCTGTAGGTCTCTTGGTAGCCTCACTGAGCAGTTTTCCATCCAGTTTGGAGTGACGTCCTGATCCAGGGAGGGTCTGTGTTGTACCAAATACCTTCCACTTCTTAGTAATAAACGTTACTGTGCTTCTGTATTAATAAAGCCTTTGAAATTAGTTTGTATCAATCTCCCGACTAGTGTATGTCTGCAATTTATCCCAGAGATCTTTTGACAGTGCCTTGGCACCCATAGTTGATTGCTTCAGTTGCACTACCAGGGACTAAAATGCTCCAGGAAAGCTCTTTTTATGCTGAGCTAATCAAAATGATCACAGTTAAAAGTCAAATGGCTTTGTGTGCCATTGAGAAGGTGATTAGCTACACCTACATAAGTCATTTTTATGTGGGGGATCCCTTTTTCAACTCATTGATTCTGTTTTATTTATTTTTTTCAATACTCTTTACTACAATTTTTTTTTTACACATTAAGTTACATCGCATTTTCATTATTTAAAATTTACATATATACTCTCACATATACTTCCTTATTTCATCTTCGCCCATAATTAGCACTCATTCCATTCTCTCACATCCATGCTATAGTCACCATTTTCTTCCTCATAATATTCACTCTATACAGTACTCCCATGTTATATATTCGTATATATCTATTTTTTCTGTTCATTTATATCTATAGTTAAATGAGATTTGCTCCACTTCGCCCCATATTTTTGCACATTTCCCCTTTGTTCCTACATTATTCTCTCGTATGGTAGGAGCTGGTTTACCGCTTTCATCCATTGACTAAGTGTTGGGTGTTGGTTGAATCCATTTTTCCACTATTTATTTTCATGCCAAAAATAACACTAAATATCTTAGTATATCTGGGCCATCTCTCATCTTCTAACAATCCCAATAGACATACTTCTATCATGTCTATGACAGGTTTATTTATAACTTTTCCCAATTTACTAACAATATTCTGACTCCGATTGTTGTGAAGCGACTGTCCCTTGTGCAGGGGCGGATCCAGGGGGGGCAACGGGGCAATTGCCCCCTCCAAGAATGAGGGTGACAGTGCGGGCGGCTCTGGGGATGACAGTGCGGGCGGCTCTGGGGATGACAGTGCGGGCGGCTCTGGGGATGACAGTGCGGGCGGCTCTGGGGATGACAGTGCGGGCGGCTCTAGGGATGACAGTGCGGGCGGCTCTGGGGATCACAGTGCGGGCAGGTCTAGGGATAACAGTGCGGGCGGCTCTGAGGATGACAGTGCGGGCGGCTCTGAGGATGACAGTGCGGGCGGCTCTGAGGATGACAGTGCGGGTGGGCGGCTCTGGGGATGACAGTGCGGGCGGCTCTGGGGATCACAGTGCGGGCAGGTCTAGGGATAACAGTGCGGGCGGCTCTGAGGATGACAGTGCGGGCGGCTCTGAGGATGACAGTGCGGGCGGCTCTGAGGATGACAGTGCAGGTGGGCGGCTCTGGGGATAACAGTGCGGGCGGGCGGCTCTGGGGATGACAGTGAGGGCGGCTCTGAGGATGACAGTGCGGGAGGCTCTGAGGATGACAGTGCGGGAGGCTCTGAGGATGACAGCGTGGGCGGCTCTGAGGATGACAGTGTGGGCTGCTCTGAGGATGACAGTTCGGGCGGCTCTGAGGATGACAGTGCGTGCGGGCGGCTCTGGGGATGACAGTGCAGGCGGCTCTGAGGATGACAGTGCGGGCGGCTCTGAGGATAACAGTGCGGGTGGCTCTGAGGATGACAGTGCGGGCAGCTCCCCAGGTGACAGTGTGGGCGGCACCACTAGTGACAGTGCTGGCGGCTCGGTCGGTGAGTGGGCAGGTGAGAGAGGGGGGTAGCTGGGCAGCTCTGTGTGTGACTGAGCGGGCTGCTGGCCAATCAGGGAGCTGGCAGGCAGGGGAGCAGAGAGATGACATCTCTTACCACCCTGCACCTGCCCTGCATCCCTGCAGTTCCACCCTCACTGTGAAGGCAGCTGTGGGCAGCAGAGAGATTACATCATCTCTCTGCTGCCTGACTCTGGGTCATAGCAAGAGACCACCTTAGCAGGAAAGTGACACGGCAGGTGACAATCCGCATCTGGTGACAGGCGACGTGACAAGTGACAATTCGCAACGTGTGGCAGGTGACGTGGCAAGTGACAATTCACAATGTGTGGCAGGTGACGTGGCAAGTGACAATTCGCAACGTGTGGTAGGTGACGTGGCAAGTGACAATTCACAACATGTGGCAAGTGACGTGGCAAGTGACAATTCACAACGTGTGGCAGGTGACGTGGCAAGTGACAGTCCACATCTGGTGACAGGTGACGTGGCATGTGACAATCCGCATTTGGTGGCAAGTGACATGGCAAGTGACAATTCGCAGCATGTGGCAGGTGACAATCCGCAACGTGTAGCAGGTGTCGTGACAATTTGCAGCGTGTGGCAAGTGACAATCCGCATTTGGTGGCAGGCGACGTGGAAAGTGACTCCCACTGATTCTGCGTTATGGTGAGTTTAACTATTTCATTGTATATTACAATGTAAGAATGGAAATAATGCGCTTCAATCATCCTGACACCATAATAACCATGGTGCCGTGATGATTGAAGCGCCAACACCAGCCATTTCCCCGATAAATTGCCCGCAAAAAAAATGTATTTTCTGGCAGTGCCCCTCCCAAAACTTGACTCTGGATCCACCCCTGCCCTTGTGAGACCTCTATGCCTGGCCTGTATAAGATATAATCACTGAGGACAATCCTCATCAGATAGTTTGAACTCACCAAATCACCATCCACAAGATGCTTTTATTCTGAACATCAGGTTACAGCAGATGACAGGATATAAACAGATGAATAGGTTGTAGTATTTATGCGGTCAAAAGATGACATTTCTGTAGCTTACAATGCAAAATACATGTGCTTGTAGCTGCATCCATGACACATGAAGTACAATAACAGGAAGAAGGGTGGAGCATTACATGTAAAGGAAGTGTGTTAAGGGAAAATGAACATGTGAAAACAAGTGCATTAAAACAAAAGGTCACTGGATGGCAGAATGTGAATTAAATATAAAACATCCTATAGAAATGGTTAGGAAAACAATCTATATAAATTCTATGCCCCGTTGGGGCAGCACACTCCCCTTCTGGCATGGTAAATGTCACTATATGCAACAGAAGGGTAGTTATGCAACTGCAAATAACAGTGTAATTTGCTGGATGTCTTGAAGACCTGAAAGACATAAAAAGAACATGCATATAATGCAATAACAATAACTCATAATATCAGGCTTCAAGTTATGTCAACCAAAGTTCAAGACACTTTCTTCTTGAAGACACAGGTAGGATCCAGCAGTGAAGGCAAACTAGTTCATTCTCCAAAGGGTAGGAGCAGAATAAGTTCCGTGATAGGTCTGATGAAAGTCTTTACAGTCCCTTGTCTTGAAACCTTCACCTCCACCTTACGCATCTTACTGTCATCACTAAGAACGCTCTTTACAATAAGTCCCATGGGCCATTCGATTCTTTCAGCTTGCTGGTCCTTAACCACTTGCCGACCGCCTCACGCCGATGTACATCGTCAGAATGGCACGGGCAGGCAGAATCACGTACCTGTACGTGATCTGCCTCCTGCGGATGGGGGGTCCGATTGGACCCCCCCGGTGCCCAAGGCGGTCGGCTTTGGTCTGGGAGCGATGATAGGCGAGGGGGAGACCATCCATTTGTGGCCCCCCCCTCGCGATTGCTCCCAGCCAATCAGAATCATTCCTCTGCTGCTGTATGCTAAACAGCAGCAAAGGAAATGATGCCATCTCTCCTCGGCTCGGTATTTTCCATTCCGGCGCCGAGGAGAGAAGACTGCAATGTGAGTGCACAACACAACACATCACAGTAGAACATGCCAGGCACACTTTACACCCCCCTTTACCCCCCGATCCCCCTCGATAATCCCCCAATCACCCCACCCCCATCACACTGACACCAAGCAGTTTTTTTTTCTGATTACTGCATGGTGTCAGTTTGTGACAGTTAGTGTGGTAGGGCAGTTAGTGTTAGCCCCTTTAGGACTAGGATACCCCCCTAACCCCCCTAATAAAGTTTTAAATCCTTGATCACCCCCTGTCGCCAGTGTCGCTAAGCGATAATTTTTCTGATCGCTGTATTAGTGTCACTGGTGACGCTAGTTAGGGAGGTAAATATTTAGGTTCACCGTCAGCGTTTTATAGCGACAGGGACCCCCATATACTATCTAATAAATGTTTTAACCCCTTGATTGCCCCCTAGTTAACCCATTCACCACTAATCACCGTATAACTGTTAAGGGTGACGCTGGTTAGTTCGTTTCTTTTTTATAGTGTCAGGGCACCCGCCGTTTATTACCGAATAAAGGTTTAGCCCCCTGATCGCCCGGCGGTGATATGCGTCGCCCCAGGCAGCGTCAGATTAGCGCTAGTACCGCTAACACCCACGCACGCAGCATACGCCTCCCTTAGTGGTATAGTATCTGAACAGATCAATATCTGATCCGATCAGATCTATACTAGCGTCTCCAGCAGTTTAGGGTTCCCAAAAATGCAGTGTTAGCGGGATCAGCCCAGATACCTGCTAGCACCTGCGTTTTGCCCCTCCGCCCGGCCCAGCCCAGCCCACTCAAGTGTAGTATCGATCGATCACTGTCACTTACAAAACACTAAACGCATAACTGCAGCATTCGCAGAGTCAGGCCTGATCCCTGCGATCGCTAACAGTTTTTTTGGTAGCATTTTGGTGAACTGACAAGCACCAGCCCCAGGCAGCGTCAGGTTAGCGCCAGTACCGCTAACACCCACGCATGCACCGTACACCTCCCTTAGTGGTATAGTATCTGAACGGATCAATATCTGATCCGATCAGATCTATACTAGCGTCCCCAGCAGTTTAGGGTTCCCAAAAACACAGTGTTAGCGGGATCAGCCCAGATACCTGCTAGCACCTGCGTTTTGCCCCTCTGCCCGGCCCAGCCCAGCCCACCCAAGTGCAGTATCGATCGATCACTGTCACTTACAAAACACTAAACGCATAACTGCAGCATTCGCAGAGTCAGGCCTGATCCCTGCGATCGCTAACAGTTTTTTTGTTCGTGTTTTGGTGAACTGGCAAGCATCAGCCCCAAGCAGAGTCAGCTTAGCGCCAGTACCGCTAACACCCACGCACGCACCGTACACCTCCCTTAGTGGTATAGTATCTGAACGGATCAATATCTGATCCGATCAGATCTATACTAGCCTCCCCAGCAGTTTAGGTTTCCCAAAAATGCAGTGTTAGCGGGATCAGCCCAGATACCTGCTAGCACCTGCGTTTTGCCCCTCCGCCCAGCCCAGGACACCCAAGTGTATTATCGATCGATCACTGTCGCTTACAAAACACTAAACGCATAACTGCAGAGTTCGCAGAGTCAGGCCTGATCGCTAACAGTTTTTTTGGTAGCATTTTGGTGAACTGGCAAGCACCAGCGGCCTAGTACACACTGGTCGTAGTCAAACCAGCACTGCAGTAACACTTTTTTGACGTGGCGAGTCCCATAAGTGCAGTTCAAGCTGGTGAGGTGGCAAGCACAAGTAGTGTCCCACTGCCACCAAGAAGAAGACAAACACAGGCCCATCGTGCCCATAATGCCCTTCCTGCTGCATTCGCCAATCCTAATAATTGGGAACCCACCGCTTCTGCAGCGCCCGTACTTCCCCCATTCACATCCCCAACCAAATGCAGTCGGCTGCATGAGAGGCATTTTTATGTACTCCCGAGTACCCCTACCCGACGAACCCCCCCAAAAAAGATGATGTGTCTGCAGCAAACGTGGATATAGGCGTGACACCCGCTATTATTGTCCCTTCTGTCCTGATAATCCTGGTCTTTGAATTGGTGAATGATTTGAACGCTACCATGCACTAGTTGAGTATTAGCGTAGGGTACAGCATTGCACAAAATAGGCACACTTTCACAGGGTCTCCCAAGATGCCATCGCATTTTGAGAGACCCGAACCTGGAATCGGTTACAGTTATAAAAGTTACAGTTACAAAAAAAAGTGTAAACAAAAAAAAAAATAACACAAAAATATATATAAAATAAAAAAAAATAGTTGTTGTTTTATTGTTTTCTCTCTCTCTATTCTCTCTCTATTGTTCTGCTCTTTTTTACTGTATTCTATTCTGCAATGTTTTATTGTTATTATGTTTCATCATGTTTGCTTTTCAGGTATGCAATTTTTTATACTTTACAGTTTACTGTGTTTTATTGTTAACCATTTTTTTGTCTTGAGGTACGCAATTCACGACTTTGAGTGATTATACCAGAATGATGCCTGCAGGTTTAGGTATCATCTTGGTTTCATTCTTTTCAGCCAGCGGTCGGCTTTCATGTAAAAGCAATCCTAGTGGCTAATTAGCCTCTATACTGCTTTTACAAGCAGTGGGAGGGAATGCCCCACCCCCCACCGTCTTCCGTGTTTTTCTCTGGCTCTCCTGTCTCAACAGGGAACCTGAGAATGCAGCCGGTGATTCAGCCAGCTGACCATAGAGCTGATCAGAGACCAGAGCGGCTCCAAATATCTCTATGGCCTAAGAAACCGGAAGCTATGAGCATTTCATGACTTATGCTGGCCATACACTATACGAAAAATCGGCCGAACACATTTTCGAAAAATGAACGTTCGACCCTGACCGCAAACGATCGTGCCATCATGTAATGACCGATAAATTGTCGAGTGGACATGAAAAAATAATTTTTTGTTTGTTTTTTTACATATACCTAGTGCAGACAGTTCGGACGGGAAACACATTAACCTTGCAATTTATCGTACGTTCGGCAGAAATTTTCCAAACTTCCTGTTCGTTTTTTTTCCCACAAAAACGTCACAAACGATTATCGATTTGTGCCCATTAACTTGCCGAAAAAACGAATGAAGTGTCTATATGAACGATTTTTCGGCTGATTTTTCGTATAGTGTATGGCCAGCATTAGATTTCGCCAGATGTAAACAGCGCCATTGGGAAATTGGGAAAGCATTTCATCACACCGATCTTGGTGTGGTCAGATACTTTGAGGGCAGAGGAGAGATCTAGGGTCTAATAGACCCCAATTTTTTCAAAAAAAGAGTACCTGTCACTACCTATTGCTATCATAGGGGATATTTGAATTCCCTGGGATAGCAATAAAAATGATTAAAAAAAAAAGTGAAAGGAACAGTTTAAAAATAAGATAAAAAAGCAAAAAAATAATAAAGGAAAAAAAAAAAAAAAAGCACCCCTGTCCCCCCCTGCTCTCGCGCTAAGGCGAACGCAAGCGTCGGTCTGGCGTCAAATGTAAACAGCAATTGCACCATGCATGTGAGGTATCACCGTGAAGGTCAGATCGAGGGTAGTAATTTTAGCAGTAGACCTCCTCTGTAAATCTAAAGTGGTAACCTGTAAAGGCTTTTAAAGGCTTTAAAAAATGTATTTATTTTGTTGCCACTGCAGGTTTGTACGCAATTTTAAAGCATGTCATGTTTGGTATCCATGTACTCGGCCTAAGATCATCTTTTTTATTTCATTAAACATTTGGGCAATATAGTGTGTTTTAGTGCATTCAAATTTAAAAAAGTGTGTTTTTTCCCAAAAAAATGCGTTTGAAAAATTGCTGTGCAAATACTGTGTGAAAAAAAAATGAAACACCCACCATTTTAATCTGTAGGGCATTTGCTTTAAAAAAATATATAATGTTTGGGGGTTCAAAGTAATTTTCTTGCAAAAAAAAATAATTTTTTCATGTAAACAAAAAATGTCAGAAAGGGCTTTGTCTTCAAGTGGTTAGAAGAGTGGGTGATGTGTGACATAAGCTTCTAAATGTTGTACATAAAATGCCAGGACAGTTCAACCCCCCCCCCAAAATGACCCCATTTTGGAAAGTAGACACCCCAAGCTATTTGCTGAGAGGCATGTTGAGTCCATGGAATATTTTATATTGTGAAACAAGTTGTGGGAAAAAGACAATTTTTTTTTTTTTTTTGCACAAAGTTGTCACTAAATGATATATTGCTCAAACATGCCATGGGAATATGTGAAATTACACCCCAAAATACATTCTGTTGCTTCTCCTGAGTACGGGGATACCACATGTGTGAGACTTTTTGGGAGCCTAGCCACGCACGGGACCCCGAAAAACAAGCACCGCCTTCAGGCTTTCTAAGGGTGTAAATTTTTGATTTCAATCTTCACTGCCTATCACAGTTTCGGAGGCCATGGAATGCCCAAGTGGCACAAACCCCCCCCAAGTGACCCTATTTTGGAAAGTAGACACCCCAAGCTATTTGCCTAGAGGTATAGTGAGTATTTTGCAGACCTCACTTTTTGTCACAAAGTTTTGAAAATTGAAAAAAGAAATACAAAATTTTTTTCTTGTCTGTCTTCAATTTCAAAAACAAATGAGAGCTGCAAAATACTCACCATGCCTCTCAGCAAATAGCTTGGGGTGTCTACTTTCCAAAATGGGGTAATTTGGGGGGGGGGGGGTGTTTGTGCCACCTGGGCATTCCATGGCCTCCGAAACTGTGATAGGCAGTGAAGAGTGAAATAAAAAATTTACACCCTTAGAAATCCTGAAGGCAGTGATTGGTTTTCGGGGCCCCGTACGCGGTTAGGCTCCCAAAAAGTCCCACACATGTGGTATCCCCATACTCAGGAGAAGCAGCTAAATGTAATTTAGGGTGCAATTCCACATATGCCTATGGCCTGTGTGAGCAATATATCATTTAGTGACAACTTTGTGCAAAAAAAAAAAAAAGTGTCACTTTCCCGCAACTTGTGTCAAGATATAAAATATTCCATGGACTCAACATGCCTCTCAGCAAATAGCTTGGGGTGTCTAATTTCCAAAATGGGGTCATTTGGGGAGGTTTTGTGCCATCTGGGCATTTTATGGCCTTCAAAACTGTGATAGGTAGTGAGGAGTGAAATCAAAAATTTACGCCCTTAGAAATCCTGAATGCGATGATTGGTTTTCGGGGCCCAGTACGCTGCTAGGGTCCCAAAAAGTCCCACAAATGTGGTATCCCCGTACTCAGGAGAAGCAGCTGAATGTATTTTGGGGTGCAATTCCACATATGCCCATGGCCTTTGTGAGCAATATATCATTTAGTGACAACTTTTTGTAATTTTTTTTTGTCATTATTCAATCACTTGGGACAAAAAAAATAATATTCAATGGGCTCAACATGCCTCTTAGCAATTTCCTTGGGGTGTCTACTTTCCAAAATGGGGTAATTTGGGGGGGGGGGTTGTACTGCCCTGCCATTTTAGCACCTCAAGAAATTACATAGGCAGTCAAACTAAAAGCTGTGTAAATTCCAGAAAATGTACCCTAGTTTGTAGACGCTATAACTTTTGCGCAAACCAATAAATATACGCTTATTGACATTTTTTTTACCAAGGACATGTGGCCGAATACATTTTGGCCTAAATGTATGACTAAAATTGAGTTTATTGGATTTTTTTTATAACAAGTAGAAAATGTCATTTTTTTTCAAAATTTTCTGTCTTTTTCCGTTGATAGCGCAAAAAATAAAAACCACAGAGGTGATCAAATAACATAAAAAGAAAGCTCTATTTGTGGGAAGAAAAGGACGCAAATTTCGTTTGGGTACAGCATTGCATGACTGTGCAATTAGCAGTTAAAGCGACGCAGTGCCAAATTGTAAAAAGTGCTCTGGTCAGGAAGGGGGTAAATCCTTCCAGGGCTGAAGTGGTTAAGCAGAACAAGATCTCCAACTTGTATGTTAGGGTTCAGTCGTTGCCATTTCCTGCGTCCTTTGCGTCCTTGCAGAGTAGAAAGATACTCCATCTTCCAACGATTCCAGAAACAGTTGGCGAGGTGTTCTCATTTCCACTGGTCAAAGATTTCCTGCTTTAAAGTTTCCAGGTGGAACAGGAACAGACCCAAGCTTCTGGGTAAGAAGAGTAGCTGGGGTAAGGATAGTTTGGGTCTCTGGATCTTTGGACACTGGAACAAGTGGTCTTGAATTGATTATGGCAGATGCCTCTGCCAGGAAGGTGGTTAAAATGCTCATGGGTAAGTCTTGTGGAATTAAAGTCCAAAAGCATAGAGTCCAATATTTTACGTGTGATGCCTATCATTCTCTCCCATGAGCTCCCATGAGCCACCCATGTGGGAAGAATGAGGATTGAAAATCCATGTACAGCCTTGTTTAAATGTCCACCAACCCTTAACATACCATCATTGTCAATGAATGGATTCAGCTTGGCAATTGGACTGTTTTTTGCAATATCCCTCTTGTTACAGATACATTAAATTTCTGAGCCAAAGACACTCTGTTGTACACTGCGTATTATGATCAGTTCACCTTCAGCAATGTCTTTTGCAGAAAGAAGCTTTTGGCACACGTGTCAACCTTGACAGTGAGCATCTGTGGGTTTTGTGTGGAAGCAATCTGCAACATGAACTAACCTTGCGGTGGTGCGTACAAGCCTTCTCCACTTGGAGAAACGTTGAAAGCGTTGACAGCCCCAGAAAAGTCTGTGTTCAGTTCTGGTGACGAGGATTTTAACTTCAGGACGAATCTCTTGATCCTTGTCAGTTTCTAGAAGACTGAAAACATCAGCTGTGGTTTCTTCTGGATGATCCAGCAGGAATTCAGGCCCTGTTAACCAAGAAGAATTTGCAAAAGCACTTGCAGGCATGATCTGAAGGGTTAATTTCAGATGGAACATAATGCCATTGTTCAGGTTTAGATGATTTCCTGATTCTCTCTACATGGTTGCTGACATAGACATAGAAACGTTTAGTTTGGGTGTATATGTAGCCCAGAACAACTTTGCTGTCTGTGTACAATCTGACGTCATCTACCTGAATGTCTAGCTCACGCAGTATGAAATATGTAATTTCTACAGCTAGCACGGTCCCACAAAGTTCAAGCCTGGGAATCGTGTGTTCAGGCCTAGGTGCTAACTTAGCTTTCCCAAACAGAAATCCTATGTGGGCTTGATTAGAAGAATCTCTTATCTTGAGGTAAGCAACAGCTGCTATGGCCTCAGTAGATGCATCTAATGCCCCGTACACATGGTCGGACATTGATCGGACATTCCAACAACAAAATCCTAGGATTGGCTCAAACTTGTTTTGCGTACACACTGTCGCACAAAGTTGACGGAATTTCCGATCGCCAACAACGCGGTGACATAAACCACGTACGACGGGACTAGAAAAGGCCAGTTCAGAACCAAGCGCGGCACCCTTTGGGCTCCTTTTGCTAATCTGCTGTTCTGTTTGTGCTTGTGGGTTTGTATCTGCTCTTCAGTGCGTGCAAGCAAGCTATGCGTGACTTGTCATTGTGTTCTTGTTCATTCATTACTGTTTTTCAGGTCGCTCTTCACAGGCCTTGCTGTTCTTCAGTGCCTTCTGTTACTTCGTTCTGAGCAGCCGACCATTTTCTAGCCATGTTGCGTATACGTACTCCTTGTATAGTTCGTGCTGTGCGGGGGCTTGGTGTTGGGGTCCTGACCTTGACACAAGTCCAGTCCATGAACAGGGTGGGGAGGAGTTCATGGACCAAGAATTGGTTGCTTCAGCGTGACCAGTTCTGTCATATGCCTTTGCTCCGTGAGATCCGTGAGAATAATCCTGATGATTTCAGGAACTTTCTCCGGATGACGGACCCCGTTTTTCACCGTTTGTTGGCTTTGCTGACCCCTATATCAGCAGGCAGGATACCTGCATGAGGCAAGCCATCACTCCGGAGCAGAGGCTGGTCGCCACTCTGCAGTACTTGGCGACGGGGAGAAGCCTGCAGGACTCGAAGTTCTCGACAGGCATCTCCCCCCAGGCTCTGGGGATCATTATCCCAGAGACCTGTTCTGCCATCATACAGGTCCTGCAGAAGGAGTATATTATGGTAAGATTTTTATTCTTTAATATCACATTTTATTGTATTTAGTGTTTGCTAATGTATTGTATTTCTTTTCTCATTCCCTAATTACCATGATTGTAATATGCTGTAAATGTCCCCTTTGTCCTCATGCATGCTGGATTTTTATGTAATTATTTTTGTTGTCCTTCATACATATTTGCCTTCACTTACCTCCCCAGCATGCTCTCCTGCCCCTATATTCACCTCATGTAGTCACTTAACAATGTATTTTATCAGCTCCATAGTAGTGCTTTACCCCAAACACCCCTAAAATGTTTAGAAATGTGATTTGTGCTTTAAACTAAGGCAGAGTGCCAGAGGCTTTTTTTGGGTGTCTCCAAATCATTTGGAACCCTCCCTCCCCCCAACTGCTAAGTCAGCTGATACCAGTTCTCTATCTATCCTCAATCATCTATCTGCTGACTTTGCCAAACCCATAAACACTATACCCACCTCTTTTGTGGACAGATTTATGGATGAATTCCCCAAAGCATGTAGTGCAAGGGCCTGCCTGTATACTTTCAAATGGTAATGTGCTCAAATGTGTACAGTGTGTATTTATATATTTGTATTATGACACTTCTTACCTGTCCAGTGGGCTGCCAATAGTGTAACTAAGGAGGGGCTGTTCAAAGTAATACCCATTATTTAGGCATTTATTTAGGCATTCATATCTCTATGAAGTGGAGAGGGTTACCTGTCCCAGGGTTCCCCCCCATAATGTTAGAAATGGCCCAGGAGAGGGGGGGGGGAATCTGATAGGTGTACCTTATACTTTGGTCTTAAAAAATTCCCTCATGGGGGGCGTGGCTAGCCGGCGCGGTGTATGGACGCTCACTGAAAGAGCTCCTCTCTGCCAAGGGCCATCAGACACTCAAACAGCGACTTACAACCTAGAAATTTTACCACAACCAAAGCAGTTCAGCTGGGGGAACATCAAGGATGACTTCCAGGAAAAGAAAAGAGGATACTTACCCCAACAAGCTGCCAGATTACTTCATGTGGCAGCGGCGGTCTCCTGAGCAAGATGGCGGCGGCAAGCAGGGGAAAGGCACACGAGGCTCTCATACACAGAACGGCGCTGCACAGGGGAGAAGACCAAACAGAGCTTACAACTCACCCACCGCTGAGCAGTACTCCCTGCCTCCCTCAGCCTCATCCAGTCCAGCCAAAAGCAAGCCAAAGTTGGATCACACAGAGGAGGATGATGAAGAGGTAAGCCTGCATTCATCTCAGGATGATACCAGAGAACTACAAGACTCCATAACTGACTTCCCCACCGCTAATACACCAATAATGGACACTACACTTAAAGACATGTTGATATCTCTCAGATCCACATTGCATGCTGACATTCAATCACTAACTAGACAATTTAAATCTGAAATATCTTCAGTGAACAAGAGAATCTCACATGTCGAAACAAAGATGGGTGAATTCGCATGCACTTTTAATGATTTAGTGGATGCCCATAATGATAGAGATGACGACATGATGCAACTGAAACTAAAATTAGCAAATTTAGAAGATAGGTCCAGGAGAAACAACGTTAAAATACGGGGGATACCTGAATCAGTTAAAAATCCTGACCTGAAACCCCACTTTATACAAATGCTGAAATCTGCCCTTCCAGAAGTTCCCCATGATGAACTAGTAGTGGATCATATCCACAGACTGCCTAAGCCTAAACATGTTGCCGCCCACCTCCCCAGGGACACCATTGTCAGAATACACTTTTATCATGTTAAAGATCAGTTTATGGCAGCCACAAGAAACCGTGATTCCCTTCCAGAGGAATTCCAAGAACTTTCCTTTTATGCTGACCTCTCAGCCTTCACCATGCAACAGAGGCGTCAACTAGCCTCTATCACAAAGCCACTGAACAATCACCATATCACCTATCGGTGGATATACCCAGCAAAACTCATGATAACAAGAGAAGGAACTACACATGTGATCTCTAACATCAAAGATGGCCTCCGCCTCCTGCGAGATTGGCAAATCATTCTCCCTGATGCAGACGACCAAGTCAATCATGGCTAGAAAGAAAGAGGTCCACAAACCAGATCTACTTCTAGGCAACCTCTACTGCTATTACATCCCTGATGGCCCCGGGGATTGCCACCTTTCGTTTACCTGTTAAACACCCCTCATTTGAGCGGTTATTCCTACCGCACTGATTCTTTTAAGAATCAAGTTTTGTTTGTTGTTGTTAACTATTTCTTTTCTCCAAGAAGTTTCCAAGACTAGGATCCATCCCTGTACATCCCAAGGAATCGCATACTACACCACTTGAAGAGAAACCCCACCTGCAGTAACTCATCTCAGCATATCCGCAACAGCTACCACCTGAGAGTCTCCTAATCCGCAAGTTCCACCTTACAGACCACCACACTGCCAGCGTCTGCTCATCGCCTTCAGGATCAGAATCGAGCCACTTATTGACCTTAAGGTAACCAACATCTAAATAACTGTCAAACCATATAACTAAGACCAACAGGAACCCACACCATGCCGATTAAAATTGTATCTCTTAATGTAAAAGGCCTGAACAGCCCATTCAAACGACAAATGGCCTGGAAAGAAGCTAAAAGTCTTCACTGTGATGTGATTTGTTTCCAGGAAACACACTTTGCAGCAAATAAATCGCCTAACTTTCAAAATCACCAGTTCCCGCACATTTTCCAAGCAAATTATACCTCAAAAAAAAGAGGTGTAGCCATAGCTATTAAGGATTCTGTGCAATTCCAAAGTCTAGATATCCATTTGGACAGTTCAGGCAGATTTATCATCTTAGTATGTGAGCTTAACGGCAAAAAATTCACCTTAGTGAACATCTACCTTCCAAACTCCAAACAGCTATCTTTTCTAAAAAAAATCTGGAAAAAAGTCTCCTCAATGCAACAGGGTCACACTATCTTGTGTGGAGACTTTAATGCTGTCCCCAACAGAGACCTAGATGTGTCCAGCCAGACCAAGCATTCAAGAAACAGATTGACTCTGAATGATTTCATCTCATCTTCCGGTTTGTATGATGTGTGGAGGTGCCAACATTCCTCTGAAAAGGACTTTACTTTTTTTTCCAGCGTTCACCATACATATTCTCGCATAGATTTGTTTTTAGTAGATAAATTTATTCTACAACAGATTACTAAATCTGAACTGCATTGTATTACATGGTCGGACCATGCTCCGATTTCGGTGGTCGTGGGGGATCGCTGTGCCGAGACCAGGGCTAACAGATGGCGCAATGACATTTTCACATTATCTCAACCGCAAAACCTAACGAAAATCGAAAAAGCAATTAAAGAATTTTTTGCCATCAACGCCCCCTCGGTCAGCGACCCCTTCACGCTATGGAATGCACATAAAGTTTATGTAAGAGGTCTACTCATACAGATGAGCGCTAGAGCAAAAAGACAAAGATTAGAAAAACTCAATACTATATTAGCTCAAATCCAACAGTTAGAAAACTTAAACAAACAACATACCACACAAAAGATAAGAGAAGCATTGTTTATGTCCAGGCAAGAATTGCGAACTCTCCTAATTTCACGCCACAACCACCAATTGAGATCACTTAAAGCTCAAACATATAGATACGGGAATAAAGCAGGAAAGTCCCTAGCCACACAATTAAAAGAAAAAACTATTAAACAAAAAATTTCCTACCTCATTAACCCCAAATCCAACAAAAAAGTTAACAACCCGCAAGAAATAGCCGATGCATTTAGCGATTACTACGAGAAACTATATAACCTTCAAAAGGACCCAGACACTTTTCAGCCCAATGACAAAGCTATTTCAGAATTTTTGGAATCAATACATCTCCCTAAAATATCACCAGAAGATTTAGCATACATAAACCAACCATTCACGCTAAAAGAAACAAATGACGCCATCAAACGTCTCCCCCGCAACAAAGCCCCAGGCCCGGATGGTTATTCTTCAGAATATTATCAATTATTCTCCCCCATCCTAACCCCCCACTTACTCCATGTTTTTGAAGCTGCAACTACTACAGCAAAATTTCCCCCAGAAATGCTTACAGCCACAATTATAACTCTCCCTAAACCAGGCAAAGAACCCAACCTCCCACAAAACTTTCGGCCGATATCCCTATTAAATGTAGATGTCAAATTGCACGCTAAATTGATAGCTAACAGATTATCACGTATTCTACCCAAGTTGATAAACTATGACCAGGTGGGATTTGTAATGGGTCGCCAGACCACAGACGCCACCAGAAGAATGTTAAATCTCCTTCATTTAGTAGAGGAGAACAAAGAGCCTTCTCTGCTTCTGGCCTTAGATGCAGAGAAGGCCTTTGATAGAGTGCATTGGGGGTACCTGTCCAAGGTCATGGATAAGTTTGGTCTGGTCGGTCCATTGCAAAGTGCAATAATAGCACTATATTCATCACCCTCAGCATTTGTATATACTGAAGGCATGTTCTCTAAACCATTTCCCATTACAAATGGAACAAGACAGGGGTGCCCCTTATCCCCCATAATTTTTACCATGCTTATGGAATCATTAGCGGAAAAAATTAGGTCCCATCCCTCCATACATGGTATCACGTCACAAGAACACCACCACAAAATCTCACTATTTGCAGACGATGTTATTTTAGCCCTATCAAACCTAGACAAATCACTACCCGCAGCACATGAAGTCCTTGCACATTTTAGTAACATATCTTATTATAAAGTTAATGCATCTAAATCCAGCATTTTAGGAATACATATACACAAAAAACTTGAAAACCTCCTCAAACACTCCCTACCATATCCCTGGACGAATGAATCAATCAATTACCTAGGTATTAAGCTCACCTATCCAGTTTCGAAAACATATACCATTAACTATACCCCACTTCTCTCCTCCCTTCAACCAGAACTGTCTAGACTGGGGAAGCACCACTTGACGTGGTTAGGCAGATTAGCAGCGTACAAAATGCATATCTTACCAAAACTAATATACATATTCAGAGTTCTACCTATACCGGCACCAGCATCATTCTTTAAATCAATGCAAAAACAATTATCTAACTTTGTATGGGCAGGAAAAAGACCAAGATGTTCCCCTGAAATACAAACTAAAAACAAAACGGTGGGAGGCATGGGTTTACCAGTTCTGGACCAACTTAAAAATTGGTTCTCCAACCCTATTACTAAACCATGGTGTCACTTGGAGATTGCACGACTAAACAAGACTTCACCATTATCATTTTTAATTGCTACTAAAGCACATAAACAGAATAGAAGACCCCTCCCACAGACAATGCAAGCGATACTACAATCTTGGGAAGAGATCAACATTACAGGGAATGTATTTTACCCCTCAACAATGATACCCATTCCCCTTGACACACTGCAATGGATAATTCCCAATATTAACCTTCGCAACTGGCATAAAGCAAATATACTAAATATAGTGGATATCATGTGTGGCGATGGGCTCCTACCGTTTAGCACAATACAACAGAAATTTAATTTCAATACTTCTGAATTCCTAACATATACCCAGATTACTTCATATCTTCAGGGGTCTAGGGCCACACATGTGTCCATAGTAGAAAAGATATGGACTTTCCTTCAATCCAAAAACCCCAATATAAAAGGAATAAAAATAATCAACAATTATCTTCACTCTAAAGATGCCTTTACAAAAAATAACAAGATTTCCAAATGGGAAAAAGAATTAGGCAAAGAGTTCACAGATCTACAATGGAAACAAGCGATTGCTAATAATCGCAAATTCTCCAGATGCGCCAATTATGAGGAACTAACACAAAAACTAATGTTAAGATGGTACTACACACCATATATTACAGCAAAATTCTCCAAAGACAACTCAAATCTATGCTGGAGAGGATGTGGTCAGATAGGGACCCTAGCACATATGCTGTGGTCTTGCCCGGTAGTCAAAAAATTTTGGTGGAGGGTCTTTGATATGCTTTCGAAAATAACTAATAGCACGGTGGTCCCAAACATAGAACAAGCTATTCTAGGATTAAACATGGACCAATACAAACCAGAACTTAGATGTATAGCAACACAAGTCTTGCTGGCAGCAAGAATGGAATTAGTATACAGGTGGAAATCTACTGATGTACCTACTATTAAAGATATAAAAATAAAAATTAACACTATTATAGAATATGAAAAAATTATGGCTTACAGGGATGGAACCTTTTCAAAGTTTGAATCTAACTGGTCCCCATGGAAACTTCTTCTATCTTCTAATTATTTGTTTTAACTTTTTTTCGTTTCAACATTCAAACTAGCTGTAGCTGGTAAGCTATGCAAAGTAATATATCTCAGTGACTCCCGAGTTATACTGATTATTTTTGGAATGTTTACTGATTTACTAATATATTTAAGGGGGGAGGTCCCTGTGTGAGCACAGTGTGATCCCATTGGGGTGCCCGGGGATCTCCTCCACCGTTATACAAGCTAAGTATTTCCTATTACATCTCCACTACTACTCGTGGACTCGAGTAACTAGCATCATCTCACGGTCTCTCTATAATAATAAAGCTACACTCTTTAAGATACCTTGGAATGGCTACAGACATACTTAATGTTTATAATAAAAATTTGTAATTATTATTTTCGATTGCTTTCTGTACAGTAAGTACGGGATTGTTTCAATATACTCCTGTATGACTGCATTTATCTGTATTTGCACTAAAAATTTTTTCAATAAAAACTATTTGAACAAAAAAAAATTCCCTCATAAAAATGTTAGCTTGATGTTTGGAAAGAATGTTTGTGTCTAATCTGCTTTCCATGTTTATGTGCAAAATGACTAATTTTTTACTTTGTTTTGACTCCACAGTTTCCTTCCACGCCACAGGAATGGCAGACTGTGGCCTCCCACTTTGCCCAGCGGCGGGACTTTCCTAACTACGGAGGGGCAATTGATGGGAAACACGTCCACATTGTCCCACCACCCAACTCGGGGTCATGCTATTACAACTACAAGGGGTTTAATAGTATTGTGATGTTGGCGGTGGTGTCGGCTAATTATGAGTTCCTGTATGTGGACGTGGGGAAGAATGGTTGGATGTCCGATGGTGGAGTCATCGCCCAGACAGAGTTTTACAGGTGTCTCCAGAATGGCAGCTTGGACTTGCCACCTCCAGAAGACAATGTGGAAGGACTCCCATTCGTCTTCGTTGCGGATGAAGCATTTGCACTGGGGGACCATCTTATGCGGCCATTCCCGATGAGGACCCTCACCCCGGACCAGAGGGTTTTTAATTACCCGCTGGCCAGAGCCAGAAGAGTGGTGGAGAACACGTTTGGAATCATGGCCAGCCGGTTCCGCCTATTTCTTACACCCATACATATGGCGGAGTACAAACTGAATCACATTATCCTGGCGTGCTGTGTTCTACACAACTTTTTATGGAAACATTCTGCCAACTATGTTGGCTCAGTTGGGCCTGAGGCTGGAATTCCTAATGAACCAACCCTGACGGCGCTTGAAAGTTGCCGTCCTGGCTTGCCCTCCCTGAATGCCCGTGATGTCTGGCTAAGATACCTTGAATTCTTTGCGGGTAGGTGGGCCCTCAATATGCCAGACAATGTCTAAAACATTTTTTAAATAAAAAAAATAATAAAACCAAAGTTTGGTGACATTTCCTACTTGTGTTTGTTTTAGCTGACCCTGAGAGAAATGTGAGTCCTGAAATTGGCGTGATTGTGTAACCTTACAAAGCACTGTTGGGTGTTATTTCCTAAAGGCAAAGACACTTTGCACTACAAGTGCACTTGAAACTGCACTGAAACTGCACTGAAAGTGCAAAGTGGATTTGCCCTCAGGAAATAACCCCCATTGTCACAGAAAACACCCATTACAGCACAACAAAAGTTTTGTAGCATTGAGACAATAATCCACACAATCTTGATTAACAATCTTTTTAATACCAGCACAATCACATGTGCATTTAGAAAAGGTTTTTAAAACAAACCAACATGTTTGTTGTATAACAATTTTTGGGGTCACATTAGAAAAATTAGAAATGTCCATTTAAGATAAAACAGGCATGTTTAAAACCAACAAGAAAGACACAAATCTTGAACTTACAAAGTTCACATTTGGTAGAACTTGAAGGCAATATCAGACATGAGTATTTACAAACTGAGTTTGATATTGCGTTCAGATGGGATGAAGTCACCCCAGGAAAAGCCAAATTTTGAAGATGCACACAAATTTAAGAATGTCAACATGTGCTAGCTGCCATCATGGGGGATCAAGGGACGTGTTTTGGGGTGCAACCCTTTCCTCACAGCTACTTTATTATTGAAGAAGGGGTTGCCCCCCTAAAACGCATCCATTGATCTCCCGTGATGGCAGATAGCACATGTTGACACACTGTGTGCATCTTCAAAATTTGGCTTTTCTAATATTTAAAAAAAAAATTCAAAAATCGTAGCACACCAAATAACAAAGGGATTTGGAGGGCTTTTTAAACTCGCCCTAAAACATCAATGATGTTCTTATTTTTTTGAAGAACATCATTGATGTTTTTATTGATGTTTTCCAATGCAACATTACACCCCATGATCTCCCCAATCAGGATCTGGGCACTTTCAGAGGTAAAAGGATCAGGATCCACAACATCACGATCACCTAAAAAGAGAGAAACCAAAAAAAAAGAACAACAGGTATTATAAATATGCCGACATCCATCTCTTACCTGAGCCTGTGGTCGCAGACACTCACCTGTTGACAATTTCCAGCATGTCTTCCTCCTCCTGCTCCTCTTGTCTTTGGGGGATTTCACCTTCTTCCAGAGGTGGGGGGTGTGTGGTCTCCTCAGATGAGGGGTGTCCTCCGAGTCTTTTATCCCCTATGTACAAAAAAAATAGGTCTACTTAGCACACAGATATTTAATGTCAGAACTATAAATATGAAACATTGTTTGGAAGTGGGGTGCAATTGTCTATTTTGGCAGAGTTCCAAGATGTAGCATTTTTATTGTCCTTTGTCAAACTTCAATACTTTACAGTAGGTGACCGCGATATTGTGTCAATCTCGCCGCACTTCTCGGCGAGATTTGACACCTACGAGCCCCGTCGCAGGAGCCAGCGCCGAGATGGCTCACTCATCGGGAAAGGAAAACTTTGTCTTCCTCCCGCGATGAGTGACAGGCAGCGCTGACAGCTGTCTGGTATGAATCCTGAGGCGGGAACACCGCGCCACATTTTCAATGAGAAAACCGGCGTGGGTTCCCCCCTCGGAGGCATACCAGGCCCTTGGGTCTGGCATGGATTGTAAGGGGAACCCCCTATGCCGAAAAAATCGGCGTGGGGGTCCCCCCCAAATCCATACCAGACCCTTATCCGAGCACGCAGCCCGGCCGGCCAGGAAAGGGGGTGGGGACGAGCGAGCGCCCCCCCCCTCCTGAGCCGTACCAGGCCGCATGCCCTCAACATGGGGGGGTGGGTGCCTTGGGGGAGGGGGGCGCCCTGCGGCCCCCCCACCCCAAAGCACCTTGTCCCCATGTTGATGAGGACAAGGGCCTCTTCCCGACAACCCTGGCCGTTGGTTGTCGGGGTCTGCGGGCGGGGGGCTTATCGGAATCCGGGAGCCCCCCTTAGTAAGGGGGCCCCCAGATGCCGGCCCCCCACCCTGTGTGAATGAGTTTGGGGTACATGGTACCCCTACCCATTCACCTAGGGGAAAGTGTCAATAGAAAAAAAAACACACTACACAGGTTTTAAGAGTAATTTATTAGTCAGCTCCGGGGGTCTTCTTCCGACTTCGGGGGTCTCCTTCCGACTTCTCCCGCTGTCCGGCCTCTTCTCCCGGGCCCCGCCGCTATCTTCTTCCAGCTCTATTGCCAGCGAGGGGCCCGGTGTGCTGCCGCTGTCTCGCCGCCGCTGTCCGGCCTCTTCTCCCGGTGTCCGGCCTCTTCTCCCGGTGTTCGGCCTCTTCTCCCGGTGTTCGGCCTCTTCTCCCGGGCCCCGCCGCTATCTTCTTCCAGCTCTTTTGCCAGCGAGGGGCCCGGTCTGCTGCCGCTGTCTTGTCGCCGCTGTCTCGTCGCCGCTGTCTCGCCGCCGCTGTCTCTCCGCTTCTTCTCTTCTTTTCTTCTTCCCCGATGTTGACACGACGCTCTCTCCGGCTCGAATGCTGTGTGCGAGCTGCGGAGCCATTTATATAGGCGGTAACCCCACCCCCTTACGACGTCATGGTCCCAGCATGCGCAGGGACTCTGGGGCCACGCCCCCTTATGACGCCAGAGTCCCTGCGCATGCTGGGACCATGACGTCGTAAGGGGGTGGGGTTACCGCCTATATAAATGGCTCCGCAGCTCGCACACAGCATTCGAGCCGGAGAGAGCGTCGTGTCAACATCGGGGAAGAAGAAAAGAAGAGAAGAAGCGGAGAGACAGCGGCGGCGAGACAGCGGCGACGAGACAGCGGCGACAAGACAGCGGCAGCAGACCGGGCCCCTCGCTGGCAAAAGAGCTGGAAGAAGATAGCGGCGGGGCCCGGGAGAAGAGGCCGAACACCGGGAGAAGAGGCCGGACACCGGGAGAAGAGGCCGGACAGCGGCGGCGAGACAGCGGCAGCACACCGGGCCCCTCGCTGGCAATAGAGCTGGAAGAAGATAGCGGCGGGGCCCGGGAGAAGAGGCCGGACAGCGGGAGAAGTCGGAAGGAGACCCCCGAAGTCGGAAGAAGACCCCCGGAGCTGACTAATAAATTACTCTTAAAACCTGTGTAGTGTGTTTTTTTTTCTATTGACACTTTCCCCTAGGTGAATGGGTAGGGGTACCATGTACCCCAAACTCATTCACACAGGGTGGGGGGCCGGCATCTGGGGGCCCCCTTACTAAGGGGGGCTCCCGGATTCCGATAAGCCCCCCGCCCGCAGACCCCGACAACCAACGGCCAGGGTTGTCGGGAAGAGGCCCTTGTCCTCATCAACATGGGGACAAGGTGCTTTGGGGTGGGGGGGCCGCAGGGCGCCCCCCTCCCCCAAGGCACCCACCCCCCCATGTTGAGGGCATGCGGCCTGGTACGGCTCAGGAGGGGGGGGGGCGCTCGCTCGTCCCCACCCCCTTTCCTGGCCGGCCGGGCTGCGTGCTCGGATAAGGGTCTGGTATGGATTTGGGGGGGACCCCCACGCCGATTTTTTCGGCATAGGGGGTTCCCCTTACAATCCATGCCAGACCCAAGGGCCTGGTATGCCTCCGAGGGGGGAACCCACGCCGGTTTTCTCATTGAAAATGTGGCGCGGTGTTCCCGCCTCAGGATTCATACCAGACAGCTGTCAGCGCTGCCTGTCACTCATCGCGGGAGGAAGACAAAGTTTTCCTTTCCCGATGAGTGAGCCAGCGCGACATTCACAGTACCCTGTCGCCGAGAACCAGCGCGATGCTATCGCGCTGGAAACACAATCTCGCGGTCAGGTACTGTACCTGTCTTGTACAAGCTTCACAGATGGAGACCCCCCTATAGTATACACTGGAGCACCTGTGTGGGGCCCCTAATAAAAAGGGTGTTCTTGTGTCCCACACTAGTGCTCCAGCGTCCAGGTGTGAAAACTGTTGCTGAGTGTCCTCTCCTTACACAGAATCTAGTTGGCATTTCATTCTAGTAACAAACACATCTACACCACCCAATTATTTTCACACAAGTAGGCCCCAAAAAATGATGGCAATTGCGTATGGCCAAACGAACTATGTTTGATACGAACGAACAATGTGCCCATGAACATGAAAGTTGCCATTTTAAACTGGATAACAGTTATTAAGAAAAGCACATGGAGCAGCACGAACGTAAGAAACAGAAATAATCGGAACACAGCACAACTACTTACTTTTTTGCAGCACTCTCCGGATATTTATGTACTGCTCGTGTTCTCTTAATTTGAAGTCCGACCACCGCTTCCTGAGCTGATCTTTCGATCGTCGTACCCCGAAATTCCGGTGCAGACTCTTGACTACTTTCGCCATTATCTTGGCCTTTCTGACATTGGGGTTCTGGTAAGGTCCATACTTCCCGTCATAGTCGGCCTTCTTCAGGATGTCGACCATCTCCAACATCAATTTTTAGACTCATTTTTTACATCATGGTGTCTTATGTTTACTAGTTTTATATGTATAATCTCCACATGACATATGTGTTAGCTACTTATTGCTGAAATTTTGTATTGTTTGTTTTTATGCATGTATTTATATAGGACACGCTTGGTGCACATGCACAGGCAACCTTCCACATGTAATACATATCAATACGAATCATATGCAACAAATTGAATTTCATCCCTAACCCCAATCTGTCAACTGTCTCATTTAAAGTCCCACCACCCCTTCTTGTTTCTCTGAATCTGGGATGGAGGTACTACCCCGTGCCTCACTCAAAGTCCCAAACCTTCAATTGATACTTGATACCAGGGATGGAGACAGTTGACAGTAGCAGGCAGTCATCCCCTGCCTAGCTTTATTTGGGGTTTTAGTGTGTGTCAGTGTACCTTTTGGTTTACACACACTTTTTTGCAACATTATGTTGTTTTCTATCCTGGGTCACTGTATACATCCTCCAGCATGGTGGCCAGTCCTGGGCCATGTTCTTGTTCTATACCCGGAGCTGCGATGCGCTCTGCGGGCCCCCCCACCCCCTTCATGTCCACCCCAGGGGGGTTGGTTTGGTGTGGGGAATCGGGCGGGTGCCGCACATTGCATCGGCGCCACGCATCACTCCCACACGTGACATCACTGGTTGGCGCCGCTGTGTGGGAGTAGACCTTTCCATCTTGCCGACATGGCTGGACGTGGTGGCGCCTGTCATGGGTGGACTCTCACCACCCAGGCAGGGGACCCGCCCCATGCCTCATCGGCCCAGCGTGACGATGGCGGCAATCGCCGACGCAGGTGGGTTGCATAATAGGCATCTCCTCTTGTGCAGTCCTCCTCGCCACTCACATGCAGACGCCGCATTTTTGGGAAGCTCCTGTTTTCAGCACTCTAAGGTATTACATTTATGACCATTTTTCCCGAAGTCCTTACTTTTTCCACCTTTTAGTTCAACAATTTTGGTATATCTTAATGGATTAATTTATCCATTTCAGATATGCTCCCCATCAATTGAGAATTATTGGTCACCTCATGGAGGAGTTGGTATGCACCGAGTGGAGGATGCCTGTTTGCGCCTGTCATGTGTTGGATCCCTTGTCGCCTCAGCTCCGGAGAAGGGCAATGCTTTTGACCCAGTACCTGTACTTCACCATAGCTTGGCCATGTATGTAAGTATCCAGAAACTGACTTACTGTCTTTTATGGCTACCATTTAGTCTACTTCCTGATGTTACTATACTTTGTTATTTCAGAAATCCTATAGCATCCGCCCCTGAAGAAGTGTATCTCACAGAAACGCGTCGGACATGATGGATGCAGCCACTGTGCATTCTATAGGATCCTACTTTTATGCATTACCTATGCATCAATTTTTAGACTCATTTTTTACATCATGGTGTCTTATATTTTCCAGTTTTATATGTATAATCTCCACATGACATATGTGTTAGCTACTTATTGCTGAAATTTTGTATTGTTTGTTTTTATGCATGTATTTATATAGGACATGCTTATTGCACATGCACAGGCAACCTTCCACATGTAATACATATCAGTACGAATCATATGCAACAAATTGAATTTCATCCCTAACCCCAATCTGTCAACTGTCTCATTTAAAGTCCCACCGCCCCTTCTTGTTTCTCTGAATCTGGGATGGAGGTACTACCCCGTGCCTCACTCAAAGTCCCAAACCTTCCATTGATACAACATCTCCCCAAAGGACATATTTGATGCCTTATATCGTCTCCTTCTGGATCAGGATGTTTGAGGCTCCGGGCTTTCCTCCTCCTCGTTGGTGTAATTACCTGACACCTGCTCTGACTCCGCCATGTGCTCTTCCCCACTGTGACGAACGAGAAGGGGCGGGGAATAGACTAGAAAGAATGTCAGGGGCGGGCGGAGTTTCACACATGTGCAGTGTCTATAAAGCGTAACACGCGTGCGTGGTACGTACGATCTGTGAGCGGAGGAAAGAGTAACGGAGGCACCGATCGTGCTTGCGAAGGTAAGATTTAACATTGGGCCTATACTGCTTCTAGATTGAGGCCTGTATTTGCACAAGTTTAGTAGACTTTAGGCTGACATTAGGGTTTGTCTTGTGTTGTGTCTTGCAGTGAAAATGGATATCTTTAGAGAGGATGAATTTATGGCAATATTCATTTATATGTACAGGGAGCTGCCCTTTCTATGGGAGATAAACCACCCACATTATAAGAACCCAACAAAGAGGAAGGCAGCGCTGGATAGTTTGTTGGAATTTGTGAAGATGGTGATCCCCACAGCAGACTTCACCTATTTGAAGGTTCTAATTGGTGGCCTGAGGAGCACATATCTAAGGGAGCACAAGAAGGTCCAGCATTCCCAGAGATCCGGAGCAGCAGATGACATTTATGTCCCCAGGCTGTGGTACTATGACAGACTGCATTTTGTTTCAGGTCAGACTGAACCCAGGCCAGCACTCTACAGTCTTCCTTCCACGCTTCCTTCCCCCCCCAGCTGAGGCTTGTGACGCCCAACCTGGGCCCTCCAGGCAGCAACATGAGCCCAGATGGAGCCAGGTATAGCATTCTTCTAAATATTTCTGGTTGTCCAATCAATGATGTTAACTAGATGTTAGTTTGGAGTACTACTAATTTATGATTGCGATTGATGAAGCAAAAACTAAAACCATGTCCCTTTTTCATACACAGGGAAGTCTCAGCCAGGAGGTGGCCGGGCCAAGCAGGCTGCCTGATATGCAGGTCCCTCCCCTACAACTTCAAAGACAAAGTGCCAGGAAGAGGAGTACCCTGGAGGAGGCTGCCATACATAGGCCTCTTTTGGAAGGCTACAGAGGCCCTAAGAACCCCCCACACTGTGGAGGAGAACTTTGCTGGCATAACTGCCTGCAAAATGATGCAGATGGAGGAGGGCCAATGACTCCTGTGTGAGTTCCTAATTTTGGAAGCTCTCAATAAGGGGTTGAGGGGCAAAATAACATGTGCTACCCACATTTGTGACCTCACACATGGTCCTCCTCCTCCAGGTCCTACTCCTCCTCCCCCAGGTCCTACTCCTCCTCCTCCTACTCCTCAAGGTCCTAATCCTCCTCCTGGCACATCTCCCACACCAGAGCCACAGCGTGGAAGGAAGCGTCTAAGGAAGACCAGAGAGTGATGGCCCTGGGTTCAGTCTGGTCTGGCAAAAGATGCAGCCTCTTGTAGTAGCACAGCCTGGGAACACAGATGTCATCTGCTGCTTTCCGGATCTCTGGGACTTCTGGACCAGACTGCACTCCCTTAGATATGGACTCCTCAGGCCACCAATTTTGCTGGTAAATAATTGATGTGTGCCCTGGGGGTCCAAATCTTCGCCAATTTCAACTGTTTCTCCAGCGTTGCCTCCCTCTTTGTTTTTGTTGTGAGCCCTTAATAAAGGAATTTTTGTTTCAATTATACTATGTGTGTTTTCCTTCAAAAAGGACAGTTTGTTTGTGAGGATTTAGGTACATTTCAAAAATACAATGTGAAATTAACAAGGGACACCAACACCAAACAATCTCCTTGAGAATAAATAATACAAGATAATAATGGTGTTGTGGTAACTTGACACACACAAAAATATTATGGAGTAAAACACAAAAAAAAAACCCAATAAAAAACAGCCTTGAAAAAAACATAAAATATTTAAAAATAACCCCAAAAAAATTTGGTCAGATGTGACAAATGTAAATATGTTGAGGGAATCCCAATAAATAATAAAGAAGTAAGTTTGTGAGAAGTCTGTGTGAATATGAGCAGCAAAACTACTTCATTCTTCTCACATTATAAAGAAGAAGAGAGTGCACTGCATTAAACTATTTTTGACATTGCAGCGTGACGAAAGTGCTGTATCCATTTCGACTGATAATTTTACCAGACCGAGCTGTTCCGTCTCGGAATTTCATCTGAGCATGTGTGGCACTTTGTGCGTCGGAAATGGCCACACACGGTCGGAATTGACGCGATCGGATTTTGTTGTCGGAAAATTTTATAGCCTGCTCTCAAACTTTGTGTGTCGGAAAATCCGATGGAAAATGTCCGATGGAGCCCACACACGGTCGGCATGTCCGACAACACGCTCCGATCGGACATTTTCCTTCGGAAAATCCGACCGTGTGTACGGGGCATAAGAAGATGTGAAGCTCTTTCCTCTGACTTGTGGCAAGGAATTCAGAAATATAGCAGCGTGGTATACGGATTCCATCTTATGCCCTGTACACAAGACAGGTTTTGCCGTCGGAATAAACTCAGAAGGTTTCTCCGACGGAACTCCGACGGACTTCCATTCAAGCGGTCTTGCCTACACATGGTCAAACCAAAGTCCAACCATTCAGAATGAGGTGACGTACAGCAGATACGATGGGACTAGAAAAAGGAAGTGCAATAGCAAGCGCCAACCTTTGGGCTCCTTTTGCTAATCTCGTGTTTATCTCGTGTTAGTAGGAGTTTTGTGAGAGACGATTCACGTTTTTCAGCTTTCGTGCTTTTCAGTCTGTTACTGCTCTTCAGTTTGTGCTTGTGGGTTTGCATCTGCTTTTCAGAGCATGTAGACAGTTCGTATCTGTTTTTTCAATGTGTTCTTGTTCGCTCGTTTCTGATTTTCAGCTCGCTCTTCACAGGCCTTGCTGTTCTTCAGTGTGTTCTGTTAGTGCGTTCTGACCAGCCAACCGTTTTGAAGCCATGTTGCGTGTACGTACTAGTCGTAGAGTTCGTGCTGTGTGGAAACTTGGTGTTGGGGTGCATTCTTTGACCCAAGCCCAGTCCATGAACCGGGTGGGGAGGAGTTCATGGACCAAGAATTGGTTACTCCAGCATGACCAATTCTCTCATATGCCTTTGCTGCGGGAGATCCAGGAGAATAATCCTCATGATATCAGGAATTTTCTCCGGATGAAGGACCCTGTTTTTCACCGTCTGTTGGCTTTGCTGTCCCCTTATATTACAAAGCAGGACACCTGCATGCAGCAAGCCATCACTCCGGAGCAGAGGCTAGTCGCCACGTTGCGGTACTTGGCGACTGGGAGAAGCCTGCAGGACCTCAAGTTCTCAACAGGCATCTCCCCCCAGGCTCTGGGGATCATTATCAGAGAGACCTGTTCTGCTATTATTCAGGTCCTGTAGAAGGACTATATTAAGGCAAGTTTTCTCTTTTAAAATTACATTCTGAAGCATGACCCTTTCTTTTCTTGAAGGCAACCTTCCTGCTGAGGGGTGTGACCGGATGTGGAAGTGAGAGGATGTGTGTGTGGCTCCCTCTCCCTCTGCTCTGAACAGCTGGGACGCTGATTGAGAGCATGCAGGCCAGCCGGCGATGGATGAGAGCAGCCGGGCTGAGCTGAATAGCTTTCATGTGAGCAGTTTTTCTGGACAAACCTGGCGTTAGTGCATGCTTTGTGGATGGGTTCACAGTGGCAGTGTGAGAGGCCCTCCCTTGCTTTTCAACAGCTAATGAAGCAACCAGCTCCAGCAGTAGCAGTGGCGGTGTGTGTAAAGCTGTGAACCTTGACTCTGAGGATGAATGTGTGGACGCTTGATGCAGGTGAAAGCCCTTCCTTTTCTCTCTCTCCCTGCCATATCTGACCTTACCTTCAAACTGCTAGCCTGAACTGAGCTTACTAGGTAAAAGTTGGCTACACTGAAATATTGATATACTAAAGGAGAAACTGCTAATATTAAGGATCCTGAGCTTAAAACACAAAGACAGCTCCCAAATCAGTGTGAGAGACTGAAAGGGAGCTGGTTTATGGGACAATCTTAATAGCAGTAGAATCAGCAGAATTGTGCCTTTGAAGATCACCTTATCTATATTAGATGCAATTTGAATTGTACTCTATACTTATATGCTGGCTGTGTGGAACTACTGGCATGCTGTGTGAGCTACATTTGCCATTTACCCTAAACAAAAAACAGTATTGAGGTTGAACCTATGATGAACTTATGAATGCAGTATATAGGTGAAAGCCGTTTCCCTTCTTTTACTCTGTTTTTTTTTTTGGTTAACTCTTCAAATTTGCTGGCGTGCGGCTACTATGAAAACGCTGGTTGTGTCGTAATGTTGATGCACTAAAGGAGATGCATTTATTTTTTTCATTTTCTCACCAAGCAATGAAACAGCCCTAAGAAGCAGGGTGAGAGGTTGGCAGGGAGCTGCTTGATGGGACAGTCCATTGCATAATAAACATTATAGAGAAACTGAGATTTGAAGGATTAACTTCTGCAAACTGGCTTTGCAGCATTGGATGACAGGTGAAAGATTTGTTCTCTCTTTGTACCCTGTCCCCCTTTTTGTACCAACAGACCGGGGAAAAAAAAAAAGAGAAAAAGAGAATTTTTTTTTTTTTGGATGTGCATTTTTTTTATTATGCCCGGAAAGCGGGGAGCAGAGGAAAAAGCAAATCAGCACCAGCCACAACAAGAAGGAGCCCAGGTTACACGCTCAGTAAAGAGCCAGGCAAACCAAGCAAAGGCCGCAGCAGCAGCAGCGGCAGCAACAAAGCTTGAGCGGTTTGCTCGAACCTCCCTTTCACCAGCAAAGTCACAACAACCAGGTCAAATAGGAACCTCGGTGGCCAGGAAAAGTCAAGGCAGTGGGCAGGTATTAGCATCGGCGAACCCGGCAGTAGCACTGAGTACAAAAACAGCGGGTACAAAAGAGCAAGGGGCAGGAAAATCTAACATTATAATTGTTGAATCTACGACAATAAATCCTCCCAACACAGCCGAGGCGAATATGGAGGGGGACCCTAAAAGAGGAGAGGAAGAGCCCACAATGAGGGACCTTTTAGATGCTATAAATGCATGTAAGGAATCGATTACTGGACTGGATACCCAGTTGAAAGGCATTAAAGAGGAATTAGCAGAGGTGGGAGGCAGGTTAAAAGAGACGGTGGAAAGAACAAAAGCCTTGGAGGAAAGATTAAGCACAGTTGAAGACGCACTATTCCCGCTTAGACAAGACATAACTGGGATGAAGAAACAAACGGACAATCAGGCTGCCAAAATAGATGAACTAGAAAATAGGAATCGCAGATGTAATGTAAGAGTATTGGGCATGCCTGAAAGGAGCGAGGGAGCTGATCCTATAAAATTCCTGGAGGGGTGGTTTAAGGAGACATTTGGGGCTGCATCTTTTTCCCCTGAGCGTGCCCATCGAGTCCCCTTTAAACCCAGGCAGGGAAGCGAGTATCCAAGACCCTTACTCATAAAAATGTTTAACTATAGAGACAAAGTGACACTGCTCCAGAAGGCTAGAGAAAAGGGGAAAAATACTCTATAGAGGGACAAAAATTTCATTTTATCAGGACTTTTCCGCAGATCTTCAAAAGCGGCGAGCGGCCTTTAAGCCGATTAAACGTATGCTACAGCAAAATAAGATGGAGTATGCATTGTTGTACCCCGCACGCATGAGGGTATCTACAACGAATAGTATACATTTCTTTGATTCCCCATTGAGCGTTGAAAGGTGGCTGGAGGTCAGTAGGAAAACACCATGGAATACTGCGGGACAAGAGACTAGAGACTAATTACATCTCCTTTTTGTTGTTTTTTTTTGGTTTACTTTGCTTGTTTTGTCTGTTTCTCTGTTTCCCCATACAGAGCTTGCTGCTTGTTTTATAACACTTTTAAAACACTAATTGAAGCACTAAGGAGAGAAAGGGGGAAGAGAAATGAAGAAAGAAAAGCATACACTAATTAGATTAAAATGGGGCTGGTTTGATATATCTATTTAACATAGTAGACACAAGGATTATTGCACAGGAATAGCACTAAAAGGTTTGTCGGAGAGGGGGGGAGGGGGGTGCTTTGGGACCCTTGGAGTAAGGGGGGAAAGAGATGTATGGGAAAGGGGAGAATATAGGGAATGAGTGTAGTGTGGAGGTCAGAGATAAAGCCCCTTGGGTAGGCCCAGCTGGGCTAAGAGGGAGGGGGGGAGGTTGGGAAAGGGAGGGAGGGGGAGGTACATCACAAACTAACAGTGGAAGATATCACAAACACAAGTTTTATTATATGTTTTTTATGCTCCACCGCCAATAGAGGGGAAAAATGGGGAATTTATATAGATATGTACCCTATGCTGGCAGGTCTTTGGGGACAGGTGACACCCAGAAGGGCAAATGTGTCTTGACCTACTATTTTTATTCTTATTTTTGGTTTTATTTAGCACAGTTCCTGGTTTGTTTCTCTCAATGGTTAATGTGAAGAGAAGGGGTATAGCATTAATGACATGGAACATGAGGGGATTGGGGGATAAGGACAAAAGAAATGCAATGTTTAAATATTTTGATAAAATGAAACCCCAGATAATCTGCCTGCAAGAAACGCATATGTGCCCTGACTCTGTCCACCTTCTGTACTCATGGAAATATCCAATACAGTTTCATTCAATGCACACTTCATATTCGAGGGGAGTTAGTGTAATGGTTTCCACTGACGTCTCCTTTGAGTGTATTCAACAGAGGGTGGACAAGGAGGGAACATTTATTTTCCTGTTTTGCAAACTTAATGGACTAGTATGTATTATCGTCTCAATCTATATCCCCCCACCGTTTTCAATAACCCCACTTAGAATTTTAGCGCAATTTATGGCCCTATATCCGGACGTTCTGATATTAGCACTGGGAGATTATAATAATACCCTAGATAATTCCCAGGATAGAATGTCCTTGACACCCAGAGTAGTGAGACAGATAGCTGGTAAGACGGCTTTCGCCTCATTGCTTTTGGAACTGGGACTTCATGATGTCTGGCGAGAGAGGCGCGAAAAGGACAGATGTTATTCATGCTACTCTGCAACACATGACGGACTCTCCCGTATTGACTTAGGTTTAGGGAATGAGGCACTTATGCAGCGGGTGGTGGACTCGGCCTATGAGCCACGCCTATTATCCGATCACTCTCCATTTTGGGTATGGCTGGATGTTACTATAACATCGAATCGCCCATTGTGGAAAGTGAACCCCTTTTGGTTAACCTTGCTACCATCTGCGGACAGAACGAGGGGGGCATTGCAGGAATTTTTGCATTTTAATAGGGGATCTGCCAGTGCAGCGGTAGTATGCGATACACTTAAGGCATTCTTAAGAGGATGTCTTATTAGAGAGATTGCAGAAATCAAAACTCGGTCCAGGGAATGGGAGAGTAGGGTACAGGATGAAGTGAAAGAAATAACAAGCCCTAATAGCTGATCCAGCTCAATCTAACCATGACTCCTGGAGGGAGGCACAAGCAATGTATTATTCGGTTTTGCTGTCCGCAGCGGAGAAGAGGAGATATTTCCAGCAACAGAGCTATTTTGAGGAGGGGGAAAACACTGGCCGTCTTCTTGCTCTCATAGCTAGAGAACAGAGGGAATCCACTAACATCTCAGCTGTGAGGGCAGAATCTGGGGAGAAGCAGACCCTTAGTTCGGATATTTTAAATAACTTTCAGCGGTTTATAAAGATTTATACTCCTCTAAAACTAGCTATACTCCATCTGATTTGGCGCGGTTTTTACAAGCCCGCCCGTTTCCACGGTTATCTGAGGCGGACAGGGAAATGTTGAATTTCCCAATTACATTGGCAGAACTGACAGAGGCATTAGAGGGGGCACCACACCATAAATTTCCAGGCCCAGATGGGATATCGGTGGAGGTATATTCCCACTATAGAGAGGACCTTTTATCTCCACTGTTGCAGGCTATAACGGAGGCAGAGGAAGTGGGTAGCTTACCAGATAGCATGCAAGAGGCAATAATAACAGTACTCCCAAAACCAGGAAAAGATAAGCTTCTACTGGACTCCTATCGCCCAATATCTTTACTAAATGCGGATGTCAAGCTTTTTGCTAGAGTCCTGGCTAAAAGGCTATCCCAAGTAATTGGTAAACTGGTTCATTGTGATCAGTCTGGCTTTATACCCACCCGTTCCATGGCCGATAACATAAGGAGATTATATATGAATCTACAGGTGGCGGTGGATAATCCGGGGGGTAGGGCCATTCTGTCACTGGACACTGCAAAGGCATTTGACAGTATGGAGTGGCCCTATCCTCTTGGAAATACTGGAGAGATTTGGAGTGGGGAATAGATTTATAGTGTGGGTAAAGGTGCTTTATTCTAAGCCTAGAGCCAGACTGCGTATTAGCAATAACCTCTCCTCTCCATTTGAGTTATTTAGAGGCACCCGACAGGGATGCCCATTGTCACCATTACTGTTTGCCCTGGCGGTAGAGCCTCTGGCCATATTGATTCGCAATTCACCAGAGGTGGTAGGGTTCCGCAGGGGCCAGAGGGAAGAAAATATATCTTTATATGCAGATGATGCGCTTATATATTTAGGCGATACAGCTGCCTCATTGTGAACAGTGATGGAGATAATAGGGGATTTTGGAAGCTTTTCAGGCTTTACCATCAACTGGTCAAAATCAACTTTAATGCCCATAGATCAGCTGAAGGAACAGCTACCAGAGGGGGTGGAACAAATAGTTATAGTCAACAGCTTTAAATATTTGGGAGTGATGGTATCCCCAGATCCGGCTGAGTATCTTCAGCTAAATCTGGGTCCACTGTTGGTTAGACAGAAAGTGAAATGTAACAGCTGGTGTAAGCTTCCACTATCAGTAATAGGATGGGCAAATTTAATAAAAATGGTCTGGGCTCCACAGCAACTCTATATCTTCCATAACTCACCAATCTGGATTTCAAACAAATGGTTCAAGCAAATCGACACATTGATGAGTTAACTAATATGGGAAAAAAAGGTAGCTAGGATCAGTTTAACCACATGGCAATATGGAAAGGATAGAGGAGGACTGGCAGTACCCCATTCCAAAATGTATTTTTTGGCCTCACAGCTACAGCAGATGGCAGGGTGGGGGCGGGAAGGAAATGAGGACCCTATATGTAAATTGGTGACTATATCAGACCCCGCATTAAAGGCGGCCTCCCATATGGAGATGGATTTGCCAAGCATGAATGATTCAGAACCTACAAGCATCCTTCTCAAAAGGGTATGGGGGGAGATCCGGAAAGTGCTGAAAATAACGGGTGTACTCCCATTTACTCCGATATGGCACAATAAAAGATACCCAGAGGTACAAGAATTGCAAGGTTTTACCTCCTGGAAAGAAAGGGGGATCTGGTTCTTTGCACAACTTTATGAGGGGGAGGTGCTAAAGACATATGAACAACTATGTAGGGAATTTCAGTTAAACCCCAGGAGCTTCTATCAACATCTCCAACTCCGTCATGCGTTGCAGGCACAACAAACAACGCACCCTCTGACAGTATCAACATCATCTTGTTGAGAGAAGTTCTTGTAGCAGGCACCAGGAAAGGATTAACATAAAAAAATTATAGGGAATTGCTGTCCTCAGTTCAGGACTATGCCTCGTTAAAGTGTCAAAACAAATAGGTGGAAGATATAGGGGAGATAGATGAAAACCAGTGGGAAATGGCACTTGAATCTATTCCAGCGGTATCGGTATCCGCATCCCATAGATTGTCACAATTATTTATTTTGCATAGGGCTTATAGAACACCAGAGCAGCTATATAAATGGGGAGGAAGAGACTCCCCTCTGTGCCCTAAATGTAGAATATATAAGGGGGACTTTATACACCTAATTTGGAGGTGTCCTAAACTACATAGGTACTGGGAAGAAGTCTCCCAGTGTATTACTAGACTAGCGCAAGTTCCTATCTCCCTAAACCCGGTAGTGTACCTGCTTGGAGCCATAAATGCAGAAATGTTCCCAAGAGGAATGTACTACATGTTAACTAGATTGATGTACCTAGCCAGAAAACTTATTGCAAAATACTGGATGGCACCAGCAGTACCCACGGGGAAGCAGTGGATCTCTTATGTAAATTCTCTGCTTCCTAGAGAGCGATTGACCTATAGTTGTAGGAGAGAAAAGGGTAAATTTGACTCTATATGGCAATCATGGTTGGGGGATGCGGATTTAGCACCACATCAACTGGTAGTGGAAAGACTTCAGATGTAGAGCCATGGGGGAGGTATAAGAGAGGGAAGGGCAGAGAGGAAAAGAAAGGCCTGAAGGAGTAAAGGTTGAATATTTAGATAGGAAAAAGCATCGGTGGGGGAAGAAAGAGAAAAACAAATGCGGTGAATAAATATTAGGGGACACAGGTGATGGATGTAGCCCTGAGATTAGAGAGAGGGGGGAAAGGGAGGGAAAAGGGAAAAGAAGGTAGAGTGATATGATATAGAAGTAAATACACAAGAACGACATAGAATAGTACATGAGTGCAGGAATATGCATGTATATTCTATGTGTAATGTTTTATTGAAAAAAATGCACTAATGATATGTATAATGAGAATAATTTTTTAAAATAAAAAAAAATTTTGATTAAAAAAAAAACAAAACAAAACATTACATTCTATGTATTTATTGCTTGCTAATGTCTTGTATTTCTTTCATCATTCCCTAATTACCATGATTGTAATATGCTGTGAATGTCCTCTTTGTCCTCATGCATGCTGTAATCTTTTAATGCTCCTTTTTTGGCCTACATGCATATTTTCCTTCACTAACCTCCCCAGCATGATATCCTGGCCCCATATACACCTAGCCTAGTCACTTAACAATATATTTTGTCAGCTTCATTGTAGTGCTTTACCCCAAACACCCCCTAAAATGTTTACAAATGTTATTGTTGTCCTTAAATTCAGGCAGAGTGCCAGAGGCTTTTTTTGGGAGGGCCCAAACTCATCTCAAACCCTACTTCCCCCTAAAATTTTTACAATGGACCATAAGAGGGGGGGATTAATCTGATAAATGGGCCTTATATTTTTGTCTTTAAATACTCCTTATAATTAAATTTATACTGATGTTGGCAAGAATGTTTGTGTCTAATCTGCTTGCAATGTTATGTGCAAAAGTACTAATATTTTTTTTCTGTTTTGACTCCACAGTTTCCTTCAACGCCACAGGAATGGCAGACTGTGGCCTCATATTTTGCCGACCGTTGGGACTTTCCCAACTGTGGAGGGGCTATAGATGGGAAGCACATCCAAATCGTGCCACCACCCCATTCGAGGTCATACTATTTTAACTATAAGGGGTTTCATAGTATCGTGTTAATGGCGGTGGTGTCGGCACAATATGAGTTCCTCTATGTGGACGTGAGGAAGAATGGCCGGATGTCGGATGGAGGAGTCTTCGCCCAGACGGAGTTGCCTGGGCTCCAGAGTGGTGGCCTGGGATTGCCACCTGATGCGGACAATGTTGATGGACTCCCATTTGTCTTCCTTGCTGATGAAGTTGGTCTGGGCGAGCACCTGATGAGGCCATTCCCCCAGAGGACCCTCACCCCGGAGAGGAGGGTTTTTAACTACCGGCTGGCCAGAGCCGGAAGAGTCGCCTGTTTCTGACAGCCATACACATGGCGGAGTATAAACTCAACCACATAATCTTATGCTGCTGCATTTTGCACAACTTTTTAAGGAAAACTTCAACAAATTGTATAGCCTCAATTGGGCCTGAGGCGGGACTTATTACTTCCAATCCTCTGACGGGCCTGGATACTGGCCGTCCTGGCTTGGCACCCCAAAGCGCCCGTGAAGTTTGGGAGAAATATGTTAATTATTGTACGGGTAGGGGGGCCATTGCAATGCCAGAAAATGTCTAAATATTTTTTAACAAATAAAAAAAATAGATCTGAAAATCTTGCATTTTCTTTATTGCTTGTGTTTCTTCTTTGTCTGTCTCCTAGGTTCTCCTAGTGCACTTGTAGTGCCAAGTGGATTTTCCTTTATAGTAAATAAGCCCCATTGTCACTGTAAACACAAAATTACATACAAAACTGGTATTGAGCATTGAAAGAAGAAACCATACATTGTTGATTATCCAAAAAACTCTGTGCACATTCACATGTGTGTTCCAAATTTTAGTGTAAAATGTTGTTTTTTTTTTTTTTTGCAATTTTTTTTTTTTTTTAGAAACAGGCATGTTTTAAAACATAACATACACAACTCTCGAACTTACAAAGTTCAACGTATAAAAACTGAAGGCAATATCAGACATAGTGTCAAAAATGTCATGATATTGCCTTCATCAGATGGGGTGATGTCACTCCTGCAAAAGCCAAATTTTGAAGATGTACACAAAATGTGAGTACAAATGGGTATTTCCCTCCTGATTCCATGCCTAATGTCAACATGTGCTATGTCACATCATGGGGGATCAATGGACGTGTTTTGGGGGTGCAACCCCTTCCTCCCACCTACTAGAGTCACGAGGAAGGGGTTGCACCCACAAAATGCATACATTGAGATGGCAGATAGCGCATGTTGACATTAGGCATGGAATCAGGAGGGAAATACCCATTTGTATTCACATGGAGTGTACACACGATCGGAATATATGATGAAAAGCTCCCATCAGACTTTTTCTGACTGACATTCAGCTCGTGTGTACGTGGCATAGGGCATGTAGAGATTGTTTCCAGGACTCCCACTTTGAAAGCTGGTCTATCGGTAGTGGAGCATCCCAATCTTTAATAGTCTCTGAGAACTGTCTAAGTAAGGATTTACCTTGTATGGTGATGGGAGCCACGAATCCCATTGGATCGTATAGGCTGTTCACTACTGACAGAACACCACATTTGGTAAATGGCTTGTCTACAGAGCTTTCTTGAAAACCGAAGGTATATTTTAATAAGTCCCACCATAGGCCCAGACTTCTCTGTACAGGTGGTATGTCCATTATTTTGATGAACTCTCTGTCTTCGACTGACAAGGCTATTTTGTTGTCATCCTTTATAGTACAAAACACTATGGTACCTAGGTTGTCATCGCAAAGGTTAGGAGTGACATTAGGTACTTGGATAATGTCAAGAGGCTTCTCTTTTACTTCATAATGGCAAGGGCACTGTTTGAAGAGGGATGCACATCCGTTTCCTAACATGTAAGTTTTGAAGGAGTGGACCTCGGATGATGTACGCATTCTATCCAAGCATATGTCGCCCACGATTACCCCGCCTAGATCAAGTTTTTGTGCGTAAGGGGCATCATCGGGTCCATTGCACTGCTTGCGTACTTTGTGGACTCTGAGAATGTCTCTTCCTAGCAAGATCAAGATTTCAGCATTCATGTCAATTGCAGGAATTTCATTAACAAGGTGCCTCAAGTGAGGATGGTGATATGCAGCCTCTGGAGTAGGAATTTCTTCCCTCTCATCTGGTATCTGGTCACACTCGACTAATGTTGGTAGGGGTATGCCCTTTCCCTTATTGATATGAGAGACCATGAACCCATCGGCCCTTCTACCGAAGGTCTCTTCACGACCAGAACAGGTTCTGAGAGTATACGGTGATGCGTGTCCCTCTATCCCAAAGATCTCAAAGAATTTAGGCTTAACCAGGGATCTGTTGCTCTGTTCATCTATTATGGCATACATCCTAGTAGCTTCCTCAGGTTTACCCTTTGGGTATATCTTAGCGCAGCATTTGTGATCTAAGCCTTCTCCACAGACTTCCGTGCATGAAGGAGAAACGTTAGTTTTGGCTGGAGCATGACCTTGTTGCTCCCCACCATGATTCGAGACAGGACTGGAGGTAGGAGGCTGCTGTGAATTGTCTGAGGGTGGGCCCGGATGCATAGCTGTAACATGTCTGTCACTACTGCATTCTGTGCACTTAATGACAACTTTACAGTCTTTAGCAAAATGTCCATAACATGCACAGCACCTGTAGCATATTCCAAGTTTCTGAAGAATCTCCCTGCACTCTTGTAACGCCTTTGCCCTAAGCCCACAACATTTCTTTAGGGGGGGAGGCTTCTTGTGAATAGGGCACTGATGATTAGGGTCTTTATCTCTCTCACCCGAATCGCTCTGGTGAGCAGGAGAGGATACTGGTAGGATGTCTGTCCTTTTAACAGATATTGCTCTAATAAAGACTCTACATTTAGATGCTATGTTATCATACCTTGATGAAGAGGATGATGATGAAGCAGGCAAGTTGGGTTCAATGAAGCTGAAGCTGGGATTGTTTCTCATCCAGGCTTGATCACTGATGAACCTGCAAAAATATGCGAATGGAGGAAAATATACATTATAGTCTCTTTTGTACCTTGAGCCCTGTTGTGCCCATTTCTCTGGCAAGCCATATGGCAGTTTAGACACCACTGGATTGACACCATGAGCAGTGTCCAGGAATCTTAGTCCAGGTAGACGTGGGTCTGTCTTTGCCAACTCCAGCTCCATGAGAAGATCACTCAGATCTTGGAGCTTGCGATAGTCTTTGTTCCCTATTTTCGGGAAGTTTTGCTGTGTCTTGAATAGTGCGCTTTATATGGCTTCAGAGCTACCATAGGCTTGCTCAAGTCTTGCCCATGCAGCAACAAGACCTGCATCTGGGTGCTCAACATGCACTGTCTTAGTCTTTTAACATGATCTGCAGATTCTGGCCCCAGCCACTTTAATAGCAAATCAAGTTCCTCCTTGGTAGTAAGGTTGAGATCAGCAATGGCAGCTTTGAAGGTTGATCTCCAGGCTCTGTAGCTCTCCAGACAGTCGTCAAACCTTGAGAGGATAGTGTTAATGAGCTCACAGCGTACCATATATCTGGCGAAGTCATTCAAGTCTGATCTCTCACTCTTCGGTGCCAAAGTAACTTGTGGAACCCCTCGGGTGTGAAAGTTCTCTGGTGAAGTAGGGTGAGGTTTACCAGGATGAAATGATGTTGCAGGAGCATTTAACTGTAGTGTAGTCCCTAAGGCTTGTGCTGGCTGTGGCTTGAGTTGCGGCTTGTCACTGGAAGTCACCTTGTTGTCAGCAAGAGGTGATGCAGTTTGCAGCATAGATGCACTTGTCTTGTAGACTTGAAGAGGCTCAGGCATTTGGAGCTGAGAGGTCTCTGTGTTGAAAGTCAGAACAGTGTTGTTAGTCGAGCGAGGTGAGTTGAGAGGACGTAGTGAGGAGACGTTGCTGGAAGTGGCAGCAGAGGAGAGTTTTCCAGTGGCAGTGGCCGAGGACATGATGACGTAGTGCGCATCACGGAGGGAGGGAGGCGAGTGTGCCAGACGGAGTAGTAGACCCTCCTAGGATCCCCGGAGCGCGCCCATCCAGCCATCACACAGGATATGCCCACAGGCTAAAGGGGGGAGGAAGATCCCCGAACGCCACTACGAGCGCTGCTGCTGCGGCCCCCAGACTCTAACAGGGGAAGGAAAGCGAAGCTCCATACGCCGCTGTCGGGACATGGGAGGCGGCTGCGGACTCAGCATAGACCGAGAGGAAGGGAGGATCTGACGGCGCCCCCCCCCTCCCCCCCTCCCGGCTCCCCCTCTGCAATCCCACCTCGTTCATCAGATAACGTGAGACCCCGTTAGAGCTCCGCCGAGTCCGGTATTGGTAACGTAGAAACAGCTCTGTTTACAATCTCTCTTTCTATGCATTAGTGACATTTTACTATACTGCCTGATATAATGGCGATAGAAGCTAATGACTGAAGATGGCAGCTGAAGCCGCTGTACTTGTTTGAAACCCTCAGCCTTGATACTATAAGCAGGACTCTACTATATTACCTGTTATGAAGATGATAAAAGTTATTTGAAAGGGGATATTGCTGAAGGTATCGCTGTATTGGAAACCTGTAGCCTCGACCTTATAAGGAAAATTTGCTTTACAGCTTGATATAACGGTAATAGAGGTTAATGAAGGACAAGGTGTCTGAAGAAATTGTTTGGTTTGAATCTCTCAGCTTGGATGTCATTACTAATGTCATTACTAATATCCGGCTAATATATTGCGGGACACAACGGGGTCAGAAGTAAATTGATTGAGGCTATGGTTTTGTGTGAGTATCTTAGCCTGGTTGAGCAATGAAGCCTGTTTTAAATCTGTGAAAAAGGTTCCAAGGCAGAAGATCCCAGAGTAGGGGCTGACAAGATCGAGGCATCTCTGAGGTACGGGTCAGTAGAGGGCCTGGGTCCTACCCAAAGAGGGTTTTTACCCCCCGGACTCAACAAGTTATTAGTATAAAGGCGAAAAGCTGCCGGTAGCAGGTCCCAGGAAAACAATCATCAGGGCTAGTACTCCTGAAGGATCTTTACCTACAAGAGGAGGGAGGAAGTTCAGTTAATCCTGGGGAAACCAACAGGAGGTCAGAGGAAGAAGGGAGGAATGAATAAAGTGACAACAAAAAAAGGGGGGGCACCTAAAACGCCGAGGGATAGGACAGCTGGAAGCTCAATAAAACAGTTTATGTCCCAAGGTGGGAGTCCAAAAGGAGGGGAGCAAGGGGCCCAAGGAGGATCAAGGACAGAAGGAAGAGGGGGAACCCCAGATAAAACGGGGGACAAAACGATCCAGTCAAAGGAAAATTCAATAATGGAAAGTGAAGGGGATTTAAGTCGGGTGGAAGAGAGAAGAACAAGTGCCCTAATGCTTTCAAAGGAGGAAATGAGAGACATGCTCAAAAACCTTGAGATCTCAATAAAATTAGAAATAGGCCTGGTGAGAGCAGACCTGGGAAGCTTGTTGGAAAGAGTTGAAATAACGGGAAAAAAAACGGAGGAATTGGAAAAGGAGATAATGAATCTCAAAGAACAAATTAAAACCTCTAGACAAAATCAGAAGATAATTTTATATAAGATCGAGGATCAGGAAAATCGAGATAGGAGACAAAACATAAGACTCCGTTATGTCCCAGAAAACAAAGGAGAAGATCTGAGAAGGATGATCCCCCAAATACTGGGGCCTCTGTTAGGAGAGGAGGATAAGGAATTCCCTAAAATAGAAAGGACTCACCGAGTTGGAAAATTATTCAACTCGGACCACCAGAGGCCGAGAGACATAATCTTCCGCTTTAGGTACTATGAAGACAAAGCTGCAATCCTATCAAAAATGAGAGGTAAACCCCCGGTAAAATTCGAAGGGTCAGAGATCCAAATCTATACAGATCTCGCTCCCGAAACCCTCGCAAGGAGAAGGCTTTTGAAGCCTTTATTAGATCAGATGAGAGAACTAAACATAAAATATAGCTGGGGGTTTCCGGCGTGCTTGAGGGGCTTTAGAGATGGAAGATCAGCAAGATTGAGGTTTCCAGAAGATTTAAAGGACTTTTGTGATAGACTTGATATGAAAGAACCGGAGCTGCCGGGCTGGGTAGAGGGATGACTTGGGGTGTGTGGGGGGGGGGGCGGGGGGGAGGGTTGGGGGGGGCTGGTTAGTAGATTAGTGGAGTCGGGGGGTGGTGGGAGGGAGGAGGAGTTTCTGTGGTATCTGGATTACCCCTCTCTGCTTAAAACATCAGGCAGGGGGGGGTGAAGGGCACACTCGGGCTCCCACCTCAAACACGTGATTCGTTAGGCTCCATGGTATCCATGGCGCTGGGCGAATGGGGAGCCAGGGGGTGGCTGAGGGGTAGGGAGGGGTGGCTGGGGAGAGGGGAGGGGAAAGGGGAACCCGGTGTACAAGGAAGTAAGAGGGAAAAAGGAAGAGAAGAAGAAAATAAAGAAAGAATTCAGATTAGCTCAGTAATACAGATCCAACAAAAATTAAAAAAAAAGGTGAGGAGATGAGAAAATTAAATTTTATGACCTATAATGTAAAGGGTCTTAACGAGCCCACAAAGAGATATAAGGTCTTAAGGGAATTAGAGAGATATAAGGCTGAGGTTGTGTTCCTCCAAGAAACCCATCTAACATACTACTCTAAGAGCAAGATAAGGTCCAATATGTATCCAACCTGGTTCTATGGGGACTCAATAACATCAAGAGCAAGAGGAGTGGCAATAGGGATAGCAAGAGGGATACATTTCAAGGTCGAAGAGAGGCTAATAGATCAGGGAGGAAGGTATATATTCCTGAAAGGTTCCCTGGAGGGATGGAAGGTCACACTGGCAAATATTTATGCACCAAATAAAGAGCCGAGTGGTTTTCTTGGGACAATCTTAGGGAAACTAATGGAGTTCAAAGAAGGTAGCCTGATTATGATGGGTGATTTTAATATGTGTATGGCTCCAGAGGTAGATAGTATGTCTCGTGCGCAGGGGACAATGAATGGGAAGCTGAAGAAATTAAAACAGAAGCTTCATTCGTGTCAACTGGTGGATGTATGGAGGATTATGAATCCAAATAAGAAGGATTTCTCGTTCTATTCCTCTGCGCACGGGACGTACTCTAGGATTGATTATATATTGACGGAACATTCATTGTTGGAAAGAGTCGTGGAGGCTAAGATAGAGGTTATTACCATATCAGACCACGCCCCAGTTAGTATGGGACTGTATGTCCCAGAAAATCAGAGAAACCCAGTAACCTGGTGATTAGACGAAGATCTTTTACAAGAGGTATCAAATGTAAAGAAAATAGAACAGGAACTAAAACAATACTTTTCAATGAATGATACAGCAGAGATCTCTGGGTCATCCCTGTGGGAGGCCCACAAGGCCTACATAAGGGGGGTAATAATGAAGATGGGGGCAATGAGAAAAATGGAAGCAAAGGAACAAATCAAAAAACTAACTGAAGAAATATATAGTCTGGAGCAAGAACATAAGAAAGGCTCGGGCCAAGGGAGGAGGGTCTATCAAAAATTGGTTCAAAAAAGGGAGGAACTAAAGGATTATACAGATCTAGAAACGAAAAAAGCATTTTTTAAGGTAGCAAAAGAAAGCTATCAGAGTCGAAACAAGAGCAGTAGACTACTAGCCAAAATAATAAGAAAGAAAAAAACTAGAAACTATATTGAAAAAATTCAAAATAGTAAAGGAGAAATGCTCCATACAACAAAAGAGATAGGGGAATCCTTTAGGGATTATTATAGTGAGTTATACTCAGTGGCTAAAAATACAAGGCTAGAAGGAGCAAAGGATAGGAAAATAGTAGAATTCTTGAATAAAGCTAACCTCCCGAAGATTAATGAAATCGATAAAGATATCCTAGAAAACCCTATAACGATAGACGAAATCAACAGAGCACTATCCGAATCAGCTTCAGGCAAAAGCCCGACACCCGATGGATTCACCTGTATGTACTACAAAAAATTTAAAGAAATATTGACCCCTAGACTTTGTGAGTATATGAACGGGTTGGGTAGAGATTTTGACCTGAGCAGAGAAGCACTTAGAGCAGAGATCACGGTTATCCCAAAAGAAGGGAAAAATCTTACACTATGCTCTAGCTATAGGCCAATATCGCTGATCAACACGGATGTAAAACTATATGCCAGAGTCTTAGCAAATTGGCTAAAAGAGAGCCTCAGTGGTCTGATACATCCAGACCAAGTGGGATTCATCCCGAAAAGAGAAGGGCGAGACAATGGCGTGAGGACACTCCTCTTGCTGCAGCATATTAGGGACAGTGGACCCCCAGGTCTACTCTTGTCTATAGACGCGGAGAAAGCATTTGATAGAGTAGACTGGGGGTTCATGTTCCAAACTCTGGAATTTATGGGCATAGGTCCAAAAATGATCAACAGGATACGTGCTCTGTATAACCACCCTACGGCCTCGATAAAAATCAACAGCTCCCCCTCAGAGGCTTTTGAAATGGAAAACGGAATGAGGCAGGGGTGTCCCTTGTCCCCTCTGCTCTTCGTCCTCTCCCTGGAGCCACTGTTGTCTGTGATTAGGGCAGACCCGGATATTTGGGGCATAAGGGTCGGGGATGAGGAGCACAAGATCGCGGCTTTTGCCGACGATGTTCTGCTTTTCATAACCAACCCCAGAATTTCAATGCCTAATATTCTTAGAGTCATGAGGCAATATGGAGAAGTATCAAACTTCAAAATAAACTCGGCAAAATCGGAAATCCTGAATATCAACCTGGGTAAGAGGGAGGAAAGAAAGCTGGAAAAGGAATTTAAATTTATATGGAAAAAAGAAATAGATTACTTGGGTATAAAACTGGCTAACTCTTTAGGGAAGATCTATAAAGCAAACTTTATTCCACTATTAGATGAAATAAGATCTGAGAGCAAAAGCATAACAACTAAACCACTTTCATGGGTTAGACGTATTAATGCCATAAAGATGATATTATTACCTAAAATCACCTATAAACTACAGATGCTCCCATTGGATATTCCTCAGTACTATTTTAGAAAACTGAAATCAATCATTATGAGAGCCGTTTGGAAAAACAGAAGGGCTAGAGTGTCCTTTGACATCTTAAAACAGGAAAAAAGAAAAGGGGGCTTGGCGATGCCTGATATTCAGGGTTACTACAGGGCAACACTGGTGTCAAGAGCGATAGAGTGGTTTAGAGAGAATACACAGAAAAGATGGGTGAATATAGAGAATAGTTTGAGTAAGGCGCACTTAGGACACTTGATTTGGAACCCTCCACATTATAGGGTATTAGATACAAATACACATTCACTGACAAAGGTGGTTTTTAGAGTTTGGGACATAGTTTACAAACAAGTAAATAACACTTATAACTCGCCGTTAATTTCACTTTTAGAGAATGACTATTTTGCACCTGGGAAAAAGGAAATTGGGGGAAGTTGGATTAAAAAGGGAACGGTACAACTGAGAGATATTATTAAAGAGGGGAAGATAGCCACGTTCCAGGAATTAAAGCACAAAACAGATATTTGGGTGTTAGATCGCTGGAGATACCTGCAGTTAAGTCACTTTATCAGCCGCCTACCACACCCAATAAGATCAGGGGAGGAGCTATCAGAGTTGGAAAAGATATGTTTGTTGAATAGTACTAAAGGTATAATATCTAAAATTTACAAATTGGGCTTGGTGAAGAGTAGTAGGGAGATACCACCATTTATCGTCAAATGGGGAAATGAATTAGGATTACAGTTAGATAGTAATAGATTAAAGAAAACCCTGGAGCTGACCCATAGTTTGTCAACTGACATCAGTGTAGCCGAAATGAACTATAAAATCTTAACAGGCTGGTATATTACCCCGGATAAGGCAAGTAAATACCAAAAAGACAAAACATCTGAGTGTTGGAGGGGGTGCAAAGATAAAGGAAATATGGCCCATATCTGGTGGGACTGCCCTGTAATCAAACGTTACTGGCTAAAAATCTTGGGATACATTAAGCAAATAACTAAGATAGAAGTTAAATCAGACCCCTGGACAGTCTTACACCACGGAACAGGAGAGGAGGTAAAAAAATATAAAAATACCCTAGTGCCACACCTGTTGAATGCGGCAAAAAAGGCCATAGCAAAAAATTGGCAGAAGCTAGAGGGCCCATCAATATGGGAGTGGGTTGATGTAGTAGAAGGGATTCGGTATATGGAGGAAGGAGGACCTGAAAGGGAAGCTGAACTAGCAGAAGGGAGGAACAATTGGCAAAACTGGAAGGACTTTAAAAAACTATGGAGTATTACTGAAGGCTTGAGAATAAGAACTAATTAAAATTAGAGATAACAACTACTGTACACAAGAGGTGTGGGGGGGAGGGAGGGTTTGGGGAGGGGGAGAGAGATAGGGGTTGGGGTTCCTGTTTTTTTGTATTTTGTTAAATTGAATATAAGTTATGTACACCTGTCAAGTAAGCTACAAATGATGTGAAAAAAAGGAGAGACACAGATGACACTGAGAAGTGGATCAGGTCTCCAACTATAATCACTGAGGTGGCAAAAAAAAAAAAAAAAAAGAACAGTGTTGTTAGTAAGACGTACAGGAGATAACTCTGTATCATTGCAAACATTATGCTTTAGTACATATTCACTGGAGCGGTCGACTGGGTCTTGCAGTTCCGCTGGGATGGACCAGTCTGAGATAGCACTTCCTCCCATCACTTGTTCAAGGACTCTCAGCCTTGCTAAGGCAGCTGCTTCCTCCTCCCCTTTCCATTTGCAGAATCTTTAATTGGGAATCTGCCTCTGCTTGTTGAGCTTTCATCTTTGCCTCTGCTTCTGCTTGTTGAGCTTTCATCTTTGCCTCTACTTCTGCTTATTGAGCTTTCGTCTTTATTTCTATTTCTGCTTCCTTTCTGGTAAAGGAGCTTTGCACTTTTTTTTTATTCCGCATCAGCGCAGGCCTCTATCATCTTATCGCTTAATGTTGAACTTCTGGAGCGAGAGGATTTAGAATAACGTGTAGTGTGCTTGGTTAATGTGGATCTGTGAGATCCGGTCTCCTGCAGTTGAGCAATGCAGAGTTCTGCCTTACACTGGGCTTTTTGCACTAAGAGATCCTTTTGTTGCTTAGGTGCATCAGCCCTGGTCAGCTCTGCTGAGGAGTCCTCCATATTACAGTCCTTCAAGAAAGCTGTGTATTTTTCAAATAGCCACTGGTAGCGTTCGTACGTGTCAGATAAGTGATCTATAGAGTCTCTTAGTTCAGCTGGTCGATCATTAAAGTGTGACAAAACTGAGATGCAGTGTGAAGTTCTGTCCCATGAGTCTGACAGATTGCTGGAGAACTCATCTCTAGTGGCTTCATAGTTTTCTCTGAGTCTCTGTGTAGGTTTTATTGTACATTTGGGTCTTACACTCTGTTTGGCAATATCTGCAGGATCTGCTCCCTGTACATCTGCGGGTTCAGAGGCATGATGAATCTGCGTTGGTTCAGCTACAAAAGGGTGCTCAGAGTCTTGTCTAGACATTGTTCACATTTTTGCAAGAAATGGTACTGTCTCTTTAAGAAGATGAACAGCAGCTTAGACAGGTGGGGTAACACAGTTCAATGTAGAGAAACAGTTTTTAACATTCACATGAGGTGCAGTAAACTCATGCGACCATGTGCTTCACAAGATGGAAGATGGCACTGAGCTTGATTGCAGATCAGCTGCACACATATACACAGAAGGCTGTGGGAATTCTATACATCTTTTGATTATTCTGACTTCAATTATTATGAAGCAACTATCCCTTGTGAGACCTCTATGCCTGGCCTGTATAAGATATAATCACTGAGGACAATCCTTATCAGATAGTTTGAACTCACCAAATACCGATTCAATCCACAAGATGCTTTTATTCTGAACATCAGGTTACAGCAGATGACAGGATACAAACAGATGAATAGGTTGTAGTATTTATGCGGTCAAAAGATGATATTGTCTGTAGCTTACAATGCAGAATACATGTGCCCTGCTACATGTGGCTTGTAGCTGCATCCATGACACAGAAAGTACAATAAGAGGAAGAAGGGTGGAGCATTACATATAAAGGAAGTGTGATATAACATAAGGGAAAATGAACATGTGAAAACAAGTGCATTACCGCGAAAGGTCACTAGATGGCAGCATGTGAATTAAATATAAAACGTCCATAGAAATGGTTAGGAAAACAATCTAAATAAAGTCTATTCCCCGTTGGGGCAGCACAAACAACTTGTTGCCAATATCCCCTTATATTACTACAATACCACATTAGGTGGAGGAAATCTGCTCCCTCTTGCCCGCATGTTGCAAAATTTGGTGCCGATATTCTCCCCATTGTATACAACCTGTTTGGACTAAGATAAGTCTGGTGTATTTTATTTAACTGTATTATCTTATTATTCATTGCTGGAGATGCTTTCAAGTGTGAGGAGCAGATCACTCCTGATCTGTCATATCCAGAATAGCTACTTGTCATTTATCCCTTGCCCTCACAGGCTCACAGCATATTTTAATAAATGCAGGTACAGTTTGCATTTATTAACCCCTTTGGTCCCTGTTATTTCAATATCCCAATAAGGGGATATTTGAGATTTAGATACTACTGTGCCTGTAGTACATGTCAAAGCTGCAAATACTTTAGAACTGTCTGCTCGAGAGGTTATATTGTTTACTTAAATTTTCATATAATAGTATTATATTATTGTTATAATCTGGCCTATTGTAGTTACCTTTTTATGATTCCAAAATTTACTATCCCCAAATGTTTCTAAATGTTCAAATGATGGATTGTTCCATAAAGCAGTTTCTGGGGGCATTTCAGTAAATCCTGTAAACTTTTTTGCTTCTTTCCATACTGACCTTGCCAGCACGAATAGAGGAATTTTTATTCCAACCCTCCTTAAGTCAGATGTTTCCAATCCCACCAGAAGATCAACTACTTGCATATTACTTAATAGATACTGGAAATGGAGCGAGTACAAAGAAGGGCAACAAAGCTAATAAAGGGTCTGGAGGACATTAGTTATGAAATAAGGTTGTGAGCACTGCACTTATTCTCTCTGGAGAGGAGATGCTTGAGAGGGGATATCATTTAAATTTACAAATACCATACTGGTGGTGATGGTGACTCCCACAATAGGGATAAAACTTTTTTGTGGAAGGCAGTTTAACAAGACACGTGGTCACTCATTAAAATTAGAAGAAAAGAGGTTTAACCTTAAACTACGTAGAGGGTGCTTTACTGTACTTTACTTTACTGTAAGTGCGGCAAGGATGTGGAATTCCCTTCCACAGGCAGTGGTCTCAGCGGGGGCATCAATAGTTTCAAAAATTAGATAAGCACCTGAATGACCGCAACATACAGGGATATACAATGTAATACTGACATATAATCACACACATAGGTTGGACTTGATGGTATTGTGTCTTTTCTCAACCTCACCTACTATATAACTATGTAGATATGTAGATACTGTTCCACCCCAATTTCTGGGTTCCTGCATTACCCATGTTCTTAAGTGCTTCAATTGATTTAATTACTTTTATTCTTCCTGACATCGACAAGGGTAATTTAATCCATATCCTCAATTTACTCTTAACATAATCCAGCAAGGGATATACACTAGCTTCCATGGCTTCAGCTGGTATCAAGGTAATATTTATTCCAAGATATTTAAATGATTCTACAATTTTTAATGGAGTCCGGGGCCAATCCCCCGTTCTTTGACCAAGCGGCATCAGCGTAGATTTATGCCAGTTAATATTAAGCCCTGAGAATGTTCCGAATATTATATTCATTGCCTCCACTGAACATGTTTGCACGTCTCCCATATATAGTATGATATCGTTAGCATATAAACCTATATGCTCATTCCTTTCACCCAACTTAATCTCTTTATAATTTTTGGATTGTCTAAACCTATTTGCCAATGCTTCAATTGCTATGGCAAATAATTAGGGAGAGATAGTAGACATCCTTGTCTTGTTCCCCTATATAACCTTACCGTGGGGGATAGTAACCCGTTTACCAATAAATTTGAGCATGGTTGTTTATATAGTATTTTTACCCATTTTCTAAATCTCTCCCCAAATCCACTTCTTTTCAGTGATACCTGCATAAACTCTCACTCTATGGAGTCGAATGCCTTGGCTAAGGATGCCAAGGCACTCATCTCTGGGATAAGATCTTTCAGTTGTGCCATCAATTGCATTCTTCTTATATTATTTGATGTAGATTTCCCTGGAATAAATCCTGTTTGATTGTTACTTATAATAGATAAAATTACCCCGTTTAACCTCCTAGCCAGTACTTTTGCCAACACCTTATAATCTAGATTTAAAAGTGAGATAGGTCTATACGATGCACAGTCACTTTTATCTGTATTTGGGTTTGGTATTGAAACCACTGTTGCCTCATACATAGAGGGGGCATCTCTCCCTGCAAGAGAATTTGCCTAAACATCCTAGTCTGGACTGGTGCTATAATCTCCATGTACCACTGATACACCTCTAATGGTATACCGTCCGGTCCTGGGGACTAATGCCGTATACACATGGGCGCACTTTTCGGCATCAATGGTCAGACGGTCTTTCCAAAGTACTTTCAACAGACTTTTGACGGACTTCCGACGGACTTTCGAGCGAACGGACTTGCCTACGCACGATCACACCAAAGTCCGATGGATTCGTACGTGATGACGTACAGTACCTGACCGCGAGATTGTGTTTCCAGCGCGATAGCATCGCGCTGGTTCTCGGCGACAGGGTACTGTGAATGTCGCGCTGGCTCACTCATCGGGAAAGGAAAACTTTGTCTTCCTCCCGCGATGAGTGACAGGCAGCGCTGACAGCTGTCTGGTATGAATCCTGAGGCGGGAACACCGCGCCAAATTTTCAATGAAAAAACCGCCGTGGGTTCCCCCCTCGGAGGCATACCAGGCCCTTGGGTCTGGCATGGATTGTAAGGGGAACCCCCTATGCCGAAAAAATCGGCGTGGGGGTCCCCCCCAAATCCATACCAGACCCTTATCCGAGCACGCAGCCCGGCCGGCCAGGAAAGGGGGTGGGGACGAGCGAGCGCCCCCCCCCCCCTCCTGAGCCGTACCAGGCCGCATGCCCTCAACATGGGGGGGTGGGTGCCTTGGGGGAGGGGGGCGCCCTGCGGCCCCCCCACCCCAAAGCACCTTGTCCCCATGTTGATGAGGACAAGGGCCTCTTCCCGACAACCCTGGCCGTTGGTTGTCGGGGTCTGCGGGCGGGGGGCTTATCGGAATCCGGGAGCCCCCCTTAATAAGGGGGCCCCCAGATGCCGGCCCCCCACCCTGTGTGAATGAGTTTGGGGTACATGGTACCCCTACCCATTCACCTAGGGGAAAGTGTCAATAGAAAAAAAAAACACACTACACAGGTTTTAAGAGTCATTTATTAGTCAGCTCCGGGGGTCTTCTTCCGACTTCTCCCGCTGTCCGGCCTCTTCTCCCGGGCCCCGCCGCTATCTTCTTCCAGCTCTATTGCCAGCGAGGGGCCCGGTCTGCTGCCGCTGTCTCGCCGCCGCTGTCCGGCCTCTTCTCCCGGTGTTCGGCCTCTTCTCCCGGGCCCCGCCGCTATCTTCTTCCAGCTCTATTGCTAGCGAGGGGCCCGGTCTGCTGCCGCTGTCTTGTCGCCGCTGTCTCGCCGCCGCTGTCTCGCCGCCGCTGTCTCTTCTTTTCTTCTTCCCCGATGTTGACACGACGCTCTCTCCGGCTCGAATGCTGTGTGCGAGCTGCGGAGCCATTTATATAGGCGGTAACCCCACCCCCTTACGACGTCATGGTCCCAGCATGCGCAGGGACTCTGGGGCCACGCCCCCTTATGACGCCAGAGTCCCTGCGCATGCTGGGACCATGACGTCGTAAGGGGGTGGGGTTACCGCCTATATAAATGGCTCCGCAGCTCGCACACAGCATTCGAGCCGGAGAGAGCGTCGTGTCAACATCGGGGAAGAAGAAAAGAAGAGACAGCGGCGGCGAGACAGCGGCGGCGAGACAGCGGCGACAAGACAGCGGCAGCAGACCGGGCCCCTCGCTAGCAATAGAGCTGGAAGAAGATAGCGGCGGGGCCCGGGAGAAGCGGCCGAACACCGGGAGAAGAGGCCGGACAGCGGCGGCGAGACAGCGGCAGCAGACCGGGCCCCTCGCTGGCAATAGAGCTGGAAGAAGATAGCGGCGGGGCCCGGGAGAAGAGGCCGGACAGCGGGAGAAGTCGGAAGAAGACCCCCGGAGCTGACTAATAAATGACTCTTAAAACCTGTGTAGTGTGTTTTTTTTTTCTATTGACACTTTCCCCTAGGTGAATGGGTAGGGGTACCATGTACCCCAAACTCATTCACACAGGGTGGGGGGCCGGCATCTGGGGGCCCCCTTATTAAGGGGGGCTCCCGGATTCCGATAAGCCCCCCGCCCGCAGACCCCGACAACCAACGGCCAGGGTTGTCGGGAAGAGGCCCTTGTCCTCATCAACATGGGGACAAGGTGCTTTGGGGTGGGGGGGGCCGCAGGGCGCCCCCCTCCCCCAAGGCACCCACCCCCCCATGTTGAGGGCATGCGGCCTGGTACGGCTCAGGAGGGGGGGGGGGCGCTCGCTCGTCCCCACCCCCTTTCCTGGCCGGCCGGGCTGCGTGCTCGGATAAGGGTCTGGTATGGATTTGGGGGGGACCCCCACGCCGATTTTTTCGGCATAGGGGGTTCCCCTTACAATCCATGCCAGACCCAAGGGCCTGGTATGCCTCCGAGGGGGGAACCCACGCCGGTTTTTTCATTGAAAATTTGGCGCGGTGTTCCCGCCTCAGGATTCATACCAGACAGCTGTCAGCGCTGCCTGTCACTCATCGCGGGAGGAAGACAAAGTTTTCCTTTCCCGATGAGTGAGCCATCTCGGCGCTGGCTCCTGCGACGGGGCTCGTAGGTGTCAAATCTCGCCGAGAAGTGCGGCGAGATTGACACAATATCGCGGTCACCTACTGTATGACCGGACTAAAATGAGGAAGTTGAAAGCCGCTGCCCTAGTGTCGGTTTTCGTCCGTCGGACTAGCATACAGATGAGCGGATTTTTCAACCAGACTCGAGTCCATCGGGAAGATTTGAAACATGTTCCAAATCTAAAGTCCGTCTGATTTTCGACCGAAAAAGTCTGCTGCAGGTCCAATGAAGCCCACACGCAGTCGGATTGTCTGGCGGATTCGTCCCGTCAAACCTGTCCAGTCGAAAAGTCCGCCCCTGTGTACACGGCATTACCCTTCTCTAGAGACAGGATAGCGTTTCGTACTTCCTCTTCCTCTATCACCTTCTCCATGATCTCCTTTTGCTCATCTGTTAGTTTAAGAAATTAGTTTAAGAAATTCTAATTCCTCCAGGTATTTCTCTATTTCTTCCGTTGTACATGTCAGCATTGCTGTATACATATTAACATAATATTTATGGAAGCTCATAAGTACCTCATCTATTGTATTAACAACACCTCCTTTCTTGTTTCTCACCTTTGATATCACAAATGATGATGATTGTTGTCTTATTAAAAAAAAATTCAACATCTTATTAGCCTGGTTTCCTTGCTCAAAATTTTGTTGTTTTAAATAAAACCTTTTACACTTATCATTAGCTAATGATTGATTCTTATATTAATCCTTCCCATCTTATTTATTATTTGAGGGGTCTATTATAGAGTCTGCCTGTGCACATAGTTCTGCTAATTCCTCTTCCTCTTGTCTGTTAGTACATTTTATATATGAGATTGTTTTAATGCCCCTCTCAAGTATGCCTTGAAAGTGTCGCTGGAGAAGATGGCAGCTTAGACTCCCAGCTCTCTTTCTACCAGATAAAAGGGAAAATAGAAATCAGCAAACATGGGGAAACTCGAGCGCGATCATTCCTCCACCCGCTCCAGATCACCATGGGACACTGACAAAGAGATTAACAGCAACATACCGGAGATCTTCTGTTCCCAATCCTGCGAGACAGCCTCTTCCCCTCAAGCTTCAGGAGCTACATGGGAAGTAAGTAAAAGCCCCACAAGGTATCCCAGCACTTATCCCGCTGAGCCCCAGCTTCCCACTGCTAACTCCCTAGGTATTGATGACCTTAAAGCAGTTGCAGCAGACAAAAGACACCTTGTCTGCTGCCATATCAGACCTCAGGCTAGACATGCAAGTGGTTTCTTCAAGGTTAGAAGAGGTTGAAAGCACTACAGAATGCCATGAGGCTGCTATACAAGATTCACACTATATACAGCTAAGGGATATACAAAGAAATCTAGAGGCTCTAGAAAATAGGGGCAGACGACACAATATTCGACTCAGAGGACTTCCTGAAACAATAAACCCGACTCCATCTCTCAAAAGCCACAACAGTCATCTTTAACCACTTCAGCCCCGGAAGATTTGACTGCTCAATGACCAGGCCATTTTTTGCGATACAGCTCTGCGTCGCTTTAACTGACAATTGTGCGGTCATGCGACGCTGTACCCAAACAAAATTAACATCCTTTTTTTTCCACAAATAAAGCTTTCCTTTGGTGGTATTTTATCACCTCTGCGGTTTTTATTTTTTGTGCTATAAACAAAAGAAGAGCGACAATTTTGAAGGAAAACACTATCTTTTTTATTTTTTGCTATAATAGATATCCCAATTAAAAAAAAAACAAAAAAAAAAAAACATTTCCTCAGTTTAGGCGGATATGTATTCTTCTATGTTTGGTAAAAAAAAAAAACGCAATATTGTGTATATTGATTGGTTTGCGCAAAAGTTATAGCATCTACAAAATAGGGAATAGATTCATGACATTTTTATTATTTTTTTTTTTTTTACTGATCTGCAATTTTTTTTTTTATCGGGATCGCAATATTGCGGCAGACAAATCGGACACTTTTGACACGTTTTTGGGACCAGTGAGATTTATACAACGATCAGTGCTCAGTGATCAGTGCTATAAAAATGCACTGATTTACTGTATAGATGACACTGGCAGGGAGGGGGTAAAACACTAGGGGGCGATCAAGGGGTTAACTGTGTTCCCTAGGTGTGTTCTAACTGTAGGGGGGATGGGACTGACTAGGGGAAGAGAGAGATCGGTGTTCATACTTTGTGTGTTCATACTATCTGTCTCGTCTCTCTTGAGAGAACCGGGATTTGTGTGTTTACACACACACATATCCCCGTTCTCGTTCTGTAATGAGCAATCATGAGTGCCCGGCAGGCATCGCGCCCGCCAAGCACTTGAATCGGATTCGGGGACATGCTTTGGGTGCACGCGTGCCGCCGGAGGCGTCTTAAAGAGCCGACGTACAGCTACGACGGCTTGCGCAGGGGAGCCAACCTGCCACATTATAACTGTGGCCGCTGGTCCAGAAGTGGTTAATGACCTACTTGGCAGACTACAGACATACCAATTGAAATAAATGTCTCCACCCAGGCACTTAGCCCCAGAGGACGAGATATTAATCCCCAAGAGATGTCATAGGCTGCCTGGTTAATTTTAAATTAAAAGAAGCAATCCTGTGACAAGCCAGATTAAGGGGATGCATCCTCTGCAGGGGTACCAAAATAAAACTTTATCAAGACCTATCACAAATCACCTGCAATGACCTACAGCCACTCCTAGATGTCCTCAGGGAAAGAAATATCCCATACAGATGGAAATTTCCCTTCTGCCTGCAAGCAGGGTCTGCTGGATGTACTGCATACCTACGACATCCTGAATATGCACACTCATTCTGTGATGATCTTGGCATCCCCCAAGTCGAGATACCATATTTGCACAGCAATTCACATCCTCAACATCAAGAAGAACCAATGGAAATCCATCAACGAAGAAGCCTCCCTACTCAAAAAAGATGCAGATCCTCTCCTCGATCCTCACCGCCCCCCGCCAACCATCTCTCGCCATTCAAAAGCAGCTTACCTCCATCCGCTGCTCATAGAAAAGCCAGAAGGGATTAAAAGGATTGAGCAATGATTACACTAATCTCTTCAGGTTCCCAGTGCTAAAATAACGCACTAACCAAGCTCTCTTATGTGAACATTGCGTTAACTAGTTCTTTGTTTACCGAGACCCTTGTTACACAGTTATTACTTTTCTTTTTCCAAAGATCGGTCACAACTCGACCCATACAATGACACCGCTCCTCTCAAAAGTCTCTCTTGCTGCATTCTCACAGAACGGATCCTTTCATGGCTACACAATCTTTGTGGCTGATCGTATACATGAACACCTGTAATAATATCTGAACAGATCCTGAAACATCAAAGCCATAATTATCTCTAAGTTCAGTTCTATATCTCGGACCTAGTTCATATCACTTCAAACTTTAGCTCTCACTGATCTTCTTATTCTTCACAACATCACACAGAAACCATCCCAGTTGCTTTTGAACTCTAAAACAAACTTAAAGGCATTTCATACTCATTGGCTATTATTGAATCTGATCCATTGTTCCTCCACTTCCAAGAGTATGGTAATGTTATTGTTATATTGACGTTATTAAGGTTACTTTTGCTATTCTAATAGCCAGTTAGACAACTTGGTATAAGGTTAGTTTTAATTTATGCACCACATTTGCTACGGGCTAATGGATTGTAGAACTCTGCTCTATGGCTCATTAGCATGGAACAGATATTCTATACCATCTCTGAAGATATTGACCAAAGATCTCACCAAACAAGCAACATTAATGTAACCCAGTGTTTTTGACTAAAATACTAAAAAAAAAAAAAAAAAATGTAATATCAAACATACAAGTGCTTCATCTAAGAACAAATTAAAAACATGCCCCATGATCACCGCCCTGACAAAACTGATCAAATTAGTCCCCCTCACTGCACAATATGTTCACTAGGACTATGTCAGACAGAAACAGGGTGATATAGATCTCAAATCGTATGTTAATTCATCTTCTATAGGAACCCTATATACATTGGTTCCTTTGGATCTTGTATATACACAATGGCCAGTAAGACTCGGTAACGCATAGAGTGCATTTCTCAAACAGACAGGTATTCTAAATAATAATAGACAAACCTTGCGAGCCACTTACGGATAAATGCCTAATAAAATATTAAAATAGTGTGTAACCAATCCTGAGTAGAAACCAGCTGCAAACACTCAATCACGTTTCATAATCGTGCAAGTGGCAAATAGAAAAAATGTGTCTGCGCTAGATAAAAATAGTCATTTCAATAATAAATGCAGAAATCAATACGTAAAAAAGTGTTATAGCTAACCAATAATAAATAAACATAAGTCAAAAATAACCGTAAGTGCATAAAACTGTAAAGTGCACAGTGCTATATTAAACATGCAATGTGAGTGCTCAATCAGGGAACATATAAAAATTAAATAGAATATAAAGAGAAAATATCTTCTTGTGAATCTAATAAAGTCCAAAACAGTGTATATCCAGAGATATAATAGTGCCCAAAAACATTGTCCATAATCAGTGAAGCTCGCACATCTTTCCTTCCAAAGGTGTATCACCATAAAAACGTGCTTTAGTGTCTTCCAGTGACCCCCACAGGCATATATGCTCACCTTCCTGCGTGTGACACAGTGATTAAACTCTGTCAAAACAAGCTTTGGAGACACTCCTGTGCTCTAATGGAACCAGCTGTGTAGACCTTCAATGCTCTCAGTCTTGATGGATCCCACGACAGCACAGTCGGGGGAGGAAGGAGGGGGAAGGGGACGGGAACAAATGCATGCCCCAAATGCCCAGACTCCAGACCAGCTCCTAAAATGTCAAAACTTCACGTAGAGGGGGATGTAGTTTCCAGGCAAATGAAGCAAGAAAAGCAGAATTGCAGTATCTTAAAAGTAACTGATACCTTGATCAATCCTTCCTCTGATCCTTCCTCTGAGTTACAGCCCGAGAGCTTACGATGCGGCACGGCAGGGACTTCACAAGAGTTTGCTGGTAACCTCCTTTATACCTGTGCCAATGGGATTGGTCACTTTTTTTGCCCATTTCCAATGGAATTTTCCATCTTATGAGTATATCAGAGGAAGGATTGATCAAGGTATCAGTTACTTTTAAGATACTGCAATTCTGCTTTTTTTGCTTCATTTGCCTGGAAACTACATCCCCCTCTACGTGAAGTTTTGACATTTTAGGAGCTGGTCTGGAGTCTGGGCATTTGGGGCATGCATTTGTTCCCGTCCCCTTCCCCCTCCTTCCTCCCCCGACTGTGCTGTCGTGGGATCCATCAAGACTGAGAGCATTGAAGGTCTACACAGCTGGTTCCATTAGAGCACAGGAGTGTCTCCAAAGCTTGTTTTGACAGAGTTTAATCACTGTGTCACACGCAGGAAGGTGAGCATATATGCCTGTGGGGGTCACTGGAAGACACTAAAGCACATTTTTATGGTGATACACCTTTGGAAGGAAAGATGTGCGAGCTTCACTGATTATGGACAATGTTTTTGGGCACTATTATATCTCTGGATATACACTGTTTTGGACTTTATTAGATTCACAAGAAGATATTTTCTCTTTATATTCTATTTAATTTTTATATGTTCCCTGATTGAGCACTCACATTGCGTGTTTAATATAGCACTGTGCACTTTACAGTTTTATGCACTTATGGTTATTTTTGACTTATGTTTATTTATTATTGGTTAGCTATAACACTTTTTTACGTATTGATTTCTGCATTTATTATTGAAATGACTATTTTTATCTAGCGCAGACACATTTTTTCTATTAGACAGGTATTCTACTTAACATTATTACTGACTACTATCGGAATACGGAAAATGATACTCTAGCCTCACCTTAAATACCATGCAATTATGTATTCCATATCAAGAGGTTATTAGCCTTCGTTTTGTGTTTAATTATCCAAACAATATGTTACATTTCTTATTAGTATTGTAAAGGATTATTTACTTTAGCCCTGATTACATACAACCTCAATGCATGTTTTTTTTATCCAATTTTCCTCAATTGTGTATTATGCCATGTCACTCTGTAACACAACCCCTGCTCACAATTAACAACCCATTATCATCGGTAATGTTGTGATTGGGTATGATCTGAATCTCACAAATATCACACATACCAGACCTCTGATTTCCTTTTTCTTTCACTCTCCCTCTGATAATAGTTTACTTCCTTTAGGATTTGTTGAGACCCCTCAAGTATATGCTAACATCTGAAAACATAAGCATTCTCCTCCCTGGGGATAACAAATTACTCACTCAAGCTAACTCGTCCCCATCAAAATCTCTATCACACAGGTTTGACCTTGACTCTCTTCTAATACACATGTTGCCCCCATTTCTTCAAACGCGAGGATAATATAAACTGATTAAAATTCACACAAACACCTATACATCTACCATATACAATATACTGTACACTGGAAGCACTCTTATTCCCCCATTGTAGTAAGCATCTTAACTTCACACTCTCCCTCTCCCATATGCATATTCAAAAATGCACATATTAAGACCCACTGAGTACCAATGTTCATTGAGAAATGTACACATATCCCATATATAGTTCTGGCGACCTCTCCTTTAGCCCTACCACTAGACATGTGCAAACCGTTTCTTAACTAATCGAAATTCGGCCAAATTTTGCATCTTTCGGACATTCAGATGCATCCGAATAAAAAAATAATGAATTTCCAATCAGCTGATTAATTTTGTGCTGGAGGTTGGATTACTGGCAAAGTGCATTCCAGAGAACTGAGTGAGAAGGGTGTTGTATTGTATTTGAGCAGAGGAGAAGAGATATTGTCATTGTGTGTGTTAATAGATTCAATAAACAAACGACTTTCCAAACTACGAATCATTATCACAAATCAATATACATACATAAATATCAAATTTCAACTAATATGAAAGAAATTATAGCGAATATAACTAATGAATTCGACATGATTCGGTAATTCGTTAAAGATCTAATGAAACAAAAATTCAACTCAAAGTAAATCTTACAGTCCAATCAGCTGATTAATTTTGTGCTGGAGGTTGGATTACTGGCAAAGTGCATTCCAGAGAACTGAGTGAGAAGGGTGTTGTATTGTATTTGAGCAGAGGAGAAGAGATATTGTCATTGTGTGTGTTAATAGATTCAACAAACAAATGACTTTCCAAACTACGAATCATTATCACGAATCAATATACATACATAAATATCAGATTTCAACTAATACGAAAGAAATTATAGCGGATATAATGAATGAATTCGACATGATTCGAGATTCAGTATAACGAATATCGACACTCTACAGAAATAACGAATTTTCCAAAAATTAACGTAACATAACGAATATAACAGAACAAAATTATGTATTTTACAAATGACAAGGAACCAAAACTAAACAAAATTTTCCATTGTGCACAAGTCTACCTACCACCTCCTAACCCAGCACAATTAATTTAATTGTACTGACTCTTACTGAAGTACATATACATCTAAGGCAGGATAGTTGTCTATCCTTGCTGTTGGTAGTGTCCACTTCCACTTCACCCTAATTCTTCCGCTCGGCACTCCCTACTCTCTAACTTAGACCCCCCTTTTTTTTATTGTTTCTTTCTCACTTTATTGAGCTAAGTAAAATTATCCATAATGCCTCCTGATGACTCAAACTCAAAGCTTGCATCAAAATAATCTCCCTCAACGCAAAAGGTCTAAACTTTCCAGAAAAAAGATCTCAACTTTTTCTATACATGAGAAAAATAAACGCTAACATTATCCTATTTCAGGAAACTCATTTCAAGGCTGAAAATATTCCTAAAATGACAAAGACTTTCACAGAGCATACCATGCAACCAATAAACTAGCCAAAACAAAAGGTGTTTCCACCCTTCTCTCCAAGCACCTCCCTCTGGAAATCTCAGATACACTACTGGATGAGGAGGGTCGATACGTATTTGTAAAAAGTATCCTTTGGGGAAGATCAATAACGATAGCTAACATATACAGCCCCAATACAGCCCAAATTAGTTTCTTCCGTAATCTAACAACTATCCTAGCTTCCTTTAAGACTGGTATCCTTACCCTTGGAGGTGATTTCAACGTAGCCCTTAACTCTTTAGAACAGAGGTCATCAACCCTGTCCTCAGGGCCCACTAACAGGCCAAGTTTGCAAGATAACTGAAATACATCACAGGTGATATCATTTGCTGCTCAGTGATTGCAGTATTCTAGTCTGCATCTCCTCAAGGTAATACATAAAACCTGGCCTGTTAGTGGGCCCTGAGGACAGGGTTGATGACCACTGCTTTAGAAGACACTTCTTCAGGCACATCTTCACTACCATTTAACCACATGCCAACCAGCGCACAAAGATATACATTTGCACAATGGCACGGCTGGGTAAATGGGCGTATAGGTAGGTCTCCTTTAAATCGTGGCATAGTGGGTGTGCAGGGGTCTGCGATCGTGTCACGGAGCTGCAGAAAGGGGAGATGCCTATGTAAACAAGGAATTTCCCTGTTCTGCCAAGCAACATGATAGAGTTCTATTGCTCCCTGTCATCGGGAGCAGTGATCTCTGTCATGTTGTAGTGAGCCCAACCCCCCTACAGTTAGAACCCCTCCCTAGGACACACTTAACCCCTTGATTGCCCATAGTGTTTAACCCCTTCCCTACCATTGTCATTTACAAGTAATCAGTGCATTTTTATAGCGCTGATTGCTGTATAAATGACAATGGTCCCAAAATAGTGTCAAGAGTCCGATGTGTCCACTATAATGTCGCAGTCATGATAAAAATTGCAGATCGCCGCCATTACTAGTAAAAAATTATTAATAAAAATGCCATAAATCTATCCCCTATTTTGTGATTTTTTTTTTTTTTTACCAAAAATATGTAGAAGAATACATATCGGCCTAAACTGAAAAAGAAATTTGTTTTTTTATATATTTTTGGGGAAATTTATTATAGCAAAAAGTAAAAAATATTGCTTTTTCTTTCAAAATTGACGCTCAGAGATGATCAAATACCACCAAAACAAAGCTCTTTTTCCCACAAAGCTCTATTTGTGGGAAAAAAGGACACGCAATTGACAGTTAAAGCGACGCAGTGCCGTATCGCAGTGCTCTGGTCAGGAAGGGGGGTAAATCCTTTCCTGGCTGAAGTGGTTAAAGCCCTTCGACAAATTAAGATCCAACTACAGGAGTTTTTATTACACGACTCTTGGCATACCCTACATCCTGGAGTAAAGGGCTACACCTTTTTCTCCTCCCTCCACAACCGATTCTTACATATTTCTTTCTCAAAAAGATCTACCATTCCACTCTAAGGCGAATATTGAACCAATGTTCTCATCAGATCACCACCCGATAACCATCACTCTAATGCCCCGTACACACGATCGGACATTCCGACAACAAAATCAATGGATTTTTTTCCGACGGACGTTGGCTCAAACTTGTATTGCATACACACGGTCACACAAATCTTGTCAGAAATTCCGAATGTCAAGAACACGGTGACTTACAACACATACGACGAGCCGAGAAAAAGGAAGTTCAATAGCCAGTGTGGCTCTTCTGCTTGATTCCGAGCATGCGTGGAACTTTGTGCATCGGAATTGTGTACACACGATCGGAATTTACGACAACGGATTTTGTTGTCGGAAAATTTGAGATCCAGATCTCAAATTTTGTGTGACCGAAATTCCAATGGAAAATGTCCAATGGAGCCTACACACGGTCGGAATTTCCGACAACAAGCTCCCATCGAACATTTTCCATTGGAAAATCCGACCATGTGTACGTGGCATAACACTCCCCGAACATCTCCAATTCACTTTTTCTTACTGCCTCCATTAGTAATTGTATATGTGATTTTTTTCAACTCAATGATACACCTGACATCAATTCCCTAACTCAGTGAGAAGCACACAAATGCATGGATAAAGGAATCCTGCTAAAAATGGCAGCTATACGAAAAGGGATCAACCAAGAAAATATTAACAAAGTCTAGAAAAAAATACAAATCCTTGAGAAAACACATAAAACGACCAGAGCACAACACACTTTGACTGAACTTAAACATTTATGCACCCAATTAAAAGAGGACTTGGGTCGTAAAGTCAGAAATAAATTTACCCTATCACAAAAAATATTTAATGAATATAGCAACAAAAGTGAAAACTTCTAGCCAGAGCATTATTATCCAAAAAAGCAAGCACTACAATCCATACCCCACGCACACCTTCCGGGCAAACACTCTCCGCAAGTGACAATATTGCAAATCACTTTGCACATTATTATTCTGAGCTTTACAACCTCAGCCCCGAACATAAACCACCCACTAACAATAGATCCAAGAAGTCAATCACTGAGGACTTTCTCAAACTATAGCCCTGAACCAATTTCTCAACAACAAGCTTGAAATATTGACGGTCCACTATCAGCAGATGAATTTAAATTGGTAGTCAAGCAAATGAAACTAGGTAAAAGCCCAGGCCCTGATCGCTTCTCCTTAGCCTATTAGAAAACCTTCCAGAGTTGATAATAGACCCCTTTTTACGGGCATTTAATCAGCTTTCAAACTCAGACATCCAACCTACCAACCTTTTTAGATGCACACATCTCATTTATTCCCAAACCTGGAAAAGACTCTACACTCGCAGCCAATTATCGCCCAATTTCACTCCTAAATACAAATCTGAAAATCTTTGCAAAAATTTTGACAAATCGCATCCTTCAACTAATCACAAGTTTAATCTCAAAAGATCAAGTAGGTTTTCTTCCAGGCAGAGAAGCAAGGAATAATACCCTTTAAAGCAATGAACATTCATTACTTGCTTACTAAAACTAAACAATCTGGCATTTTCCTTTCTTTAGATGCTGAAAAGGTGTTTGACAGGTTGGCTTGGGATTACCTTGAAGCTGTTCTCCATGCACTCGGACTAGATAATCGGTTAATCCGACTGATAATCTCTCTTTACATTCACCCGACTGCTAAAGTACGTGTTGATGGCCTCCTGTCAGATGCCTTTCCCATCAAAAATGGTACCCGTCAAGGGTATCCCTAACCCTATTATTGTTTATTCTTACCCTTGAACCATTCCTGCGACATATTCGCGAAAACACAGACATGCAAGGAGTTTCTATGGGAGATAAACAATACAAATTGGCTGCCTTTGCTGATGACATCTTGTTGTTTCTCACAGAACCTCACATAACTCTGCCCAATCTCCTAAAAGATCTTCGCCTTATCCAATTTATATCACACTTCAAAATCAACTACACCTAATTGCATTCCTTAAATGTAACACTTCCAGAATCTCCATTTTTAACCTGTAAAAAAATGTCACATTTACATGGCAAAAAGAGACCATAACATACCTAGAAATTCTACTTCCAACAAATCTTCCCAATTTATATTGTAAAAACTATGCTCCTATTCTAAAGAACATAATGAACGACTTTAAAAACTGGAATAAATCCCACTTCATGGTTTGGCCAGTGGCAATTCTTAAAATGAATGTTCTTCCGCAAATTTTAAACTTACTCCAAACTCTACCCATCCGTCTACCAACCAGCTTTTTCAGATCCTTTAGATCAGCCTGCAGGACATACTTATGGAATCATAATCGCCCAAGAATTAGCCTTGACCAAATTATCAAACCCAAAAACAAAGGAGAAATAGGTCTCCCAGACATCCACTATTACTACAGGGCCTGTCACCTTCAACGCATCATAGATTGGCACGTCAACCACTGGGTGTTAGATTGGGTTCGTTTCTCAAGTCCCATTATGCAGTGCTCCTTGGATTCGTCAAATTCAAAATACCCCAGAACTAAAAGAACAACCCTTTATTGGACCAACTCTCCAATGTTTCCAAGAGACTTGCAGCAAATTTAAAATTTCATGAACCTCTTACCACTATCCTAAAAAAACCCAGACTTTGTGCCAGGACTGACTAACCACTCATGCTCTAGTGGACGACCTGATATTGGATTGCAAATCACCCACCTACTCCATAACGGTAAACTTCCCTCCTATGAAGACTTTAATTCACAATGGCTAACTCTCATTTAACAGTTTGGGATTACCTGCAACTCAGACATTTTATTCACTCCATCCATCGTATTCATAATTTGTCTGCACCACTAACCCCCTTTGAAAAATGATGCATCAGTGCAAATCCCCAAAGTCACGTTTTATTGATTATGCATAACCTACTTTGGATTAACACAAAAGCCATCGAAGGGAAAGTCTGTAATGCTTGGACCCGGGACCTACAGACAGAAATCTCTGAAATGCATTGGAAAAAAATCCATTGAAATGTCCACAAAGGGTCCAGTAATGTGTCTATGCAGGAAAACAATTACAAAATACTTTCCCGCTGGTATCGCACACCCTCTCTCCTATATAAAATAGACAGATCTATACCTGACCAGTGTTGAAGATTCCAACAAACAAATGACGATCTCCTTCACATCTGGTGGAACTGTCCACTCATTGGACCCTTTTGAACTAAGGTACATAACCAAATAGCAACAATAACCACTTTCCCTTTAGAATTCACCCTCCTGTTACGTAACCGGGTGACCCCGCCCCCCTCTGACATCATGGGGAAAGCCATAGGGAAGTCCCTGTGAAGTCCCCGTGCGTCAGAGGGGGGCGCTGTCACCTCAGTTATATAAGAACTGTCAGAAGAACAGAAGCATCACACAGCGGGAAACTCCCATGGATGCGGATCGTCCAGAGAATGAAGCAGGGAAGAAGATGCGGATGAGAAGACTGAAGGAAGAAGCAGAGGTTCGGAGGAAGAAGAGGAAGAAATGGTGGAAGAACAAGATGGAGGAAGAAAACCGAATGAAGACCAGAAGAAGTTGGAAGAAGCAGCGGGGAAAGAAGAAGACATTAATAAAGGAATTGTCAAAAACTGTCTCTTGTCTTTAACATTTTTGACACCCTTTTTGTGAAATGGAAGGGGTACATTTGTACCCCATTACCATTTTACACAGGGGGGGTGGGATCTGGGGGTCCCCTTGTTAAAGGGGGCTTCCAGATTCCAATAAGCCCCCTGCCTGCAGGGATCTGGGGGTTCCCTTGTTAAAGGGTGCTTCCAGATTCTGATAAGCCCCCCGCCCACAGACCCCCACAACCACCGGGCAAGGGTTGTGGGAATGAGGCTCTTGTCCCCATCCTCCCCATGTTGAGGGCATGTGGCCTGGTATGGTTCAAGAGGGGGCACCCTCTCGTCCCCCCCTCTTTTCCTGTGGCCTGCTAGGTTGCGTGCTCAGATAAGGGTCTGGTATGGATTTTTAGGGGGACCCCCACGCCATTTTTTTTTAATTTTGGCACGGGGTTCCCCTTAAAATCCATACTAGACCTGAAGGGTCTGGTACGGATTTTGAGGGGGACCCCCACGCCATTGTTTTTAAAATTTTGGTGACGGGTTCCCCTTAATATCCATACCAGACCTGAAGGGCCTGGTATGGAATTTGGGGGGACCCCCATGCATTTTTTTTTTTAATTTTGGTTCGGGGTTCCCCCTTAATATTCATACCAGACCCAAAGGGCCTGGTAATGCACTGTGGGGGAACCCCAGGCCGTTTTTTTAAATGACTTTTATGAGTATTGCAGAGACCCAACAATTCATTATATCTGCCGTCGCAACCGCTAATACCGTATTTTCCGCACTATAAGGCGCACTTAAAAGCCTTATATTTTCCTCCAAATCGGCTGTGCGCCTTATAATCCGGTGCGCCTTATGTGTGCAAAAATCATTCCAAATTTCAAAATAATTTCCCGCTCTGACACAGGGACTTACGCTGACAGCGATAAACCAATCAGAGAACATTACGTAATAAGTGCAGTTTGTCTAAGGACCCCCGAAAATGGCACCAGTCAAGAGACATGCTTACGAGGCACAATTCAAACTACAGGCTATCAGTTACAGGGTTGTAAATGGGAATAGAGCAGCTGCGAAAGAATTCAACATCAATGAATCTATGGTTCGGAAGTGGAGGAAGCAAGAAAATGAACTGCGCCAAGTTAAGAAGACGAAACAGAGTTTCCGTGGGAACAAAGCGAGGTGGCCACAATTAGAAGACCAAGTTGAACAATGGATTATTGAACAAAGAACAGCTGGGAGAAGCGTCTCTACAGTCACCATTCGACTGAAGGCAATAACGATAGCACAAGACATGGGGATCGAACACTTTCAAGGAGGTCCGTCTTGGTGCTTTTGTTTTATGAAAAGGCGTCATCTCTCCATCCGCACAAGGACTACCATGGCGCAGCAACTGCCAGCGGATTACAAAGAAAAGCTGGCCATCTTCCGCACATACTGCAGTAACAAGATTGCCGACAAAAAGATCCAGCCCAAGCACATCACCAACATGGATGAGGTCCCCCTCACTTTTGACATCCCCGTGAACCATACTGTGGAGAAAAGGGGACCAGCACGGTATCGATACGCACCACGGGGCATGAGAAGTCAGCTTTCACTGTTGTTCTTGGTTGCCACAGTAATGGACAGAAACTACCACCTATGGTAATTTTTAAGAGGAAGACGCTGCCAAAAGAAAAGTTTCCAGTCGGAGTTATCGTTAAGGCCAATGAAAAGGGCTGGATGGACGAGGAGAAAATGAGAGAGTGGCTGAGAGAGGTGTATGTAAAGAGACCGGATGGTTTTTTCCGCACATCACCGTCCCTGTTGATCTGCGACTCCATGCGCGCCCATCTCACCGCTACTGTGAAAAACCAAGTGAAGCAAATGAATTCGGAGCTTGCCATCATTCCTGGAGGATTAACTAAAGAACTCCAACCATTGGACGTTGGTGTAAACAGGGCGTTCAAAGTGAAGTTGCGAGCGGCGTGGGAGCGATGGATGACAGATGGAGAACACACCTTCACTAAGACTGGGAGACAGCGCCGGGCGAGCTATGCCACCATATGTGAATGGATTGTGGATGCCTGGGCTAAGGTATCTGCTTTAACTGTTGTCTTTTGTGAAAGCCAGCATCATTGCTGAACAGCCACCTGGCAACGAGACTGACTCCGACAATAATGACAATGATGAGAGGGAACCCGGCATGCTTGATGGCGAAATTGCCCAGCTGTTCAATTCAGACACAGAAGATGAGGACTTTGATGGATTTGTGGGAGAAGATTGATTAAACAATAATGTGAGTGTATTGTTAAATAGTATAATAAAGTACAAGTAAACTCACTGTTTTGCTTCCGTTACCTTTTTTTTTTAGAGCGTATGTTTTAGCATGCGCCTTATAATGCAGTGCGCCTTATGTATGGGTCAAGTACAGAAATAGTCCCCTTAATTGATACTGCGCCTTATAATCCGGTGCGCCTTATGGTGCGGAAAATACGGTACTTTTAAATGACTTTTTTTCCTTTAGAAATGTCATTATGCTCTCAGACTTTTGTAAATACGGTAAACATGTGCCACTTTACAGGCATACTATAGACACCCCCCAGGAACACAATTTAAAGGAATATTTCACTTTTATTGTTTCACTATAAGCATTATTAAAATCACTGCTCCCAAAAAAACGGCCGTTTTGTAAAACTTTTTTTTGCATTGATACATGTCCCCTGGGGCAGGACCCAGGTCCCCAAATACTTGTTATGACAATAACTTGCATATTAACCCTTAAAATTAGCACTTTTGATTTTTACTTTCGTTTCCCATAGACTTTAACGGTGTTCGCGTGTTTGAACAAATTTTTTGCCTGTTCGCATGTTCTGCAGCGAACCGAACAGGGGGGTGTTTGGCACATCCCTAGTCAACACGGAGTGGTCAGACACCCCCTGGGAATATATGCTACAGAATACACCAGTGGTAGTGCCTTCTCACTCCCCAGGGCCACAACTATTTGAGACATACATCCTTTTCCTGGTGCAGACCATGAATAAGTTCTAGTCTTTGGGTTTTTAATCCTTCATAAATCAGTCCATCTGGCTTCTTTTATAAACTTCTCTAAAATATCAGATCCCTCTGTTCCTATCTGTGGATTTTTTTCCATATCTATCCAATCTTTGGGTTCAACCACATATTAAAGTTGGTAATGAATATATTGTGGCATAGGCAAAGAAATAGCTCCCCTCAGGGTCTCTCTTTACCCTAATACAGTCCCATGCCACTGTTTTATGCACCATCAGGGAAACACCCCTTGAGCAATTTGTATGGCAAGAATGGCAAGACCACTGAATCCACGGTTTCTTGAGACAATCAAGTCTATCTTTAACCATATGTGTTTCTTGAATACATATTATTGTTGCCTGTAACGAATCTCTGTGAAAACCTGTGTACGCTTAAATGCCGTGCCCATGCCTCTCACATTTCATGACAGAAAAAGTGCACTGATCAGCTGTATCTACCATCTTTCCACAAAAAAACCCTAGGGCCCTTCCTATTAATAGTGACCACTCTTCCACTTGCTTACTTTTCTCTTCAACTATTATCTTCTCTCTACCCATCCATTCATCCCACATCCATCCATCGCATTTGCGCCTATGTGGGTAATTCATATTGATTTCAGCCTTACTGCTCCTTGACCCTCCTATCTTTTCACACTGGAGAAAAAAAAAGAAACTCTAATATCACCTGCAAGATGCCGAGCAGTTACCATGACTTAGGGGATCACAGTCCTCAATTCAAACCCAATTATCTCCCTCCCCCACTCAGTCCATATTAATATAGATGTTATACAACCTTTTACAATACTCTCTATATATCCTCCCAGTTTCCCCCTCCAAACAGTTGTTCATTCTCATCTTGATTCTCTCAGTTCTTCCCTCTTTCCTGCCCCTCTTCCCCCCCTGGGTACCCTCTTACATACCTAGTGAGTTCCTATAGTGAAAATATTATTTCCCCCCACCCTTTCCCCTCTGTAGTGTTCCATTCTTCAAAAAAAAAATGTTTTTTATATATTTATGTACTTATGCTGCGTACCAGTTACTAATACCACCTCCTGTGCTAAACGCAAAAAACTTTTTCTTATTTTAATTATTCAACTGTCTTGGTGCCTCTTACCCCTCCTGCCTTTTCCCCCACTCCCTTGTATTTTCCCCCTATTTCCAGTAGTGCAATAGTTTTATACTTTTCCCCTTCCCTATTTTTAGTGTTTTCATTTATCAATAACATTTATCATTGAATATGGTATATAACTCCATGTGTCCATATTCCAACGTTTTCTTCCCCGCACTTAACTCAAACTCTTTTTCATTAAATTTTCATGCTCATACCAGTCAGCAAACCCAAACTCAAAAAAAAAAAAGGCAAGGGGGAGGGAGAGGCAGGTTAAGAGGGGGAGCACCTAACAAAAAGGGGAAGGGGGGTATATACAGGGAGGGAGGGAGGGAGGGGAGGGGAGAAGAGTGGACCAGCAAGCGTAGTTCTTCTTTACATATATATTCATTCCCCTTTACTTCTGTCTTCCCTTCTCTCCCTCCCGTCTAATCAATCCTAACTCCTTCCACCCCTGTTATCTTCAATTTGCTTTAAATTGACCACCTCATATATTTAAAAAAGGAAAAAAACTTTCACTTTACTTATTTAGTCTTTATATCCATGTACCCCCCCCCCCCCCAAAAAAAAGGAAAAACAATTCCAGTGCATTCCCAATAAATCCTCCCGACTGCATCTTTATCAGGGATTATCTCTCAGTTCCCCTCAAAACCATTATTTTGATGTAGGTTTAAGTGTCCGAATCCATTCTTGGGCTTGTTCCGGTGTACTAAAGTACATAATCTTTCCTCCATCTTCCACTCTCAACTGGGCTGGTTAAGCCATAAAGTATTCTACTCCTACATCTCTCAGTTTCCATTTTGTCTCGTTAAAAGATGCCTGTTGCTTTTGCAGCTCTAGGGAGAAATCCGGAAATACTGATACTTTACTGTTTTCATAGTGTATCTCTCCCTTTTGTCTCGTTTTCCACTAAATCAAGTCTTTATCCCTGCAGTTCAATAGTCACGCCAACAGTGGCCTAGGGGGTGCACCTGGTTTTGGTGGTGCTGCAGGCACCCTATGTGCTCTTTCCACTGTGAATGCTGTTGATAACTCTGTATCTGGAAATATGCTTTTCAGCCATTTCTCAACAAACTCCCCCAGGTTGTACCCCCCCACTTTTTCTGACAGTCTCACTAGCCTTAGGTTGTTGCAACGCATACGATTTTCCAAATCATCTGCTTTCTGCTACCGCATAACAATCTGTTTTTTTGCTATTGACACCTTTCTAAGCATAGGAGATACTGGGGGTCATTTACTATAGCGCCGCGGTGCTAATTAGCCCCACATGACGTGAATTAGTGCTAATCACGCTATTTAGGGCTAAAACGATATTTACTATAGCGCTGGTGAAAAAATACTCCCAAAATCAAATTTACTATAGCTCCCTGAAAACAAACCCTTACTCTGCTAAAACCTGGAGTAGTGCACATGGAAATAATGTTTAGAGCATGATATAATTGCCTAAATGGTACTGAAATATGCGGTATATTGTTTAAAGATAATCTGCTTTTAAACTGTGTGAAAAAATTATTTCTACACTGAAATATCGTTAAAAGTCTGAGAAGAGATAAATTCCCCATTTTTGTACAACTAGGTGCCAGCACAACTGAGCATGCTCAGACATGCAAACTACTCTCATTTTAAATTATGTAAAAATCCTGCAAGCCACAGATGGATCAATGCCTCTGGAATATATACCAATAATAGATAAGCTGCAAACACTAACCACGTTTCATTTCGTGTGCATACCAAAAATATAAATAATTGTGTCTGCGCTAAAAAATAAAATAAAATATAAAAATGTGCTGAATAAAAAATATACCAATATTATAAAACTTAAAAGTGTCAATATAAAACAAATACGTAAAATAAACAATATTAAATACAATCCTTTAGTGAAATTATGCTCAAAAGTGCAACATGCAAAAAGACAAACGATATATGCATATACTACAAATATAAAATCCAGGTGCTGGTTGTGTAGCAATCAAGTGTCCACATCCAAAAAAACTAACTCATATCTGATAAAACGTAAAGTGCAAATACATCTGATCCATAAAAATTAGTGTCCATCATGCTCCTCCTTAATAGTGTCCACAATAAAGCATGCTTCAGTGCTCTCCTGTGACCCCCACTTGTGCTTGCGCTCACCTCAAAGCGTGTGACACGGTAATTAAACAGTGTCTAATCACGCATTGGAGCCACTCCTGGGCTCATTCAGGGTATACTGATGTAAACTCCAAGCCTCTCAGATGACATCAATAGTTTCACATAAAAGAAAGAAAAAGCTCCATAGTGTAACATAGTCAAGGATTTATTAAAAGTAAATTAAAATTCCCATCAGGAGGGTACTCACAATATACAGGTGCGTGAGTGCACCAACCTATCCAGAGTATGATATACAAACAAATGCTCGTATGGCCTGCGGTATGGTGTGCTCTCCTCTGCTCCTCCATGCTGTCAGCTCCGCCCTACCCCTCCCCTACGCATATTCGGCACAGGGATCACGTGCCTTCATCTGGGGGATCTGATCCCCCAGATGAATACTGACAATTGCGCGGTCATGCGACGTTGCACCCAAACAAAATTGACGTCCTTTTTTCCCACAAATAGAGTTTTCTTTTGGTGGTATTTGATTACCTCTGCATTTTTTATTTTTTCTGCTATAAACAAAAAAAAGTGACAATTTTGAAAAAAACAATATTTTTTACTTTTTGCTATAATAAATATCCCCCAAAAATATATAAAAAAAAATATATTTTTTTCCTCAGTTTAGGCCGATATGTATTCCACATATTTTTGGTAAAAAAAATTTTAAAAAATCGCAATAAGCGTATATTGATTGATTTGCAAAAAATTTATAGCATCTACAAAATAGGGGATAGTTTTATGGCATTTCTATTATTAATTTTTTTTTTACTAGTAATGGCGATCAGCGATTTTTATCGGAATTGCGACATTATGGCGGACACGTCAGACAATTTTGACACATTTTTGGGACCATTGGCATTTATACAGCGATCAGTGCTATAAAAGTGCATTGATTACTATAATAATGTCACTGACTGGGAAGGGGTTAACACTAGGGGGCGATCAAGGGGTTAATTGTGTTCCCTAGTGTGTCTTCTAACTGAAGGGGGAGGGGACTGTGTAGAGGAGATGACAGATTGCTGTTCATACTATGTATGAACAAACGATCTGTCTCTTCTCCCCTCAGAGAACTGAAAACTGTGTGTTTACATACACAGATCCTGGTTCTCGCTGTGCCCTGAGCGATCACGGGAGCCCTGCGGTAATTGCGACCGCGGGGCACTTGCATCGGCTCTGACCACCGGGCACTTGCATTGGCTCCGTGGGCAAGCAGGGGGCGCGTGCGCGCACCCCTAGTGGCCAAAAAAGGAAGCGATGTAAGATAACGGTGATTCGCGCAGCTGAGCCATGTTGCCACAGTACAACTGCGGCGGCTGGTCGGCAAGTGGCTAAAATTAGTGTGTTTTTCCTTATTTCCAAATCATAATTTGAGCCCAAAAATGTGATATGTGTACCAACATCAGAAATCAAAATGTAATTCCCAAAAATTAGAGGGTAACATCACTGTTCTACACTCACCCACCAAGAATCACAAATAGCACAGAATAAATCAAGAAGAATAACTCTTGAGTAATGTAATTCCACCACCTATATGTCCTAAGAAATGCAGTATATGTGTATTTATGTGTAGGAGGTTTCCACATGTGGCAGCTCTGTGGCTTAGAAGTTAGAACTTCTGCTTAGCATCTCTGAGGGTCTGGGTTTGAATCCCAAACATGCTGCGTTATGTAGAGAAGTTGTCTCATCTCCCTATGTTGTTAAACTTAATTCCTTACTCAGGTCCTAAAACTATGTCTAAATATAGTATTTATGTGTAGCAGGGTTCCACCACCATTGTAAATCTTGCCAGATATGATATCTATCCAAAAGTATTGGGACACCTGCCTTTACACACACATGAACTTTAATGGCAGCCCAGTCTTAGTCCGTATGGGTAAAATTTGATGTGATCCACCCTTTGCAGCTATAACAGCTTCTGGGAAGGCTGTCCACAAGGTTTAGTGTGTCTATGAGAATGTTTGACCATTCTTCCAGAAGCGCATTTGTGAGGATAAGCACTGATGTTGGATGAGAAGGCCTGGCTCACAGTCTCTGCTCTAATTCAGCCAAAAGGTTTTCTATCGGGTTGAGATCAGGACTCTGTGCAGGCTAGTCATGTTCCTCCACCCCAAACTCCCTCATACATGTCTTTATGGACCTTGTCTTTGTGCGCTGGTGTGCAGTCATGTTGGAACAGGAAGGGGCCGTTCCCAAACTGTTTCCACAAAGTTGGGAGCATGAAGTTGTCCAAAATGTCTTTGTATGCTGATGCCTTAAGAGTTCCCTTCACTGGAACTAAACCCAACCCCTGAAAAACAAACCTACATCATAATCCCCCCTCCACCAAATGATTTAGACCAGTGCACAAATCAAGGTCCATAAAGACATGGGTGAGTGAGTTTGGGGTGGAGGAACTTGAATGTCGTGACCTCAACAGAACACCTTAGGGATGGATTCAAGCGGAGACTGTAAGCCAGGCCTTCTTGTCCAACATTAGTGCCTGACCTCACAAATACACTTCTGGAAGAATGGTCAAACATTCTCATAGACACATTCCTAAACCTTGTGTACAGCCTTCCCAGAAGAGTTGAAGCTGTTATAGCTGCAAAGGGTGGCCCAAACCAATTTTGAACCCTACAAACTAATGCTGGCCATACACTATACAGAAAATCGGCCAAAAAATCGTTCATATAGACACTTCGTTCGTTTTTCGGCAAGTTAATGGGCACAAATCGATAATCGTTTGTGACGTTTTTGTGGGAAAAAAAACGAACGGCAAGTTTAGAAAATTTCTGCCGAACGTACGAGAAATTGCAAGTTTAATACGTTCTTCGTCCGTGAAAAAACGAATGGTTGCTACTGCGCATGGTTGAAAATCATTTAACCCGGAAGGGAAATATTCGTGTCAAATACGTTCGCGTCAAAACGTCATGACAAATCGTCAACACCAACTATATAAAGGCCCGCACACACGATCGGACTTTTTGACAACAAATATGCAAATTAGCAGTTCTGGAGCAACATCTGACCGTGTGTACGCTCCATCGGACAAATGTTTTATGTTTTTATCGGACTTTTGTTGGCTACGAACGGACAAACTTTCTGGCAACAAAACTCCGATCATGTGTGCACAAAATACCATCGGACTTTAGTCCAAAGTACAAACACGCATGCTCGGAAGCAAGGACCAGCACGAAATTTTAATGGCTTAAGAATAAATCTGCTTTGCTGGTGATACTGACAGAGTACAGACAAACATATTTTAGTTAGGATAGTTAGTGATATCAATCCCAAAATGTTTTTTTTTTAGGCCATTTTGGTTATTGTGCATTCACAACATAAATAAACTTACAAAATTATTAGACATGTTCTCTGTCATCACAATTAAAAATTATAATTTCCTCCAGATTGCAGACCTATATTCCGCTTTTGCCGGTCATGGCGTTGTTGGGGATACATGATGATGAGCAGAGGCCATATCATCTTAAATTACTGATTTCCTTCCTTCTTTTCTATGCCAAAAAAGAAATACTTATGAAATGGATAGATTCTTCCCCTCCATCCTTTTCAGCCTGGGAGGCACAGATTGAGGCAGTAATCCCCATGTATAAAATGACATATATAAACCGTGGCTGTCCGTGGAAATTTGAAAAAGTTTGGGCTCCGTGGATGGCCTCGTAGAGAAACATTCAGTTTACTACGTTTATTTATCCCAATAGGGAAGGGTTTTGGAGGGTGGAGGGTGGACGGTACTTGTTGAGAATGGTACTATTAACCTTATGTATTGTTGTGGGTTTTGCATATTAATTTCCCTATCCTCAAATATGTAATCTACGTATGTAATGTATTCTACTCTGTTGAATGGTATTCTGTAACTCTGATTATCTATTACAATAATAAAGCACCACTGTTTTTGTTAAAAAAAAAAAAATTATAATTTCGAAACAAAAAGAGCAAACGATACACATAAAACGAAAAAATATAGCTTATTAAATCATACTCAAATCAAAAAATTCAACCTGCTAAATTATTAGCCCCTAAACTCCCCACACCAGTGGCCTTGTTGTGGATCCTTGGGGCTGCTTTTGCCACTGACCACCATGCTGCTCAGGTGGGTGGGCTTGCTGGGGTGGGTAGGTTTGTTGTGGAGGAGTGTTGTTCAAATGACACACATGAGATTTAGTGGTTAGCTCTTGTTTCCTGGCCTTGCTGAAGAGCTGGATGATTAGAGCCTCACATAGCTCCCTTTGATCTGCATCAAGCTCACGGAGCTTACTAGCATTAAAACAGCCAAACCCTTCAGCACTATCGGGTGCTGTGTTGATCAGGGAAGTAGCCCTAGTTAAGAACTCAGCTGTGGCCTCATCCAGATGTTGGCTCTTCCTGGCCCTTTTTTTGGGAGGACGCAGGGGAGAGATCCTGCACTCAGTTGTCGTCTGGCTGCTGGGCCCAGGCTCTTCTTGGCTCTAAAGTTACTGTGTGTGTAAAACCAACATCATTTTAATTTTTGGACATCAATCATCAACAATTTTCATGTCATGACTTTTTAATTTGGAATGTGTCCAAATAGGAAAGACTATCATTCTGACTCCAGCATTTCTCATTCTTGTCCTAATCCTTTTTGGCCACTGCTGTCTATTGATATGGGACTCACTTTTTTAACACAACAAATTACTATGCATTCAGGGGCGTAACTACCACCATATTGACCCATGCGGGCGCTATGGGGCCCGCAGCCGAGTGAGGCCCAGTGAGGATAAGAGCACCGCCGGCACAGTCTCCCAGCCAGGGGAAGAGAGAGGAGAGGAAGAGGCGAGCTGTCCGTATCAGCAGAGCTGAATTGCCCGATGTAAGAGCTTTCATTAGGACTTCCAGTGTTCCCGGGGCTCACGTCACATAGCTCCACCTTTTGGGCCGGTGCATTTGATAGAACGCCGATCCAATGCGGGACATGTGACGTCATTAAAGGCGTTGGGCCAAGAGGTGGGGCTATGTGATGAGCCCCGGGAAGACGGGAAATTCAAATGAAAGCTAGTACAGCGGCCAATCCCGCTCTCTGCTGATCCTAGTAGCTTGCCTCTTCCTCAGCATAGGTGGGGCTGTATGGTGCACAGGCAGACCAGGCTGTATTGGGCACAGGTCATGCTGTATGTGGCACAGGTCACGCTGCATTGACACTAGGGCAGCTGTGGGGGGGGCTGTTTGCAGTGTGCCCTATACAACATTTTCTAGTTTGCAAACCTATAAAAGTCTATGGTAGAATTCCAAAGTGATAATTTTAAGAGATAATATGCAAGCTAATTGCCATTAGGGATGAGCCCAACACCCCCCTGTTAGTTTCGCAACAGAACATTTGAACCGGCAAAAAATTGTTTTTAACACGTGAACACCGTTAAAGTCTAAGGGAGTTGAACATAAATAATCAAAAGTGGTAATTTTAAAGGCTTATATTCATGGTATTGCCATAAAAAGTGTTTGGTGACCTGGGTCCTGCCCCAGGAGACATGTATGAATGGACAGAAAAGTTTACAAAACGCTCATTTTTTCAGGAACAGTGATTTTAATAATGAATAAAGTCAAACACTAAAAGTGTAATATTCCTTTAAATTTCGTACCTAGGGGGGGTGTCTATAGTATGCCTGCAAAGGGGCGCATGTTTCCCCTGTTTAAAACAGTCCGACAGCAAAATGACATTTCAAATGCAAAAAATTTCATTAAAAATTAAGAACGGTAACGACAGAATTTAGAACCAGCTTCTTTTCGCGGGGACTCTCGGATTGCCTTTGTCTCGCACCCAAACAGAACGTAATCTTACATCACACGCTCGTTCGATTGATATACACTAGAAATAGTGTTGACCCTATAACTAGGATAGGAATGTACAATCCTCAGGTGTGTACAAAAAAGAAGAGGAGGGGAGGGGAGTTGGAGTGTGGGAGATATTACCTTCCCCACCCAAACTTTCCCATGGGTGAATTCAACATAAATAGGATAATTCGTGCAATGATATGACTATATCTATATGCTAAATAAGTGGAGACTTAGGAGGTTGGTGTTCCGTATCGTGGCAATAGGGAAAACCAATCAGATCAATACTTGAAGGTTCAGCTACAAGATGTAATCAAAAAGAAAAAGGAAGCTTGAAGAATAAAAATAAAAATGAAAATATTATTGAAACTACTACAATTATGTATACCATTTACTATACCACCCAAAGAAAAGGGGGACCAAAATATAAATATATAATCAAAAGTCCATCAAGGTGGTATGTACAGAGATGCAAGCATATTTAAAGTCCACCATCTTAGATATGGGGCTACTAGATATCAATCTTGGTGTAAATAGTTCATTAAGCTGTAGTAGACAGGGGCTGATGAACGTATCCCTGTTCAGAGGTAGGGTTTCTCCCTTAGAGTGGTGACTTTGGCCCAAAAGGAACAAATATATAATGCCCTTACCAGATAAGGTGGACTCACAGGCCCTTGGCGGTGAGTCAAACGAGCTTTGTACCGTCAAGCAGTGTAGGACTGTAAAGCCGTATGTTGTTCCTGGGTGGGATTTCCACTGATGTCACCGGAAGGCACGCCTCTGGCTCGATAGGTTTTCCCAGATGTCATCTAGTAGTGTGTCCTTGGCAGGGCGCAGCTGGAAGCCGTGGTCAGCCACAATCTTCAGGTAAAGGAAACCTTTTCCTCAGCAGCCAATACCGTATTTGTAGATGAAACAAGAAAAAAACTTCCACATAGTGTAAAACTTTCTCAAATGTAACGACGTTTATTAAAACAAAGTCTTTTTGCAGTAAATACAAAAAATTGGACGGTAAAAACTAGGCTCAAAATAATATAAAGAGTCCCAAAATTAAAAATTTGCGCAGTAGGTGATGGTGAGAGTAAAATCCACAGAAATTTTACCCTGTGGATTAAATAAATAACGTTCGCGGGTAGGAAATAACGTTCGTAAGGACCAACATTGATCGTTTGCCAATAAATACGACTTTTTTAAACTGATATAGGCTTATGACTGTTTTGGTCATGATCATTTATGTGATTGAACGAATTTAAAAGACATTGTTGTCTAGATGTCTTTGAAATTTTAATTAATTGATAAATAGATTCAGTGGAATGTAAGGAGAGGACACTCAGCAGCTGGTTACACATCTGGACTCAGGAGCACTAGTGTGGGACACCATAAAAACTTGGCCCAAAAAGGTAAGTATTGCATTTGGGGTCAAAGGTCTTTTTAATCATGTCTTCAACTTGGTTCTATTCCTAAACAGACAATTGTACACCACTTGAAAGCAATGTTTCATATTCCTATTTCTGGCCATAAATATCTGTGTGCTAAGTATACCTTTTTTTAATTTTTCATAGGGAATCAAAGACGCAGACAACAGGGTCAACAGGACCCCCAACCTCGCCGGGACCCCCAACCTGAACCCAGCACCAGCGTCACACATGTTGAGGAAAGAGAGGTGGGGGAAGTGGGAGCATGTACCTCACCAGGTGAGTGTCTGACACCCCAGCTTCAGGTAATCTATGTATGCCTGCATATTTCTAAATACATGTTTTTTCACACTTTTTTAGGTGATGTTCTGGTTGTGGAAGAGCCACCCGACCATTTTACATCGGACAGCGCCCAAAGGCTCATTGGGCAGATCATGCAATGGAATGGCGAAATAGATGCCATGAGAAATCGTCTCAACACAATGCAGCAGGAAATGAAGGACATGATAGATGTTTTGGGTAGAATCTAAACACTTTTGATGTCCATAAACATCTGTCATGTTCTTCATTTCCTGCTGCATGATTATGTCCACATTATTGTTTGTTTATATTTGTATTAAAGAAAAAAAAAAATTAGTAAAAAAAATTGACAAAAATAATGAAAAAAAAATTTATAAAAAAATAATGACCAAAAAAATTATTTAAAAAAATGAAAAAAATTTGATAAAAAAATAATGACCAAAAAAATTATAAAAAAAATAATGAAAAAAAACTTTTAAAAAAATAATGAAAACCAAAATTTTATAAAAATATTTCTAAAAAATTTTGTAAAAAAAAGATAGAAAAAATTTCCAAAAAAATAATGATAAAACAAATTATCAATAAATAATTACACAAAAAATATCAAAAAATAATAAAAAAAAATTACAAAATAAATAATTAACAAAAAGATTTTTATGCAAAAATTTTTGTACAAAATTGTTTATAATAAATAAAGGAAATTAAAATTTAAATATTTTGTAAATGTTGAACTTTGTAAGTTCATGTTTGTTATCCAAGTTCTGTTTTACAACATGCCTGTTTGTCAAACTAAAAAAACGCACAGGAATGTGCACAGATAAAAACATTTTATAAAAAAAACAATGTGTGTTTTTTTATTTCAATGCTCAATACCAGTATATTTGTTAAGTTGCTGTGGTTACATTGACAGTGTACTCTAAAATGTGTGTAGCTGAGACACAGCACAATATAATAGTTAGCTCAAAGTGAGATTGTCACCTCATGTTGCAAATCAGGTTGGTTTGCACTAGTGGCAAAAATTAAAAAGATCAAGGCTATTTGCAAAGCTAGTAAACAGACAACAGTAGTTCCTTGAAAATATCATTTTATTAAGAAGTAAAATAATTAATCAGCAAGTAAAAAAGTAGTCCATATATTGTTCACGGACAAGACGGCATTCTGGGAGCCCAAACCAGCACATGCACTTTCCAGAGCTGGCATCACAGCCTATTGAGCTGTTCGGGAAAAAGGCTCATCACTTTTCCCTGAGGCAATGTAGCCTCATCTGCCCCAAAGACAAAATTTAGTACCTCAATATTGTCCTGAGCATTTAGAAAAATTAAGGTCCTTTTTGTATACGATCCTAAAATTCAGTATGTATCATCACATCTCCGTCAGAGTGGCGTCCATTCATCCCAACATCCAAAAAAGGCTAAATTGTAATCATATGCTCCCTCACCCCCTCTGGTGGCACATTCCTAAACTTTAAGGGGGGGGGGAGTTGAATTGGTAGCTGGTTTTGACAAGTAAACCTCTACACTTCCATGAGAGCTAAATGCATAAAAATTAAGTATTATTTTGCCTGACCATCCATCTTTAGAACATTGTCAGGCCAGTGGCCAGGTAAGAAGTGGGCAAATCCGTAAAAAGGAAGGCACATTGTTCAAATCTATACACATTTTGACATACATCGGACAAAATAATAACAATGTTCGTTAATTAGGATTATTCGTTATGATAAAGTTATAAACCCAGGAAGTCAGCACAGCACAGGAATGGTATGAGCCCCTCATAATGAGCACAGCACAGGGATGTTTTTTTTGGGGGGGGGATAAGTGTTTGCACAACCAAAAAGGGAATCTTGCACTCTGCATGAATTTAAAGGACAGGAATAAGATTGGGACACATTTTAGGGGGTGTTTGTAGTAAACCTAAAAATGAAGCATAAAAAATTACAGTGTTAAGTTACTAAGCTAGGTGTGTATGGGCCCAGGGTAGCATGCTGGGGAGGTTAGTGAAGGAAAATATGCATGTAGGGCACCAAAAAGTTACAGCATGCATGAGGACAAAGAGGACATTCATTCACAGCATATTACAAAAATGGGAAGAATGGAATACTAAATTTATAAAATACTTTATAAAAACATGAAGGTGATATTAAATCCAAAAAATTACACGAATATAGTCCTTCTGCAGGACTTGGATAATAGCACTACATGTCTCAGGAATAATCTCTCCCAGAGCCTTGGGAGAGATACAAGTGGTAAACTTGATATCCTGGGGACCCCTCCCTGTCGCCAAATAACGTAAGGTAGCTATGAGCTTTTGCTCTGCTGGAATAGCAGCCCTCATGCAGGTGTCCTGCTTCATGATATAGGGGGACAGCAAGGACAATAGTTGCTGAAAGCAGGAGTCAGTCACCCGGAGATAATTCAGAGAATCATTTGGATTATTCTCCTGCAGCTCACGCAGCAAGGACATATGGCTAAATTGGTCACAATTAAGTAGCCAAGTTTTGGCCCAAATAATCCTCATCCTACTACTCTGACTATTCCTGGACCGGGCTAGAGTCACAGCAAGAACTCCAAGCCCATAAACAACACACTCTCTCCTAGGATTGCGTAACATGGCTGGTTGTCCTACAAACGGTCGTAAACGCAAAGTAACGCACGAATCTGCACTGACCAAACGTCTAATAATTAGAAATTAGCAGAGGGAGCCCGAAGCGTGACGCCGAAGAATTTAACGTCTTCTTTGGAAGTGTCATCCGTACGTTGTAACGTCACTACGTTCGTGTTTGTTGCCTAAACGTCAGACCGTCTGCATGCAATACAAGTTCAGAGAGACAAGGCCCTTTTTCCAAAAAAGCAACGGGAAAGTTTGTACAAGGTCCGATCGTGTGTATGAACAGAACACACACCGAACAGAACGTTGTCTTGCCACTGACCAGACAAAGGATTACACCGGCCAATACACAGAAGATTTTGAAGCAGACCAGTACAATAGTTCTAGGGTATTAATTGTTAGGTGTAGTTTGGCAACTGAACAATGCTGCATTTTTTATTATTACAGGAGCAATGGTGGACAAATTTACGTCACCACATTTCCTGCCACAATTCGTTGAAATGTACCGAGACCTTACATGTCTATGGAAAGTGCGCTCCAAAGACTACTCAGATCGTCAAAAACGTAAAGAAGCGTATACTAAATTAGTGGAACTATGCACTGTTGTGTATGCAAAAGCAGATATATCCTATGTGACCAAAAAAATAGCCAATCTGCGTACGATCTTCAAAAAAGAATTAAATAAAATTAATGAATCCAAAAGATCTGGTGCAGGTGCAGATGAAGTATATGTGCCACGCCTGTGGTATTTTGAGAGTCTACGTTTTCTGACTGACCAGGAGGAAGCACGACCCTCTGTGTCAAGTTTAGACAGTATCAGTGAGAATATTTCAGGAGATGAAGAAGATGGAACATTTGACGAAATGGCAGACAGTCAGGTAAAGTCATAATATTATGTTTTATTATACACATCTGAAACTAAAAATTGAAGAGAATACATCCAAAAATCAAAGCACATGTACCTTGGTAATTTTAAACAAAAATATTACATGACATCTGTATTTAGTAATGAAATAATATATAAATGCAGCCACTCAAATTTACATAGCATTTAGATATTGTTTTGCCAATCTACTGCTCCAGGACCCAGAAAATAGTGCATATAATCAATGCGACTCTGGCGAGCGACTTGACTGGAGAGACGTGGTGGGGCACGGCCTAGGTTTAATAACCCTTCGGTGTCATTACGCCACTCACCAGGCGTGACATCCCCAGACAAAGTATCTTCCCGGTCCAACAGGGATTGGGGCATGTAGGTGGAGCTAGTACGCCATAAGAAATTGTGCAACACACAGCAACAATGGACTATTGTGTCAATTTTTGGGGGGCTACATTTATTGCTGTATGAAAAATCCTAAAGCGGTTGGCCATAATGCCGAACGTGTTTTCGACAACTCGTCTAGCACGAGATAACCTATGATTAAAAATTTTTTGCTCAGGTGTCAGGTTTTTCAGGGCAAAAGGTTTTAAAATATGCTCAGATAACGCAAACGCGTCATCGGCAACAAATGAGAAGTTGAGTCCTTCCACTGTGTCCTCTTGGGATGGGAGATGTAGAAGTCCATTTTTTAAGTGATGGAAAAAAGAGGTTTTCTCTATTATTCCCCCATCCGAATTTCTGCCATTTTTCCCAATGTCCACAAATATAAATTCATACTTGGCATTGACAATTGCCATTAGGACAATGCTAAAGTAGCCTTTATAATTGTAGTAGAATGAGCCAGAGTTTGCTGGGGGTATTATCCGAACATGTTTGCCGTCTATGGCACCACCACAGTTTGGAAAATTCCAATAGTCTTGAAATTGTTTGGCAGTTGATTTCCATTTCTCCACAGATGATGGCAGCTGTGCAAAGATAAAAATATATGTTACAAAAAAATGTAAGGCTTAATTGTCCAAAAATTATAACAATTGGCTTTATTATACGGGATTTATTTCGCAGTGAAACACAAACTGTCACATCACCACCAGTAAGCATTACCAAAAAGAGAAAGACAAAGCAAGATGCAACAGGCAACTTTCTACTACAAGCATCTGCAGCGTTAAATCAGAAGAAGGATGAATGTGATGACCTGGGTGCATTTGCAGCAAAGAAAATGCGCAGGATATCAGAAGACCAAAAACAATTACTGGAACCATTACTCATTCAACTTCTTAATAAAGGGTTAAGGGGGGAGCTGACCACAAATACACACTTAGCTGAGCACAAAACCACACACCCACAATCATTGCAAGTACCTCAACAAATGCATCAGTGGCACGTACCATTCCCACAGCAGGATCGTCAACAAAGCAACTGGGGACATGATTATCAGTACACATCTTTGTGAATCACATACATTTGGGTTAAAATATGTTATGTTTGTCAGTTTGACATGTTATGAACTAGTTTGAGTTTACTGATATGTTTAGAGCTTCTAAAATCAAAGTTAAACAAAGCAAGCTGTACAGTATTTGAGAGTTAAAAATAAAAGCAGTGTGTCATTACCTTTAGGTATTCCTCTTGCATGATCCTTATAATGGCTTGGCAGGTCTCTGGTATGATGCGGCCAAGTTACTGGGCAGAGATTCCAGTAGTGAATTTTAAATCTTCATAACTTCAGCCAGTTGCCAGAAAGCGAAGTGTTGCTACCAGTCTCTGCTCTGCTGGGATGCTTGGTCTTAAGACTGTATCTTTTTTGGTAATAAGGGGTGACACTTTACTCAATAAGAGCTGAAAGGACTCATCAGGCATCCTCAGATAGTTCCGATAGTCATCTGGATTGTTTTCCTTGAGCTCTCTAACCAATCTCATATGAGAGAAGTCATGCCGGTTCTTCAGCCACTCTTTACTCCATAACCTTCGCCTTTTGATTATGGGTTCCTCTGCTTGTTGTATAGCCATCACTCCAAGCATGACTATGCCAATGGTCCTCTCATCCACATCCATATTGTAGGTACAGGGTTCGTTCCGACGTACGCACAAACGTATGTTGCTCCTCGTCAAACACAGGAAGCCACAGTGCAGAGGTCAAACACATTTTGACACTTCCTTTTATAAATGAAAAAAACGAACGAAAAAACGATACATTGCTGTTCATAAACGATTTAACGATCGAAAATCTTTACTTACCTGATGGCGTGATCATTTGCGGTCACTACTGAACGTTCTTTTTTCGAAAATGGGTTCGGCCGATTTTCTGTATAGTGTATGGCCAGCATTAGACTGGGATGCCATTTCAGTTTATGTGCGTTTAAAGGCACGTGTCCCAATACTTAGGACAATATATTGTATATTGCTTGTGACACTGAGCCTTAGGGCTGGTTCACACCACAGAGATGCAGACTACATATGCGAGGTCTCCCACTGGCTAATTGGTAGCAAGTCCTTCTAGCAGCACTGGGATTGCTGGCTCAATTCCCCAACATGCTAATGCTTGTGTTGAAGTTTATATGTTCTCCCTGTGTAGGTTTCTCACCACAATCCAAAGACATGCTGTCATTTTATTTGTCTCCTGTCAAAACAGTCTCTAATGTAAGAAAGTTAGTTTTGGACTTTAGATTGCAGCCAGGGACTGATGTTAATGTTAGCACTAATCATACCCAAGGACTTGGACATTTAAATTGTAGGGTTTACACTGCACAGGTACATATGCTTTGAAAACTGTTGCTTTGTTTATGTGCATGCAAATGGACTTCAATCTTTGGCCTGTAGTTGGAGATTTGATGCACATAGCCAAGGGCTAACACAATTGCAAATAGTATTATGTGTTCCTGCTCATCGGGTGCAATCACTTTAGACATACATGAAGAGACAGATTGAAAGATACTGGTTTATGTGGCCATGCTGTATGTGTGTATTGTTCCTGTCTGACCATGCATTTATGGTTTGGGAGAATCTGCTGACCTTCTACTCTTTTATCTCATTGCTAGATTATGTACACAGAAATGCAGCTTCCAGCAGAACATGGTCACCAATGTATGTGTGTGGATTGTGGGGTGGTGGTGGTTGTTAGTTTGAATATGTGCTTTTTTAATATTATGTTGGAATGCTTTCTAAGAATGACTGTTAAGTGTTTCTATAATCTTGCAGATAAAAATGTGATCTGGGTTGGTGGCTGGGTAGTTTTACTATGAAATGTGTTGCCCATTATACACAAAGTAAAGCTGTGTCCACTCTTAGGTTTAGACAAATTTTAGATTGTAAGCTCCTATGAGCAGGGCCCTTAAAACCCAATTGCTAACTGTTTTGCTAAATGTAGCACCATATATTGTATAATATTTTTTTATGCCAGTAAATTAATGTACATAATTTGGTTTCTGCTGGCAAAATAAAGTACATTATTGAGCTTGTTGTTTTTTTTGTCTATTTCTTTTTTCTTTCTTCTTTTTAAGTAGTTTTGGGGGTGGTGGTTTTGGGGAAGTGCAATATCTTAGTTCTACCCATAGAAATTGTAAGATATAATTGTGCACCAAGAAACCTAATCTCTTCAGCACACCTGCAAGTAAATGATAAGGGTGTTTAGGTGGAGTCTTTGTATATAACAGCTGTGGAGAATTGCAGGTAATGAATTCAGCTGGTGGATAAGCAGTGTTGTATGTGTCAGCCCTGGTTCACATTTGTGCAATTTGACATGTTAAATCGCATGCCAAATTGGTGGCAATTGCACCATCCTAATCGGTGCAGCACCGCAATTTCCAAAAGTAGTTTCTGTACCATTTTTGGTGACTTCGGGGTGCAATTTCCATTGACATCTGTGCAGAATGCACATGTCTCTGAAATTCCCCCCCGCAGTCAGGACTGACATGCGGGAATGAACGCGTGTGAGGTAAGCTGAATTTGCACGATTTCTGTCAGTGTAAACCAGGGCTCAAACTGGGCCTTTGTTTTTGTAATTCACCTGCTGCAATCCCAGGGACACCATTTCTTATCAAACTCCCTTAAGTTTGCCTTCAAATATTGTTATATGTAGAAATACATATTTGCATATCTGCAAATAAACTAAAATAAAAAATTCGAATCGTGGTTGCGATCAAATATTCGCAGCTGCAATCAAAAGAGCGTGGTTTCACCTTCTGACCTGGAAATTAGTCATTGTAAGCATCCGGAGGTTCCTGTGTTGGTCAGGATCTCCATTTAGGTGGACATGGCGAGGTTCCTCTTTAGCAAAGAGGAGGTGCTGCACATTTGCTGGGTAATTATAGGATATGTACTTGTGCTTAATCGATTTGGTGTGGAGTGGGGTTCATTGATTTGTTTATTTGGCATCACCACACATTTGCTTCCGACCCATGTGCACACATCACTTTCTGCATTTGTTATGCTGATATATAATGGCTTGTTTCACACTTGGGTGACTTTTCCAGCAAATTTGGACCTCCAGGTTGTATGACAAGTTGTACCCCATGATTCTCAATATTAACCATTCATATCTGTGCTACTTCAAGTCACACCAACTTCAAAGTAGTCTCTATACTACTTTGGTGTGACTTTCATGCAAATTGAGGTACATAGGTCGCTATATTACACAGGCATTCCCAGAAGCTGGGGTCCAGTTGTAGCAGCAAAGTGGCAGCAGAATAGTGTACACTTCAGGTCGCAGCAGTTTGATTTAGATTCATGGATAACACCTTTGAATTTGGCCCTATTGTCACTTGTGCATCCTGAAAGTGGGGCAAATTCGTCCCTGCACTACCTTGGTTTGACTTTGATGGTATTTGAGGTCCATACACCACAAGATTGCTTCAAGTCATGGCAAAGCTGTGAAATTTTAAGGTCACGCAAGTGCAAATGGGGCCCATTCAAAGATGTTATCAATTAATCTCATTAAATTACTTTCACACTTGGGTGACTTTTTATGCAGTTTTGGACCTCAGAGTCACATGAAAAGTTGCCCCCCATGATTTACATTCATACCTATGCAACTTCACCCGTGTTCACTTAGCTCTGGATCAACATGTCAAATTGCAGGCCAAATAAGCTCCCATTGACGGCAATGGAACTGTCCGAATTGGTGCAATGCCGCGCAGTTCCTGCACTACTTTCTGCGACTTCAGTGGGTGATTTCTTACCTCCCAACTTTTTGAGATGGTAATGAGGGACACCTATTAGCAAAAGTATGTAGGCATAGGACACACCCCCTAACGAGCCTCCTTAAAGGAGAATTATTTAAAAAAAAATTAGTTAAACACCCAAGTGCTTTTTTTTAACAATAATATTCCTTTAGACTGGCTTTGGAAATTTACAAACAAAGCAATTTAGAAATTGGATGAAAGATTTAGCACTGGGAAACCCTTTTTGAAAAATAAAAAAATAAAAAGTGTAATTTATATACAACTATATAGATCAAAACAAAATGAGGGACAAATGAGGAGGAAAAGAGACTTTGTTCCAAATCAGGGACAGTTAGGACATATGCAATTTCACTAAACATTTGTGCTGGAACGTGCACTGATATCTCTGAAATCGCTCACAGAGTCGCATGACAAGTCATACCCCATGATTTTCAAAGAGTACCATTCATATCTGTACGACTTCAAGTCACACTGACTTCAACGTAGTCCCTGTACTACTTTGGTCTGACTTTGATGCAAGTTGAGGTCTATAGACCTCAAGTTTACACAGGCATTCCCTGAAATCGCAGCAAAATTACAGCATATGCTGAAAAGAGGCGAATGCCTATTAGCCAATGCGACATCAGCATGAGCATGGTGGTTACTATAATATTATGAAATGCAAAACATTATTGTATAGAATCCAACATTAGTAAATGTATTTTCTATGTAGGTTTGTGCTCAGCTCTGTAGCATAGTGGTATGCCCTGCTACCTTCAAAGGTTCAAGCCATGAGTTTTAATCCTAAGGATGGTATCACCTCCTGAAAGCGTGCACTGTACTCAGCAGTATAATTAGCCAATGCACATCAATTTGATTTATTCAATAATATTATGGTGTGGAATTACAAAAATCAAAGAAAAAAACATTGTAGGGTCCCTCCCCTCCAGTACATACCAGGCCCTTTGGGTCTGGTATGGACTTTAAGGGGAATCCCACACTAAAATTAAAAAAAAAATTGAGGTGGGGCCCCCCAAAATCCATACCAGAACCTTATCTGAGCATGCAATCTGGAGGTCAGGATGGGGGGGGAGCAAGCACCCCCCTCCTGAACCGTACCAGGCCACATACCCTCAACATGGGGAGGGTGCTTTGGAGTCCCCCCAAAGCACCTAGTCACCATGTTGATGGGGACAAGGACCTCTTCCCGACAACCCTGGCCGGTGGTTGTCGGGGTCTGCGGGTGAGGGGCTTATCAGAATTTGGAAGCTCACAGATCCTGCCCCTATGCGAATGGGTATGGGGTACATTGTACCCCTACCCTTTCAAAAAAAAAACTGAGATGTAAAAAAAAAAAATAGCCGGTTTTTGACAAGTCCTTTATTGTAAAATGACTCCAAGCCGTCTTCTTCCCTAACCCTTCTCCATGCTCTCTCTTATGCACAGATTTGGCTACAGCATAGAGGTGCTAGAGGTAGAGTCTCCCACATAGAAAACTTTACTCACACACTGTGAATGACATCATTGACACCCAAGAAGATCAAGCTCATGAAAATAAATGGATAAAAGATAAAATAGTGGATATTGAGGATAGGTCGCATGGCAATAACATTAAAATCCATGGAATACCGGAATCTGTACAAACATCAAACCTATCCCCATATGCCAGGGGCCTAATTAAAGCTATTCTGCCTGAAATTAAAAATATTGAGCTGTCATTGACCGCATTCACAGGTTACCTAAACCTGCATTTCTGTCAGAGGCGGTGCCTAGAGATGTAATTCTTCGTATTCACTTCTTCATAGTTTCATAGTTAGTCAGGTTGAAAAAAGACACAAGTCCATCCAGTTCAATCATAAAAAAAAATAAAATAAAAAATATCGTACAATCCAATATACCCAATTCTATGCCCACAGTTGATCCAGAGGAAGGCAAAAAACCCCAGCAGAGCACGCTCCAATTTGCTACAGCAGGGGAAAAAATTACTTCCTGATCCCCCAAGAGGCAATCGGATTTTCCCTGGATTACCAATAAATGTTAGTACCCAGTTATATTATGTACATTTAGGAAAGTATCCAGGCCTTTCTTAAAGCAATCTACTGAGCTAGCCAGAACCACCTCTGGAGGCAGTCTATTCCACATTTTCACAGCTCTTGCTGTGAAGAAACCTTTCCATATTTGGAGATGAAATCTCTTTTCCTCTAGACGTAAAGAGTGCCCCCGTGTCCTTTGTGTTGACCGTAAAGAGAATAACTCAACACCAAGTTCACTATATGGACCCCTTATATATTTGAACATGTTGATCATATTCCCCTTATTCTCCTCTTCTCAAGAGTGAATAAATTCAGTTCCTCTAATCTTTCCTCATAGCTGAGCTTCTCCATGCTTCTCCATGCCTCTTACCAGTTTGGTTGCCCTTCTCTGCACTTTCTCCAGTTCCCCGATATCCTTTTTGAGAACTGGTGCCCAAAACTGAACTGCATATTCCAGATGAGGTCTGATTAATGATTTGAACAGGGGCAAAATTATATCTCTCTCTCTGGAGTCCATACCTCTCTTAATACAAGAAAGTACTTTGCTCGCTTTGGAAACCGCAGCTTGGCATTGCATGTTATTATTGAGCTTATGAATGGATTCCCCCAGTTGTACTCCACCTAGCATGTATGATGCATGCATATTCTTAGCCCCCAAGTGCATAACTTTACTTTTAACAACATTAAACCTCATCTGCCACATAGTCGCCCAAATAGACAGTGCATTGAGGTCGGCTTGTAAATTGGAGACATCCTGTAAGAACGTTATTCCACTGCATAGCTTGGTGTCATCTGCAAAGACAGAAATGTTACTTTTAATCCCAGACCCAATATCATTTATAAAACTATTAAAAAGTAATGGTCCCAGCACTGAACCTTGAGGTACACCACTGATAACTTTAGACCATTCAGAGTAAGAATCATTAACCACTACTCTCTGAATCCTGTCTTTTAGCCAGTTTTCTATCCATTTACAAACTGATATTTCCAAGCCTGTAGACTTTACCTTACACATGAGCCGTGTGTGCAGAACTGTATCGAACGCTTTTGCAAAATCCAGGTATACCACGTCCACAGCCAGGCCTCTGTCCAAGGTTTTACTTACCTCTTCATAAAAAGAAATCAGGTTTGTCTGACAACTTCTGCCTTTCATGAATCCATGCTGTCTGTTGCTTAAAATGTTTTTTCCAGCAAGAACTCGTCTATGTGGTCTTTTATTAAACGCTCCAGTATCTTCCCAACTATAGAAGTTAAACTAACAGGTCTATAGTTACTTGGTAAAGACTTTGATCCCTTATTAAATATAGGAACCACGTTTGCCCTGTGCCAATCCAGTGATACTATTCCCGTCATTAATGAGTCCCTAAAAATTAAATACAATGGCTTTGAAATTAGAGAGTTCAATTCTTTTAGGATCCGTGGGTAGATGCCATCAGGTCCAGGTGCTTTATCCACCTTTATTCTGTCTAAATATTCCTGTACCATATCACTTTTGAGCCATTGTGGATCATTTGGGGCTGTGTCAATACCACCCCCATTATGGACATAAACTCCCCCATGCTCTTTTGTATACACAGAGCTGAAGAAAGTATTTAATATATTAGCCTTCTCTTTCATAATAATGAGCAATTAATGCAGAAAACAAGAGCATTAGGCACCCTACCTGACCCTTATGCCCAAATGCAAATCTTTACGGACCTATCCCAGCACAGGACCTGTGCCGCCGCAGACAACTCAACACCATTACCAAGGCACTATGCAACAATCACATCCAGAACCAATGGGTAGCACCAGACAAAATTTTCGTCACTTATAATGGATCAAAGCACATGGTGACCTCAGTTCAAATTGGGCTACGTCTCCTGCAGGATTGGGGCATTATCCCTGATACATCTGCAGCAACTCCCATGGATCAAAGCACGTAAAGGGACCAGCAAAATCACCTGTTACCACAGAGATCCAACAGAAACCGTCAAAATATTTAGCAGGCGCAGGAATGTCCGCATTAAGACGGCCCAACGTGTTACTTGCTCACACTTGGTCTAGTGAACTCTTAACCCTCAACCTCGCATTCTTTGGCACCGGTTGTACCTGCCCACAGGAAGCAATATCTAGGTGCTGATCTAGAGTTGTTTGTATTTATTTCTTTTTTTACGTTCCTTGTTTTACCAGTTTATCATAGCGACTGCAACAGGTTGCTAAATGTTACCATTTGAAGTTTTGTACCTAAAGAACATCACTCACTCAAGTTATATAAAGTTCCTCTACACCCCAACACTCCGAGGTATCTTTCTTGCTCAAGAGCCAAGAACTACCACAAACCACAAACTCTTCTCCTTCTCCGCAACTGCTGCTATTTCAACATGACCATAAAGCTCCTGTCGATCAATGTTAAATGGTCTTAACCACCCGGCTAAGAGATCATCCCTTTGGAAGTTAGCATCACAAACCAATTGTGATATTATCTATACTCAAGAAACTAATTTCTGCAAGCCCAATCCTCCTTCATGCAATAACAGAAACTTTCCTAACATCTTTACGGCTAATACCCCGCATAAAAAGAAGACACCATAGCCATCAAAAATTCTATCTCCTTTCAACTACACTCATGCATTAAGGATCCAGAAGGGTGTCACCTTATAGTGGTAGGAACTATCAACAATTCCCAATACACCATTGTATCCTTCTATGCACCCAACGTCCACCAACTGAGAATCATCTGCAAGTTACACAAAAAAGTTCTTACTATTCAACAAGGTGTAGTTGTGTGGCGCGGCCATTTCAACATCACCCCTGACCCCCATATGGACTCCACATCTCTCCCTAAGTGAGGCAAACCTGCTTTAAACCCACTGATATGTAACTTAAGATTGTTCGATGTATGGAGATGTCAGCACGTGGAAGAACGTGACTACAGGTTTTTCTCCTCCTGCCACAACTCGTACTCCCGCATCAATCTCTTTTTACTGGACCAGTGGACCTTACAAAAAGTCTCATCATCAATCCTTCCTACCTCCTAGTCAGACTATTCCCCAATATGCATCACTATTGAAGACAACCCTACATCATCTCCAGCCTGTCTTTGGAGAATGAACACCAGCATTCTACAAACCAAATCTCATTTAGACTCGATACGTAAAAAAATTGAAGACTTTTTCACAAGTAATGCAGGCTCCACAAAGAGCTCTCACGTGGTTTGGGCTGTGCACAAAGCTTTTGTGTGGAGCCTCCTTCTACAGCTGGGGACTTGGGATAAAAGGCAGAGGAGGCAGCACATTGACAAGGTTGTAGCTGAAATTCAGACCACAGACTCCCCCTCAATAAACAGCCCTACTGTAGAACTCAAATGCAAAATTATTAAACTGCGGCTTGAACTTCATTCACTCCTTTTTAGAAAATTTTGAGAAAACCCAAAAGTGTTTAAAAATGCAATCATATGCCTGTGGTAATAAATCAGGGAAACTACTAGCCCATCAAATAAAAGAGCACCAATCCAAAACTCATATCCCTTTCCTCTATCACCCAACCACTAAACAAAAACTAACTGACCCACAAGATATCCCAAACGCATTTAGTATATTCTACAACAATCTATATAACCTGAAAGATGACAAGTACACAGCCCAACCAGACAATTCTTCTATTCAGGAATTTCTAGATCTTGTTCAGCTCCCCAAGCTAACCGATGCCCAACTGACTACCCTCAATGCCTCATTCACATCACTAGAAATAGGAAAAGCCATTGATTCCTTACCCAATAACAAAGCTCCCGGACCAGACAGTTTCGTAGGAGAATATTACAAACAGTTAAAAAATCTGCTTATTGAGCACATCACTCCTATGTTAAACAAAGAAGCCTCCTCTGCCTTGTTACCTCAGGAAATGTTGAAAGCATTGGTCATCACCTTGTCGAAGCCAGGGAAAGAGCCCACTACCCCTCAAAACTTTCGTCCAATCTCTCTCCTTAACCACATCACCAAACTGTATGCTAAGGTGATAGCCAACAGATTATTTGATCTTCTCCCGAATCTGATTCACCCTGATCAATCAGGATTTACAAAAGGTCGGCAAACCTCTGACGCCACTATGAGGATGATAAACCTAATCCACCATGCTGGATCCCATGGGGTGCCTTCTCTGCTCCTATCTTTGGACACGGAGAAGGCATTCGATAGGTTCCACTGGGGTTACCTAAACCAGGCATTGAGGAAATTTGGTTTTCATGGCCACATTCTATAGGCAATTTTAGCACTATACTCTTGCCCCTCAGCTCAAGTTTATTGGTCCTCTATGTTATCCCCCACCTTTAGCATTACAAATGGAACAAGACAAGAGTGTCCCCTCTCACCCCTGATATTTAATTTGATGATCAAACCGTTAGGGGAATCTATGCAAGAAATTAAAGGTCTAGTAATCGGATCAAAAGAACATAAGATAAATTTGTTTGCTGACGATGCAATTCTCATTTTATCCAGTCGAAATACTTCCTTGGCTTTGGTAAGGAATACCCTTCAAACATTTAGCCGAATATCCTATTATAAAGTGAATGCCACTAAGCCATTCATACTCCCCCTAAGAATATCATCGGAACAGCAGTCCTCTCTAAGTAAGCAACATCCATAAATATGGGCTGAACACTCAATGTCTTATTTAGGAATCAATTTAACCCTTGTTATTTTGAGTTAATTACATCCCGTTCCTTAACAACCTCCCTAAGGATCTTGTAAATATCTCCAAATCCCACCTTACGTGGTCAGGCAGGCTGGCTGCTTTTTAATATGCTTAAATTACCACAGCTTCTATATACTTTCAGATCCCTCCCAATCCCTGTACCTCTATCCTACTTTGCATCTCCACAAAGCATTCTAGGTAAATTTATATGGAATAAATCCAAAGTCAGAAGCGCCAGGGCCAATCTAATAAAACACAGATTAGTAGGCGGAGCAGGATATATTAACTTCAAAGATTACTATTATGCCTCCATCCTATCACAACTCAAACTTTGGGTTACAAGCAATGCAGTCTGTCCTTGGAGAGATATGGAATCTAACCATATTCCGGGCCATGACCTATGGGTCTGGCTACAAAGCAACCCCCACCTTAAATCCAGCAACTTGCATTTTTCCCCTACTATCTATGCATCAGTGGCAGCATTTAATGACTGCATTACTAAGGCCTACAAAGGTGACAAACCCTACCAAATCCCAGTACCTATATCAGTAATACCTCGATTAATCCCTGATTTTTCTATTCAAAACTGGCAAAATCAGGGTATCACATATCTCTCAGATGTATACCTTAAGGATTTACTTAACTCATTTGCTGTGCTACAAAAGGAATTCTCCATCCCTCCCACAGACTATTTTAAGTATATCCAAATAACACACTGTCTCCTACGTAACCAACGTCTACAAATTTATGTTCATGAAAAAATATGGAAATACCTCTCCAGCACCTCCATACACACTAAGGTATATCACTATTTTACAACCTTCTAGATGCCAAAAACACCTTCACCAAAATACCTCAATTCTAAAATTGGAAAGAGATATTGGTAGATCTTTCAGCCCTTCGCAATGGTCCATAGCACCGGTATCTGGCTACAAAGCAACCCATGCTTCCAACCTTTGGTAACTGATCACCCCAAATTAAATGCACACCTATGACCCATCTGTAGCACCTACCTGTTGGAGGAACTGTGGAGGGATAGGAAATCTCCTGCACATTCTATGGGGGTGTAACAAAACTCTGGCATTCTAGGCAGATGTTTTCACACTCATTGGTACTGTTATCAAAACCCCAATAACTCCATCACTACAGCTTGCCTTATTAAACATAGGAATTGATCATTTACCCCTCCAGCTGTGTGACCACTCACATCCTGTTAGCCACGAGACTCACCATTACCAGACATTGGAAAACAGCGGATCCATTACAACTAGACGAGGTGATATCTTCAGTTCACACGCATGGTTCTTATGAATGCATGTTCGCATCTTCGGTAAATAGACTATTCTCCAATAATAGACTACCTTCCAATAATGTATAACGGTACTAAGCAATACCTAAGTTCCCTTAAGTAAGCAATTTATATGTTGTGTTGCTCATGACAACTCTGTTTATGTAATAATATGTACGTTCAAAGGCAACAATATTCACTCTACCTTATTTGCTACTTTGCTTTTGTACTCTGATAAAAATCAATAAAAACTTATTGAAAGTAAAGAAAAAAAGCTGCTTTCCTTCTGTGGCAGGCTTCCTCCACTGTGTTGTCACCTGCTATGTGGCACCTCTTAAATAGCCATGTGGCGGGCTTTCCGGGTGACGTCATCGGATGGCCACAGAAGACTGCCACAGAAGAAGAGCAGCTTTTTTTTATTAGCGGAAAACAGGCTGTGTTGAAGAACACAGCAGTGGAAGAAGGCGGCAGTGGCAGGAGACACGACTCGGGGAGAAGACAGCCCGGGGAGAAAAAAACATCAAACACTAGTAAATGTATTTTCTTTGTATGATTGTGCTAAGCCCAATAGGCCAGTGATCAGCACTTCTACCTTGAAAAACTCAGGGCTTGAAGGACTCATGGGTTCAAATTCCACAGAGGAATACTCAAAGATTGCATTGGTGAAAAAGGCGAATGACTATTAGCCAATTAGCCAAAGCAGCATATGCTGAAAATAAGCGAATGCCAATTAGCCAATGCACTTTAGTTTGGCTGGTTCTTTTATATTTACTCTTCAAATGCATGCAATGGTTTGTAAGTATTCAATAATATTATGGTGTGGAATTCCAAACCTCACACACTAGTTAATGGCAGTTTACATTTCTTTGTTTGTTTATGTTAATTGGCTTGTGCACTGAAAAAAAAACAAACACAGCTGGTGAATGGTAGGTTGGCTGGGATTTGAACTCATACCTTGAGTGCCGTGGAGACATCTTAGCAGAACACCAAGCCATTGTGCTAAGTATGTTGGGACTTGAATAATACTATAGTATGATTAAAGAATGAACATAAATAATTACCGCTTTATAGTCACCTATATAAAAAAAAAAAAACAACATACAAAAAATAGGTAACCTAAATGTTCAATACATGTAACTTTACAGAATAGCAGCCATTACTCTGTAATAATCATTCATAACTGCATTTGTTAGCAAAAGAAGGAAAAAACCTAGGAATACTAATTGCAATATACATCAATAGATGCACACAAGGTAGAGCACATCTCACAAAATGTTTCCTTCACATAAATGGATTATGGTTGCAGTGCAGTGCTATATAATAACTATTACTAATAGTAATAGTTATAAATAGTAGAAATTGGCATTTGCATATCCGCAGAATCGCTAATTAGCGCTGATTTCTGAATTTACTAGCGTATGTTCGGCGATAATTGCTCTCTTTTTCTTTCGCACGTTCACCTGTTGAAATCTTGATTGCCTAAAATGGGCGCTATTACATGTAATAGTGCCCAGTACTTCCCAGCGCTACCACTGTGTCCTCCAATAGAGATATCCTGACCCCCACTGTGTCCTCCAATAGAGATATCCTGTTCTCAACTTCTGCCGTCCTATCTGATGTTTTGCATGTCATGCCTGATCAGTCCTATATCCACTTTAATCCCATCCATTTTACCTGTCAGGCCTGCATTGCTTGAGTGGATGGCTGCCATTAGTTGTAAGCTTACTTGTTCCAGCGTCAGCTCAGGTTGCTTCTCCTGCTTCTCAGGCTGTGGCATGCTAGGCTTCTGGGTTTTCATTGCTGGTGGCCTGCTGCTCTGTGTCTGTGGGGGGCTGAGCCCACCTTCCTGCTTATCTGTTCTCACAAACTGTCTGAGGCGATCCGCCATCGAGTGCTGTTTGCTGCTCATCTCGCCGCCGGGATCTGCTAATCTCCCGGTTACACGGGTCTCGGTAGCTCATGCTAATCACATCTGGCTATGATAACTGAAGTCACGCCCCTCATGATTCTGTGTTTGACTTTTTTTATTTTATTTTTATGACATGTTGGTGTTACATATTTTACATGGATGTTATAAGTTCCACTGAGTAAATACAGCTGGATGAAACAAAAACTGTGTTTGTCTTCATCTTTATCTAGTTTCAGGCCGCAATGCAACAAAATGTGATTATTTTAAAGGGTGGCGATTCTTTTCTATATCCACTGTACCCCTCTGTTTTAACCTGGGATTTGGCTAGTAACACCCCTTCTGTGTTAAACTGCCCCAACTCTGGAAGAAGCATAAGGGCGCCTTTGGACAGCAGCATTTTCAGTCTGGGGAAAGGAAGTTTTAGATATAATAGCAGATTTAGGCGCACTAACAAATCAAAGCAGCTAAGCTCCAGGTCACACCTTATACACAGTTACAGCAAACCATCTGCAGGACAGTGTGTTCTTTTGAAAAACAATGGAGTTACTGGCGAGATCACCGGGTGAAAATAAAAAAAATGTTTTTTTTTACCTTAATGCAAGGAACGCATTGAGTTAAAAAAATGTTTTTAACTTTAGTATCACTTTAATCTTAACTGAATTTGAAGTCAGTGAATACAATTACATTTTTTTTCTTCATTCCCATATTTCACATTATTTCTGTTTAAATATGGGACATACACTACGTAAAGCTGACACAAGGCTAATCCCATCATAGATACCTCCAAGAGTTAGCCAAGTTAGTCAACAAGCAACATGGAAAAAACAATAGGTGACTCAATTAACACAATTAACAATCGGAGAGATATACTTAACGATAAACACATAAGAAACAGTGATCTCACCCCACCTCAGACTATCTGGAAACAGTATTCAAGAAGACCCAGGGCTGTTCGAATCTCATTAACCAATTATCTCTTCACATACATCTGTTCACTGCTATGTCCTGCTATGCATACTAGCTCATTATGCCTTTGTCTTGCAGGTTTTTCTTTTTTTTTCTTTTTTTTTTTGAGTTTACAACCACTTTAAATAATCATACGATGTTGATACTTATATAAAATTGCATGACGGATGTATGGATATCCATGCTAACAAGGCAACCACTTATTTTATAGTGCACGTTTATCTATTGATTAAAAAACAGTGCGCTGATACCCCATCAACAAATGAACCTTAAATTAATGCTATCATCTTCATATTTCTCTGACAAGTTATAGATGAATAGTAAATGCAATTACCACCAGTATTCCCAAAGAGCCTGATAAGTTTAGAATAACTTAGTAGACAATTGCAATAATTGATTCTACTCCATTTATCCATAATTAGCTACATTATGTGGTCCCTGATGAAGCCCATAGTGGTCAAACACCTTGGGCATAAAAGAAAATATCATTACATTAAAGCGTTTGCAGACCATGAGGTTGGATGGCAGCAGTGGATTTGGAATACATGCCATGTAGTTTTGAGTGCACTATGGTTGTGTGAGTAAATAGCTGTAAGGTCTACCTGTGCCAAATTTGGGGTGTTCGCGGCAAATTCGAAAGCCATGGAACACCGTTTAAAAGTCTATGGAAGAAATGAAAAGTGCTAATTTTAAAGGCTCCCCCTCTGATGCCACGGGGAAGCCATTGGAAGTCCCTGTGCATCAGAGGGGGGAGGGGTCACCTGGGTACATCACAGTGTGGCCCCACCCTCACTTATAAAAGAACTGTCATCCACGCTGAAGCATCATAAGGCGGGTGCCTCCCATGGAGGCGGATCTTTTTTATTTTATTTTTCGGTCCTTCGGCGGAGCCATAGAAGAAGATGAATGGACTTCGTGGGACATTTTTATTTTTTTATTTTTTAATAAAGGACTTGTCAAAAGGTGTGTCTTGTTTTTTTTAACACTTTGACACTTCTTTTGTGAAATGGTACGGGTACAATGTACCAGTTACCGTTTCAAACGGGGGGCTGGGATCTGGGGGTCCCCTTGTTAAAGGGGGCTTGCAGATTCCGATAAGCCCCCCACCTGCAGACCCCCACAACCACCGGGCAAGAGTTGTGGGGATGAGGCCCTTGTCCTCATCAGCATGGGGACAAGGTGCTTTGGGGGGCTATCCCAGAACACCCTCCCCATGTTGAGGGCATGTGGCCTGGTATGGTTCAGGAGGGGGGGTGCTCTCTCGTCCCCCTCTTTTCCTGCGGCCTGCCAGGTTGCGTGCTCAGATAAGGGTCTGGTATGGATTTTTGGGGGGGACCCCATGCCATTTTTTAAAATTTTGCTGTTGGGTTCCCTTTAAAATCCAGACCATTCAGGTCTGGTATGGATTTTGAGGGGGACCCCTACGCCATTTTTAAAAAAAAAATCGGTTCGGGGTTCCCCTTAATATTGATACCAGACCCAAAGGGCCTGGTAATGGAGTGGGGGAGATCCCATGCCATTTTTTTTCAATGACTTTTATCTGTATTGCTGGGACCCGACAATTCATTATAGCCGCGAGTATTTTTAAATGACTTTTTTTACTTTAGAAATGTCATTTTGTGCAGGGACTGTTATAAACTTGGGAAAAATGCGCCACTTTACAGGCATACTATAGACACCCCCCTGGTACGAAATTTAAAGGAATATTTCACTTTTATTGTTTCACTTTAAGCATTATTAAAATCACTGCTCCCGAAAAACGACCGTTTTTAAAACTTTTTTTTGCACTGATACATGTCCCCTGGGGCAGGACCCAGGTCCCCAAACACTTTTTATGACAATAACTTGCATATTAAACGTTAAAATTAGCACTTTTGATTTTTCACGTTCGTGTCCCATAGACGGTGTTCGCGTGTTCGAACAAATTTTTTGCCTGTTCGCATGTTCTGCTGCAAACCGGGGGGCGTTCGGCTCATCCCTACTGTGGACTATGAAGCTAGCAAGTCCCCATTCACTCTAATGAATGGGGATTTATGTGCCTTACACTTCACTTTATTTGAGACTCTGAAACAAAAATATCTATTCTAATAAACAGAGAAGAACAGTGTTTAGAGGAGGAGGTGGGGAAAATCAGTCACATTAACTGTTTAAGATCAGAGGTGTAAATATCCAGTAACCTGCTAAAAAATCAGAACAAGGTGTGTAGGGAGAAGACAGACAACATAGTGAGGACAGTGACAAAGTGTTAGTGCAAAGACAAACTGCATACAGACAAATACAGTGGGGATGGAAAGTATTCAGACCCCCTTACATTTTTCACTCTTTGTTATATTGCAGCCATTTGCTAAAATCATTTAAGTTAATTTTTTTCCTCATTAATGTACACACAGCACCCCATATTGACAGAAAAACACAGAATTGTTGACATTTTTGCAGATCTATTAAAAAAGAAAAACTGAAATTTCACATGGTCCTAAGTATTCAGACCCTTGTCTCAGTATTTAGTAGAAGCACCCTTTTGATCTAATACAGCCATGAGTCTTTTTGGGAAAGATGCAACAAGTTTTTCACACCTGGATTTGGGGATCCTCTGCCATTCCTCCTTGCAGATCCTCACCAGTTCTGTCAGGTTGGATGGTTAATGTTGGTGGACAGCCATTTTTAGGTCTCTCCAGAGATGCTCAATTGGGTTTAAGTCAGGGCTCTGGCTGGGCCATTCAAGAACTGTCACAGAGTTGTTGTGAAGCCACTCCTTCGTTCTTTTAGCTGTGTGCTTAGGGTCATTGTCTTGTTAGAAGGTAAACCTTCGGCCCAGTCTGAGGTCCTGAGCACTCTGGAGAAGGTTTTCGTCCAGGATATCCCTGTACTTGGCCGCATTCATCTTTCCCTCTATTACAACCAGTCGTCCTGTCCCTGCAGCTGAAAAAAACCCACACAGCATGATGCTGCCACCACCATGCTTCACTGTTGGGACTCTATTGGACAGGTGATGAGCAGTGCCTGGTTTTCTCCATACATACTGCTTAGAATAAGGCCAAAAAGTTCTATCTTGGTCTCATCAGACCAGAGAATGTTATTTCTCACCATCTTGGACTCCTACAGGTGTTTTTTTAGCAAACTTCATGTGGGCTTTCATGTGTTTTGCACTGAAGAGAGGCTTCTGTCGGGCCACTCTGCCATAAAGCCCCGACTGGTGGAGGGCTGCAGTAATGGTTGACTTTCTACAACTTTCTCCCATCTCCCGACTGCATCTCTGAAACTCAGCCACAGTGATCTTTGGGTTCTTCTTTACCTCTGTCACCAAGGCTCTTCTCCCCCGATAGCTCAGTTTGGCCGGACATCCAGCTCTAGTGTACTAACAACCTTCATTTTTATTGCGGTGTATTAACCTTCTGGTATTAAATATTTTCTCTAGTTTTTATTTTTTAGAAATCAGCACTTATTTTCAGTATTTATTTTTTTTAGCAAGAGGATTATTATCTCTGAATTGTTCTTCTCCATCTTAAGCAATAACCATACTGTACAATAATAACCTCAATGCAAAATACTGTAACTTTAATGTAATTGTACTGCTTTGCATTCTGGAAGAATGAGGGGGGGGGTCATTAGGATTAATATTTTTAAAGGTTTTGTTATTCTTTAGTAGTAAAAATTGAATGCAAAAATATTCATTTTTTATCCATCTTATGCTCTTGATCTTGAAGAAAAGACAGCGTTCTTGCCCTTGAAGCAATTTGTGGTGTAGTTTTGATCCACAGGCCTCTTGATCATTGGTATGCAAACTGAAAAAAAATTATACTTGCTTTTCATCTCCCAACTAGACACAGAACAGGATTTTTTTTATCATAACTTCCATTTTTAAGGGAAATAAAATGTTGCCAACAAATGCATTTGCAGATTAAAGGATAACTCCACTTTCATAGGAAAAAAAGGCAAATAAAGAAAAAATAATATAGCGTATACAACAATAGCGACACAAGTAATATTGTAATTGAATGTTATTAAAAATTATCTTTCCTTTTCGATCTGCAGCTCTGTAATTTTCTGAGAATGTAATGCAATATGGCTACCTGGAGGTCTTTTGTACACACAATGTGTACAGAATGACCCCCAGAAACATAATTTCCTGCTTGTGTCATTGGCTCACCAATTTTCCCAGAAGTCTGCACTAGGATATAAGTCAGATTTCAGGCATCCCCTGCAACAAAAATGTGATTTTTGGTGAGATACTTTAATAGCAAATCATGGCTAAAGGGATGCAGGCCCAGCAGCTTTCCTCATTAGAGCCCTGCAGGTGCACAACTGATTGATAATTAGGAAACCACTCCCATTAGACTCTCTGTCCCACATGGGCACAGAAACGTGCAGGTATTTCTTCTAAATAACAAAAGGTAGGGATCTGCAACAAAGTTAGTTAAAATCCCAGAGGGGAATGTTTTTTTTTCTTAACAAAAGTGGAGTTACGCTTTAAAGTCAAACTTTAACTTTAAAAGACAACCAGAAAAACAAATCCTGAAGTTAGGCTTTAAGAAAATGATCTTTCTAACTGAGATGGTCTTTACTACTTCATAAATGTTCACGGGAAGTACCTAAGCTTAAAGTGTATTTCCACTTATGCAGCCAAACACATGCTTTATATCTGTAAAGCCTCATTCCCACAAGGCGGATTCGCTCAGCAAAGTCCGCCAGCTCAGCAGGAGATCTCTCCGTTGATCTCCGCTGAGCTGGCAGATGACAGGTCTGTCTCTGCTCACTGAGCGGGGAGTGGTCTGTCAGAGCACCGCTGATTTTTATGGAGGGATCGGATGAAAATGGACAGCAAGTCCGTCTTCATCAGATCTTATCTGATCCGCCAGGACGGATGCGAACGTAGGGCCATACGTCTGATTTTAGCGGATGTCAGCAGACATTGTCACCGTTGACATCCGTCACTCCATAGACCTGCATGGAGCGCCCGTTCAGGTCCGCCTAAAAAACTGACAGGCAGACCTGAACAGTCCGTCGGTGTGAAAGAGGTCTTACATGTTCCCAATGAAATAGCAACAACTTATATTTATAAATTGCTGGTTACCTTTTTAGGTGCTTTTTTGTAATGTTTACCATAATAGCCCTATCTGTTCTATTCTGACAGCTCTTTATTATCACTTTAGCAATCTTTATTTTCAGGGTTTTTGAGAAAATTAAGATACTTCACTTCAACATGAGGATTTAGCAGGACTTATACAGAATTAAAAGGTAGTCCTCGAGGGGTGCCTGCTGTTTGATTCTTCACTCCTGGGGTCCAGATGTCTGTAGGATGTAACGCTGGGAAGCTGGAGATGCTGGAAGCATGCAGGAAGTCCAGGGAATCCAAGCTGTCTGTGGACTGCACAGGAGGAAATTATGTCACCGGATGAGCGGCCCTTGATCGTGGAGAGAACTGAGAGTCTAGGCTACGCGCTCTGAGCACACAGCTCCTTCTACTGGCCTGCTGCACCAATGGAGGTTGCAGCTTAAATACATGCTGGTAGTCAGTAAATGGACGTGACCTGACACACACTGTATGAAACACATGGCGGCTTCCAACCCTGATTTGGTAGATAGAAAGGAGGAATTTTGTGGGACTTTAAATGAGGGTACGTCATGTTAAGAGAAAATGACAACATAAAATTGAAATTACAGTACATGATTTATTTATTACAGTCTAGAATACATATCAGATATTTTGTATCAAATAAATAGGTAGTCACCAGACTTCCCCTAAATATGCTGCTCATAGCATGCAATACAAATAAAAAGTAGACATGGCAAATATACATGGTATAATACATTGATTGAAAGACAAATGAAATAAAGACAAGTAACTGTTGGCATCTAGTAGCACTCGCGTTTTCTGGCATTACAGCCATTCATCAGGAATGTTATGAAGTAATATACTAGGAAAGACAGAACAGGGCTTAATGATAATGCCCTTAGAATAAGGGAGGACAGGGAAATTATGTCCCAACCAGGTGGAGATAGCTTGGGATACTTACTAACAGAATTTGTATGATTACTTTACTTACTATCACAGAACCACCACCCCCAAGAAAAAAGGTTGGACCTTGTAATGTCCAGGGTATGTGTGACCATAAGGATCCGCTGTAAAAAATGATGGGGAATATGGTGAGATATGAAACATAAGCAGATTACTTAACATGAACAATGCAAATTATGATATAAATGTTATAGTATAGTATGGATTTTAATCTCATTTAAACCCCCAAGAGTAAGAGTATTTAGGGAATATATCCAGAAAGTTTCTTGTTGGCATAGACAGTTGAAACATTCTGCTGATGGTAGGGTATTGGAAATTGCCTCTATTATCCACACTTTTAGACCAGCTGTGGATTGTTGATGTTTTTCCAAAAAATGTTTGAGAACACAATGTTTGTCACAGCCTTCTTCAATAAAACGTCTGTGCTCACCAAAACGCTTGTGAAGACTATGAATACTTCTAACTACATAAAATAAACCACGTGGGCAAGTAAGGCAGTAAACTACATACTCGCTTTATGGAATTATGGAATTCTTTTATCATGTATGTCCTGCCTTTAACTGTGAAACACTTTTGGCCATGCTCTACAAATTGACAGGTCAGGCATAATTTTTTTGCCGCACTGAAACATGCCCACCAAAGGGATCAATGGAATATATGTGCTGTGGGTGGGTATTGTTTCATCTTACTAGGTGTGATTTTCCCTTTAATATTTTTGGCCTTGCGGTAAGATACTTTGAGTTTTGGGGTAATCCTGTAGGAAGGGGTCCTCTGGTAGTATGGACCAGTGTTTGGACAAAATGCTCTCCATATTTTTATATTTGTCGTGAAAGTGAGTGGTGAATCGCATGGGTTGTTGTTGCTGGTTGATTTCAAGAAGGGGTTTTGGTACTGATCAAAGACATTAGACACCAAGGGTGACAGATATCTTTTCTGAAGAAATTTCGTGCTAAGGAGCTTGCCCTGTGTATGGAAGTAAACATCCCTTGTGCAGTTGTTGCGGATTCTATAAAATTTACTTTTGGGGATATTGTTGATACATTTAGGGTGGTGACAACTTTGGTAATGGAGAAAAGATTTGCCAGCGGTGGGTTTCACATAGTTTTTAGCATGTATAGTTTGGCCATCGTGGCAGAGCTCTAGGTCCAAAAAGGCTAGTTTGATCTGGGTGAATGAAAGCCCTAATGAGTCATTATTGCAATGTAGTGAAAAGTGGTCTACACTGTCTATAGAGCCATTCCATATGATTACTAAAACCTCGATATAGTGACCATAGAATATATTTTGGGAAGCAAAGAGATTGTTACCAGTGATATAAATGTAATTCCCAAAGACCCATCGCTAAATTGGCACAGCTGTGCCATTGGACTGTAGATAGAATTCTCCATCAAACTAAAAATAATTATGTTTAAGACAGAAAAGGGTGGCCTCTGAAATAAACTGAGCCTGTCTAGGGTTGACCAGAGGGTCCTTGGCTAGAAAAAATTCCACAGCCCTCAGGCCCACTTTGTGTGGTATAGATGTATACAGGGATGAAACATCCAGCGAGAGCCACCTATAAGTGAGTTCCCATTAGTATGGTTGGAGCATTTCAAGGAGATGTGTGCCATCTCTAATGTACGAGAGTACATTTTGAGCTGAGGGTTGGAGAAATTTTCGACGTACATGGAGAACCCACTCATGAAACTCGCCATGGAGGCCACTATAGGACATCCTGGTTGTATGGGCTTACCTTGGTTGAAGTCCATAGTGCAGAGATGTATGCTCACCCTTGCAAATACACACAGCCCACGGTAAGAAGGTAAAAAGCTACCTGGGCTGTGAATCTGTGCATGGGGACTTTACAGGAATATACCAAAGGATTGTCAGGGTGAAGCTGTAGTCAGGGATTCCAGAAGTCAGAGTAAAAGATGAACAGAGCCAGGGTCAGAAGCCAGGGTCAGTCTTGGAACACTGCAACTTGAAAACAGGAACACGGGAACCTTTGGCAATACAAGAGAAAATGAACTGAACCAGCCCTCAGAGTGAGGCAGTGTTTTCTACCAAGCTAATTAGATAAACGGCCTCAGCTGAACTAGGAGTGACAGGTACTAATTGCAAAGCAAGATCCAGAGTATAGCCCTCACTACTTCAGGCTGAACTAGGCATAGCTGGAAAGCAGGCTGAATAATGAACTGAGGTGTGGCTCAGAGGCAAAGCAACAGGAGCAGTAAACGGAAGGTCATGGATTCAATACCTCCTTGAGCCACTTGGGGTGTTTCCACACCTGGCCATCTCCATGGCACGGTAGGGACCGTGACAGTTCCCCTCCCTTAGAAACGCCCTCTGGACGTGAACAGGTAGTTCGTCATAGGCATCCATGCCATATGTACCAACAGTAGTGTTAGAAGACTTTTCCTTATTCCCCTCGGGCATTGTTGCTTTTGTAGTTCTTTATATGGGACAATATATGGTATATGGTATGCTTTTGTAGTTCTTGCAGGGGAGACATTTGTCACTTGCAAAGCTTTTTCAAACATCTCCAGTTCCTGTTTACGGATAATGGTGCCATTTGAGGCATACGTGCAGTCATGTGGTAAAACTTCCTTGGCAGGGCAGGATGATGTTTCTGCACTTACCACTATGGAGCTTGGGATGACTGCAGGAACTGGTTTGTTGCCAGAAGTTTATATAGTTGCCTCTAGACTAGATGTTAGGAGCTGCTCAGGGATATTGATTACAGATTCTTGAGGGACACCGGTATCGTTAACCACCGTAGTCTGGGTACCCACATGTGTCATTGAACGTGGACAGGTCTTACAGCAACCTTGGCAGTTTACAGGCTGATAAGCAGGGGTAGCAGGATGGATCCTTATAGTACCTACTTGAAGATCCTTTTGCTTGAGGTGGGTGAATTGGGCAGAGAAAGATAAAGTGCCCTCTTTCTCCACAATAGAAACAAAGACCACAGCCTCTCCTCTGCTCTCTTTCAACTTTAGACAGCTTGGACTGGATGACCCCGATCTCCATGGGTTCCTCATCTTCCAGGGTAGGTGTGTGTATATCCTCAGGAGCGTCTAGACCTTGTGGATTTAAAGCTTTATGGCTTGGCACATACTGGAAAGGCTTAGAATCATATCTGTACAGGGTATTCTTGTCCCTGGGTACCAGTAGGCCACGTGAAGTAGCAGCAGACTTGGGAACCCTGGTTTTCTTTGAAACTGTAATGTGAGTCCAGAGCAAACATGAATGCTTCCCAGCTGTCCAAGACTGGACTCCTTTCCTGTAGTAGCTGATGAGCCCATGTTTTGATTTGCTCAGTGAGCAGATTGATAGTAGTGCAAACCTTTATATAATCAGTGGCATATGACCTAGGCTTAAGAGCAAACAACAGCTCGCAATCCATCCTAAAACACAAGAAGAATGCACGGTTACCATCAAACTTGTCAGGCATCACAACAAATGGTTCAGGACATGATGGTTCCGGTGCTGGGTGTACTGTAGTTTTAAACAAGCGGACTTCTTGCTGCAGCTCCGAAACTGTCTGGCCCAGGCTGGAGATTTGCTGAGCAAGGGAGGTGAGCATCTTGTACATCTCTGTGGACTACATGATGGTCAGTTCATTATGTAAGGGCTTACCTTTGTTGGAGTCCATAGTGCAGAAATGTATGCTCATCCTTGCAAATACACACAACCCACGGTAACAAGGTAAAAAGCTACCTGGGCTGTGCATCTGTGCATGGGGGCTTGACAGGAATATACCAAAGGATTGTCAAGGTGAAGCTGTAGTCAGGGATTCCAGAAGTCAGAGTAAACGATGAACAGAGCCAGGGTCAGTCTTGGAACACTGCGACTTGAAAACAGGAACACAGGAACACAGGAACCTTTGGCAATACAAGAGAAAATTGTATAGATAAAAATAAGAGTGCAGCGCCAGATAAATGCTACAAGTGTGTATGATATGTATAATGATAATGTATACAGTATACTACCAGTATAACAATAGTGAATAATAATCCAGTGCAAAAAAGTCAAGTGAAAAGATATTAATTACTCCATTGGCAATAAACATGCATATAAAAACACAAAAAATTGGTGACAAATACAGTTCATAAATGAAAATATCTAAAAGGAAGATTTCCAATGCGTGACCCAGGGTCTATGTTTTTCACCACTTGTGCTGCCCGTCACCTTTCAATAGAAACAATGAAGGCTTACCAAAAGCCTCCAAGCGCCCTTACTCATGGGGATCTAAACAGGCTTAGTAGAGCAACAGGAATGCTGCTAGGATCTCCCAGACCTCCTACACAGGTGACCGGTCAGCTTTAATGTAGATCATCCTCAATGGCGCACTTCCCGGAGACAATCGCTATACACCAATGGACGTGCGCTTCCACGGACCAGGCATAAGCATCCAGTGGATTACCCAAAAGGAGGGAAAAAAAACTCCAATAGTGCAGAGATTCCTTTGAAGATTTATTAAAAGTTCCAAAAATACATAGAAAGTGTTCCTCGCAAGGACAAATGTAAAAAGCTCTGCTAGTATGTATAACAACAATTTGTGCATGCGCAGTGCGTGTATACATGACTACCCTGCGACTGTTTACGTCTTCAGGGGTACGCCCGCATGTGCACCTTATTGGTCCGCATGGCAGAGCGGAGAAGCGCAGCCATAGGTTACCATAAACCATACTCAGAGCTTATTGGACAGGTTACAGATGACTCTTACCGCCAAACTAGAACCATCTTAATTGGCAATGAGATTAGCTCAACATTGACACCGACAGGTCAGCTTTATTACTGCTCCTGCTAATACTAAAAAATATTAATAAAAATAGTGCCATCTTGTGGACCATTATGATACTACCAAAAAAAAGAAAAAGAAAAAAGAAAAGAACACTACTGTAGAATGAGCATCCCAGATCCAAATATGAATTTGGCCTATAACATAAAAAACCTTTTTATGAGAAAATGTTATTATAGGTTACGCTCCTCCACACTACCAAGACAGAAATATTATTATATTTCATTAAAAAATTAATAAATTATTCAAACAAAACCAATCCGTATAAAACAGTCATAAATAATACCAAAGGCTACTTCAGAACAAAAATTACATAATTTTAATATTATATGATGCAAAAAGTAAAGGAAGGATCACAGTATCATTAATATAGCCCAGATCAAGTGTAAAAAAATATATTGAATATAAAAGGGAGGGAGAGGTCCAACCCCAAAAAAATATATAAATATAACTGGAGGCGACATCAACAGTTATTAATAAAACAATTGATGTCCCACTCCACGCTTAAACCATTAGGAACATGAGATCCGAGCTTATAAATTCAGTTAGCTTCAGATCTAGATATAGTTCCTCTACCATTACCTCCACGCCAGTGAGGAATGTATTTTTCCAAAGCTATAAAGATAGTGCCCCTAGGATCTCGATTGTGTTTGAGATCCTAATGCTTAAAGACATTATGTTTATCAAAACCTTTCTTGATGTTTGTAATGTGTTCCCCTAACCTGACGTGCAACATCCGGGTAGTGCGTCAAGAGAAAACGAACTGAACCAGCCCTCAGAGTGAGGCAGTGTTTTTCTCCCAGCTGATTAGATAAACTGCCTCAGCTGAACCAGGAGTGACAGGTACTAATTGCAAAGCAAGATCCAGAGTATAGCCCTCAGTACTTCATGCAGAACTAGGCATAGCTGGAAAGCAGGCTGAATAATGAACTGAGGTGTGGCTCAGAGGCGAAGCAACAGGAGCAGTAAACAGAAAGCCGTGGCTTCAATATCTCCTTGAGCCACTTGGGGTGTGACCACACCTGGCCCTCTGCAAGGCACTGTAGGGACCATGACACTGGTGGATTTTGTTGATCATTGTGGACCTTTGGCAAATGATAGAAGTGTGGTGTTTTATAAAAACTTTTCTTCAAAAAGGATAATTCGGTTTTAGAGATAATGCCCTCCGAGAATGCTGCATTCAATAGGGAAGATGCTTCTAGGGAAAAGGTAGGTAATGGGTCTTGTTTAAGTTTACTGTAAGTTTTAGAATCAGATATAAGTCTATGGGCTTCCAGAATATATGTAGGTTTGTCCTGAATCACTATTCCACCTCCTTTTATCTGCAGATTTAATAATGATATTTTTATTGTTGGCTAGGTCATCCAATGCCTTTCAATTAGGGGGATTAGATTTAAAGATGTTTTTGATTGGGATTGGCACATTTTAATAAAATCTGAATATACAACTTGGTAAAATGTTTGAATATATGGTCCCTTTTTGTGGATGGAATATAAAATTTACTTGGGCCTCAGATTCATGTATTGTATAGGTGGAGAGGTAGGGCAATGTTGGGACCACCATTCCAAATAATCAGAATGGCTTTCTAGATATAATTCTTCCAGATTTGAAAGAATCAGAGGATCAGTAAACTCCAAGGATATTTCTGGGGGAGAGGGACTAGTGGGTACCTCCAAAGAGGTGGGTTCATTTTGTAAGGATTTAATGTGATAAAACCTTTTACAGTGAGATCACAGATACATTTATTGAGATCTTTGAAGAGCATGAAGAGATTGGGATGGGTGGTGGGTGCAAATGTCAGGCCTTTGTTGAGTAAGGAAATTTCATATGGAGACAGTACTTGAGTGGACAGATTTAATATTTTTATAGTTTTCGTATTTTCCCTAGTCTTGTTTCTACCTCTGCCCCCCTCCTGCCTCTTCTGCATGTTTTCTTTTAGACACGCAGGATGGGGGCACAACTCTAAAAAAATCACTGACTAGGGCAGAGGTATCACTTGAGGGTGCTTATGATGGGACTTATGATGGGACAATTGAGTGTAGGAGATGTATCTGTAACCGTGTCACTGACTGAAGCAGGGGTATCACTAGAAGTTGCACTGGGAACAGGACAATTATGTATAGAAAATGTATCTGTACCTGTAACATTAATAGGGACTATTGCTATAGGAGGGTTTGGGGTGGAAGGCAATTCTGCAGGTACCCCAGATGTAACATTAAATTGTACATTAGCACCGGATAGGAAAGTATCAATAGAAGTGGTTACAGATGTGTTGGTTGGTCTGGCTCTTGATCTGGTATAGATTCTAGCAGGTTTGGGAGTGAGTATTGGAGGATGATGTGCGGAGTGGATAGTGGGGTCTGCTGGTTTTGACATGTTCAGAGGACTCCAAAGTCTGTTTTGACAAAGGGGAGGGGGCAAGCGGAGTGTTGGTAGGCATTCCATTAACGGTACAGGAGTCTTGGGGAAAGGAGCTCTGGGTTTCTTCAAACAGAACACTCTGTTGGTTTCATAATCATCCATAGATAGTAATAAATAGAAGAACTGCGCTTAGGATAGGTCTATATGGTAAGAGAACAGGTTGCTGCCTCCCCTACAGTGAGTACTCTCAAGGGGTACTCCGATAACGTAATATAGAGTGAAACAAATGGGGTGGTTGGCGCTACCTAAGAAAACCTAAATGCTACTGCATATTAGGAAAAAACCACAAGGTATTTTATAGTAATAGAAAATTACACACCAATACCCATACCATCTCAGTCAATATGTGAGATATTATTCCTCAGTGACTGGTGTGGAATAGATGAGGAGAGGCCCCTAGATCCCTAGGTTGATTTTGTTAAGTGTGTAGTAATGTGTGGTAAAGGAAAGACTGGTATACATATAGGCTGCCTATATAGGTACAGTATGTAGACAGAAATGCCTCAATATATATGTACTGGTATATACTGTCACTTCTACATAAATAAATACATAGATCAAACACAAACAGTCAGCCAAGCGGGTACAATACAAATCATATAGTGAGGCTTGAACCCGACATATGCTGCAGTAAGCAAATCAGATTGATATATAATAGTCCCATAGGCATTTATCTGCATCAAACTAGAACATAATCAGGGTGACTTTAGTGCTTAAAGAGGTTTCCAGGTGACTTCTGTGCTCCCCCTTCAGATTTCCTACTCACCGGCTCCAAGCACCCCTGCTGGGGTAATAGGCATATAATGCTTTATTTGGAGGTCACTGCTCCCTGTTGTCTGCGGTAGATGCCCCGGATGTGTCCTGGCTGGTTGGTAGATGCTGTTGTGCCCTCATACACCAAAACATGAGAAAAGAGCTTCCATAGTGTAGTAGTATAAAAAAGCATCCATTTACTTAATTAAAAGCATATATACAGAACAAATATCCAAATGCCGTATATTCCTAACCAGTTATGCACTGGGAAAGGATAACACAGATTCCCAACAGATGGAAAACAAAAATAAAAACCGATAAAACAAAGCGTGTATCGAGATGGGGGATGCCGGCAGCTTTGCGCTCCAACTGCGTTCCACCCACTCGTAAACACAGAAGTGACGTAGTGTGCGTGGTTCCATCGCCATCCTCCATCTCGATACATGCTTTGTTTTATATATAGGCAGCCTATATGTATACCAGTCTTTCCTTTACCACACATTACTATACACTTAACAAAATCAACCTAGGGATCTAGGGGCCTCTCCTTATCTATTCCACACCAGTCACTGGGGAATAATATCTCACATATTGACTGAGATGGTATGGGTATTGGTGTGTAATTTTCTATTACTATAAAATACCTCTTGTGATTTTTTCCTAATATGCAGTAGCATTTAGGTTTTCTTAGGTAGTGCCAACCACCCCATTTTTTTCACTCTATATTTCATAATCATCCATGTCCCGTCTAAATTTTACTAATTTTGTAGCAATGAGGTAATCCTCTTTCTTGATAGCATTTCTTTTTAAGGTTCTAAACCATGTGAGGGGAAGATGTTTTATGGCTCCCAAAATAGTCTTACAAAATTCATGTATTTTATTAATAAAGATATCAAATTTCTCTTTCTTTGCATATTGATCACTTTCATCCATTTTTCAGGGCAAAATTCAGAGATATATACCCATTCTTTTAGTAAATTGGGGTCTATGAAGGAACATCGTTTAAGAATTCTGAGTCCTCTGGGGGAGATTTTTTGATGGGGGTATAAGGAAACATTTACAGCATTAAACAGATTATCCATGTAGAAGTGCATCAGCATTGTAGCACTAGATGGTACAAACAAAGAATGTCATACCAAAAACAAAAAAGATTCTCAAGAAAATAATTAGAGCAAACCAATAAACTTACTAAACTATTTATGATGATGTACTGTGTCATTACTGGAATATGGGGAAGGGGGACACCCCACAAAGATTTAAGAGGTGCCAACTGCAGTCAACCAGGGTAAGAGGGGTACTGATACAAATACTAATGAGGTAGGGGAGGAGAAAGCTCCACCAGTGGAATCTTATCATCCAGAGGTCTTCCACCTCAAAACAAAAACAACGGAGAAGTATATGGAAACAAAGTGCAGCATGATAAAGTTTCCAACTTGGTAACAAAGCCTATAACCCATATATGGCAAGAACAAACACCTATGGTGAAGACTGACAGGTATCTCCCAAAATTGGTGGGGTCACAACCACAGATTGAGGTGGCATGTTCACAGAAGTTGCTATACAGTGTGTCCATGTGGCCCAGACCTTAATAACGTTTACAAGTTTATCTTTGCAAGTAGCTAGCTATTCCTTGAAATCCATAATGTCCACTACCTTCTTTAACCAGTTCCTACTGTTAGGACATAACCAACAAAAAATACAGCACTGACACTGTTCCCATCCTATAGTGATAAAATGTCATATACCAGGTTAAAAAGAGATATTGAAGGATGAGGTATAGGAATAAAAATGTCAATTAGTAGACTATGGCTGACATTGTGGTGCTGGCAAGGCTGCTTTCATTTGTGGGCTGGAAATCCACAATCTGTAAAATAGGAAGGGAAGAAAGCGCCAAACCAGCATAGTGTAGCAGAATTTATTAAGTAAACTAACAGATAAAACAAATAGAACTCACAAGCAGGTGAGGAGGAGAGAGAGGATGACAGTCCGCAGTGGATTGTAATGAGCTTGGAGCTGTATGGTAGTCCTTGGTGGAGAAGAAAGCCAGCTGTGGTGGGGAGCAAGATGAGCCTGGAGTCCGTGCAGGGAGACCGGCGTCAGGCTGCCTTGTGTGGCCATGATGGTATATCCAGAAATTGGATGTCCGCCAAAAGACGATGTGTCCAGCTGGAGTAGTGAGAGGAGCTGTCAGTCCAACCGCTGTGTGAGCCAATCAGGATGCAGTTCCTAAGCTTAACCATGCCTCCTTCATCAGCCTGATTGTTTGAAAATACCTCTGGGGATTTATAGAGCTGCTAATTGTCCTCATGAGATCCAGATGAGTGACATACATGTCTTTTGTCAATTGCCAGTATCACGGTGCCAGGGATGTCAGCTCTTAGTATTTGCAAATACAAACATTATTAAGATACTGGATTAAAAACTAATGTAGCAAACTAAATTGGTAAAATGTAACAAAATATAACAAAGTAAAAAAAGTGAAAGATAAAGAATGAATGCGCGAGTCATATATAATCTTAAATAGATAATATTTGAAAAAGTAAAGATGGTTAAGATGATCCCGTAGAATATAGCAAAACAAATTGATGTGAAATCAATAAATGGGAAATTACAGGAGAACCCTGTATAACCGGTGATGTATATAAAAGACTGCATGTGTATGATATGTAAATGAAGGGGCTATAATGATTATGATTAGTATTTATTATTTATTTATTTATTTATTTATTTATGTGCATGTTTAGATATATTCTAATCACATTTTTTTGTAGTTCCAGTTTCTCTGGATCATTATGACCGATCATTATAGCCCCTCATTTACACATTATACACATGCAGTTTCTTATATAAATCATCGGTTATACAGGGTTCCCCTGTAATTTCCAATGTATTGATTTCACATCAATTTGTTTTGTTATATTCTATGGGATCATCTTAACCATCTTTACTATTTCAAATATTATCTATTTAAGATTATATATGACTCGCACAGTCATTCTTTATCTTTCACTTTGTTTTACTTTGTTATATTTTGTTACATTTTACAAATTTACTTTGCTACAGTAGTTTTTAATCCAGTGTCCTAACTACTTAAGGCTTGGCCTATTTTTCAGACTCGGTGTTTACAAGTTTTTTTTTTGCTAGAAACTTACTTAGAATCCCCAAACATTATATATTTTTTTCAGACACATTGTGAAAGATAATGTTGGGAGTAAATTGAGACCCAACATGTCATGCTTCAAAATTGCACCCGCTCGTGGAATGGCGACAAACTTTTACCCTTAAAAACATTCATAGGCAACATTTAAAAATGTGTACAGGTTACCAGTTTTGAGTTACAGGGGAGGTCTAGAGCTACAATTATTGCTCTTGCTCTAACGATCACGGCGCGACTTACGTATGCGTTCGCTTCTGCACACGAGCTTGGCGGGACGGGACACTTTAAAAAAAATTCTTATTTTTTTTTACTTTTTATTTTTATTTATTACACTGTCGTTTAAAAAAAAATGGGTCACTTTTATACCTATTACAAGGAATGTAAAAGCATGACAGGACTTTTTTAAATGTGAGATCTGGGGTCAAAAAGACCTCAGATCTCATATTTACACTAAAATGCAATAAAAAAAACAAATGTCCCTTTTAAGAGCATTGAGTGGACGTGACATTTGGTGTCGCTTCCACCATCCAAAGCTATAGAGCTGAGTGGGGGCAATCTTTCCCTCACTCGGCATCCAGCCTCACAGGGGAGTGGACGCGATCATCTCCACCGCCACCGATGGCTCCAGTAAGTGGCACAGGAGACTGGAGCGCAGCGGTGGGGGGGGGGGTTGGGGCCCGAATCTGATGCTGAGACCACTTTTATCGGAAAGCCAGCCGCCCACCGTTTTTAAAAATACCAGGGTTAGCAGCTAGCTGTTGCCATAACCCTGGTATTTAGCATTAAAGTACGTACCAACGTAAAACAACGGCGACTGGTCCTTAAATGGATAATAATGTTTTTATTTGCAAATACTAAGAGCTGACATCCCTGGAACCGTCATACTGGCGATTACTCAAAGACTTGTATCTCACTCACCTGGATGTCATGAGGATAATTAGCTGCTCTATAAATTCCCGGAGGTATTTTCAAACAATCAGGCTGAAGGAGGCGTGGTTATGCTCCTCAAACACATTCTGATTGGCTCACACAGCAGTTGGACTGGCAGCTGCTATCACTACTCCAGCTGGACACATCATTTTTGGGTGGACATCTGATTTCTGGATATATCATCATGGCCACACAAGGCAGCCTCCCTTCATGGACTCTAGGCTCATTTTGCTCCCAGCCACAGCCAGCTTTCTTCTTCACCAAGGACTACCACACAGCTCCCAGCTCATTACAATCCACTGTGGACTGTCATCCTCTCTCTCCCCCCCACCCGCTTGTGAGTTCTATTTGTTTTATATGGTATTTTACTTAATAAATTGTGCTACACTATTCCGGTTTGGTGCTTTCTTCCTTTCCCTTCCTCCTATTAGGAACCCATGGTGTTTTACAAAGAGTGGCATGAGACATTTAGCAACATTAAGAAAGTGTGGTGAAACACAATGCTTGCAATGGCTGGTTCAGGATAGTGGGGACATGGAGCAAGAAATGCAGCAGAGATAGGGATAGATCAATGCCAGTAGTAGTTTTGATTTGCATTTTAATATCAACCCAAAGGCATATGCTTTAATGCTTTCCCACCATATGTGGAGGAATGTGGCCAATATGGTGCATAGTTCAGAGATGGAGGGAAAAATGTGTGCCAGCTTAGCAGGTACCAGTTACCACTAAGTCAATACCTTATAAAAATCAGGTTCAGCTGAGAGAGGAAGTGAAGAAGATAATCCTTGTCATGGGGAGTAATCAGCTTGCACTCTTTTTGCACCTACAGGCTAAAGGGGAACTCTTGTATGTTATAGTTACTGTAAGCTAGTATAACCTAACTATACTGTTAATGTAGTTAGGTATACTGTCTTTATGAAGGGCATCCAGGAGAGGGCATAATACTTTGTGTTGCATAAGCATGCACTTGGACAGTTCCCAAAAGAATATTACCAGTCACCATAAAACTTAAAGCATGGTTTGTTGCACTTCTGCTGCATGATGGGTTGATAATATACATGTGCAATTTACAGATGATGTCCATCAGGCTATCAGGGTCCTTAACAGGAGGTCTAAAGCCTAATACACACTAGTAGTTTCTTTTTTTGTTCAACCCAGCAGGGCTGAACACAAAAAAACTAACAGCTCAGAAGGAGCTTCTTTATTAACTATCCAACGTTCACACAGGAATCTCCCCTGCTGTTCTAGTGTGTTCTGACAGGGGGACAGCCCCCTGACAAAACACTCCGTTCCGCATTCTTAGCCATTGGCCAGCCTTTTTCGGTCATGGCCGACTACAGTGCACATGGGCTGAATGTCGGACGGTTTCTATTGAACCCGCCAATGCTGCCCGACATTCGGCCCATGTGTACTAGGCTTTAGTGCTCTGTGTCCTGTCAAATTCCATAGGTGAAGTGTGGCCCAGGATTTCTTAAAAAATGTGGGGATAATGTCTTTTAGGTTCTGTGGCTTCAGGGAACCCTCTAATTCAGATATTACACAAAAAAACAATTCCCCTTCGGAGTTTGGACTTTACAGGCACTTAGATAAATATGCAATTGTATTAAAGTAAAAAATATATGTTTATTTGTAATACATGGTTAAAAACAGATGACATGGAATATACATTACAACAGCAACTGGTAGTACAACTAATACAAGATGTTATCCTTCACCCAAAGCGTTTCAGAGTCTATTTAAAGTACTCCTTCCTCAGGGGTAGGTAGGATATCAGATCTCTACAATATAAGTACAAAGAGTCAAAAAACATTCATGTATATACACTATAGTCAGATATGTATACTTTTACATCTGAGACTTACAGTTGTTACAGTTGAACATATGCAGACACTCCATATAGATTAAAAACAGCACACAGCATAACCATAGGGGGTTGCCGCCATTCCCATCCCCATCAAACAAATGTAGGTTCGGTTGTATGTGAAATAAAAGCCAATGTTACAGATGTCATAGGGCACCTCTGAGGGAAACCCTTATGCGTGAAAGAAATCCAGACCCACTAGTCTACAATAGTAGGTGGTATATGTGTAGGCAAAATAGTTGCAGCCTATCTACTGCATATACATTGCAAACTGTATTGTAACACATAGAGCATACTTTGGGATTGGAGGCTCAGCAGTGGAGAGATGCTGTCATACAGGATGGTATATATGAGGGGCACTGGAAATTTGAAAGTATATGCGTATAGGTAAGCACACTCATATACACATATAAATATGCTGTATAAAATAGTTTGGTCAGTTAGAAGTAGTTCAATGGTGTGTGCCCTCCAGAGCTGTCAATACCAAGTGCAACATATTAGTACCAAGCAGGACCTCCCATTGCCTGGTCATATAAAAGTCAGTATAGCTAACCACTGTTGAACAGATATATACAGATGTGGAAACATTAAGAAGCATACATGGACTAACAGCTCAAGAGCGCACACAGCCAAAGAGCAGGTTTGCATAGAAGTCAGCCAAGTCAGTATTGACTGGCCAGCGCCAATATGCAATCAAATTGCCCAACATATGTTGAGGGACATAGCTTACCTAGATTCAGACAGCATCCATCCTGGGTCCTGGCCTCATGCAGACAAGCTGCACTTCCTGCCTATGATGTAAAGCTCTGTATATACTTGTCTCCCAGGGCTGCGCCACCCATCACAGATGGGTAACAGCCGTGTGCAGCTGGAAACTTAATTCCAATCCGTCTCAGCCCCCGTCTTAGCGAGTGACACTGTGCATGCGTGGCAGAACGATGCCCCACGAGCGCATCCCACGGACATGGCCAAACTTCCCATAGGCATCCAACGTCATAGGGGAGATAGGAGGAGAGAACAGATGATGGCAATAGGTCAACACAAGACCCATCTGTTAGCTCCAAAATACCACAGATATCCAGGCATTGGCTGTTTTGAGGAAATTCACATACAGTGTAAGTAGTTATAAGTCTAGTTTCAGTGTCAGTGTTAAAACACCACCAACTAGAGGTAACAAATGTAATTGCCTCCCATAAAGAGTTCATGAACAATTACTAACATTGGTTTGAATACATGGATTAGAGAATGGCAGCAAACCCCAAAGCAGTGTGTGCAAATAAATCATTAGCAACAGTTGATTAAAAACCATACATGTCCAGCCATTGGTTCAAGATCCAGAAAACATTACATATGTTCAAAGGAACCATTTTTGACAGTATACTTGTTAAAGGGGTTGTAAAGGTATTTTTTTTATTATTTAAAAATAACAAACATGTTATACTTACCTTCACTGTGCAGCTCGTTCTGCACAGAGTGGCCCCGAACCTGCTTTTCTGGGGTCCCTCGGCAGCTGTCTCAGCTCCTCCCTGCAATAATTAACCACCTTCATGCGAGCTCCCTCGCATGGTGGTTAATTATTGCGGGCGCGCTCCCGTGATACAGCCGGCGGCTATAGCCGCTCGCTGTATCACTCGGCCCCGCCCCCCAGCGCACCGCGTCATTGGATGTGATTGACAGCAGCGCGAGCCAATGGCTGCACTGCTTCCAATCCATCCACTGTAGCCAATCAGCGGCCAGGCTGAGCAGCGGAATCGAGGACGTGAACGAGCAGCCGAATTTCGAGGGGTCAGGTAAGTAAAACGGGGGGGCTGGGGATGGCGGTATGGTTAGTAGTTTTTTCACCTTAATGCATAGAATGCATTAAGGTGAAAAAATTTTTACCTTTACAACCCCTTTAACAAAGTCTCTACAGGGAGATCAGAGCAATAATAAAATCAAGAAGGAAAAAGAAAAGAAGCCGATTTACTTTTCCATACCCCCAGATGCAAAGCCCTCCAGGAAGGGCTTATAACACACTGGAGGCTGTGTTGCTTTTAAAGTATATATCCATCTGAGTTCTAACTGCAGAAGGGATTTGCTCCAGTTCCCCCCTCTCGGGTTGGGATGGATCCTATCCAAAGTCAAAAATTTAATTTTTGGAAATCTGCCATTGTGGAAGTTGTAGTGTGTCAACCCAATGGCGGATCGCGGTTACATGTCTGCAAAATCTTGACCTGTCTTTATGCCCTCTGCCAGAATTCAAGCTTGGTCTTCCCGATGTAAAACATCCACAGTCACTGAGCAGCATATAGAACACACCAAAAGTCCTGCAGTTGGAAAAATGTTTTGGCCTGAAAATTTGTTTGTTAGGTAAAATTGGCTTTTTAGCTGTATATATATCTGCAGTATCCACATGATCTGCACATAAACGTGCCTTTGTATTTGCAGTGATCTTTGCCAAATTCCCTCTTAAATTTGCTTCTAACCAATCTGTCTTTAATCAAAGTAACCCTTCTAAAGGTGAACATCAGGGTACTGGGAACTAAGTGGCCTACCGAGGGATCCATTGTCAGAACATGCCAGTATTTTCCTATGATCTTCCTGATCTGGTTGTGCTGGTTGGAATATTTTGTAATAATACTTAATGTGTTATCTAGGTTTTGTGTTTTTTGAGAGTATAGTAGGTTGTGTCTAATTTGTGAGATCGCCCATTTATACACCTTTTTGAGGGACGTATGGGAGTATCCTCTCTGCAGCAGTCTATCATGGAGTTTGTCTGCCTCCCAGTTTGAATGTTAAGTCATCTGAACAATTACGTCTTGTTTTGAGATACTGGCTAAAGGAAATAGAATTAACCAGAGGTGTTGGATGAAAGTGTGCAGTAACTTGTTTTCTGCGGTCGATTTCCTATGGGGGCTGCTCCATCCCCATTGCTGCGCACCTCAACATGCAGAAATGAGATACAATTCCTGTTGTGTGACATGGTAAAGGAAAGATTGAAATCATTTTTATTCGTTCTTTCCATGCATCTCATCAATAGTTCCAGAGGTCCACCCAAGATGACAAAATGTCATTGATATAACGGTGCCACATGAGTATGTGATCCATATATATATATCAACAAGATCTCATCTGAGAGGAAAGTCTGCTTCCACTCCCCCAGGTAAAGGTAAGCATACAATGGGGCACAGCAAGTCCTCATCGCTACCCCCTGCACCTGGAGGTAGTGGGAGCCGTCGAAAGTGAAAACGTTGTGATAGAGAATAAACTTGAGCAGAGACACAATGAATTCATTGTATTTCCAGTCCTTGTCACTTCTCCGATGTAATGTATGCCTCACAGCTGCAAGTGCTTGATCATGAGGAATCGAGCTGTAGAGTGCTTCTACATCTATAGTCACAAGATGGGCGGTGTCTGGGATGCTTCAATTGTCTGTCTATAAATTGGAGGAAATGGATAGTGTCCTTAACATATGATTGTAGGCATGTTACAAGTGGTCTTAAATACTCATCAACCATCCTACTCCCATTTTCCCTGATTGCCCCAAGTCTCGAAATAATGGGCCTTCTCGGAGGGTTAGAAATATCCTTGTGGATCTTAGGAAGAGCATAGAAGGAAGGGACTATGGGAAAACTCATTCTGACAAAGTCCCAAGTGGCTTTGGTGATAGAGTCATTGGACTAGGCCATATCAACCAGTGCATAGTATTCATTATTGTATTTTTCCTTTATACTAATTGTGATTTGACGATACCAGTCACGGTTCTTCAAAATCCTATTGCACATTGCAATTTATTGGACATTGTCCAAAAGGACAATGTTACCCCCATTACTATTAAGCCAGCAGACAATCAATTTATTGTCAGAGAGCTGTCTGAGGGCCTGTGTTTGGAAATCACTTGGATGAGGTTGGCGTTGGATGGGAAATATGTATGTAAATTACTTAGATCTTTTTTCACCAACTTAAGAAATGCCACAACATTAGAGTTTAGACTGGGAGCTGGGATTTTATCTGATTTTTTGTTGTTCAATTGGGACCTATCACGTACGTCTTATTCAGAGCTAATTTACTTATCCGTGAGGGCGAAAAGTTTGGTAAGATCAAAGTGATCTATGAGATCAGATTGGTCACTCTTCCAATGGAGATACGAGTTGATCTAATGTCTCCTCCCTTTGTTTATGATTATAAACTTTTTAGGATTGATTTTTGGGCAAATAGCTGAAGGTCCTTGGTGAGTTCAAATTTATCTAAGTTTTCATTGGGACAAAAACTGAGATCTTTTTTGAGAACAGTAATCTCATCTTTTGTTAGTATATGTGAAGATAAGTTGATGATGTTTAAATCCTTTTTATTGTGTTGAAACTCATCTTCAGGCATCAAATGTACTTTTAAGTGCTAGTATTTTAGGTGATCTGTGCGGCCTTTATATTGGCAAGATCTATGTTATCTACTGTTGGGTTAGAAATATGTGATCCAGGTTCAGGGCCATCACCATGAAGTTTATTGTGTAGTGAAGGAGAGCCCACCATCGAAGCTGGTACATTACCTGGTACCATCGATAAAGAAGGAGTACTACATCCTGGTGCTGTGTTTTTCAGCTTGGATGAAATGTGAGATACAGCCAACCTGGGTTTTTTCGCTGTTTGTGTTTGTATAGGATCACCGTGATGCTGACGTTTTGTGCGTTGTGAATTCTTGATTTATTTAGAAGATACCTGTGAAGAGATAGAAGACAAACTTGAGGAAGATTCTGATAATGCAGAGTAGTGTTCCTTCTTTTTACTAAATTTATGTCTAAATTGTTGATTTTGGGTCCATTTATATGCCTTGCCTTCCTGGAATGCATTTTTATCTCTCGTATTCGTTTTTCTTTTTTGACAAGAATGTCTCTATTGACGCCCTTTAGGTGGGACTTCTGTTTTTTTCCCCTCTCCGGAAGGGAGTTGCGATTTTTATGGGCCTGTAACTTTGTTCCTATAGTGCTAATTTCATTGTCCAATGCTTCAGAACATTTGCTGTATTCAGCTATTAATAACGTCATCATGCTCAAAGAGCTTTTGTGTAGGATTTTTTCCCATTCCAGCTTGAAATTGGGGTCCAGACCCTCAATAGTAGGGAAAATCTGGACTCTCAAGCCGAATGGGTTAATGTCATCCTAATATAGTCCCAAAAGGACTTAATGTGCCAAAACAGCAAAGATTTATTTTCTAGAGTTTTAGCTTAAAAAACAATGAAGAAAGCTCTGAATCGACTAATTTGTTTTTGCCAAAATCCTTCAAATATCCAGATATGAGAATGTCCCAGTCTTTACCAATAAAATTAGACATGCTAGATTTACTCAACTTTATAATTATAAAGAAAAAACAATAATCAATATGTTAATTGTGACCAACCCACCCCTTATGGGGTCTATGGGTGGCTTGTTCTATTCATTCTTTTTTTTTTTTTTTTAATTATTTATTTATGTCAGAAAACCGGTTCACCGGGACATACAACAGTAATGTAATTGCATTCAATGACAGCAGATACATCGATTATGTTGACAATACATGTGTTACATTCAGATATAATATAAGGAGCATAACATATAACTCTCTGTATGCCTGTATCGTCAGTGTGTATTGTGTGTGGATGCAAAATAGGAGGGGGAACATAAGCTCAGCTGACCGGTTCCCTAATTATTTTATCATTTTAAGAGAGAAAGAGAAGTCTAGCAAGTGGAAGAACAGAATGATAGGTGGGATAGATATAGGTGGAATGGGGAAAGGGGATATTATGGGTATGGGGGGGGGGTGAGGGGGGGGGTCTGCATGAGGATGGGGGGGAGGGGGGGGCGGAGAGGAATTCGGGGATACAGCTAGTGGAGTGTGGGGATGTGTATTTACTTATGTCTATCTGCAAATCTTTCTATACATACAATAAAGTTTAACCTCAACAACCTTGGAAAGCCTGTCCCTCTTCTGAATACTTGAACATATTCCATAATTGCCAAGTCTTGGTATATGTTTCTTGTCTGTTTTGGCTTGTGAGGATTAAGTCCTCCATTTGGTTTATTTCTTCAACCTTTTGGATCCAAAGAGCTATGGTTGGTGTTTGAGTGGTCTTCCACAAAAGTGGAATGCAAGTTTTTGCTGCGTCTAATAAGTGCCGTATGACTGATTTTTTGTAGATCTTTTGGGGGGTGTCGTTAGCATGGAGAAGGAAGTATGCTGGATCATCGGGTACAGCTCGGTCTGTAAATTTTTGTGTTAACTGGCGGACTTCTCTCCAAAAGGTCTGGATCCGGGGACAGGACCAGAAAATATGGAGGAGTGTGCCTTTCTCTTCTTGACATCTCCAGCATAGTTCTGAGGATGCAGGGAAAATCGTGTGGAGCAATGCTGGGGTTCTGTACCAATGCGTAAGGATTTTATAGTTTGTCTCTTGGATTTTAGTGCATAAGGAAGATTTGTGGGTAAACTGCAGTATGTGTTGTTTTGTTTTAGTGGTAAATGTAATTTTTAGTTCCTTTTCCCATTTAGTGAGGCCCTGTATCTTATGGTCATCTGATGGGGTGATTAGCATACTGTATGTCAGAGAAAGTGCGTGTAGTACGGGTCCCGTGCCCGAGCACAATTCCTCCAGTGATGTGAGTGTTTGATCGGTAGAGCTAGGTGGTGTCATGGTGCTGAGGAAGTGGTGGAGTTGTAGTGCTCTCAGGAAATCCAGACGGAAGCATCCCTCTGGGTCAGACAGCTCTGTAATAGTCTTCCATCTACCTCTGTTACTGAAATGTGAGGCTTGGTATATTCCCTCTTCCCGCAGCTCCCTGAACCTCCCGTCCCTCATACCGGGTTCGAATGCAGGGTTTCCTAGTATGGGCCTAAGTGGGGATTCGCGAGCAAAGAGGGGAGATGACTCAACCAGGTGGGTGCACACACGGGCTGTGTTGCCTATTAACGGGTGGTGTTTGAGATCTGTTGGGAGATTAGCGTAGCACCAGGGGATTCTATGTATAGGAATCTCACTCTGTGCTTGCTCTATTTGAGTCCATAGTTTGGTGGTTGTATGTCGGCTCCAGTCGATGAGTCTACCTAGATGTGTTGCCCTGTAGTAGGTCTGAAGTTCAGGCATTGCCAGTAACCCCATAGCGTTTGGGTAGAGAAAGGGTTTTCCTATTTAATCTTGGTTTTTTCCCTGCCCAAAGGAATTTGATAAATAGTGAGCGTGTCTGGTTGAAGAAGTTTGCTGGTATGTGTATGGGGATGGTCTGTAGGAGATATAGGAATTTAGGTAGGATTGTCATCTTGAGGATATTGCAACGTCCGAACCATGAGTGGAGGCCCGTGTTCCATTTCTCTAGCATCTGTTGGACTTTTTTTAGGAGGGGAGGGAAATTTAGCTTGAAAAGGTGGGAAAAGGTTGGGGGTATAAATGTTCCTAAGTACTTCAATGCTGTAGTGTTCCATTTCAGGTGGAAACTATTCTGGAGTTGTGTGAGTAGTGGTTGTGGGATACCCAGACCCATCGCCTCAGATTTACTGAAATTGATTTTCAGATTGGCCAGTTTACCATATATGTGAAATTCTTTCATGAGATTGGGGAGGGAAATGATTGGGTTTGTGAGGGAAAACATTAGGTCATCAGCGTATGCGGAGACTTTAAATTGTTTGTTGCCTACTTCTATCCCTGTAATATCTGGGTTATGTCTAATATGACATAGGAAAGGTTCTAGGGACAGTGCGAAGAGCAGAGGTGACAGGGGACACCCTTGACGGGTTCCGTTATTAATTGGGAAAGTTTCTGAAAGTACCCCATTTGCCCTTACTCTGGCTGTTGGGTCTGTATATATTGCGGAAATCCATTGCAACATTTTGTCACCCAGCCCTATGTGTTTTAGCGTCGCGAACATAAATCTCCAACTTACGCGATCAAACGCTTTTTCGGCGTCGGTTCCAAGTAGGACGCATGGGGATTTGGTGTTGTTCGCGATATGCAGTAGGTTTAAAACTTTGATCGTATTATCCCTAGCTTCCCTCGTTGGAACGAAGCCCACCTGGTCGAGGTGTATAAGTGAGGTGAGGTGTTGTTGTAGTCTGGTAGCAATGATCTTTGTAAAAAGTTTGAGGTCTGTATTCAAAAGGGATATCGGGCGGTAGGACCCACATTGGCCCGGATCTTTACCTTCTTTTGGTATGACAGAGATTTGTGCCTGCAGCGTGGACTTATGAAACTTACCCCCTGAGCCTAAAGTGTTATAAAGTTCAACCATATGCTGGCCCAGGAAGGGGAGTAGGGTCTTGTAGTAGGGGATTGTAAGCCCGTCTGGGCCTGGTGCTTTCCCCGATTTAGAATGTTTTAGAGCGATTTGTAGTTCAGTCAACGTAATGGGTTCTTCGAGAATGGATTTTGCATCGTCTGGGAGGGTCGGCATGAGGGAGGATGTTATGTATTCTGTCGTGTTTTCAATGGGAATTTGTGACTCTGTTAAGTTATATAGAGAGGAATAGAATGAGCTAAACTCCTGCACTATATGTTGGGGCAACGAGGCTTTCCGTCCCGTGTGGGACATGATGTGGGGTATATATGAGGCCATTTTTTGTTCTCGTAGTGATTGTGCTAATAATCTTCCGCATTTATTACCGGATTCGTAATTTTTCCTTTTGCAGATTTGTAAGGCCGCTTTCGCTTTATAACGCAAAAGGTCAGTGATCTGTGTCCGGACCAGGTTTAGCTCTGCTTCTAATTGTTTGGTGGGAGTCTGTTTGTGTCTCCCTTCTAGTGTATCTAATTTCTTCAGCAAGGTGTTTAGTTGTGCTGTACGTTGTTGTTTAAGTCATGAGCCATGTTTGATCAGTATTCCCCTAATTACGGTCTTGTGGGCCTCCCACACTAGTCCAGTGTCACAGTCAGGGGTGGTGTTGGAGGAAAAATAGTGGCCAATTTCCCTGGCCACCTCAGCTAATATTTCTGGGATTTTCAGAAGACCTTCGTTTAGTCGCCACGGTGGTTTCTGTGTCGACCGTAAGTCTGGAAGAGTGTATTTTAGTGTGATCGGGGCATGATCCGACCATGTGATTGATCCTATTTTAGTTTCTTTAATCGCGTGCAGGTCTCTGTGAGGGATCAGGAAATAATCGATTCTGGAGTACGTCTGGTGAGGTTTAGAGAAGAAGGTAAAATCTTTTTCTCCCGGATGCAGGAGGCGCCACGCGTCGATCAGTTGGAGATTGTGTAGTGTCGTTCCGATGCGTTTACGCAAGTCCCGCGATGTGGAGGAGGTTCCAGTGGAAGTATCCTCCGTGGGAGCAAGGGGGACATTCAGGTCACCTCCCACAATCAAGTTTCCGTCAGTGAAGTGTGATAGTAGGTCTAGATGACGTTTGAGGAATATGTCTTGATGTGTGTTGGGAGCGTACAAGTTAGCTAAGGTAACTTTGGAGTTCCCAATCATCCCTTTTAGAAAAAGGAATCTGCCCTCCTTGTCATATTTTGCGTCTATGAGTGTCCATGAGAGTTTGGACGAAATTAAGATGGAAACTCCCCTGGATTTGGCTTCTGTGTATCTGGAGTGGTAAACCGATGGGAAAGATCTGTTTTGAAGTGTCGGCAGGGAACCCTCTCTGAGGTGGGTTTCCTGCAAGAAAACAATGTCTGCTCCCATGCGTCTCATGTCATTAGACAGCATTCGTCTTTTTTCTGGCGTGTTCAGGCCTTTCACGTTAAGGGAAATTATGTTTAAGGGTGCCATGATCTGGGGTGGTGAGTGTATCAATAGTCAGTTAATGGGTAAAGGAGAGGGGAAGGTGGGGGGTACAAAGAGGGGGGGGTGGGAAGGTAGGGAAGAAGTGGGAGGGGGGGGAAGGGGGGGGGGTCAGGGAAAGAAAAAGCTAGAGCAGAACAGAGAGAGAGAGAAATAGAAGAAGCTGTCACTAGATAGTGCAGCTGGGTGTGGGTGCTAAGTTAGCCAAATGGGCTATTACGCTCCCCAGTCGCTACACTGGGAATGGAGCGCTGTCCTATGTGGGGTTGTGGATAGACAGGGCCAGGAAGTGAGCTCCCGAGCCTCTCCCTCCACCCCCGGCAATCTATGATGTCTAGTAGTGCACGCAGTGTGTCTAAAACAGTAACATAGCAGACTAGTGGAATGCAGCGTTGCAAATGTACTATTAGCTTAAGACAAGACCAACCAAAAAATAACATACAAAAGGCATAAATTAACATAACATTAAGTGAGCTAAACTGGCTCAGAGTTTCCAGAACTAAAACCCTATGGGGCCTAACTGCCTAAATTAAGGCACACAGTGGGTATCACAAAGAAGATCCCATTACCCACCCCCTCCATCGACATACCCATCAGACGGGCTCCCTGAGGCGGTCCCAGAGAGAACAGCAAGAAAAAGGCTCAAAACCAACCCCTCATTTTACCGGTCCGCGCAGAGCTTTAGGGCCAACAGTGTTCAGTCTCAAGCTATGTCTTAAGCTATGCGCAGAAGGCCCAAAACAATCCTGTACCCGGACAGTAATCACCACGAACCAATAAACGGGAAGTCCCCTCCACCATTCCCCCTCCCGGCCACCCGCACATAGATCCCCGCTGTTATATTTGTGGTGTTGTTACCAACTGTGATCTTCCATGTTGAGCTTTCCGTGGCACGTGTCATGGTTCTTGTTGCTGTCTTGGGGTCATGGTGAGTTTCCCCTGGTACGCAGGGCTAGGGATTTTGAGCGTCTCTCGATTCTCTTCCCATGTCACTAAACCATTCAGTCTCCTGTGACCATATTACATGTACAGTTCCGCGTCATCACAGAGGATGTGACTTTGGGATTCTAGTTTATGTGTTGACTGATGGATGGGTAATTGTAGGTTCCAAGCCCCCAGTACTGTGGAGTCTGGGGTGATTCCTGACCGGTATGGGGGCAGGTATTGTTTTAGGAATTCGGTCCGTGGGTTTACATCAGCTCTCCCATGGGGCCTCTAGACCACAGTGCTGCCCAGAGATGTGTTCAGCTAAAGACCCGAGGGGTGAAGGGGAAGGAGGGACGGAGAGGGGGGGCCGGCCAGGGGGAAGCGGAGACAACGCTTATCCAAAAATCCTCCTCGTCGGTTAACAACGAAGATCCCGCTACAGTTCTCTGCGTGTGGGGGTTGGCAACCTCTCGTTCTATCTTGGGCGTGTAACAATGGATGGGGATGGGTGGCCCAAGGCCTACTCACGTGGCTCTCCCTCTGAGGCCGTCCTGCGTCTCCTTCTGTTCCTGAAGTGACGAGGAGGAAGGGGTCCATGCATCCTCAGGGGGCCCGATCTTCCCTGTGGCCGATGCAGGAATTGCAGCCAGTCAGGTATCTGTATTGGATCCGTATCCATGAACCTAAATAGCGCCGGGAGGTCCTCTGGTCTTTGTAGGGAGAAGGAGCTTGTGTCCTTACGGAACAACACAGAGAGTGGGTAACCCCACCGATATGTTAATCCTTTTTGCTTGGCAAGATCTAGGAGAGGGCGCAGTAAGGCTCTGCGCCTCAGCGTTGCTCTCGATAGGTCTGGCAGTATTTTCGCTTGTTTACCTCCTACTTCCACTTCACCATGTTCCCAGGCTCGGCGCAGGATGCTTTCCTTTTGGGTGTAGCGATGTAATCTGCATACTACATCCCTCGGTCTGTCCAGATCTTCGGACCGCGGGCCTAGAGCACGGTGAACCCTGTCCAGCTCAATGTTGAGGTCTGGATCTTCAAGTACAGTGCAAAACATTGTCCTCACCGTCTCCCCCAGGTTCTCTGTTGCTATATCCTCCAGGATTCCTCGGAGCCGCAGATTGTTCCTGCGACTCCGGTCCTCGATTTCCTCCAGATGCAGTTGCAGAGCAATGGTGGAATCCCGGTGATGGTTCCTATCTTGTTCTAGCGCTGCAACTCTTCCCTCCAGAGTGGTGACCGAAGCTTCCCCTGTGTCTATGCAATCCGCTAGAGTGGCTACCTCCCCACGTATCTCTTGCATGTCCCGTCTGTGCGTTTCCTCTAGCTTGAGGATAAGCGCCTCGATGTCTGAGCGGGTGGGGAGGGCCTGTAGTAGGGCCCGAATGTCCTGATCAAGCATAAGGGGTACAGGTGGTTGCTGGGATGTCATCGCGACCCCCGCTGGTCCTCCGAAGGTCTCCGGTGAGTTGTTAATATACCCGCTGTGGCAGGGTGAGACGGGAGAATCACTCTGTGCGGAGGCTCTATGTCTCTCTCCACGTGGAGGGCCTCGTGGCGCCGCTACTGTGGCTCCTGGGGATGAACCTTGCAGTTGCTGGAAATAGTGTCGAATCTCACCAGGGCTCCTTCCAACTGGTGTCCCCCGGGTGGATGCTCTTGTCCTGTGCTTTTTGGAAGGTATCATGCCTCTAATAAGACGAATGAAGCCGGGTTTTTCGGGACAGGCCGGGAGCTCCAAGAAAAAGCAGCCTCACTCAGCCATGTCCAGGCCACGCCCCCTGTTCTATTCATTCTAATGCCCTGTACACACGATCGACATTGATCGGACATTCCGACAACAAAATCCATCATTTTTTTTCCGATGGATGTTGGCTCAAACTTGTCTTGCATACACACGGTCGCACAAAGTTGTCGGAATTTCCGAACGTTAAGAACATACACCACGTACGACGAGAGTATAAAAGGGCAGTTCAATACCAAGCGCGCCACCCTTTGGGCTCCTTTTGCTAATCTCGTATTAGTAAAAGTTTGGTGAGAGACAATTTGCGCTTTTTCAGACTCGTGGTTTTCAGATCGTATGTCTGGTGTTCAGTTTGTGCTTGTGGGTTTGTATCTGGTCTTCAGTGCGTGCAGTGAGTTCCCATTGATTTATCAGTGTGTTCTTGTCCATTTGTTACTGATTTTCAGGTCGCTTTTCACAGGCCTTGCTGTTCTTCAGTGCATTCTGTTACTTCGTTCTGACCAGCCAACCATTTTCTAGCCATGTTGAGTGTACGTACTCATTGTAGAGTTCGTGCTGTGCGGGGGCTTGGTGTTGGGGTTCTTACTTTGACACAAGCCCAGTCCATGAACAGGGCGAGGGGGAGTTCATGGACCTCCAACCAACATGTTTGTTGTATAATAATTTTTTAGGTCACATTAATAAGTAAAAATTGCCTTTTAAGGTAAAACAGGCATGTTTTAAACCATAAAAAAATACACAACTCTGGAACTTACAAAGTTCAACTTTTATAGAAAGTGAAGGCAATATCAGACATGAGTATTTATAAACTGTGTTTGATACTGCGTTCAGCAGATGGGGTGATGTCACCCCTGGAAAAGCCAAATTTTGAAGAAGCACACAAATTGCCTAATGTCAACATGTGCTAGCTGCCATCATGGGGGATCAATGGATGTGTTTTGTGAGTGCAACCCCTTCCTTTCAGCTACTTTATTATTGAGGAAGGGGTTACACCCACAAAACGCGTACATTTATCTCCCGTGATGCCAGATAGCACATGTTGACACACTGTGTGCATCTTCAAAATCTGGCTTTTCTATAATATGTCAAAAATTAGTCACAAAAACAACAATAAACCTGCAATAAGTTAGGGATTTCTGGGTGTTTTATATTCTCCCTAAAACATCAATGATGTTCTTCATTTTGTTTTGAACATCATTGATGTTTTGCTTTATGTTTTCTAAATCCCTATTACACCCCATTATCTGCCTGATGAGGATCTGGGCACTTTCACTTGTGAAATGACATTCCTCTTCCACAACATCACGATCACCAAAAACAAAACAAAAAAACACACCATGCATTATAAATATGCAGGCATCCATCTCTTACCTGAAGCTGTGGTCGCAGACACTCACCTGTTGTGGTGACAATTTCTATAACGTCTCCCTCCTCCTCCTCTGGTTAGGTTTGGGAGATTTCCCCTTCTTCCTGAGGTGGGGGGTCCGTGGTCTCCTCTGATGAGTGGTTTCCTCCGAGTCTTTTCTCTCCTATGTTAAAAAAATAGGTATACTTAGCACAGATATTTGATGGCAGATATAGGAATATGAAACATTGCTTGGAAGTGGGGTACAATTGTCTCTTTTGGCAGAGTTCCAAGATGAAGAAATATTTTTTTCCTTTGTCAAGCTTGAATACTTACCTGTTTTGTGCAAGCTTCACAGATGGAGACACCCCTATAGTATCCACTGGAGCACCTGTGTGGGCCCCCTAATAAAAATGTTTTTGTGTCTCACACTAGTGCTCCAGCATCCAGATGTGTAAACAGCTGCTGAGTGTCCTCTCCTTACACAGAATCTAGTTTGCATTTCATTCTAGTTACAAACCCATCTAGACAACAAACTTATTTTAAGAGAAGTAGGCCAGAAAAAAATGTATTGAACTGCATCTGGACAAAACATGGTGTTTTAGTGGCCGAACGAACAATGTTTCCTACGAACGAATAATGTGTCCATGAACATGAAAGTTGCCATTTTAAACTGGACAACAGTAAAGAAAAGCACATGGAGCAGCACAAATGTAACAAAAATAAAGAATAGGAACACAGGACAACTACTTACTTTTTTGCAGCACTCTCCTGATCCTTCTTACTGATCATGCTCCCTGATTTTGAGGTCTGACCACCGCTTCCTCAGTTGATCCTTGGATCGTCGTACCCCAAAATTCCTGTGCAGACTCTTCACAAATTTCGCCATGATCTTGGCCTTTCTCACATTTGGGTTTGGGTAAGGTTCATGCTTCTCATCATACTCGGCCCTCTTCAATATGTCCACCATCTCCACCATCTCAACAAAGGCCATATTTGATGCCTTAAATCTTCTCCCCTGGGATCGTGATGTTTCTGGCTCCGGCCTTTCCTCCTCCTCCTCGTTGCTGCTATTATCATGCACCTGTTGTGTCTCCACCATGTGCTCTTCCCCACTACCCTGAACGAGAAGGGGTGGGGAATAGACTAGAAAGAATATCAAGGGGCGGGCAGAGTTTTACGCATGCGCACTGTATATAAAGCATAACACGCGTGTGTCGTACGTACGATCTGTGAGCGGAGGAAGGAGTATCCGATCGTGATAACGAAGGTACCATTTTAACTTGGGCCTATACTGCTTATAGATTGAGACCTATATTGGTTAAAGATTAGGAGAGTTGAGCCTGACATTAGGGTTTGTCTTGTGTTGTGTCTTGCAGAGAAAATGGATCTGGTCAATGATCATGGCTTTATGCCAATATTATTATTATTATTATACAGGATTTATATAGCGCCAACAGTTTACGCAGCCCTTTACAACATTATGGAGGACAGTACAAGTACAATACAATTCAATACAGGAGGAATCAGAGGGCCCTGCTCATTAGAGCTTACAATCTAGGAGGGAAAGTCAAGTTATACAAAAGAGTAATAGCTGTGGGGGATGAGCTAATGGAGAAAATGGTGCAGTTGTTAGATGGAGGCAGGATAGGCTTCTCTGAAGAGGAAAGTTTTCAGGGATTGCCTAAATGTGGATACATTTGGAGACAGTCTGACAGATTGGGGTAGGGAATTCCAGAGGATGGGCGAGGTTCGGGAGAAGTCCTGGAGGCGGATATGGGAGGAGGTGATGAGGGAGCTAGAGAGCAGGAGGTCCTGGGAGGAACGGAGAGGGCGATTAGGTTGGTATTTTGAGACTAGGCTAGTGATGTAGCTGGGGGCAGAGTTGTGGGTGGCTTTGTAACTTATTGTTAATATTTTGAATTTAATTCATTGGGCGAGTGGCAGCCAATGGAGGTATTGGCAGAGGGGGGTAGCAGACACTGATCGGTTTGTAAGGTGGATGAGTCTGGCAGCAGCATTCATGATGGACTGAAGGGGGGATAGTCTATTTAAAGGTAAGCCAATGAGGAGCAAGTTGCAGTAGTCGAGGCGAGTGATACCCAGGGAGTGAATCAGGAGCTTTGTGGTTTCGTTGGTTAGAAAGGGACGTAGTTTAGAGATGCTGCGGAGGTTGAGGCGGCAAGCTTTGGAAAGTGATTGGATGTGGGGCCGAAAGGAGAGTTCAGAATCCAGGATAACACCTAGTACCCTGACATGTGGGGACGGGTGGATGGTTGTGCCATTGCTCTTGACAGACAAGTCAGGGGAAGAGGCACGTGAGGGAGGAAATATTATAAGCTTGGTTTTGGACAAGTTGAGTTTGAGGAAGTGGTGTGACATCCATACAGATATGTCGGTTAGTAAGTTAGTGATGCATGAGGAGACTGATGGAGTGAGTTGAGGGGTGGAGAGATAGATTTTTGTGTCCTTAGCGTAGAAATGATATTGAAAGCCGTGAGAGGCTATCAGCTGACCCAGGGAAGAGGTGTAGATTGAAAATAAAAGAACAGAACCTTGGGGGACCCCGACAGAGAAGGGAAGAGGAGTGGAGGAAGTAGAATTGTAAGTGACACTGAAGGTGCGTTGGGATAGGTAGGATGAGAGCCACTGAAGAGCACAGTCACGGAGACCAAGGGAGTAACGTTTTTTGAGGAGGAGGGGGTGGTCAACCGTGTCAAAGGCAGCTGAAAGATCCAGAAGTAGTAGTACAGAATAGTGTCCTTTGGTTTTTGCAGTTAGTAGGTCATTTGTGAGTTTTAAAAGAGCAGTTTCTGTGGAGTGTTGAGGGTGAAATCCAGATTGAAGGTTGTTTTTAATGAGGTGGTCACTCAGTTGGTTGTAAACCAGGCGTTCAAGGAGTTTAGAGGAAAGGGGAGCAAGGAGATAGGGCATAGGTTGTTAAGATTGGTAGGGTCCAAGGATGGCTTTTTAAGTATGGGGGTGACCAGTGCATGTTTTAGAGCATTGGGGAAGATGCCAGAGGTGAGGGAGAGATTGAAGATGTGGGTTAGAGAGTGTAGGATGGAGTCAGAGGGCGACCGTAGCATATGAGTGGGAATAGGGTCCAGGGTACAGGTGGTTAGGTGGGTGATAGAAAGGAGTTTAGCAACTTCGTCTGTAGTAGCAGATTTGAATAGGGGGAGTGTCAGTTGTACCTGTTGACATGGGGTCTTAGCTGGGGAAGATACCTGTAGAGTGGAGATTTCATCGTGGATTGTATCAATCTTGTTTTTGAAGTGATTAGCGATCTCCTGGGCAGCGAGTAAGTCCGTGGGTGGAGGAGGTGGAGGACAAAGTAGAGAGTTGAAGGTAGAGAAGAGTTTACGGGGACTAGATGAGAAGGTGTTAATAAGAGCTGTAAAATAGGTTTGCTTGGCAGTGTGGAGGAAAGAATAGTATTTTTGGAGGGCAGATTTGTATTGGTTGAAGTCTTTGAAAGACTTATGCCGCGTACACACGAGCAGACTTTACGTCAGACTTTGCCCGGCGGACTTTTTGACGTACTTTACGACGGACTTTCTGAATGAACGGACTTGCCTACACACAATCCACCAAAGTCCGTCGAATTTGTACGTGATGGCGTATGACCAGACTAAAACAAGGAAGTTCATAACCAGTAGCCAATAGCTGCCCTAGCGTGTCTTTTTGTCCGTCTAACTAGCATACAGACGGCGGACTTTTCGACCGGACTCGATTTCGACGGATTAATTTAAAACATGTTTTCAAATCTAAGTCCTTCCAACTTTTGAGAAAACAAAGTCCGCTGGAGCCCACACACGATCGAATTGTCCGACCAAATCCCATCCGCCGGGCAAAGTCTGCCGTAAAGTCCGCTCGTGTGTACGCGGCATTAGTCTTGTGCCATAGATGCTCAAAAGCGCGACTACGTTTTTTGAGAATTTTAGTGTCATCTGTTTGCCAGGGTTGTAGGGGTTGAGGCCTGATTCTGCGAGTAGTGAGGGGAGCGAGCTTGTCCAGGGTGGAGGACAGGGATTTATTGTAGATGGACGTGGCTTGGTTGGGGCAGTACAGGGGAGAGATTTTGTCATAGAGGTGGTCAGTAGCAGAATACAGGAGAGAGGAGTTGAAGTTGCGAAAATTTCTACGGGTGATGGTTAGGCGATTGGAGGGAAAGGTGGTGGAAGACAGGGGGAGGGAGAAACTAATAAGGTGATGGTCAGAGAGAGCAAAAGGATTGTTTGAGAAGTTGCATGGAGTGCATAGGTAGGAGAATACAAGGTCAAGGGTGTTGCCATCAGAGTGAGTAGAAGCCTGTACCCATTGTTTTAGGTCAAATGAAGAGGTTAGACTAAGAAGTTTAGAAGTAGCAGGAGTGTTTGTATTAGCAGGGATGTTGAAATCCCCGAGAAGGATTGTGGGAATTTCTGAAGAGAGGAAGTAGGGTAGCCAGGCAGAAAACTCATCAAGGAAAGTTGATAATGGTCCAGGGGGCCGGTAGATCACAGCAATTCTTAGGGAAGTATGAGAGAATAGACGTATACAGTGGGCTTCAAATGATGAGAGAGAAAAAGGAGGGAGGAGAGTGAATAACCTGGAAGGTGCATTGGGGGGATAGGAGGAATCCCACTCCACCTCTCTTGCGTCCATTAGGCCTAGGGGAATGAGTCCAGGGAAGGCCACCCTGGGATAGGGAAGCAGGAGAAGGGGTGTCATGTTCGTGGAGTCAGGTTTCAGTGAGAGCAATAGATTGAAGGAATTAGTGACAAAGAGGTCATGAACAGCAGTGAGTTTGTTGCAGACAGAGCGGGCGTTCCAGAGGGCGCAGGAGAGAGGGAGGCTGGTGTTGGGAAGAAGAGGAATGTAGACTAAATTGCATAGATTGTGACTACTGCCAGAGGGTGTAGGGTGATGGGTGTGTTGGGTACAGTTAAATAAGGGAGGCCCAGGGTTTGGGGAAATATCTCCAGCGGTTAGGAGAAGCAGAAGAGTAAGGGAGGTAATATGAGAATATGATTTGTATGAGGATACATGCTTCAGTATCCTGGGGGATTTGTTAGCAAGTGGGCTTAGAGTTAGAAAGAGGTGATGAGTGTAGTAATAGGGGGAGGGGGGGAAGTGAGGGTGATATGTTTAAATTGTGGGGTGAAGCAGAGGGGTGAAGAAAAGAGAGTTTGAGGAGAGAGGCAGCGATTGTAAAAAGGAGGAGAGGTAAAGAGAGCATGTTTCAGAGAGGAAGGTGAGATAATTTGGAATTGAGGTCATCTGCAGTCTGTTGTAGTTTGCTTTGTGCAAATCGCACAAGTGCAAGAGCAGAAGTGCCACTTATTTAAAGAACCCCACTTCTTTGGAAGAACCCCTGTATGTGCAGCCCCCTGTATGTGTTCCCCCGTAAAGAAGGCTTTGTTTTTATTCTGTGTGTTGGATGTGGATAGAATCTGGCAATCAATTAAGAGGGCATATTAGGAACACAGCTAGTAGGGCATAACTTTCACACCACAATCAAACTGCAAGGGGACTAAAAGGCCAAAGTTGTAAAGAGAAGGGAACCCATAATTTAGGTAAGACTTAATGGCTAAATAAACATTGAAATAAAGTGAGCATGGCTACAGATGGAGTTGAAACAGTGGTGACAAACAGATTTACCAAATATGCATTTGAGCAGTCAGTCAATGTTCAGGTTAAAAGGTATGTGGAGGTATAAACGCAGGTTTACCAAATATGCATTTGAGCAGTCAGTCAATGTTCAGTTTAAAAGGTATGTGGAGGTATAAACGCAGGTTTACCAAATATGCATTTGAGCAGTCAGTCAATGTTCAGTTTAAAAGGTATGTGGAGGTATAAACGTAGGCTTACCAAATATGCATTTGAGCAGTCAGTCAATGTTCAGTTTAAAAGGTATGTGGAGGTATAAACGCAGGTTTACCAAATATGCATTTGAGCAGTCAGTCAATGTTCAGTTTAAAAGGTATGTGGAGGTATAAACGCAGGTTTACCTGTGAAGAGAGAAGAAAATGTTCAGATGAATGGTGCAAGAGCAGAAGTGCCACTTATTTAAAGCCCCCTGTATGTTCATTGTAATATTCATTGATATGTTCAGGGAGCTGCCCTGTCTGTGGCCGTTAAACCACCCACATTATAACAATAAACCAAAGAGGAAGGCAGTGCTGGATCAATTGCTGGAATTTGTGAAGCCGGTGATCCCCACAGCAGACATCCCCTATTTGAAGGCCCTAATTGGTGGCATGAGGAGCACTTATCTAAGAGAGCGCAAGAAGGTCCAGGTTTTCCAGAGATCAGGAGCTGCAGATGACATTTATGTACCCAGGCTGTGGTACTATGACAGACTGCATTTTCTGGCAGGCCAGACTGAACCCAGGCAAGCACTCTCCACTCTTCCTTCTATGCTTCCTTCCACCTCAGCTGAGGCTTATGATGCCCAACTTGGGCCTTCAAGGCAGCAACATGTGGAGGAGCCCAGCTTGAGCCAGGTATAGCATTCTTCTAAATATTTCTGTTGGTCAAATTAATGATGTTAAATCTATGTTAGTTTTGATTACTAATTTCTGATTTCACAAAGTGTTTTACATATCAATAGACAGTATTGGCCACAAATGATGGGACAAGAATGAAAAATGCTGGGGTCAGAATGATATTCTTTTCTATTTATTAACATTCAATTTGCAACAGTCATGAGCTGAAAATTGTGTGTGATTGATGAACTAAAACTAAAACAATGTCCCTTTTTAATACACAGGAAAGTCTCAGCCAGGAGGTGGCTGGGCCCAGTAGCCTGCCGGATACCTAGCATTATAAAGAAGAAGAGTGCGCTGCATTAAACAATTTAAAACATTGCAGTGTAACGAAAGTGCTATATCCATTACGAACGCTAATTTTACCAGACCAAACAGTTCCATCTCAGAATTTATTCTGAGCATGCGTGGCACTTTGTGCGTCAGAATTGTCCACACACGGTCGGAATTTACGCATAATGCCCTGTACACACGGTCGGATTTTCCGACGGAAAATGTGCGATCGGAGCTTGTTGTCAGAAATTCCGACCGTGTGTGGGGTCCATCTGACTTTTTCCATCGGAATTTCCGACACACAAAGTTTGAGAGCAGGCTATAAAATTTTCCGACAACAAAATCCGTTTGCGTAAATTCCAACCGTGTGTGGAAATTTCCGACGCACAAAGTGCCACTCATGCTCAGAATAAATTCCAAGACGGAACTGTTTGGTCTGGTAAAATTAGTATTCGTAATGGATATAGCAATTTCGTCACGCTGCAATGTTTTAAATTGTTCAATGCATCGCACTCTCTTTTTTATAATGCTAGAAGAATGAAGTTGTTTTGCTGCTCATATTCACACAGAGTTCTCACAAACTTCTTTCTTTATTATTTATCGTGCTTTCATGAATATAATATTTTGATTTGTCACATCTCCTAAAAAGAATTCTTTTTTTATGTTTTTAGATTTTGTATTTTTTTTTTAGTTTTTTAAATCCTGATCTCCTGTTATTTTTTTAATTGGGTGTGTTTTGTGTGTGTCAAGTTACCACAACACCATTATTATCTTGTATTATTTAATCTCAAGGTGTTTGGTTGGTGTTGGTGTTTCTTGTTATTTTGACATTGTATTTTGGAAATGTACCTGCCTCCTCACAAACAAACTGTCCTTTTTGAAGGAAAACACACATAGGCAAGTATTATTAAAAAAAAAAATTATTAAGGGGTCCTAACCAAAGAAAGAGGGAGGCAACGCTGGAGAAACAGCATAAATTGGCGAAGCCTTTGGCCCCCACGGCACACATCAATTATTTTAATGCAAAATTGGTGGCCTGAGGAGTCCATATATAAGGGAGTACAATCTGGGCCAGAAGTCCAAGAGATCATGAACAGCAGCAGATGACATGTATGTCCCCAGGCTGTGGTCATACAAGAGCCTGCATCGTTTGTCAGACCAGACTGAGCCCAGGCCATCACTTTCTTGTCTTCCTTCCACTCTTCCTTCCAGGCTGTGTCTGTGGTATTGGAGTTGTGGCAGGAGGAGGAAGAGGATGATGTAACTCACACAGGTGGGTATTGGGTGTGATTTCGCCCCCTCTTAGTTAATGTTTTATAAAGGATTTCCTCACACATGAGGCATTGGCCCTCCTGTATGTCCTGCAGTTTGGTGGCAGCCATGCAGGCAAAGGCCTCTTCACGAATGGGGGTGGCTCTGAGGGACGCAGAAGCCTCCTGAATCAGTCTGAGTGCTGACTCCTCCACCTTACTCCCCTTCCTGGGTCTTTTGTTTGGAAGGTGGAGGGGAGGAACCTGTGATTGTGTAAGGCTCCTACTGGGCCCGGCCTCCTCCTGGCTGCCACTAACCCCGGCCAACTCCTAGCTGCCACTAACATTGAAGTCCAATTCTCACCAAAGTTTTTGTCGGGACCATCTGACCCGAAATGCACTTGTTGGTTTCGGCTATAGAAGGACCAAAAATGTTAGGATTACTCTTCTCTTGTGATCAGTCGAACTCCAGATGTATTGAAAAGCAGACAATTTATTTAAGATGTGTTACACAAATGGATGCTTACAAGCCAAAAGATGCAGTAAGAATCACACAAAGAGATGTACATCCCCCTTCCTAATATCTACAATAATATAGCCATAACGTTTCTATTGGCTGAGGAAACACAGATAGCGTGCCTGGTACAAAATGGTACTTTATTTGGCTAATTAGTGTTTTCTGTACAGTCTTCTTCTACCATATATGGATAAGCCTAATCATCCTACAACTTACTATGGAGTTAGTTAAAGCAAATGATATAGCAAGTTAATACAACAATGTGCGCAGAAGTCATCTTAAAAATCAGTCTCAGGGTTATTGTTTTTCTAATAGTTTTTCTAATAGTCACACAATAAACATTTAAAACTTTACTAAGTTTCATATTCCTATTTCTGGCCTCAAATATCTGTGTGCTATACCTATTTTTGTTCACAAAGGGGAGAAAAGACTCGGAGGACACCACTCATCAGATGAGACCACGGACCCCCCACCTCAGGAAGAAGGGGAAATCCCCCAAACCTAACCAGAGGAGGAGGAGGGAGACGTTATAGAAATTGTCACCACAACAGGTGAGTGTCTGCAACAACAGGCTCAAGTAAGAGATGGATGCCTGCATATTTATAATGCATGGTGTGGTTTTTTTTTGTTTGTTTTAGGTGATCATGATGTTGTGGAAGAGGAATGTAATTTCACAAGTGAAAGTGCCCAGATCCTCATTGGGGAGATAATGGGGTGTAATAGGGATTTAGAAAACATAAAGCAAAACATCAATGATGTTCAAAACAAAATGAAGAACATCATTGATGTTTTAGGGAGAATATAAAACACCCAGAAATCCCTAACTTATTGCAGGTTTATTGTTGTTTTTATGACAAATTTTTAAAAATTATAGAAAAGCCAGATTTTGAAGATGCACACAGTGTGTCAACATGTGCTATTTGCCATCACGGGAGATAAATGTACGCGTTTTGTGGGTGCAACCCCTTCCTCAATAATAAAGTAGCTGAGAGGAAGGGGTTGCACCCACAAAACACATCCATTGATCCCCCATGATGGCAGCTAGCACATGTTGACATTAGGCAATTTGTGTGCATCTTCAAAATTTGGCTTTTCCAGGGGTGACATCACCCCATCTGCTGAACACAATATCAAACACAGTTTATAAATACTCATGTCTGATATTGCCTTCACTTTCTATAAAAGTTGAACTTTGTAAGTTCCAGAGTTGTGTATTTTTTTAATTGTTTAAAACATGTTTAAAACATGTTTTACCTTAAAAGGCAATTTTTACTTATTAATCTGACCTAAAAAATTGTTATACAACAAACATGTTGGTTTGTTCAAAAACCCTTTTAGAAACGCACATGTGATTGTGCTTTAATTAAAAAGATTGATAATCAACAATATGTGGCTTCTTCTTTCAATGCTCAAAAGCAGTTTTTGTAGTAAAGTTGTTGTTTTCAGTGACAATGGGGGTTATTTACTAAAGGCACTTTGCACTACAAGTGCAGTTTCAGTGCAGTCTCAAGTGCACTTGTAGTGCAAAGTATATTTTCCTTTAGTAAATAACACCCAACAGTGCTTTCTAATTTGACACAATCATGCCATTTTCAGGACTCCACAAATTTCGGTCATGGTGTTGAAAATTATTAATATTTTTGTCAGTAATGCATTACATACATTCACAAAAAAACAAGGTGTGTGTGTAGCAGACCCACAACATAATAATATTAGTTAGCCAAAAAAGAGATTGTCACCTCATGTGTCAATGAAATTTAGTTTGCACTGTTGAAGAAAAAGGCCAAAAAATTAGAACATTAATAAAAGATAACCGAGGAGACAGTTAAAAGAAAGCCAAGCAGTAAATCAAAGCAAATATTTGTTCAGTTTAAAATATATTTTTATTTAAAAAATGCCTCAGACATTGTCTGGCATATCGATGGCCCCCTACCCGCAAAGTATTCCATGTATCTTATACGAACCTCGCGGGCACTCTGGGGGGGCAAGCCAGGACGGCCAGTTTCAAGCGCTGTCAGGGTTGGTTCATTAATATTAATTCCAGCCTCAGGCCCAACTGAGCCATCATAGTTCAAAGAATTTCTCCTTAAAAAGTTGTGGAGAACACAGCAGGACAGGATGATGTGATTGAGTTTATATTACGCCATGTGTATCGGTGTAAGAAATAGGCGGAACCGGCTGGCCATTATTCCAAATGTGTTCTCCAGCACTCTTCTGGCTCTGGCCAGACGGTAACTAAAAACCCTCTGGTCCGGGGGGAGGGTCCTCATAGGGAATGGTCACATAAGATGGTCCCCCAGCGCAAATGCTTCATCAGCAACAAAGACGAATGGGAGTCCTTCCGCATTGTCTTAGGGAGGTGGCAAGCCCAAGCTGCCATTCTGGAGTTGCCTGTAGAACTCCGTCTGGGTGATTACCATCTGGGTGAGTTAAAAACCAGAGTTAGAGTGAACAAGTCTTGCTTTTTGTTTGCTGGGTTGCATTTTTGGGGCTTTTCCTTTTAGTTTTTCAATCACCTTTTTCTGTCACTTTTTAAATAGCTTTTTTTTTCTCTGGTTCCTTCAGGCTATCAATTAGGGGGTGGTTAATTGCTCACAGGTGCCTATATAACTGTGTGTAGGACTCATCCTGAGCCTGCTCAGTGTGAGGCTGTGAAACTTAGTCCAAGTGGAACTGGTCTAAGTGGTGAGTTAAAAACCAGAGTTAGAGTGAACAAGTCTTGCTTTTTGTTTGCTGGGTTGCATTTTTGGGGCTTTTCCTTTTCGTTTTTCAATCACCTTTTTCTGTCACTTTTTAAATAGCTTTTTTTTTCTCTGGTTCCTTCAGGCTATCAATTAAGGGGTGTGGTTAATTGCTCACAGGTGCCTATAAAACTGTGTGTAGGACTCATCCTGAGCCTGCTCAGTGTGAGGCTGTGGAACTTAGTCCAAGTGGAACTGGTCTAAGTGGTGGGTTAAAAACCAGAGTTTAAAACAGGAGGTTATAGCAGGGGTCATAGTATCTGTGTAGTGTGAGTATCTGAGTGTTTTCTGAGTAGTGTGTGTGGATGGTTAGTACTTGTGTATTGTGTAATGTATACTTGAGTATTGCGAGTGCACGTAGGTCTGCGACTGTTCTGCGATTGCACGTAGGTCTGCGAATACCTGTGTATTGTCTTGTTGTGTACCTGTGTATTGTCTTGAGTATTAGTGCTAGCTGTTAGGTAATTTGGACAGGGTAAAATCCCCAAATCCTCACTAAATTTAATAGGTACGATGCCCGGCGGGTGTGGAGAGGCGACTCTTTGTACATCTTGCTGCATGTATGCATTCCTTGATCATCCGATCGAGGGCGAATACTGCTGTGCAATGTAAGCACATTGTTTCCCTAGAAGCCCAGGTTCTGAATCTGGGGAAGCAACTGTCAGCACTGAGAAGTCCCTCCATACTAAAGGAGAGCCAGGAACGTACACGGCAGGTGCCGGCAGGTGCCAGCACAGAGGCGGGTGGAGACAAAGAGGTGCAAGCACTAGCAAAGAGTAGATGGGTGGCAGTCAGGAGGGGTAGAGGGGGAAGTGCCAGGGAGGCCGATCCAGGACTGGAGCATCCCAATAAGTACGCTCCATTGAGTGACACTGGTGAAACCAGTCAGGGACCAGCACTGCTGGAGCTGAGGGACTCTCCTAGCTGCCGGGGGAAGAACTCCTCCAGTGAGAGTGGGGGGGCAGCAAAGGGAAAGGAAAGACAGATTCTGGTGGTAGGGGACTCAATTCTTAGAAGGACAGAGAGGGCAATCTGTAACCAAGACCTGAAGCGTCGAACAGTTTGTTGTCTACCGGGCACTCTGGTTCGGCACATCACGGATCTTGTGGACAGATTACTGGGAGGGGCTGGGGAAGACCCGGCTGTCATGGTGCACGTTGGCACCAATGACAAAGTCAGAGGCAGATGGAGTGTCCTAAAGAACGATTTTAGGGACTTAGGAGCTAAATTGAGGAAAAGGACCTCCAAGGTAGTATTCTCAGGAACTCGGCTGTCCACTCCTGGTTTGGCTGTTCCCCCAAAAACAGCATTCGCACTTCATACTGCGACTAGTACCTCACATGGATGGAGGGGAGAACTTTTCCCTGGTGTCGCTGCTCACGGGCTAGCACTTCCTTCCAGAGTTCACAGTGGATAGAATCAAACCATCCTAGCAGGACCTGCCTGATACTGGTCCTCTGTGCTGTATCTCCTCTCGCAACCTCCTTCTGAATTCCTCATCCATGGTGGCTGGTATTTCTCCTCTCCTGCTATCCTGCTACCTTGGATCCAGGTGATGGATTGGATGTGTTCACGGCAAGGAAGCACAATCCCACCATTCCCTCCATGGCTCTCAAGTAAGTCTTTCAGCGTGGCTCTCCTGCAGGCTGGTTTGGAGTGTCCCAGTAACTGGAGAGCAAATCCCACGGCTGCCAACCAATGTAACGAGCCCCTTGCTCACTCGGTTCCAATCTCCCGACACTCCTCTGCAGCTATTTAATCAGATTGCAACGTCTGATGGTTCGGTCATCCAATGCTCCGGGATTAGAACTACAACTCTGTGCCGTTCTAACCCAGTTGTGATAGCTCAGAACAAACACCAGGCAGGCTGTATGTAAGTTCAACCAGGAATATCCTTTATTGCAAAATACAGGATTTTATACACTGAAAGTGGAGGTGCAGACCTCCTGCTCATATTACTCTAACAATACAGCTTTAACCTAATTAACCTAATTAACATGAGATAATTAACTAATCCCTTTAGACAGCCTAGATGACTCAGACATGACCGTTAGGCCAGACTGGCCGTCTTGTAGTTCAGAAATCCAATCAACATTATCACAATCAACATAGACTCTTCTTCACACAATAGCAGAGTTAATTAACACAAATAACAATGGGGATCTAATGACTCTTAGATCCCATAGTATAGACTTATTTACAATACACATTTTAGCTGACAATAGACAGACAGGTGTTGGAATTTACATCAGCATCTCCTAACAGTATCTGTCCCAGCATTATGAATAAGCCACTATTCCAATATGGCAAATCCAGGGTCCCCAGAGTCTGTGTCCTGGTCCCCTGTCCTGGGACCAGGACCCGAATCCACAGTAATACCACCTCAAGGGTCCCCAGGCATACAGCTCACAAAGAGCACTGTTCCCCCAAATGCAAGGGCCCCCGATCGATCGGCAAGAGGCTAGCATACAGTCCCCTCCAAAAGTCTCTTTCCCGGCTAGGTCTGTCACATTTCTCGCCTTTCGGCAGGAGACTAACACAGGAGGAGACCCCAGACGGGTTGACTCTGAAGTTAGTCAGTAGTTCCAGTCCTCTAATGCCTGTACCCACACAGTACCCCAAACAAATTGTTCCAAACAAAGCATTACTCACCCAGCCAACCTCTGCCTCCCTCAGAGAACATATCTGCCGCTGGGGAGAGGCCTGGACTGGCCCTTCTCCCTGGAGTCCTTTCTGCCGCTGGAGAGAAGACAGGGTGTCTGGGCTCACTCTGTCATGCTGTTGGGGATCTGGGCCGACTGCCCAGCATCCCTGGGGTATACAGGGGGAGGCTGAAGTCCCATCCACCTTCACAGGACATCCATCCTCTGTTAGTTGAGGGCAGAGTCCAGCAGTACTCGGCCCTGTTGCCAGCCCTTCTGCTGGAAACCCCACACCATCTGCTCCGGCTAACTGTTGGGAAGGAACGATGAACACCTCCTCTCCCTTCTCCCCCTGTATCCTGATCTGCTGCTGGGAAGTGACCACCTCCTTCTCACCCTGAGCCTCCGGAACCGCCGCAGGTGTAGGGCAGAGATCTTGGACCCTCTGTCCGGTTGCCAGCGCTTCAGCTGGGGAAGTTCATTGTGACTTCACAGATACTTCTGTTGGTGCTGGGCAGAGCATAGTGAAGTTTGGCCCTAATAACAGCTCCTCTTCTGCTGCAGGCTCACCAGGTTGTTCTTCCTCAGCAGAAAAGTCTGTCAAATCCCCTGTCTCTGCAACTGGTGTCTGGGGATAAAGGTTCACCATCTCCTCTCCGTGGAACCCAGAAGATGCTATCAGTGCTGGGCAGAGGTTAGCAGAGCTCTGCCCTGTTGTCAGCACTTCAGGTTTGGGGACGGCAATCTTCAGATTTTCCACTGCCGATTCTCTGGCATTCTGCCGGACAGGCACATTCCTCCATCCAAGATCATCCAATGCAGAAACCTGTTCATCAAGGTCAGTCAGCACTTGCTGCATCCACCATAAGACCTCCCCCTCCATAGCTGCGGGTGCAGGTTGGCAAAGCACACCGTTACTCTGCCACATTGTCAACTCTTCAGCCAGGATTTCAGAGTTGTCATCTGGTATTTCATGATAGTCCCAGGCAAAGGGAGCACCACCCTGCTGCTGAGCAGAGTCTAACAGCTGTTTGTAGGCGATCTCCAACTCCCATTCCTGAATGGACAGAAACTCCAAATCTTCCAGTGCCCAGTGCACTTCTGAGACATTCAGTCTCTGCTCTCTGTGCTCCATTATTTCCTCCAAACGCCACTCCCGATCACTTCCAAAGTCAGGTTTCCTGGACAGCCTCCAGTATAACAATCCCAGGCCATCGTAGTCAAAGCCTTCCGTGGGGCTGTCATTCGCTGTCCATGGGCACACTTGGGCTACATACCACTGGAGGGCTCTGTAGCTCTCATCCAACCGCATTTCTGCCTGGATCAGCCTGCTTAACTCGGCTGTCCACTCCTGGTTTGGCTGTTCCCCCAAAAACAGCATTCGCACTTCATACTGCGACTAGTACCTCACATGGATGGAGGAAAGAACTTTTCCCTGGTGTCGCTGCTCACGGGCTAGCACTTCCTTCCAGAGTTCACAGCGGATAGAATCAAACCATCCTAGCAGGACCTGCTCTGATACTGGTCCTCTGTGCTGTATCTCCTCTCGCAACCTCCTTCTGAATTCCTCATCCATGGTGGCTGGTATTTCTCCTCTCCTGCTATCCTACTACCTTGGATCCAGGTGATGGATTGGATGTGTTCACGGCAAGGAAGCACAATCCCACCATTCCCTTCATGGCTCTCAAGTAAGTCTTTCAGCGTGGCTCTCCTGCAGGCTGGTTTGGAGTGTCCCAGTAACTGGAGAGCAAATCCCACGGCTGCCAACCAATGTAACGAGCCCCTTGCTCGCTCGGTTCCACTCTCCCGACACTCCTCTGCAGCTATTTAATCAGATTGCAACGTCTGATGGTTCGGTCATATAATGCTCCGTGATTAGAACTACAGCTCTGTGCCGTTCTAACCCAGTTGTGATAGCTCAGAACAAACACCAGGCAGGCTGTATGTAAGTTCAACCAGGAATATCCTTTATTGCAAAATACAGGCTTTTATACACTCAAAGTGGAGGTGCAGACCTCCTGCTCATATTACTCTAACAATACAGCTTTAACCTAATTAACCTAATTAACATGAGATAATTAACTAATCCCTTTAGACAGCCTAGATGACTCAGACATGACCGTTAGGCCAGACTGGCCGTCTTGTAGTTCAGAAAATCCAATCAACATTATCACAATCAACATAGACTCTTCTTCACACAATAGCAGAGTTAATTAACACAAATAACAATGGGGATCTAATGACTCTTAGATCCCATAGTATAGACTTATTTACAATACACATTTTAGCAGACAATAGACAGAATTTACATCAGCATCTCCTAACAGTATCTGTCTCAGCATTATGAATCAGCCACTATTCCAATATGGCAAATCCAGGGTCCCCAGAGTCTGTGTGTCCTGGGGGACCAGGGCCCGAATCCACAGTAATACCACCTCAAGGGTCCCCTGGGATACAGCTCACAAAGAGCACCATTCCCCCAAATGCAAGGGCCCCCTGATCGATCGGCAAGAGGCTAGCATACAGTCCCCTCCAAAAGTCTCTTTCCCGGCTAGGTCTGTGACAGAGGGGTATGCCTATATATCAAGAATAATGTACAAGTGAATGTGAGAGATGACATCACTGAGGGAGCTATAGAGGAGGTGGAATCCTTATGGGTAGAGCTCAAAAGGGATGAAGCTAAGGGGAAAATAATACTGGGAGTATGCTATAGCCCCCCTAACCTGAGGGAGGAAGTGGAGACGGATCTCCTATCACAAATTGGATTAGCAGCAAGGATGGGAAGTGTTATCATAATGGGGGATTTTAATTATCCAGACATAGACTGGGCGGAGGGAACCGCGCATTCATTTAAGGCTCGCCAGTTCCTTAATGTCTTGCAGGACAATTTTATGGATCAGATGGTAGACGCACCAACTAGAAATAAAACATTACTGGATCTACTGATTACCAACAACACAGACCTGATCACGGATGTTGAAATACGGGGAAATTTAGGTAACAGCGATCACAGGTCAATTGGTTTCAGTATAAATCACACAAATAGGAAACATAAAGGGAATACAAAGACACTGAATTTCAAAAGAGCCAACTTCCCTAAACTACAAACCTTGCTGAAAGGCATAAATTGGGATAAAATATTAGGAACAAAGAATACGGAGGAGAGATGGGTTTACTTTAAGAGCATATTAAATAAGGGCATTAGCCAATGTATCTCATTGGGTAATAAATTTAAAAGAGCGAACAAAAATCCTGGATGGCTTAACTCCAATGTAAAAATGCATATAAAAGCAAAGGAGAAGGCCTTCAAAAAATACAAGGTTGAGGGATCATCCCTATCATTCAGACTTTATAAAGAATGCAACAAGAAATGTAAGGGTGCAATTAGGACGGCTAAGAAAGAACATGAAAGACACATAGCGGAAGAGAGCAAAAAAAATCCCAAGAAATTCTTTAAGTATGTAAACAGTAAAAAAGGGAGGACAGACCATATTGGCCCCATAAAGAATGAGGAGGGACATCTGGTTACAAAGAATGGGGAGATGGCGAAGGTATTGAATTTATTCTTCTCCTCAGTCTTCACGAGTGAATCAGGGGGCTTCAGTAAGCAAAACTGCAGTGTTTATCCTCATGACACAACACAGGAAGCACCTCCATGGTTAACAGAGGACAGAATTAAAATTAGACTTGAGAAACTTAACATTAATAAATCACCGGGACCAGATGGCTTGCATCCGAGGGTACTTAAGGAACTCAGTCAAGTGATTGCCAGACCGTTGTTCCTAATTTTTACAGATAGTCTACTGACTGGAATGGTACCAGCTGATTGGAGAAAAGCCAATGTAGCACCAATATTTAAAAAGGGCCCAAAATACATCCCTGGGAATTACAGACCAGTTAGCCTAACATCAATAGTATGTAAACTCTTGGAGGGGATGATAAGGGACTATATACAAGATTTTAGTAATAAGAACGGTATCATTAGCAGTAATCAGCATGGATTCATGAAGAATCGTTCTTGCCAAACCAATCTATTAACCTTCTATGAGGAGGTGAGTTGCCATCTAGATAAAGGAAGGCCCGTAGACATGGTGTATCTGGATTTTGCAAAAGCATTTGACACAGTTCCCCATAAACGTTTACTGTACAAAACAAGGTCCGTTGGCATTAGCCATAGGGTGAGTACATGGATTGAAAACTGGCTACAAGGGCGAGTTCAGAGGGTGGTGATAAATAGGGAGTACTCAGAATGGTCAGGGGTGGGTAGTGGGGTTCCCCAGGGTTCTGTGCTGGGACCAATCCTATTTAATTTGTTCATAAACGACCTGGAGGATGGGATAAACAGTTCAATCTCTGTATTTTCAGACGATACTAAGCTAAGCAGGGCAATAACTTCTCCACAGGATGTGGAAACCTTGCAAAAAGACCTGAACAAATTAATGGGGTGAGCGACTACATGGCAAATGAGGTTTAATGTAAAAAAATGTAAAATAATGCATTTGGGTGGCAAAAAATATGAATGCAATCTATACACTGGGGGGAGAACCTCTGGGGGAATCTAGGATTGAAAAGGACCTGCAAGGTTCAGCAATGGCATGCAATGCCAAGCTGCTGCTAACAAAGCAAACAGAATATTGGCATGCATTAAAAGGGGGATCAATGCCAGAGATAAAACGATAATTCTCGCACTCTACAAGGCTCTGGTCCAGCCGCACCTGGAGTATGCTGTCCAGTTCTGGGCACCAGTCCTCAGGAAGCATGTACTGGAAATGGAGTGAGTACAAAGAAGGGCAACAAAGCTAATAAAGGGTCTGGAGGATCTTAGTTATGAGGAAAGGTTGCGAGCACTGAACTTATTCTCTCTGGAGAAGAGACGCTTGAGAGGGGATATGATTTCAATTTACAAATACTGTACTGGTGACCGCACAATAGGGATAAAACTTTTTCGTAGAAGAGAGTTTAATAAGACTCGTGGCCACTCATTACAATTAGAAGAAAAGAGGTTTAACCTTAAACTACATAGAGGGTTCTTTACTGTAAGAGCGGCAAGGATGTGGAATTCCCTTCCACAGGTGGTGGTCTCAGTGGGGAGCATTGATAGCTTCAAGAAACTATTAGATAATCACCTGAATGACCGCAACATACAGGGATATACAATGTAATACTGACACATAATCACACACATAGGTTGGACTTGATGGACTTGTGTCTTTTTTTAACCTCACCTACTATGTAACTATGTAACTCCACCATCTGACATCCAGCCATTCTTCCCCACGTCCACAAACAGGAACTCGTAAGTAGCCGACACCACCGCCAACATCACAATACTATTGAACCCCTTGTAATTATAATAGTATGACCCCGACTTGGGGGGTGGGATGATGTGGATGAGTTTTCCATCAATTGCCCCGATGCAGTTGGAAAAGTCCCACCGCTGGGCAAAGTGGGAGGCCACAGTCTGCCATTCCTGTGGGTTGAAAGGAAACTGTGGAGTCAAACAAGAAAAAAAAATCTTAATTTTGCACATAAACATTGAAAGCAGATTAGACACAAACATTCTTGGCCAACATCAGTATAACATTTATTTTAGGGAGTATTTAAAGACAAAGGTATAAGGTCCACCTATCAGATTCCTCCCCCCTCTCATGGGCCAGTTTAAAAATTTTAGGGGGGGGGGGGGGTTTGGAAAGGTAACCCTCTCCACTTCATTGAGAGATGAATGCCTAAATAATGTGTATTACTTTGGCCAGCCCCTCCTTACTTACAATATTGTCAGCCCACTGGACAGGTAGGAAGTGTCATAATACAAAGATATAAATACACACTGTACACATTTTAACACATTTTTACATTCTGCTATTACCTATAAAGATAATAATAGGATACAAAAACTTTTAACAGTACCATTTGAAAGTATTCAGGCAGGCCCTTGCACTAAATGCTTTGGGGAATTCATCCATAAATCTGACCACAAAAGAGGTGGGTATAGTGTGTATGGGTTTGGCAAAGTCAGCAGATAAGGGATTGGTATCAGCTGACTTAGCAGTTGTGGGGGAGGGAGGGTTCCAAATGATTTTGGGACCCAAAAAAAGCCTCTGGCACTCTGCCTGAATTTAAAACACAAATAACATTTTTACACATTTTAGGGCTTGTTTAGGGTAAAGCACTACTATGGAGCTGACAAAATACATTGTTAAGTGACTAGGCGAGGTGGATATAGGCCCAGGAGAGCATGCTGGGGAGGTAAGTGAAGGTAAATATGTATGAAGGACAAAAAAAACTTTAAAAATAAAACAGCATGCATGAGGACAATGGGGACATTCACAGCATATTACAATCATGGTAATTAGGGAATGAGGAAAGAAATACAATATATTATCAAACATTAAATACAATAAAATGTGATGTTAAAGGATAAAAATCTTACCTTAATATAGTCCTTCTGCAGGACCTGGATGATGGCAGAACAGGTCTCTGGGATAATGATCCCCAGAGCCTGGGGGGAGATGCCTGTCGAAAACTTAAGGTCCTGCAGGCTTTTCCCCGTCGCCAAGTACCGAAGGGTGGCGACTAGCCTCTGCTCCGGAATGATGGCTTGCCTCATGCAGGTATCCTGCCTGCTGATATAAGGGGTCAGCAAAGCCAACAAATGGTGAAAAACGGGGTCCGTCATCTAGGAAAAGTTCCTGAAATCGTCAGGATTATTCTCACAGATCTCAAGGAGCAAAGGCATGTGACAGAATTGGTCAAGCTGGCGCAACCAATTTTTGGTCCATGAACTTCTCCTCACCCTGTTTATGGACTGGGCTTGTGTCAAAGTAAGAATCCCAACACCAAGCCCCCCGCACAGCACAAACTCTACGATGAGTACGTACACGCAATATGGCTAGGAAACAGTCGGCTGGTCAGAACGAAGTAACAGAACGCACTGAAGAACAGCAAGGCCTGTGAAGAGCGACGTGAAAATCAGTAACGAATGGACAAGAACACACTGATAAATCAATGGGAAGTCACTGCACGCACTGAAGACCAGATACAAACCCTCAAGCACAAACTGAACACCAGAAATACGATCTGAAAACCACGAGTCTGAAAATGCATGAATCGTCTCTCACCAAACTTTTACTAACACGAGATTAGCAAAAGGAGCCCAAAGGGTGGCGCACTTGGTATTAAACTGTCCTTTTATAACCTCGTTGTACATGGTGTACATCACCGCGTTCTTGATGTACGGAAATTGTACGACCGTGTGTATGCAAGACAAGTTTGAGCCAACATCTGTCATAAAAAAACTATGGATTTTGTTGTCGGAATTATCAGATCAATGTCCGATCGTGTGTACAAGGTATAAGTATTGAATGAAAAAAATCACTGAAAAGGCGGGGAGCGATATTTACTACCAAAACAATCCCCCTTGGTATTGGGAGGTTCTGCTTGGTACTAATCTGTTGCACTTGGTATTGAAAGCTCTGGAGGGCACACACCATTGAACTACTTCTAACTGACCAAACTATTTTATACAGCATCATATTTATATGTGTATGAGTGTGCTTACCTATACACTTATACTTTAAAAATTTACAGTGCCCCTCATATATACCATCCAGTATGACACTGTCTCTCCACTGCTGAGCCTCCAATCCCAAGGTATGCTCTATGTGTTACAATACAGTTTGCAATTTATTTACATTACAGTTAGGCTGCATCTATTTTGCCTACATATATACTACCTACTATTGTACTTCAATTGATAGGATTCCATCTGTGGGCCTCAGTGGGTGACCCTGCCCCCTCTGACATCACAGGGAAACCCATAGGGAAGTCCCCGTCAGGTCCCCGTGCATCAGAGGGGGGCGGGATCACTGAGTGGCCCCGCCCTCCGTTATTTAAGAAGTGTCAGAAGACAAGAAGCGTCACACAGCGGGAGCCTCCCATCATGGAACGAAGAAGGGAAGAAGACGCTGTGGAGGAAGATGCCGGACAAGAACAACGAAGCAAGAAGCAGAGGATCGGAGGAAGAACCAGAGGAAGAAGAAGATGGAGGAAGAAACCAAAGGAAGATAGAAGAAAGAAGATAGAAGAAAGAAGATGGAAAGAAGAAGACTTTAAATAAAGGACTTGTCGAAAACTGTCTCTTGTCATTTTTAACATTTTTGACACTTTTTTGTGAAATGGTAGGGGTACTTTTGTACCCCCTTACCATTTCACACAGGGGGGTCAGGATCTAGGGGGTCCCCTTGCTAAAGGGGGCTTCCAGATTCTGATAAGCCCCCTGTCCGCAGACCCCCACAACCACCGAGAAAGGGTTGTGGGGATGAGGCCCTTGTCCCCATCAACATGGCGACAAGGTGCTTTGGGGGGGACCCCAAAGCACCCTCCCAATGTTGAGGGCATGTGACCTGGTATGATTCAGGGGGGCGCTCTCTCGTCCCCCCCATTCTTTTCCTGCAGCCTGCCATGTTGCATGCTCGGCTAAGGATCTGGTATGGATTTTTGGGGGGACTCCACGCCATTTTTTAAAAAAATTTTGGCACGGGGTTCCCCTTAAAATCCATACCAGACCTGTAGGGTCTGGTATGGATTTTGAGGGGGACCCCCACGCCTTTTTTTTTTAATTTTGGCGCGGGGTTCCCCTTAATATCCATACCAGACCTGAAGGGCCTGGAATTTAGGGGGACCCCCATGCCATTTTTAAAAAAATTTTGGTTCAGGGTTCCCCTGTGAGGAAATCCCATGCCATTTTTATCAATTCATTTTTATGTGTATTGTCGGGCCGACAATTCATTAATAGCTGCGAGTAGTTTTAACTGACTTTTTTTCCTTTGAAATGTCATTTTGCTGTCAGACTGTTCTAAACACGGGAAACATGTGTCCCTTTACAGGCATACTATAGACACCCCCCAGGTACGAAATTTAAAGGAATATTACACTTTTATTGTTTCGCTTTAAGCATTAAAATCACTGCTCCCAAAAAACGGCCGTTTTTAAAACTTTTTTTGCATTGATCCATGTCACCTGGGGCAGGACCCAGGTCCCCAAACAATTTTTATGGCAATAACTTGCATATAAGCCTTTAAAATTAGCACTTTTGATTATTCATGTTTGAGTCCCATAGACTTTAACGGGGTTTGCATGTTCGAACAAATGTTTTGCCTGTTCGCATGTTCTGGTGCGAACCGAACAGGGGGGTGTTCGGCTCATCCCTAGTCACCACGTTGCGGTACTTGGTGACGGGGAGAAGTCTCCAGGACCTCAAGTTCTCTACAGGCATCTCCCCCCAGGCTCTGGGGATCATTATTCCAGAGACCTGTTCTGCCATCATACAGGTTCTGCAGAAGGACTATATTAGGGTAAGTTTTCTCCTTTAACATCACATTCTATGTATTTAATGTATGCTAATGTTTTGTATTTCTTTCATCATTCCCTAATTACCATGATTGTAATATGCTGTGAATGTCATTTTTGTTCTCATGCATGCTGTAAGCTTTTAATGCTCCTTTTTTGTCCTTCATGCATATTTGCCTTCACTTACCTCCCCAGCATGCTATCCTGGGCCCATACACACCTAGTCTAGTCACTTAACAATGTATTTTGTCAGCTCCATTGTAGTGCTTTACCCTAAACACCCCCTAAAATGTGTCCAAATGCTATTGTTGTCCTTAAATTCAGGCAGAGTGCCAGAGGCTTTTTTGGGGGTCCAAAACTCATTTATAACCCTCCCCCCTTAAAATATTTCCAATGGGCCATCAGAGGGGGTGAGGAATCTGATAAGTGGACCTTATATTTTTGTCTTTTTGTATTTTTGTGTTTTTTTTACAGTTACCAGGTTTGAGTTACAGAGGAGGTCTAGGGCTAGAATTATTGCTCTCGCTCTGACGATCGCAGCAATACCTCACATGTGTGATTTGAACACCGTTTACATATGCGTGCGCGACTTCCGTATGCGTTTTCTTCGCTGCGCGAGCTCGCGGGGACAGGGGCACTTTAAAACATTTTTTTTTAAATTTATTTTATTTATTTTTTTACTTTATAAATTGTGTTTATAGAAAATTTTTATTTTTTTTACTTTTATTGCTGTCACCAGGAATGTAAACATCCCTTGTGACAGTAATAGGTGGTGACAGGTACTCTTTATGGAGGGATCGGGGGTCTAAAAGACCCCCGATCTCTCCTTTGCACTTCAAAGTATTCAGATCGCCGAAAACGGCGATTCTGAATACTGTATATTTTTTTAAAACCGGCGCCATTGGCAGCCGAGTAAACGGGAAGTGACGTCATGATGTCGCTTCCGCGTTTACAATGAGAAGGCTGGAATGAAGCCACCCACGGCTTCGTTCCAGCCCGCCCCCAGCCGCCGAAGGCACACGATTGGACACCGGGCCTCCCGATTGCACAGGAGGCCCGGTAAGAGCGGCGGGAGGCGGCGGGAGGGGGGATGTCCCCTCCGGCTCCTCCGGTATAACAGCCGAGCGGCTTTTAGCCGCATTGGTTGTTGTACTCGGGTAGCCGATCGCCCGCTGTAAACAACGGTACCGGGATGATGCCTGCAGCTGCGGGTATCATCCTCGTAAAACCCCGGAAAGCCGAGTATGCATATCTGCGTACGGTTGGCGGGAAGGGGTTAAGTAAGGTCCATACTTCCCGTCATAGTCGGCCCTCTTCAAGAAGTCCACCATCTCCACCATCTCTACAAAGGCCATCTTTGATGCCTTAAATCTCCTGCGGGATCATGATGTTTCTGGCTCTGGGCTTTCCTCCTCGTTACTGCTATTACGCACCTGCTGTGTCTCTGCCATGTTCCTCTCCCACTGCGACAAAACAGAAGGGGCGGAGAATATTCTAGAAAGAACGCCAGGGGCGGGCGACGCGTGCGGAGTTTCACGCATGCGCAGTGTATATAAAACTAACCTGCGTGTGTCGTACGTACAATCTGAGTGGAGGAAGTGCTGATCGTGAGAACGAAGGTAACATTTTAACTTGGGACATCAGTGGCCTATACTGATTCGAGATTGAGGCCTATATTGGGATAAGATTAGGAGAGTTAAGCCTGGTATTAGTGTTTGTCTTGTGTTTTGTCTTGCAGAAAATATGAAACAATTCAAAGACCCGGAATTCATGGGCAATGAGAACCTGCTGTAATTTTTTTGCTGGCTGGAATTCCACCAGCAAAAGTCCTAAGGAGCATAAACATGGTCGCATTTTCCGACCAAAAGCTCTCATCGGACTTTTGCTGGCAGAATTTCCGCTCGTGTGTACGGTGCATTAGAATTTTAATTCTTAAAGGGGGTGCCTCTTTCTAAAAGGTGTGCCAACTTGAGTCTCTTGCAAAAAAGTTACCTTTCATAATTTTATAGGACAAGACCCACATTTAAAGCAGTGGCAAAGGTCAAGTATACAATGTAATCACTATCTGCTGTAGAACTGGAAAACAAATAGAATTTGCCTGCAGGCAGTAAAGCACCCTTCTGTCTAGATATCTCCAATACTCATCTGTCAAATGACACAATAAATATATATGTGACTATATATGAATTTATTTAGTCTCATTTTCATATCTGTCTTCATATTCAATTAACTTGGAATGGGTAGAAATGCCAATACTATATTAAGTATCCCTAGATTTCGTTTGATGAGACAGATCTGAGTTCTCAAACATTCTATCAAGATCCCAGTACAGATTTATGCTACAGCCATCTAAATGTCATTTTTAATCTGGTGTCTTTCATTATCCTCCTTCAGAAAGATATATTTGCTTAGCTAAATTAAAATAAGAAAATGCACAGCACAATTTATATTGGTTATATCTGCAATTACTAAGTTGAACTAAACATATCCCTTCATGAATAATGAAGTTGAAAAAGGCCAGAGGAAAAATGAGATATGATCTTCACCCCATGCATTTTTAATTGCTTCATTATCTAAAATTTGGTGTGAATACCAGTGGATATAGTTTGCTGTTAATGCACAAAAAGAAATGAGAAATTTTCTGCCAAATCACTAAAAGCTATCAAAAATTAATTTTGTCTAGTATGATCACTCAAAACGTAAGTGATTTTTGTGTTTGAGTGACATAAAATAATGCTATTTATATGCTAATAATGAACAGTTCATTTTGATGCAAACTGTACAAATATATATCTAGATAATTTCTTTTTTAATGAGCTGTGATGCATTGAAAGTTAGTGATGTTGCCACAAATTATAAAGCAGCCAAAAGGAACAAATACAATTTTATATTATTACCGCTCATCAATGAATGGGACCCAGATACTATAATGTATAAAACTACCAATTGCCCTGTACTTAGAATTTTATCTGCTGGATATTTTGTTCTGTGTGCAATGTTTTACTGAGGAAAATGTAAAATAGATTGAGTAATTTTAAATGGTTAAGCAACACAATGTAAAAAATGGTTTACAGAGTTAGAAAAGTATGCATAGTGAATAGTTTTATATGTACAATATGATCTATGTGTATGTTTTGCCCTTTTATGAACCCTTGTTTAATAAGACCAGCAGTAAAGTACAGTTACTTACAGATGCTGATCAGAAATATGCAATTGATCTGATTGCACTAAACTGATGAAATCTAATATCAGAATGATTTTTATAAGCACATCTTTGCTATTTTTCTGATGGAATGATAATGGTATTCTGTGAAAATTAACTACACGGGGCGGAGCGTGTTGGATTGGCACGGAGTGGAGCGGCAGGCAGGCCTTCTATTGTGATATTATTTCCCACGAGTGTTGAGGTCAACTGTGGATGCTAAACAGTCGCCTTGGTTTGGCTTCCATTGAGGATATTTAAAGGGGATGTACCTTCCTGACCAGTTGGTCACCATGCCTGTTTGACTTGGATGACGTAAGTCTCCCCAGGTCAACAACCTCTGGTAAGCCTTTAATATCTTCAGGTGACGACCTTTTTTCTCCATCATTGCCTTTTCTGGGAATTCTGGTTGTATACAAGCTTCCACACAGCCTCTTCACACATCTTCTATTCCAACCTACAATCAAACATGGGCATTTAAAGTACTACACTCTTGTGACCTGTTGGTCTCACAGCCATTAGTGACTTGGCCGACATAAGTCGCTCCAAGTCATTTACTTCTGGTAAGCCCTGGGTGGTGGCTTTTTCACTTTCTTTATATTGTTGGTGGACTCTAATATGTAGGCTCCTTGTGGTGCCAACCCCTTTAGGATTTTTTTGACTTTTATATTTTATTTTTCATTTTTGTATCACTGTTCACATATTTTGATGTCTTTATAGTTTATATACCATATACATACAACTTACACTAATATTGCAAGGTTTTTTGCACATTGGTTTACACTTTGGTATACTACACAGTTATGCATCTGGCTTTTTCATACTAATATCTAACCATATGGTATGTCATTATATACACATTTTATTTGGTTTTAAAATGTCACTTATTCAATCATAATTTTTTGGAGTTTATAGCGCTACACTTTTTATTTATCATATCCAGAGGTTGTCTTTGGGAAATAGACGTGTGAGTGCTGCCAGCATTGCTGCAGAGGTTGAAGGGGTAGGGGGTCAGTCTGTCAGTGCTTAGACCATACGCTGCATACTGAATCAAACTGGTCTGCATGGATGTCATCCGAGAAGGAAGCCTCTTCTAAAGATGATGCACAAGAAAGCCGCAAACAGTTTGCTGAAGACAAGCAGACTAAGGACATGGATTACTGGAACCATGTCCTGTGGTCTGATGAGACCAAGATAGACTTATTTGGTTCAGCTGGTGTCAAGCGTGTGCGGTGGCAACCCGGTGAGGAGTACAAAGACAATTGTGTTTTGCCTACAGTCAAGCATGGTGGTGGGAGTGTCATAGTCTAGGGCTGCATGAGTGCTGCCAGCAATGGGGTGCTACAGTTCATTGAGGGAACCATGAATGCCAACATGTACTGTGACATACTGAAGCAGAGCATGATCCCCCTCCCTTCAGAGACTGGGCCGCAGGGCAGTAGTTCAATATGATAATGACCCCAAACACACCTCTAAGACGACCACTGTCTTGCTAAAGAAGCTAAGAGTAAAGGTGATGGACTGGCCAAGCATGTCTCCAGACCTAAAACCTATTGAGCATCTGTGGGGCATCTTTTAATGGAAGGTGGAGGAGCGCAAGGTCTCTAACATCGACCAGATCCGTTATGTCATCATGGAGGAGTGGAGGTGGACTCCTGTAGCAACCTGTGAAGCTCGGGTAAACTCCATGCACAAGAGGGTTAAGGGTTGTAAAAAAAAAAAAAAATGTTTTACAAAAAAGAAAATAATAATTTTGGGGGAAAGAAAACAAATCTTTTCAAGGCTAAAACAGGGTAAAACTTAGATTATCATTGAGGCCAGGTGGCTTGGTCGATTCCAACTCCCAAATCCACCTGGCTTCATGGTGCAGCAGTACACGGTCAAAGTCTCCCCCCCCCTAGTGTTGAAGGGTACTGCTTCCACCAGCCAACAACTTAGACATTTATGATCTCAGTTGTGTTGTATACATACATGACGGGCAATGGAAGCATTCAAATGGTATGCCACAATCTCGTAGAGGTGATCCTGTTAGCATCTTCAACTCCCATTATAGAAGGACCCACAGGTGCAAAGAATGACATAAACCACACCCGTGGTGTCACATGTTACTCGTTGACTGCACCTGAGAGTCCTTCCAGTGGGCAAGACCACCCTATTTCCTTCTACCATATAGGTATCCCACTGCTGTGCCCACTGTTCCTCTGGTGGTTGTTTGGCATCTTGGTCCCCTCACATCAATCATAGTACTATGCACTGCTGTTGGCTGTATGGACACCCAAGGGCTGTATTTTTAAATAAATGCCAGCCCGTCTATAGCCTTCATTCCTGCAGCGGTCTCTTTTATTCCATCCTGATCGCCTGGTTCACTCCACCAACCTTCAATGGGCGCGTTTAGCTATCACACCGACCAATTGTTGATGAGCAGGTTTCCCCATCGAATTGATCCGCGTCGCGCTGATGGTGCTGTCACGTGACGCTGATGATATTCCACACGGCACTATGGGCTTTGTAGGCCTATGGCGCCAAGGCAGGCGCATGCGTGAGGATCCTCGCTGTCTGCTCACTGATCGGTGACGTCAGAAGCCAATTGTGTGGGGGGCGTACAAAGCCAGCTCGTCCAGCTTCCATTCTGCTGGATTCCAGGGGCGCCTATGACTGTTGCTGCCAACCCAATGGTAGGTTACTTCATTTATCTATTTCTGATTCCTTTTATTTGGCCGTTCTTGGCATCCCTTACATTCTTCCATTCATATTGTCTTTTAGACGTTCCACCTCTCCAATATCAGGATTCCTTCTGTCTTGCTGGCATTACGCATCACCACTATCCTAATCGGGTGTTTAATACACCTGGATTGTGGTAGGGTGTTTTGACTTAGGTGGGTCCTCCATCTCTGCCTTTATGACATTTTTATTTCAGCTACCAGCTCTTACTTTGCATTGGTGTTTATACACTAATGCTTTCTGTTTATTTTTTTATATTCTTTCTTTCTTTCTTCAGCAATCCGTTATTTTGGATGGTGTTTGACTTACTAACTTCTATATCAAATACTATTTTGACTAACCTTGATACCTTTTTGGCGCCCCTGCATTTATACTGATTTTAATACCACATAGCTGTAAGTAATGAGGCTATGTTAGCCCTTTTGTCTGGGATACAATTTATCCAGACCATGTTTCTTATATATTATATTGATACAACTCTTTCCTTCTAATATGTTAGGTCTTTGTTGGCCCCCTGCCTGCAGCCACATTTAATTGTGCTGCAATTCTGGTGATTCCTTTTGGGGTGGTCTCGGTGCCTTATTTGCCATCGGAGATAACGAGGTAGGTATTGGGATGTGTGGGGTTTACCAGCCATGGGGAGCCATTATTTTTTTAATCAAATCCTTTTTATTATTTTATAAAAAAACGACATTGACACAATACAGACAAAACCACAAAAATAGAAATCACACCAAACCAAAACCCCCAGAAAAAAAAATAAATAAAAAAACCCAAACCCCTTCCCTTCAACAAGCCCCGCCAACCCCCCCCCCCCACTCGGAGTATATATGACACACAAAAAAAAGGAATAACAATATCTAGCATTACAAAGTACACAGTACATATTGGTTGATATGATACCTAAGTCATAGATTGAAGCCATCTAGACCAGATAACATGAAACTTATTCAGGGAGTTCCTTAGGGAATATGTATGCTTTTCAAAAAGAATGATCCTATTGAGATCTACAATCCAATCGGACACAGTCGGTGGATGTGGAGAGGTCCACTTAAGAGTAATCTGTCTACGGGCAACAAAAAGTGCACACCTTATAGTATTACCAGTAGGGGAGGTGTAGATAGAGGTGTCACAGAAACCCAACATACATATAAGCGGTTCAACTAAAATATTAATATCCAATACCCTATTTAAGGTACTAATCACCTCCACCCAGTATCTTTGAAGTTTTGGACATCGCCACAAAAGATGTATTATGCCCTGTACACACGGTCAGACTTTCAGATGGAGCTTGTTGTCCTAAATTCCGACCGTGTGTAGGCTCCATCAGACAGTTTCCATCGTAATTTCCGACACACAAAGTTTGAGAGCAGGCTATAAAATTTTCCGACAACAAAATCCGATTGCGTAAATTCCGATCGTGTGTAGACAATTCCGACACACAAAGTGCCACGCATGCTCGGAATCAAGCAGAAGAGCAGCACTGGCTATTGAAATTAATTTTTTCTTGGCTCGTCGTACGTGTTGTACGTCACCGCGTTCTTGACGTTCAGAATTTCCGACCAACTTTGTGCGACCGTGTGTATGCAAGACAAGTTTGAGCCAACATCCATCGGAAAAGATCTGATGGATTTTGTTGTCGGAATGTCCGATCGTGTGTACAGGGCATTAATGTATCTGTCTTACCACATCTAGCACAGGCTGGCTCAGAGTTCAGTCCAATTGCACAGAGAAACTGCAGAGTTCTATAGACCCTATGGAGAATAAAAAACTGGGTCAGTCTGTGTGATGGAGAAAGAGACGCCCTGCACGGGGACCGGAGGACATCGTCCCAAATCTCCTCAGAGATGGCACCAATATCTTTCTCCCAGCCAACCCAAGAATGCATGGGTAAGTTCAATAGAAACCCATCTGACAGCACCCTATAGGTAACCGAGGTAAGACACTTTGTTGACCCTGCCCGTACTATTTTATCTAAGACAGAGATAGAGGGGAAAAATATCTTAGCAGAAGAAAACTGGGCATGTAGAGCATGTCTTAATTGAAGGAATTGGTAAAACCAGTTGGATTCTACAGAGAACTCTCCCCTCAGATCTTCAAAGGATTTAAGTATACCATTCTGATATAGCAGAGCTAAAGTAGTTATTCCTAGTTTTGCCCATCTCTGAAAGCCTCTAATGGCTGAAATTTGAGAAAGTCTATCATTTTCCCATATGGGAGTGTATCTAGTGGGATATGAGACACCCAACATTTGGACAAAGAGGACAAAGAGTGGAGACCGACCCTTAAATGCAAAAGAAAATAATCGTCGAGCAGGAAAGGATATCTGTTCAGACTCCCATCTGGCAAAATGCTGTAATTGGGAGGCGAGAAAATATAGCCTTGGATTAGGAACTGCCAGGCCGTGTGGGATGCTGTAAAGTCTCCAGTTTGATACGAGGGGTTTTGTTCCGCCATATTAATCACCTAAATATAGTGTTTATCTTAATAAAGATCTGGATAGGTATCTAAATTGGGGCATTATGTAAAAAATAGAGAAGCTGAGCCATCCAAATCATTTTTATTAAATTGATACGACCTATTAACAAAGGGAGCTTAGTCCAGGTTTTACTCTGATTTTGAAATCTAATAAGTAATGGAAATATATTATCTACAATATATGACTGTTGGGAGTCCAACATGGTTATACCCAAGTATTTTATAGATGATACAACCTTAAAATGAGAAAGTATAGGTGGTAGTGGATACGGAAGGGGGTCTAAAGGCATCAACATGGATTTCTCCCAGTTTATACCTAGACCGGAAAACCTTCTAAACTCCTTAACCTGTTCCATTACTACCAGCAGGGATGAACAGACATTAGACATGAAAAAGAGAAGATCATCCGCATAGAGTGATATCTTTTCCTCCATGTCTCCCCTAATCAGACCAGTAACATCTGGAGAGGCCCGTATAAGACATGCCAAAGGCTCTATGGCCAGGGCAAAAAGCAGGGGAGACAACGGACACCCCTGCCTAGTCTGAAACTAGGAGATTGAAAGCCATTCATCCTAACCGATGCCCCTGGAGCAGTGTATAACAACCGGACCCACTTATAAAAGCCAAAGCCAAGCCCGAATTTATTAAGAATGGCCCACAAATATAGCCATTCGACACAATCAAAGGCCCTGATTGCGTCTAGTGCTAAGAAACCTCATATCGACAACACTATTGAAATCCCCAAGTACCAATAATGGTATTTGAGGAGAGACCCCTGCAAAGGAAATAAGCTGACAAATTATTTCTGAATTATATGGGGGAGGTATATATATATAGCGGCAAGAATCAACTCACCAGCATAGACCAGGCTTGTAACCCCTCTTGAGTGAGAGGTATATAACGAGTGATAAGCCTCTCTAACCGATCGGCGCTTTAGAAACCTGGTCGCGTTGGATGTGGCATGTGTCTCCTGCAGACAGATGAGGGCAGGATGAAAAGAAGCAATATAGTCAAATATAGATTGTCTTTTTAAGGCATTGTTCATACCCCTAACACTCCAAGAAAGTATTCTAATTGATTGATTTACCATAGGTACAATGGCATAAAAACATCGCTAGTCAACCAACCTGTACTATACACAAAAATATAATATATAAATGCAAAACATGAAAATACTCCAAGATGAACCCCCCCAAATTTCTCAATGTCTTCAATTTTAGAGATAGTAGTATTTAACTTGTGGGTAACTGCCATTCATAGCCATGCCATGCTTCCAGCACTTAAAAAATACAAAATATGCCCTTATATATGTTAATTATTAATAATATGTATAAAAGGAGACTTTGGGCTAATTTCCTTATATGAAGCAAATTACTCTGAATCTAGCATGCTTAACATAAACTTAGACTCTACCCTTAAAACTCAAATGTTGAACTTTTACTCCTTTCTCCTTTGCACCAATCAACTCCCTAACTTACTTAAGAGTCCAGCTAGTGGCGCCTTCTTGCAATACTTTTACCAGCAATTATAATCATTTAGTTAAACAAACTACTTATATCATATATCAGGATATGCAAGGTGTCAAAGCTTCATGGGCTGGGTGTATTGCCCTATCTAAGATGTTTCTGCTACCCCACATACTCTATTCTACCCCTTTCATTGCTACCAGTGAATTTAAGAAAATGACAATCTATTTTGATCTCCTTTATGTGGAATAAAAAGCATCCCAGCATTAACATCTCACTTCTGTGCACCCCCCACTACATGGGTAGGCCTCTGGACACTGAATACATCAGTCTATTATAGAGTAGTGGTTTTAGAACAGACAAAACCTTGGAGGCTTTCCTCCAACCCACCCGCCTGGATCCAGATTAAAAGATTTGCTCTCCAGTTCTCACTTTGAGACACACTCTCAGTAATGGTACTCCACTACAAGCCACCCCACTCTTACCTTAACATGGTTGTAGCCACTCTATGCAACTGGGCCTTGTAGCACAATCAGCCACAGGCACTATCACCCTTATGCCCCGTACACACGGTCGGACTTTGTTCGGACATTCCGACAACAAAATCCTAGGATTTTTTCCGTCGGATGTTGGCTCAAACTTGTCTTGCATACACGCGGTCACACAAAGTTGTCGGAAAATCCGATCATTCTAAACGCGGTGACGTAAAACACGTACATCGGGACTATAAACGGGGCAGTGGCCAATACCTTTCATCTCTTTATTTATTCTGAGCATGCGTGGCACTTTGTCCGTCGGATTTGTGTACACACGATCGGAATTTCCGACAACGGATTTTGTTGTCGGAAAATTTTATCTCCTGCTGTCCAACTTTGTGTGTCAGAAAATCCGATGGAAAATGTCCGATGGAGCCCACACACGGTCGGAATTTCCGACAACACGCTCCAATCGGACATTTTCCATCGGAAAATCCGACCGTGTGTACGGGGCATTATACTTCGACGCCTCCCTCTCGAGTCAATAAAGCTATTAACTTCAGACCTCAAAGTTCATCCTTGGACTGGTGCTGACATCTGGCTAATTGGAGACCTCTACAATAATTCCCACGTTCTTTCTTTCCAAGAGCTACAACACAGCTTCACCCTCAATCACAATGACTTTTACAAATATTTACGGATCAGATCAATCTTCCTATCCATCAAATGCAATGATAACAAACTTATCTGGAATTTACTGACCTTCTATGAATCTCCTACTCCAGCTTGGAAAGGAAATTCCTTCCTCTATTGTCTACTCATGAAACAGCCTGCAAAACTTAAATCCTCATCCATGTCATATTGGGAGCAACTACTTAATTTCTCAATACCTCTACGCCACATGTCATATTGGGAGCAACTACTTAATTTCTCAATACCTCTACGCCAATGGCACCTGTCGCTACAAATACCTTTAAAACAATCCAAATTTATTTTACATTGGGAATCTCTGAACAAAATATTCCATAAATGGTATTATACTCTGACCAGACTTGCCTCTATCTTTCCTGATCATTCACCAAACTGCAGGCCACAATGTGGACAATCTGGCACTCTATACAACATATGGTGGGACTATCCAGTTATATACTGTACACTTATTGGTCAGCGGTCTCAGACTTTATGGCTTCTGTGGTACACACCTTTGCCCCTTTGACCACAAACAGCTCTTCTAGGGGTAGGAATCCTAAAATTTCCCCCCACCCGAGGGCATTTATCTCTCATACCCTTATAGCAGCCCGGCTAGTTATTGCAAGCAACTGGAAGCAGACAACCTCTCCTCCCATCCAGGAAGATAACCAAACCATCAATAACCACTTTCTTTTGGAATTCTCATTTGCCAAAACACATCTAAAAGTTGCAAATTTTATGAAAAATTGGGACCTCTGGATTAATGATCGCAGAAGCAGCTCCCTCATTTAATCTCACCACATATAACTTTGCTGGAGCCCCATATGTATGCAACAAACTCATATATGAGTATCACCATCCTATCCACTGCATGCCTGAACAACTCTTCAATTACCACAGGCGATCCTGGCTCACTGTTCACCCTAACTTATTGGTGTTTTCTGACCATCTTATCTTATTGGCCTTAATCCTTTACTCTGATACTATTTAATCTGTGTTGCTTGAACCCTGATAGATCCAAGTAATAGCAGGTCTATCTTTCAGGGCTTAATATCTGCACAACCTAATCTATATTCTGAACTATTGTATCTGAGGTGACACATTACCCCTCCTTTTCTCTATATACCCCCAATTGCCCATGTTTTCCTTGACTAGTAGAAGTTGTGATTGATTATCTTACTGATCGTATATACATATATGCAATATTTCTGTACCTCTTTTTGAAAATCAATTAAGAAGTTAAAAAAAACAAAACTGTGAGGATTTATTATTTATATAAATGATTGGGGGTGCAATCCCCTAACCCAGTCAAACAATATGGCACAAATAACCCAATGCGGAAGCAGTTTACTTACTTACCAGGTAAATGGCACTTTTATATAGAGTAATTTGTTTGATTAACAAATGGCAATAAACCCACGCTTACAAAGATAAAATACAAAAGCAGCTGACATAATTCACTAGTGGCAAATAGCAAATAACATACAAACAGTTTTAAAAGGAAAGTTCAACCAAAAGAGTCCAATTAGTGTGAAATCCAGATGCTAATAGAAAATCTTGTGAAAGATCCTCCACCAACAGGTGCACACGCACTGACTCTTACCGCCGAAAGTGGACCACCTAGATACAGTGGTCAATTGTGCTTGTTACAGAATCCAGTCAGCTAAACGCCAAACATCAGAACTCCACTTCATAAGGACCTCAATGGATGTGAAGTTCCAACAAGGCAAAGAAACACTTCATAGTGTAGTATGTTTAATATAATGTTTAATAAAGTCCAGCAAACACACTCACCATGTGTAGGATAAAAGCTTGCATGTACATCAATGTACATCAATGGTAAAAATTAGAACATTTCTAACCATGAAGATGGTCGACCCCCATGCATGGAGACAACACGTGATCCAGCTTCACCCAACGCATTTCATCATAGAGACATCATCAGAGGCATGGCCTCACATGTACTTAGTGTCCTATTTATGGTAAGAGCCAGATATGAGTCAATCACTTGTCATGCGCTCCAAAAACCAGAAACGTTCCCCTGGCTGGAACCGTAAATTATGCCGTGTCCGACCAGATGAAACATGTGAGCATTGGAAAGGTTCCGATTGCAAAGTTGGCCCCAGGCACCACACCATATATAACATTACAAAGAAAGAAGCTTAAATCAAAAAAGCTCTGGTCAATCAAACCAATTGCAGAGGTGGTAGGTTGTAAAACACTAGAACCCTAAATTTTAATATAATATAAAAGTACTTGAGTAAAACAAAAATGAATGGGTATAAAAGCAATAGATACCACGTACATAAGTAGCTACACATGGTTAACACATCTGGTGGTTGAAAACGTTCAATACAACTAAGCTAAAATACATTCAATATGAATCAATCAATATAATATCCCATATATATAAAATACACAAAATCAGAAACAAAAATATCCTGAGGTAAAAAAAAAATCCACGACAGTTTAATTTGAAGCACTTCATTAATAGTCTTAATTAGGGATGAGCCGAACACCCCCCGGTTCGGTTCGCACCAGAACCCGCGAACGGACCGCAAGTTCGCACGAACGTTAGAACCCCATTGACGTCTATGGGACTCGAACGTTCGAAATCAAAAGTGCTCATTTTAAAGGCTAATTTGCATGGTATTGTCCTAAAAAGGGTTTGGGGACCCGGGTCCTACCCCAGGGGACATGTATCAATGCAAAAAAAACTTTTAAAAACGGCCGTTTTTTCGGGAGCAGTGATTTTAATGATGCTTAAAGTAAAAAAAAAAAAGTGAAATATTCCTTTAAATATCGTACCTGGGGGGTGTCTATAGTATGCCTGTAAAGTGACGCGTGTTTCCCATGTTTAGAACAGTCCCTGCACCAAATGTCATTTTTAAAGGAAAAAATCTCATTTAAAACTGCTTGCGGGTTTAATGTCATGTCGGGTCATGGCAATATGGATGAAAATCAGTGAGACAAACGGCATGGGTACCCCCCAGTCCATTACCAGGCCCTTTGGGTCTTGTATGGATATTAAGGGGAACCCCGCACCCAAATTAAAATAAGGAAAGGTCCCTATATACTCTGAACAGCAGTATTCAGGCGGTGCAAACAAGACAGGGACTGTAGGTTTGTTGTTAAGTAGAATCTGTTTGTAATTTTGAACATTTTTAATGTGTTTAGCTCCAGCCAAAAAATCTTTTCTAAGCTTTTTGGAAAACATAGGGAAGGGTTATCACCCCTGTGACATTTGTTTTGCGTCTTTCCTCCTCTTCAGAAGATTTCACCTCACTTTTTTGTCCCAATGAAAAATGTTTTTGGAAAATTTGGGTTTTTTTGTGGAACAAGGATTGGAAAGCATCAGTGGAAAGGAGAAATTGTTTTCCCATATTAACTCTTACAGGAGAGAATTTCCCTTCCTTAGGGGTAGATTTCATCTCACTTCCTGTTGTCTCCTTCCGTTTGCAAGTAGGAGTCGTTTGTAAGTTAGATGTTTGAAAGTAGGGTCCTGCCCTATATACTCAGCAGAAATTTGGGCCTTAGGTGTTGCTGTGGCCAAAACACTGTAAGCCCTCACAGGGCCCTGCTGTGAAATATTAGATCAAGAATTGTAATTACATGCCCCTGTTGAACAGGAGCTGAAAAATTAGGCCTTAGGCACTGGTGCTGGTGCCACAACACTGCAACCCCTCACAGACACTCTAGTTGGAACGCAGGAACGAGCCCTGCTGCAAAGTATTGCATCAAAAATTGTAATTACACGCCCCTGTTAGACAGGGGCAGAAAAATTGGGTCTTAGGCACTGGTGCTGGTGCCACAACACTGCAACCCCTCACAGACACTCTAGTTGAAACGCAGGAACAAGCCCTGCTGCAAAGTATTGCATCAAAAATTGTAATTACACGCCCCTGTTAGACAGGGGCTGAAAAATTGGGTCTTAGGCACTGGTGCTGGTGCCACAACACTGCAACCCCTCACAGACACTCTAGTTGGAATGCAGGAACGAGCCCTGCTGCAAAGTATTACATCAAAAATTGTAATTACACGCCCCTGTTAAACAGGGGCTGAAAAATTGTGCCTTAGGCACTGGTGGTGGCGCCCAGAACCAAAAATGTTCTTACAAGCTATCAGCGTGATGATTGAGGAGGAAGAGGATAATTACTCAGGGATAGTCACTCAGCATCAGCATAGGCAGTCTTTGAAGGGATCTGAGATTTCAAAAAAAATTATTCGGTTACATCTGCATCAGGTGCTTGGTAGCTGGTGGTGATCCAAGACTGATTCATTTTTATGAAGGTCAGCCGATCGACCGAGTCGGTGGACAGACGCACCCTGTGATCGGTTACCACGCCTCCAGCAGCACTGAATGTGCGTTCCGAAAGAACGCTGGATGCAGGACAGGCCAGTAGCTCAATTGCATACTGTGCAAGCTCTGGCCAGTGATCCATCCTCAAGACCCAGTAACCCAGAGGATTTTCGGTGGGAAAGGTGTCCAAGTCTGATCTTGCCCCTAGGTATTCCTGCACCATGTAAAACAGACGCTGGCGATGGTTGCTGGAACCGATCATACCTTGGGGCTGCGGACCAAAAAATTGTCTGAACGCATCGGTCAGACGGCCACCTTCTCCACCGCTCCTTCTTTGACTGACCGAAGCCTCAGCAACACGTTGTCCAGAAACAGGAGTTTGTAACCTCCCAGTCTCTGGGAACGCGTTGCACAGACCTTTCTGCAAGGCCTCCCGAAGATGTTTCATCCTCTGCTCCCTCTGCGATGGCAAGATAAGGTCTGCAACCTTACCCTTGTAACGTGGATCAAGGAGGGTTGCCAGCCAGTATTGGTCCTTCTCCTTGATACCACGAATACGAGGATCCTTACGCAGGCTTTGCAGGATCAGGGAGGCCATGCAGCGTAGGTTTGCTGAGGCATTCGGTCCGGAGTCCTCTGGGTCACTAAGGACAACAACGTCCGCAGCCACCTCCTCCCAGCCACGTACAAGTCCATGTGTTCCTTGGGACTGATCCCTTAAAGACTGCTGATGCTGAGTGCCAGGCTCCACCTCCATACTGACACAATCTTCCTCCTCCTCCTCCTCCTCCTCGTCCTCTTCCTGTGTGATCGGCGGGCACGCAGGAACACTGTCTGGATAAAGGGGGCCTTGAGAGCTAAGGAAGTCCTCCTCTTCCTGCCTCTGTTCTGCCTCAAGTGCCCTGTCCATTATTCCACGCAGCGTGTGCTCCAACAGGTGGACAAGGGGGACAGTGTCACTGATGCATGCACTGTCAGTGCTCACCATCCTCGTGGCCTCCTCGAATGGTGACAGGACAGTGCATGCATCCCTGATCATGGCCCACTGGCGTGGGGAAAAAAAACCAAGGTCCCCTGACCCTGTCCTGGTGCCATAGTCGCACAGGTACTCATTGATGGCCCTCTGCTGCGTGTGCAGCCGCTGCAGCATGGCCAACGTCGAGTTCCACCTGGTGGGCATGTCACAGATTAGGCGGTTCTTGGGCAGGTTAAACTCCTTTTGGAGGTCCGTCAGCCGAGCACTGGCATTATATGACCGGCGGAAATGCACAGAGACTTTCCTGGCCTGCCTCAGGACATCCTGTAAGCCCGGGTACCTGCCCAAGAACCGCTGCACCACCAAGTTAAGGACGTGAGCCAAACAGGGCACATGGGTCAGTTGTCCCTGTCGGAGGGCAGAGAGGAGGTTGGTGCCATTGTCGCAAACCACCATTCCTGCCTTAAGTTGGCGTGGCGTCAACCACCTCTGAACCTGCCCCTGCAGAGCTGACAGAACCTCTGCCCCAGTGTGGCTCCTGTCCCCCAAGCACACCAGCTCAAGCACCGCATGGCATCTTTTGGCCTGCGTACTTGCGTAGCCCCTTGAACGCCTACGGAGCACCGCTGGTTCCGAGGAAGAGGCCATGGAGGAAGAAGAAGAGGAGGGGGTGGAGGAGAGAGGTGTGTCACAATCAGCATTTTGGAGGCGTGGTGGCGGAACAACCTCCAACACTACTGCACCTTGTCCTGCATCCTTCCCAGCTGCCAGCAGAGTCACCCAATGCGCCGTGAAACTTAAGTAACGTCCCTGTCCATGCCTGCTGGACCATGAGTCAGCGGTAATATGCACCTTACCGCTGACCGCCCTGTCCAGCGAGGCATGGACATTGCCTTCCACATGCCGGTAGAGAGCCGGAATCGCCTTCCGTGAGAAAAAGTGGCGTTTGGGTACCTGCCACTGAGGAACCGCACATTCCACAAACTCACGGAAGGGGGCAGAGTCTACCAACTGAAAAGGCAGCAGTTGAAGTGCTAGCAATTTTGCCAAGCTAGCATTCAACCGCTGGGCATGTGGATGGCTGGGAGCAAACTTCTTTCGGCGGTGCAGCAGCTGGGGCAGGGAAATTTGCCTGGTACAATCTGACGTCGGTGTACCAAAAGCAGATTGCCCACAAGTACTTGGCTGTGACACACCTAATTCTACACCTTCATTCCTCTCACTGCAGGTCGCAGAGAGGACTGAAGGTCTAGTGGGGTTGGAAATCTCAGCTGATGAGGAGCAAGGAGAGATCGTCTTTGTTCTTTGGTGTGGGTCTTTTAGATACGCTTGCCAACGAACTGCATGGCAGGTCAACATATGTCTGGTCAAGCATGTGGTACCCAAGCGGGAGATGTTTTGGCCACGCGAGATACGCTTGAGACATATGTTGCAAATAGCAGCGGTGCGATCTGATGCACTCGTCTCAAAAAAGGCCCACACCAAAGAACTTTTTGAATAACGCGCAGAGACTGCAGCGCCCTGCACATGTGGAGCTTTGGGGTGTGATGCAGTCAATGTGCTGCCCTTAGGCTGGCCCCTGGAGGGCATCCTGCCTAGTTGGTGATGTGCCACCTCCTCCTCCTCCTCCTCCTCCTCCTCCTCCTCTCTCCTATCAGGCACCCACGTTGAGTCAGTGACCTCATCATCCCCTCCCTCCTCATCACTGGAGCAAACCTGGCAGTATGCTGCAGCAGGGGGAGCATGACTGCCAGATTGCTGTCCTTCTTGGGCACCCCCTCTGTCCGTGCTCATGTTACTGCCTTCATTGAGCTCAGTATCATCATCAGAGCCTTCCAAACGCTGGGCATCCTCCTGGAGCATGTACCCAACACTGTGGTCAAACAGTTCGAGGGAATCCTCATGAGGACATGGTGGAGCTAGGGAAGGAGTCACTGATGACATTGAGCTGAGGGAAGAGGCCGCTGCTTTGCCAGACAAAGCACCCTGGGCATGGGTGAGAGAGGATGAGGAGGATGAGGACGGCTTGGTCATCCACTCGACCAAGTCTTCCGCATGTTGCGGCTCAACACGGCCAGCTGCCGAAAAAAAGGCCAAGCGTGTCCCATGGCCACGTGCTGATGAGGATGCACCGTCTCCACGACCAGCACTAGACACAGAGCCTGCTTGCCCTCTCTTATTGGCTTGTGACTGTCTGCCTCTCCTTCTTGGCCTTCCAGACATACTAATGGCCTGTAGCTGCACTAAGCTGGGATAGAACACCTGTAATTTTCTTCAGGTAGCTTTATATACTGTAACCAGACAAGCCTGCCTGTCAGTAGGAAGATAACAGGAACGGATCTAGCTGAACACTGTGAGCAGGACGTACTGCACTAAATGTATATAGCAGGAACGGATCTAGCTGAACACTGTGAGCAGGACGCACTGCACTGAATGTAAATAGCAGGAACGGATCTAGCTGAACACTGTGAGCAGGACGCACTGCACTAAATGTAAATACCAGGAACGGATCTAGCTGAACACTGTGAGCAGGACGCACTGCACTGAATGTAAATAGCAGGAACGGATCTAGCTGAACACTGTGAGCAGGACGCACTGCACTAAATGTAAATACCAGGAACGGATCTAGCTGAACACTGTGAGCAGGATGCACTGCACTGAATGTAAACAGCAGGAACGGATGTAGCTGAACACTGTGAGCAGGACGCACTGCACTGAATGTAAATAGCAGGAACGGATCTAGCTGAACACTGTGAGCAGGACGCACTGCACTGAATGTAAATAGCAGGAACGGATGTAGCTGAACACTGTGAGCAGGACGCACTGCACTAAATGTAAATACCAGGAACGGATCTAGCTGAACACTGTGAGCAGGACGCACTGCACTGAATGTAAATAGCAGGAACGGATCTAGCTGAACACTGTGAGCAGGACGCACTGCACTAAATGTAAATACCAGGAACGGATCTAGCTGAACACTGTGAGCAGGACGCACTGCACTGAATGTAAATAGCAGGAACGGATCTAGCTGAACACTGTGAGCAGGACGCACTGCACTGAATGTAAATAGCAGGAACGGATCTAGCTGAACACTGTGAGCAGGACGCACTGCACTAAATGTAAATACCAGGAACGGATCTAGCTGAACACTGTGAGCAGGACGCACTGCACTGAATGTAAATAGCAGGAACGGATCTAGCTGAACACTGTGAGCAGGACGCACTGCACTGAATGTAAATAGCAGGAACGGATCTAGCTGAACACTGTGAGCAGGACGCACTGCACTAAATGTAAATACCAGGAACGGATCTAGCTGAACACTGTGAGCAGGACGCACTGCACTGAATGTAAATACCAGGAACGGATCTAGCTGAACACTGTGAGCAGGACGCACTGCACTGAATGTAAATAGTCTAGCTGCCTGACCGTGGTACTAATAGGATCAAAAAGAACACCTGTAATTTTCTTAAGGTAGCTTTATATACTGTAACCAGACAAGCCTGCCTGTCAGTAGGAAGATAACAGGAACGGATCTAGCTGAACACTGTGAGCAGGACACACTGTACTAAATGTAAATAGTCTAGCTGCCTGACCGTGGTACTAATAGGATCAAAAAGAACACCTGTAATTTTCTTAAGGTAGCTTTATATACTGTAACCAGACAAGCCTGCCTGTCAGTAGGAAGATAACAGGAACGGATCTAGCTGAACACTGTGAGCAGGACGTACTGCACTAAATGTATATAGCAGGAACGGATCTAGCTGAACACTGTGAGCAGGACGCACTGCACTGAATGTAAATAGCAGGAACGGATCTAGCTGAACACTGTGAGCAGGACGCACTGCACTGAATGTAAATAGCAGGAACGGATCTAGCTGAACACTGTGAGCAGGACGCACTGCACTGAATGTAAATAGCAGGAACGGATCTAGCTGAACACTGTGAGCAGGACGCACTGCACTGAATGTAAATAGCAGGAACGGATCTAGCTGAACACTGTGAGCAGGACGCACTGCACTGAATGTAAACAGCAGGAACGGATGTAGCTGAACACTGTGAGCAGGACGCACTGCACTGAATGTAAATAGCAGGAACGGATGTAGCTGAACACTGTGAGCAGGACGCACTGCACTAAATGTAAATACCAGGAACGGATCTAGCTGAACACTGTGAGCAGGACGCACTGCACTGAATGTAAATAGCAGGAACGGATCTAGCTGAACACTGTGAGCAGGACGCACTGCACTGAATGTAAATAGCAGGAACGGATCTAGCTGAACACTGTGAGCAGGACGCACTGCACTGAATGTAAATAGCAGGAACGGATCTAGCTGAACACTGTGAGCAGGACGCACTGCACTGAATGTAAATAGCAGGAACGGATGTAGCTGAACACTGTGAGCAGGACGCACTGCACTAAATGTAAATACCAGGAACGGATCTAGCTGAACACTGTGAGCAGGACGCACTGCACTGAATGTAAATAGCAGGAACGGATCTAGCTGAACACTGTGAGCAGGACGCACTGCACTAAATGTAAATACCAGGAACGGATCTAGCTGAACACTGTGAGCAGGACGCACTGCACTGAATGTAAATAGCAGGAACGGATCTAGCTGAACACTGTGAGCAGGACGCACTGCACTGAATGTAAATAGCAGGAACGGATCTAGCTGAACACTGTGAGCAGGACGCACTGCACTGAATGTAAATAGCAGGAACGGATCTAGCTGAACACTGTGAGCAGGACGCACTGCACTAAATGTAAATACCAGGAACGGATCTAGCTGAACACTGTGAGCAGGACGCACTGCACTGAATGTAAATAGCAGGAACGGATCTAGCTGAACACTGTGAGCAGGACGCACTGCACTGAATGTAAATAGCAGGAACGGATCTAGCTGAACACTGTGAGCAGGACGCACTGCACTGAATGTAAATAGCAGGAACGGATCTAGCTGAACACTGTGAGCAGGACGCACTGCACTGAATGTAAATAGCAGGAACGGATCTAGCTGAACACTGTGAGCAGGACGCACTGCACTGAATGTAAATAGCAGGAACGGATCTAGCTGAACACTGTGAGCAGGACACACTGCACTAAATGTAAATAGTCTAGATAGAAGATAACAGGAACGGATCTAGCTAAACTGAATACAGTGTATATATATATATGCAACACCTGGGATGCATATATATACACAATACACTGTAAGTGCAGCTAACTGACTGACTGTTCTGCCTAATCTATCTAACTCAAATCAAATGACACTGTCTCTCTCTCTCTCTATCTCTCAGCACACCGGAACACACACTACACAGGGCCGCCGTGCAGGCGGCCTTATATAGTGTGGGGTGTGTACTAAATCCCCTGAGCCATAATTGGCCAAAGCCACCCTGGCTTTGGCCAATTACAGCTCTCTCTACTGACGGCGCTGTGATTGGCCAAGCATGCGGGTCATAGTGCATGCTTGGCCAATCATCAGCCAGCAATGCACTGCGATGCCGCAGTGAATTATGGGCCGTGACGCGCCACACGAATTTGGCGCGAACGGCCCATATCGTTCGCAATTCGACGGACGGTCGAACAGCCGATGTTCGAGTCGAACATGGGTTCGACTCGAACACGAAGCTCATCCCTAGTCTTAATTATGCCCTGCCAATATCGGTGGAGTTTGGGGCATCTCCACAACATATGTATTACATTTGCCGGAGTACCTCTACAACGCAGACATAAGGGAGAATCTCTGTGCTTTCATTTAAACAATTTCTCCGGGGTATAATATGATCTATGTAAAATAAACAATTGCATTAATTTCTGTGTGGCAGATGACGATACCTTTGGGATTGCAGACAGAGCCATTACCCACTGATCATCTGACAATGGTCACAGGTCTTGTTCCCAATGGACCCTAGAAGGAATATCTATAGATTTTTTTTAAACTTGTTATGCAATATCTCATACAGTCATAAGATGAGGCCCTGATTTTGACCTCTGTCCCTCAACAATGAGATTATTTTAGAAATATTGCGTTTAAATTCAACAGTACGAGCCTGGGCCTGTATGGCATGTCTAAGCTGCAAATATTGGATGAACCTCTGTCTTGGAATCCCAAGTTCCTCAGATATTTGAAAAAAATGATTTAAAACTATCATTTTCAAACAGTTGCTGCATATATCTCAATCCCTTCATTTTCTATAGCTCAAACCCTTCCAGCTTCTGCAGCTGCTCACAGTTTATATTATTCCTAATTGGGGTATAAGAGGTATGACCCATGATATTCGTAATATTTTTCATTTCATGCCAAACCTTAGAAAGAAGTTTACCTGTCATGAACTTTTTATCCATTTGTAGGGTTTTTGTCTCTAGCAAGGAGATCAATGTATCTCCCTTAAAAAGCGGCAATAATAATCCCTGTATATAATCACTCTCCACAATTTCCATCCACCCATAGAATTGCTGTATATGTGTGGCCAAAAAATGGAAAATTGAATACTTACCTGTCCATAATTTTCCTTTCCTGGTGCCTACCCATGGCAGCATACCAATGGTTGGTTGCTCCGCCCCCGACCAACCCACAGGACCACTTTAGCTCTATAAATAAAAGAGTTGTTCCTCCCCACCGTCATTCTTGTAACTAGATCTCAGAAAACTAAGGATTATTGAAGGGAGGGTGTATGCTGCCATGGGTAGGCACCAGGAAAGGAAAATTACGGACAGGTAAGTATTCAATTTTCCGTTTTCCTGGTGCCTCCATGGCAGCATACCAATGGTAAATAACTCGCTTACAGGAAGGGTACTGCAATAAGAAATTTAATGAAAAACTACAGCCTTGACATCTGTAAGGTTCTTTTCCCAAATTCCCGGGAAGTAAGAACCGCTGGGTCTACACTATAGTGAGACATGAAAGTGTTGAATGACGACCAACTAGCTGCTCGGCAAATTGTCTCAGGGGAGACCCGTGCCAATGCTGCCCAAGAAGAGGCCATTCCCCGAGTGGAATGTGCACTGACCGCATCTGGAACTGCCAGACCACTAGCCCGATAGGCCCTTTGGATTAATTTTATGATCCAGCTTGCCAAGGTCATCTTGGATGCTGCCATTCCCTTTCTGGCGCCTTTAGGGATGACAAACAGTCTTTGATCCTTGCGAAACTGTTGTGTTGAGTTTAAATAGTGTCTCAGGGATCTGGCTACATCTAGCTCATGTAATCTTGAAGACTCTGGATCTTCTCCAAATGCTGGGAGAACCTATTCCTGATTAAGATAATAGAGAGAAGGTACCTTAGGAATGAATTGATGGATGGGTTGCAAAACCACCCTGTCCGGGAAGAAGGTGATGTAAGGTTCCCGTGATCCTAGAGCTTGGATTTCCGATACTCTGCGAGCCGAGGTGATGGCAATCAAGAATACTGCTTTTAAGGAAATGTCCTCTAGGGTGCAATCTTCTGTGGGAGCAAAGGGAGGATTTTATAGGACATCCAGCACAATCGTCAAGTCCCATTTGGGGAATAATGCTTTCCTGGGAGGTCGCAATCTCAGGACTGCCTTCAAAAAGCATTCGACCAGAGGGTTCAAAGCCCATCGTGTATCTGTCAGGGCTGAGAGAGCCGAGACCTGGACCTTAAGAGTGTTTAAACCTAAACCTAGATCCAAGCCTTTCTGTAGGAAGAGAAGCACATTCTGGACCCCAGGGTCCAGGGGATCGAAATGATTAAGCTCTGCCAATTCTGTAAATTTTCTCCATATTCTGTAATAGGTGGAATTAGTGGAAGACTTCCTTGCCTGTAGAAGTGTTTGAATAACATTATGTGAGCACCCTAAATCATCCAGCCTTTTCCGCTCAATTTCCAGACCCTCAAGTCTAGGATTTCCGGATGTGGGTGAGAGAAGTCGTTTTGAGACAGAAGGTCGTTCAGGTGTGGAAGAGGAAGCGGTCTGCATACAGCCAAGTTGACTAGGAGTGTGAACCATGGTCTCTTGGGCCAGTATGGGATTACTGCCAAGACTGTGACTTTCTCCGTTGTCAGGCGCTGAAGAAACCTCAATATCAGAGGAGTCTGAGAAAATGCGTATCCTTTCTGAAAATTCCAAGGCTGGGCTAGAGCGTCTACTCCTGCTGACCCTGGGGACGGGAACCTTGAGAAGAACAGAGGCGTCTTCGCGTTGAGTGGAGAGGCAAATAGATCGATTTGGGGGGTGCCCCATTGTTGGCATATCCAGTCGAAAACCTTGGGATTCAGGGACCACTCGTTGTTGTTGACGAATGATCTTGACAGATGGTCGGCTAACTGGTTCTTGGACCCTGGGATGTATGAGGCCCGCAGGTTGATTAAGTTCCTCTCGGCCCAGGTTAGAATGGGCGTCACTTCGCTGAGTAGAGACCTGCTGTGTGTTCCCCCCTGGTTCTGGACATAGGCCACTGCCGCTTTGTTGTCCATCTGTAGGAGCATGGATTTTCCTCTGAGGTAGGTGGCTAAATGTAAGATTGCCATCCATGCCGCCCTTAGTTCCAGTATGTTTGATACTACTGCCTCCGAATTGAACTGCCATCTCCCTTGGACTAGTTGACCTTGGAAGTGAGCACCCCAGCCCAACTGACTTGCGTCTGACGTAAGAATGGTCCATGAGATGGGCCCTAGGGAACAGTGAATCTGCAGGTTGGATGGTCTCGTCCACCACCAGAGACTGGACTTCATTATAGACATGACTAATATCCTCTGATCCAGGCGATTCTTGCTCCACTGTGCCAGAAAGTCCAGTTGGAATCCCTGCAGATGCCACCTGGCCCACTTCACCATGGGTATACAAGAGGAAAGGGAGCCCAGGAGACTCAGACAGTCTGATGCCAACATGGAATGGCTTGCCAATACTCTCTTTACCTTCCTTATCAGGACAGGAATCTTTTCTAGGGGAAGTAAAACTGCCCTCTCTGGAGTGTTGAAAAGTGCTCCTAGATATGTCAGCTTTTGTATAGGTGTGAGCTGGCTTTTCGAGTGTCTAGGACCAGCCGTACATGCATTTCTAGGCTCCTTTTGTGCTAGGAAAGAATGAGGATGTCGTCCAAGTAGTGAAGCACTCGAATCCCTTTTTCTCGAAGAGGAGCCAGGATTGCCACTAGCACCTTGGTAAAGGTTCTGGGAGCTGTTGAGATCCCGAACGGCAGGCATTGAAACTGTAGGTGTAAATCGCCTACTTTGAAACATAGGAAAGGTTGAAACTGCTGCAGGATAGGTATATGGAGATATGCATCTTGAAGGTCTATAGAGACCATCCAATCCCCTGGCTGTACTGATAGGATCACTGTATTTAAGGATTCCATTTTGAAGTGCTCTGTACGGATGTGTTTAACCTCTTCAGGTCCAACACGGTCCTCCAGCCGCCCGATTTTTTGGGGACCAAAAAGACTGGGGAATAGAACCCTGAGTGTTTTTCCAAGTCCGGAACTGGAACTACTGCTTGCTGCCGGATAAGAATTTGTACATACTAAAGAAGGAACTCTTTCTTCTCTTTGGAGGTTGGTATCTTCGTTGGCTGGAATGAAAAGGGTGGGGGCCGTTTTCTGAATGTCCAGAAATGCCCTTGAATGGCAGTGGAGACTGCCCATTGATCTGTACAATTCTCCACCCAAACCTGGGCGAACGCCTTGAGTCGAGCTCCTACTGGAGCGGTTTGGGTGGATAGGGAGTCAAAAAGACCTCTGGCCCTCAACTGTGGATGTTGAGGTTTTCGGCTTCCCCGCCTTCAAGAAAGTTGCCTGCGTGCCCTTCCAGCCTCTTCTGTACTCCCTGCCCGGGCGGTACGTTCTGGAGTCTCTTGCTGTCTGCTGACCAGATGGACGTGACACAAATCTTTTCCTCCTGCTTCTGTCCTGGGGAATTAGACCACTTTTCCCTCCTGTGACTCTGGTAATCGCTGCATCCATTTTGTCGCCGAACAGAGATTTCCCATTGTATGGTATGCGACACCATGATTGTTTTGAGGTTGGGTCGGCTGAACATGGTTTTAGCCACAATGCCCTACTGGCAGTGATGGAATACAGCATAGCTCTGGAGGAACACTTGAGGACATCAATGGCGGCCTCCGCCATGAAATCTGAGGCCAGCTTCAGCTCATCCAGTGATTTGATGATCTCGTTAGACCCCACCCCCTGTCTGAGGGCTGTCTCAATATTGTCTGACCATACTCTAGTAGCCCGAGAGATTGAAGTCAGGGCTACTGCTGGCTTACATGCCCCTCCTGCAGCTTGATAAGATTTTTTTAGATCTGAATCGATCCTTCGATCAAGTACATCCCTGAAAGGGACTGCATCCTCTAGAGGCAGTGTTGTATTCCTGGCTAATCTCATAATTGAAGCATCTACCGTTGGAAGCGAATCAAAAAGCTGGGCATCTGCTTCAGCAAGTGGGTATAATTTGAGAAAACGATTGTAAGCTAAGGGTCTTTTATCCATCTTCTGCCATTCATCTGTCACAACTTCCTTTATTTCTTCCATTAAGGGGAAGGTTGATAATTTTTTCTTCAGGTGTGGAAAATATTTATTTGCTTTAGATGCAGGCTCTGGATCTTCCTCCCATTGGATTGCGTCCTTTACCGCATTGATAAAGGTTTCCACTAGAGCAAAATCAAAGGCTGAAGCATTCTCTTCTCCCACATCCGAATCGCTTTCAGAAATAACCTCTGTGTCTGGCTGTGGATTGGGTGTATTCACTGCTGCTTCCTCTGTGGGTGGGGTTGCTTGATCTTGGGATAAGGCTAACTCCCGGATAGAGTCTTTGATCATTCTTTTGATTGATTCCATTGACTCGAGTTTCTCTCTCTCTTTGTCTCCTGTAGCTTCCAGGAGGCATTGACCACATACCAATTTATCAGGGAGGGCTTGTTTGCCACACACCCAGCATGCTTTCTCTCCTGGATACACAGGTCTGTGCTGGGAGTCCTGTTTACTAGAGGAATGTCGGGATGATCGTTTCCACTGCGGGAAGTATGGGCTGAGGACGAATGAGAATGACCCAAGCTCCTATGGTCCTTTGATCTTCTATCCGTAGAATCTCTATGGGATGATCTGCGGGAAGATCCGTGATGCGGGCTAAGACAAAAAATAGAAACAAAGATAAGGGTGTTTCAATCAGGTGCTCTTTTCTCTTGATAAAAAAACTTACCTGAAAGTTGCAGCCCTTACCTAGTGGTATGTTGAGGATCTTTTTGATGCGGCATTATAGTACTAGGGACAGCTGAAAAGGAACGATTAACATTTAATATAAAAATAGTTAAAAACAAAAAAGGATTTTGCAGAGGAGGGAAGAACAACAAAAAAAATTTTTTTTTCAATATATATATTTATGGTTGGAGCCCTATGTCTGATATGGACATAGATAACATTTATAGTTAAGATAAGACTTACCATCGGAAATAGACCTGGAAGTGTGGACTTACCATATGAAATGGACCTGAAAGCGTGCCTTGGTCTAATGGCTGGTATGCCAAAATAAGGGGGCATACCCTGGTTTAAGAAATGATTATTCTGTAAAGAGAAATGAATAGTTGAGAAATGCTGTGAAATGGGGATGGGAGGGTGGGTATCGCGCACAGGAAACCGACAAGCACCACAGGTGAGCGGGCTGCTTAAATACCCCCCGGGCTCCTCCCATAAATTCAGGCCACCATACTGGCCTTCCTACTTATGGTTGGAGCCCTATGTCCGATATGGACATAGATAACATTTATAGTTAAGATAAGACTTACCATCGGAAATAGACCTGGAAGTGTGGACTTACCATATGAAATGGACCTGAAAGTTTGCCTTGGTCTAATGGCCGGTATGCCAAAATAAGGGGGCAAAAACATTCAGGTAGGGGTATAATATTTTATTGGTTTTCAGTTATTCATTGAGCCAATTTGGAAAATGCCTGTGCCATCTCTACTTGAGGATTGGGGATATACCGGGCGAAGCAGGCTGATTTCCACCTGCCTAGTCTTTTGATAACGTGGTCTGGAACCCCGTGGCGGGATGCTGCGGAGGCTGCTCCGATGTGAAAGGAGTGTCCGGAATACTGACTGGGGTTAAGGTGAAGATTGCGGAGAAGTATCCTTATGTGTTTTACAAACTGACAGGCGCTTAAGGGTTTAACTGGGAATGGTAGAAGAGGACTGGTGTCCGGTTGTTCAGGCAGGAGTGACAGGAGTCGGTTGAGTACGGTGACTGGACACCAGCTGTTATTGGTTTTGTAGAGGTGAATGTCCACTCCAGAGCCCGTTTGCTGGGTTTTAGAGACCTCGAGATGAAGGATGACATGGTCTTGGTAGCGAAGCAAGTGCCGTCTGCATAGTACTTGGTCTGTGGGGTTGTTATAGGTGAATTTGCCAGGTCGCAAGAACCCATAGTAAGCCAAATATATGGCTGCTTGTAAGACCGTGCTGGGGAACAGACCGAATGGCGAAGTAGCCAGAATAGTCGACATGTCCCTGAAGATGGGCCCCGTAATGGGTAAGCGCTTGGTGCTGATGACTGGTTGTTGTTTCTGAATGCCCCTTAGGATGGCTCGTATAGCGTGTGATGAGAACAGTGAAGATTTCGTGGGGTCTTCAAGCGTCAAGAAATGTTGTATGCCGGCTAGGTATAGCCGAATGGTATTGTAAGATAAGGCCAGCTTAGTGTGGCAGTATGAAGTGAAGGCCAGTACCTGTTTGACATCTGTTGGTCCTTTACGGCAGGATGTGAGAAATTTATTGAACGCCTTCCAAGCTGTCTGGTAGGCTTTGAGTGTGTTGTGAGAGAGTGAATGATTGATGAGCTGCGTTGCTCCGTGTAAATGTTGAACTAGTCCAGGGTCAGCTGTGACCAGACAGGGATAGGGGCCGACACTGGTTCGGCTTCGGGAACCTGTTTGAAAAAGGAGGTGTAATTAAAACGTGACAGTGCGTCAGAAGCTAAATTGTATCTGCCGGGAATAAATGCACAGTGTATGTTAAACTGATGCTGTAAAGACAGTTGTACCAATCTGCGCAGGAAGGACATGACTGCTAGGGACTTGGACCTGCCTTTGTTGATGATGTCTGCTGTGGCCTGATTGTCGGTGGTGAAGACTACGGTTTGCCCTGTCCAATGGTGGCCCCAGAGTTGTGCAGCTGCCACTATGGGATAGAGTTCGAAGAGGGAAGATGTTCGAATAAAGCCGGGTATCAACAGAATCTGTTGAGGCCAGGGTCCTGAAAACCATTGGTGGCCAAAAATTGCCGCGAAACCTGTGGAGGCTGCAGCGTCTGTCACCACCTGGGGTGACAGGGCTGAAACCATGGGTATGAATAGGGATATGCCATTCCAGGCGGACAGGAATTCCTCCCACATAGATAGGTCCGCTATTGCTGCGAGTCTAGATTTAGGATCTGATCGGGGTCTTGTGTTTCTGACAGGAATCTCAGCAGGCGTGACACGAAGGTGCGGCCTTGTGGAATAATTCGCATGGCGAAATTAAGCATTCCCAGGAGAGATTGCAACTGCTTCTTGGTACAGCCCTTGGTGTGGGTGAATTTGTGAAGGACCGTCCTAATGCGGGTTAGTTTGTCGAGGGGGAGACTGGCTTGCATAGCGCAGGTATCTAAGTTGACCCCAAGAAAGGTGATGATGTGTGCTGGGCCGTCGACTTTGTGCTCGGCGATGGGAACATTGAGGTTTCCAGAAATCACTCTGAGTTTGTCGAGGTCTCCTGGGGGCTTGCTGGGAGGTTCTATTAGTAGGAAGTCGTCCAGGTAATGGATGACTTCTTGGCATTGACCCTTGTGTAACAGTATCCAAGCAAGGGACTGAGCAAATGTGTCGAAGAGCCAAGGACTACTCTTTGAACCGAAGGTCAGTTTTGTGGCAAAATAATATGCCTCCTTCCACTTGATGCCATGCACCAAAGGGATGGGTGGATGGGCAGGGGCTTGAAGGCATCTGAGATGTCGGCTTTGGAGAGCCAGGCACCTGTACCTGCTTTGATGACTGCTTGTATTGCCATGTCGACGGAGGAATATTTTAGGGAGAATTCTTCGGAGGGGATCAGGGAATTGAGACTGGGGATGTGGGAAGAATGAGGCGCAGACAGGTCGTACACCAAACGTAATTTATTTGTGAATTTGCCCTTGACAAGCCCAATAGGGCTGACTCTCCAAGTGCTGAAGGGGGGCTGAGTGAAAGGGCCTATAGCGTACTCTCGGTCTACTTCTGCTTGTAAGAGCCGATCTATGGCTTGTTCGTCAATGGCTGCTGAACGAAGATTCCCACATTCGTGAGTACTGTGGGGTAGTGAAATGAGGCCGGTGTGAAAGCCTACTGTGAAGCCCTGGATAAGGTAGGTGGCCAGGGAAGGGGTGGGATGTGAGGTGAGGTAGAGTCCTAGCCATAAGACGTTGATCCGGCTTAGTCATGCCCTCTTCTGTTGTTTGACTTCGCACAAGTTTCTAGGGTGCGCTCTTTGGCATAAGGTGCAGATGTGGAGTAGGCGGCACTGACTGAAGTTGCAGGACCCGTAATTGCAATTATTGCAGATGGCTGCCCCTCCCACGGTTCGGACTGGGCGTCCGAATTTGTCCACTTGAGGCGTTTGTTCAGGGGGCGACTGACCCTGAAGTGCACCGGAGGTAGAGGAAAATTCGAAGGGACGTCTGATCGCCGCATTGGCGCACCAGTTGGCAGTGTGGTTGGAGGACTGGCAAATCGTACACAGGAGTGAGCGTAAGCCGGCAAAATGGCGGCAGAAGAGCTCTGTGTCCATGAGACTCCAAATTGTTGTTGTTTGGAACTATATGAGTCTGGCGGCAGCCTTTGCGGAAAAGGAACGGTGGTAGTCGTAAAAGGAAAATCCTCCATACTTGTAGCCCAAGTCTACTACCGTATGGAGGTACAAGTCCAGCTCTTCCCTTCTGCTGGGGGCGGCTGAGCATAGGACGTCTCTCAGCATGCCAAAGGCCAAGGTAAATTCTGGGACAGATAACTTGCGGTTCAGTCTGGGGTCTTTGGCTTTAAGGACCACCGATATGTCACCCCAGGAGTAGGCCTTATTTTCTGCCAGATCGTGCACAGAAATAAGGAGACAGGCCAGGTTGACGTCCCTGCCGTCCAAAATGTCCTTCCTGATGCTGGTTGGAACTAAGTGGGAGGGGTAGACAATGGGGCTCCAGCCTGAGGTACCTGCAGGAAGGAGTGTTAAGGTTTGGGTTGCGGTCGGGTCGGGGACAGCCGCGGCCGGTCGAGCCTCCAGGAGTGCCACCCTGGTTTGGACGTCTGTAACCGAGGTAGACAGGAATGACACCATCGTGTGTAGTTGTGAGATGGCTGAAGATATTGACTAGAGGGATGCCTGTTGGGTACTGGGTCCTGCTGCTGGTGGGGGAAAGAGGAGTTTGAAGAGCTCGCCTTTCCTCGCTGTGGCGGGGAAGGGCACACCTCTGCGTCTGAGCTCTGCCATCAGTTTGGGGATAGTCCATCCCCTGAGGGACTGCACGCTGCCGCTCTCTGAGATCAGGGAAGGTGACAGAGGGGCCGTGAAGTCTTCGCTGCCGGCCTGAGACATGGTTGATCTGGTGAGAATCTCCTGTCTTTGAGCTCTTATTTTTTGGTTGACTGTAACCTATTGGGGGTGACATGAATTTCAAGTTTTTTTCTTTGATCCCCTGAGTCATACTTACCCGACTTATTTTCTCCCATTTTTTTTTTTTTTTTTTTACCTGGGGGGATATCGTCCAACCTGGTGCAGGGTGGACCTACTGAACTTTGACTGACCTAGAGGAAAATGAAAGGTGATAATTCGTGAAGGGTTTGCTGACTAACTTGAAGCAACGACTTGTATGGTGCTTGCAATCTTGTGACAATAAAATGATTTGAAATGTTTGCCTTGATTATGAAATGAGTGAACTCCATGACAGAGGTCCGGCTCGGTCGTGTCGTGACTGAACCGACAGTGAACCGGGCTCTGGAGCATGTACTGAAATGAGGCAACTAAAAAAACATTGGTGCACACCGGGACGAATCGGTGCATGTTTGATGCATCTGGATTCGAATCGGAGCGCAGTATGAAACGAAATGAGAGAAATGTTTACCTTGACCGAGGCTCAAATTGGTTGTGCCGCATTTTGCGACTGGCAACGAACCGAGCTCTGGTATAGGTATGGATACGGCCGAAACAACTGCGGCATTCCGTGACGAATCGGTGCATCTCGGATGCGACTGGTTTCGAAACGGTGATGCGCTGTGGGAGTGAAATGGTAGCAATTGCATGACAGAGATGCGGATCGGTCGCCCGATATCTGCAAATAGCTATGATCCAGACTCTGGAGCATGTTTCAGAAATGAGGCCGAGCCCTGGGGCACGCAGTAACGAATCGGTGCATGGAGGATGCGACTGGATTCGAAGCGGAGCGCGGTAAGTGCAGGTGTAACATATTGTTTGCCATGACAGAGGCGCGAATCGGTCGTGCTGTTATAGCGACTGACTACGAATCGGACTCTGGAGCATGTACTGAAATGTGGCTAATACCTGGGGCACGCCGAGACGAATCGGTGCATTTCCATGCGACTGAATTCGTATCGGATCGTGATACGTGACAATGAAATGATAACCATGACAGAGGTACGAATCGGTGAGTCGAAGTGACTGATAATAACGTGACTCTGGAGCATGTACTGAAATGAGGCCATAACTACAGGGGCACACCGGAGCGAATCGGTGCATCTTTTAGGTGCGACTGGATTCGAATCGGAGCGCGGTACGTGACTGAAATGAGAAATGATTGAAATGGTTTGAAATGTTAGAAATGTATTTAGAAATGTTCAGAAATGAGAAATGATTGGTATCGAACTGACGTGATTCGATAAGATTTGCGAATTGCGACTCGCTATGGCTGTCTACTGACGCATGTTTAGACATGCTAGAAATGAAGCGACGTCTGCGCCGCGGTGGTTTTCTCGGGTAACGCGAAATGGTAACATAACGATAGTACGAGTAATATACATTGCGGTTACATTTGTGAAATTTTTGCGAGTGATTCGTAAGTTTGATATCACGGTTTAGTGACATGATATCTAAGAATGCGTAAAAACAAAAGTCCGACGGGACCCTACCTGCAACAGCCAAGCCAGACGCGTGGTATGAACTACGAATCGGTAAACACGGACTTCGAAACTCTCGAGCACGGAAATTGCGAATACGGGAACTTGCAAGGCAAGAACTTGCGTACGCTGGTATTCGAATAGTCGGCCTAGTGACGTATATCGCACACAGGAAACCGACAAGCCCCACAGGTGAGCGGGCTGCTTAAATACCCCCCCGGGCTCCTCCCATAAGTTCAGGCCACCATACTGGCCTTCCTACATATATATACACATATAAATATATATATACTCCCATTCCTCCCTGGTACCTTGGCTGGGCTCCATAGCACAGAGTCAAAAAGGATAAAGGAGCTGGAGAGGACACCTCATAGATGCTTCCTCTAAGGCAGCTGCTCCTCTACTGATAGAAAGCTCTCTTATATACTAGAGAGCGGTCTGGGAGTCCCAAGATGGCTGCCGTCAGCTTCACAGTGCTACTGAGCATGCACCGTGACATAACGCCGAGGCCCCGCCCCCCAGCCAGGAAAGCAGAGCCGAACGGCGCGCGCGAAGCGCTGCACACTCAGAGGAGAGCTACACAGGCACATGAGACATGCTGTGGAGGTAGGCAAAAACCTCATAGCGTTTTTGTAAAAAGCACAAGCATTTAAGCACTCAGGGTTTTAGTATGCCGAACAAGGAAATATATAGGAGAGAAAAACTGGCTCCTGTTAACCCACCAAGCCCCAAAAAGATCCACAGAAAAACGGGCTCCCATACTTATCTGGTGCTTTTAGCAGCCCAAGCAATGGGACTCCATACTGCAGGAGAGCATGAACCTGCAATGGTCACACCGCAAAAGGGGTGAGGTAGGGCTGAGCGCTTGATCCTGTAGGAACGAGGACAGAGAAAAGAATGACGGTGGGGAGGAACAACTCTTTTATTTATAGAGTTAAAGTGGCCCTCTGGGTTGGTCGGGGGCGGAGCAACCAACCATTAGTATGCTGCCATGGAGGCACCAGGAAAGTAATTTTTAGGTTGTGGAATAGCAAGTCCCCCTTCATCTTTAGCTAACATTAAACTTGTTAATTTTATGCGTGACTGTTTTTTCTTCCATAGAAGCTCACGAAAAAGAGGTTCTACCTTCCTAAACCAGAACATTGCCCAAAATATCCAAATAGGGCAGTTATGAAAAATATACAATAGCTGTGGGGCCCAAATCATTTTTAAAAGATTGTCTCCGCCAATCACTGTTAGTGCTAATTTACACCAACTCCGACATTTATCCCTAAGCCTGAGCAGTAATGGTTTGAGATTCAAATCAATATAGTCCCCTACATTTCGTGTTACCTCGATCCCAAGATATTTGAATTTATATTTTATTTGTATTTGTGTGATGCCACTTGGTAAAGAAATAGTTACACCGTGCAAACGCATCAATATTGATTTCTCCCAATTAATACAAAACCCTGAGAGCTGTCCAAAAGCAGAAACAAGTGTCATAAGTTCCTCTAGGGAGTCTACAGTATCGCCCAAAAAAGATAAGGCCGTCATCCGCATATACAGCTATTTTTTCCTCCCTTCCTGGGCGTCAAAACCCTACTATCCCCTCCGACTGTCTTATGGCTGCAGCTAATGGTTCCACTGCCAGAGCAAACAACAGTGGAGACAGAGGACAACCTTGTCTAGTCCCCTTGGGCAATGAGAAGACTGGTGACATAGTGTTATTGATTCTCAGTCTCACCTTTGGATCTATATATAATAACTTTAGCCAAGATAAAAAGCCTGGTCCTCGGTGTCACCCAAAGGTATTCCCATTCCACCATATCAAAAGCCTTTTGCGCATCAAGGGACAGAATGGCACCAGTCCCCCCATTATCCATTGGTAGCTGCAAGTTCAGAAAGAGTCTTAGAATATTTGTTGCTGCAGATCTAGATGGAATAAACCCTGATTGATCCCTATGAATCAAAATATTAATATGTCTGCATAGCCTATTTGCCAATACTCTAGCTAAGTTCTTAACATCAGATGTGAGAAGAGATATTGGACGATATAAATCTGGTTTTAATGGGTCTTTATCAGGTTTTAAAATTACTATTATAATTGTTTCTGTCATTGATTTAGGGAGTCCCTGTGTAATATAAGCTTCATTCAAAACTTCAAGTAGTTCTGGCAGGAAATTACCTTGTTAGTTCCCCTCCATTGGGGATGGTATTTTTCTATCCCCCAAAACAGCAGTGAGGAGGGGTCTTTATTATGATGGGTGGGATAATGTTTGGAAATGCTGTGTTTGGGATACCCATTAGTAATATTTTGAACATGTTCCCTAATTCTTTTCCACATTGGTCGTTTGGTGCGACCCAATGGCAACTTTTCATAGGTATAAAACCATTTCTATTGACTGTTTTGAAAAAAAGTTTTAGTTTTAAACTTTCCATCTATCACTGATATGGTCAGATCCATGAAATGTATTTGATGGATCTGACCATATCAGTGATAGATGGAAAGGTTAAAACTAAAACTATGAAAAGTTGCCATTATGCCCCTTGGCTGCTAAATATACCTAAGGGCCAATTCATGAATTTAAAAAGGAACTGCACTGATGACAGGGATTATAGAGAGCAGGTTGATTTAATTAGCCAGAGATTTATTTAAAAAGGCTACCAAGAAGATTTTTATAAACAACATATATGTAATAGACAGACTATCCCTATTAGAAGATAAACCAAAGCAGAATGTCATCCAAGATTCTATGCCCGTTATTGTTAAGTGTTCTTGCATAGCGAGACCACTTACTGTTATTTCACATATATAATATTCTTATTATTCTTATAGCCAAATTTACCACCCTAACTCCTCCCACAGCTTTTACACTACATAGACAGTAACATACTGAAACGCGCGAATTGTTCCCGATTGGTGTGCTATTGCTACAAATGGTTCACGAAATATCGTCGTTTTTGTGGCGAAATTGGTCCCATAGGAATGAATGGTGAAATGTTCAAAACTAGAGTGGGAGCTGACAAAAGCTGAAAAATCAGGACATGATTACTAAACTATAAAGTCAAATATTGATGCGCTCTAATTAAATATCAATCAGTGCACAACTCACTTCAAAATTAGTTCAAATTAATACAAATAAATATAGCTAATGAAAACGTGCAAGAATGCATAAAATTGCATAAAGTTTCATGTGATAAACACACTGAAAATGTGCATATAAACGTGCGTACATAAATAGTTAAACCAACAGGACACAAATGCATGAGATTGCATAAATATGCATGTGACAAAACCTATATGTATACAATATAAAATGTGCAACTATCAGCACTCTAAAGCCAATATTTAAATGAGTACTACATGTTGAAGAATAAGGAATAATTTAAAATTAATAGCAATTCCTCTAATTCAAAATAATACAAAATAATATTGTTGACCCGACAATCCATAAATCATTAAACAATGCAGGGTTAAATTGTGTGATGTTTAACAACTCGATTAGTAACTTCTTTCATCTGTGTCTTTTGAAAAGTTCTTTTCCCAGATAGATAAGTAATGGATTGCGCTTTGTATCACTTTCAGCAAGAAGTATATTATGCAAAATAAACAAAAAGTATCATTGCGCAATGAACTAGAATGAAAGCAGAGAAGAATAATCATCACAGTGATACACTCACATGGATCCGGTATATGTTAGGCATAAAAAGGTTACAATCAGCCACTGTGAGCGAGACTCATCACAGAGCCGCTGCTGCCACTGCTGCCGTACTAGTGGCTAGCACTCGTAACGTCATTAGCTCCTCCCACGCATTACGTCACAGACCATGTGGCTTTCTGATTTCTAAACTGCCACCACTCCCTCATTTTCAAGCCCACCTATACAAATCTTATAACAAAACGTTCAGCTATCCCGGCTGCCACTTAACATGTCCACGGCTAAGCCATAGTCCTGATAGTTTTCACAATATGACCATTTGTTTGCAACTCACGCCGTCCATTGACATTCATTGAAACTCCACTCTAGCCACTTCAAATTTGAAGGGCAATATCTAAACTGCGACTGTGCCTTTATTTTTAATATTTCAGAGACCTACTATGCATCAAAATCTAGGTCTGGGTCTTGTGAGTCTCACAATATAAAGCTCTTCGCTGTAGGACTTATAGTTTTTAACGACCGTTTGAAGTACTGCACAGTTATTACAGCTATCATGATCCTGTGTATTGTGTTTTGAGCAGTGGTTGTGAACACGCTTAGAGCCTGCATAAACAGGGCTTGAGTGTTGCCAGGAAACAGTGGTTGTAAACACTGATTATCATCAAACAGATAGCACACCTTCACCTCCATTCTACGTCAAGATTCTGAGACCCCCCCAAATGCATGTGGTCATACCTTCATCTGCTAGGCTTGATAATGCTGCTAATGTTTTTTATACTGTAAATGTATGTTTTAATGTAACTGTGAAGCACTTCGGGCAACAACGTTGCGATTAAATGTGCTATATAAATAAATAAAAGTTGAAATGCATTTCTCAATCTATCAAGCTTGTCATGTGCACTTTTTAAATTTGATCAATCAATTGGTTAGTGTAATGTTTACTATCTTTACTCACTCCAAACACTCCACACAGTTACTCTGCCCACTCCATAAAGTTACTCTGCCCAGTCCAACCTTTCCACAGTTACTCCAGCCACTCCAACCACACAACAGTTACTCAAGCCACTCCTCCCAGTTACTCCGCCCACTCCAGTTGTAGACTACTGGTGGAGGCAAGAACACTTCACACAATTTCCCCATAAATTGTAGCTTTTCTAGTTAATTTTGGAGTACAACATAAAAAATAGAAAAGGTGTTCAAAAAACATTGGCCCATTTTAACAGTTGATAAACATATTAGACAGGTATTACCATCTTATCCGAAGTTCACGTATAGACGAGCTCCAACATTAAGGGATAAAATAGCTAAAAATATAGTAGACCCTCCGAAAACACCAGACTTCACATTCTTTTCAGAAAAGTTTTTTTTTCCATGCAGACAGTGTTATGCTTGCACAAGAACAATGAGAAAAAACACTAAAAGGCATACGTTTTTAGCCTTTTGCTACGGGAAAAGCATACCAAATAAGGGACTGCATTACATGTAGAACAGAGGGGGTAGTTTATGCCCTACGGTGCCCTTGCCAAATCCAGTACATTGGTCACACCAAACAACAAATGTGCAAAAGAATTTGGGAACATGTTCAAAATATTACTAATGGGTATCCCAAACACAGCATTTCAAAACATTATGCCACCCATCATAATAAAGACCCCTCCTCACTGCTGTTTTGGGGGATAGAAAAATACCATCCCCAATGGAGGGGAATTAACAAGGTAAAAGTCAGCACTAATTCTTCTGGATACATGAAATGCAAACTTTATATCCATCAGGACATAACATTGAGTTTGATATTAATTGCTTTGTTAACCGGTTCCCGACCGACGCATGTACTTATGCATCGACAGAATGGCACGGCTGCGCAAATGGGCATACCTGTACGTCCCTTTGAATTTGCCGCCGTGACATTGCGTGCACGCAGGCGGCGGCGAGCGCGCGCACCCGCTGCAAGCTCCATGAGTAGGATTACGGGTCCCGCGGACTCGGTGTCTATAGGGATACCCGCGATCGTCTCACAGAGAGGAAGAACGGGGAAATGTTAATATAAACAAGCATTTCCCGTTCTGCCTAGTGACACTGTCACTGATCACAACTCCCTGTAATCGGGAGCGGTGATCAGTGATGTGTCACATGTAACCCCTACCCCCCACAGTTATAATCACTCCCTAGGACACACTTAACCCCTACAGCGCCACCTAGTGTTAACCCCTTCACTGCCAGTCACATTTACACAGTAATCAATGCATTTTTAATTGTGAATGTGAATGGTCCCAAAAATGTGTCAAAATTGTCTGATGTGTCCGCCATAATGTCGCAGTCATGATAAAAATCACTGATCACTGCTATTTAAAAAAAAAATGAATAAAAATGCAATAAAACAATCCCCTATATTTACAAACGCTATAACTTTTGCGCAAACCAATCAATAAATGCTTATTGTGATTTTTTTTACCAAAAATATGTAGAAGAATACATATCGGCCTAAACTGAGGAAAAAAAATGTTTTTTATATTTTTTGGGGATATTTATTATAGCAAAAAGTAAAAAATAATGTGTTTTTGTCAAAATTGTCGCTATTTTTTTGTTGATAGCACAAAAAATAAAAACCGCAGCGGTGATCAAATACCACCAAAAGAGAGCACTATTTGTGGGAAAAAAAGGACGTCAATTTTGTTTGGGACCCACGTCGCATGACCATGCAATTTTCAGTTAAAGCGGCGCACTGCCGAATCGCAAAAAGTGCTCTGGTCTATGGCCAGCCAAATGGTCCAGGGCTGAAGTGGTTAATGATTAGTTTTTTCTAACATAATATACATTGGTGATTTTGTTTTTTTATTATCTTCCTTGTATTTTATAACTTCCCTTATTTTGATTAATTTTTTTATCCTTGTTCCCTATTTTCTTTGCCATTCCTATATCCATTTATTTGCCACTCTCAGTACTCCTTTATTTCAGATGTAAATATGTGATGTAAATTACTTTTAGATAATCCCTTTTGCCCATTGATTATTCATTCTATTGTGAGATATTTTGGTATTTTTATATAGTTAAGATATCTGGCAAGATATCGTTTCCATCTCGGTTCTACTTCTGCATTATGGTAATATGTCCTCATTAGGGATGAGCTTCGAGTTTGAGTCAAACTCATGTTCGACTCGAACATTGGCTTTTCGCCCGTTCGCCGAACAGCAAACAATTTGGAGTGTTCGCGGCAAATTCGAAAGCCTTTAAAAGTCTATGGGAGAAATCAAAAGTGCTAATTTTAAAGGCTTATATGCAAGTTATTGTCATAAAAAGTGTTTGGGGACCTGGGTCCTGCCCCAGGGGACAAGGATCAATGCAAAAAAAAGTTTTAAAAACGTAAGTTTTTTCGGGAGCAGTGATTTTAATAATGCTTAGTCAAACAATAGTCAAACAATAAAAGTGTAACATTCCTTTAAATTTCGTACCTGGGGGGTGTCTATAGTATGCCTGTAAAGGGGCGCATGTTTCCTGTGTTTAGAACAGTCTGACATCAAAATGACATTTCAAAGGAAAAAAAGTCATTTAAAACTACTTGCGGCTATTAATGATTTGCCGGTCCGACAATACATATAAAAGTTCATTGATAAAAACAGCATGGGAATTCCCCACAGGGCAAAAATTTTAAAAAAATGATGTGGGGGGTCCCCCTAAATTCCATACCAGGCCCTTCAGGTCTGGTATGGATATTAAGGGGAACCCCGGCCCAAATTTTTTTTTAAAATGGCGTGGGGTCCCCCTCAAAATCTATACCAGACCCTTCAGGTCTGGTATGGAATTTAAGGGGAACCCCGTGCAATTTTTTTTTTTTAAAAATGACATGGGGTCCCCCCAAAAATCCATACCAGACCCTTATCCGAGCATGCAACCTGGCAGGCCGCAGGAAAAGAGGGGGGATGAGAGAGCGGCCCCTCCTCCTGAACCATACCAGGCCACATGCCCTCAACATTGGGAGGGTGCTTTGGGGTAGCCCCCCAAAACACTTTGTCCCCATGTTGATGGGGACAAGGGCCTCATCCCCACAACCCTTGCCCGGTGGTTGTGGGGGTCTGTGGGCGGGGGGCTTATCGGAATTTGGAAGCCCTCTTTAATAAGGGGACCCCTAGATCCCGGCCCTCTCCCCTGTGTGAAATGGTAAGGGGGTACAAAAGTACCCCTACCATTTCACAAAATAACTGTCAAAAATGTTAAAAATGACAAGAGACAGTTTTTGACAATTCCTTTATTTGAATGCATCTTCTATCCATCTTCCTTCGGTTTCTTCCTCCATCTTCTTCTTCTGGTTCTTCCTCCGGTGTTCTCGTCCGGAATCTTCCTCCACGGCGCCTTCTTTTCTTCTCCTCGGGCCGCTCCACATCCATGATGGCATGGAGGGAGGCTTCCGCTGTGTGATGCTTCTCTTCTTCTGATGGTTCTTAAATAACGGGGGGCAGGGCCACCCAGTGACCCCGCCCCACTCTGACGCATAGGGACTTGACGGGGACTTCCCTGTGGCATTCCCCATGCCGTCAGAGGGGGACAGGGTCACCCATTACATAACCCCGCCCCCTTCTGCTGTCACGGGGAATGCCACAGGGAAGTCCCATCAAGTCCCCATGCGTCAGAGGGGGGCGGGGTCACCGGGTTGCTCCGCCCCCCGTTATTTAAGAACCGTCAGAAGAGGAGAAGCGTCACACAGCAGGAGCCTCCCTCCATGCCATCATGGATGCGGAGCAGCCCAAGGAGAAGAAGGGAAGAAGACGCCGTTAATAAAGATGCAGGGTGAGAACACCGGAGAAAGAACCAGAAGAAGATGGAGAAAGAAACCGAAGGAAGATAGAAGATAGAAGAAGCATTTAAATAAAGGAATTGTCAAAAACTGTCTCTTGTCATTTTTAACATTTTTGACAGTTTTTTTGTGAAATGGTAGGGGTACTTTTGTACCCCCTTACCATTTCACACAGGGGGGAGGGCCGGGATCTGGGGGTCCCCTTGTTAAAGGGGGCTTCCAAATTCTGATAAGCCCCCCACCCGCAGACCCCCACAACCACCGGGAAAGTGTTGTGGGGATGAGGCCCTTGTCCCCATCAATATGGGGACAAGGTGTTTTGGGGGGCTACCCCAAAGCACCCTCCCAATGTTGAAGGCATGTGGCCTGTTATGGTTCAGGAGGGGGGGCGCTCTCTCATCCCCCCTCTTTTCCTGCGGCCTGCCAGGTTGCGTGCTCGGATAAGGGTCTGGTATGGATTTTTGAGGGGACCCCACGCAAATTTTTTTTTAAATTTTGGTGCGGGGTTCCCCTTAAAATCCATACCAGACCTGAAGGGTCTGGTATAGATTTTGAGGGGGACCTCACGCCATTTTTTTCTTGAAATTTTGGCCGGGGTTCCCCTTAATATCCATACCAGACCTGAAGGGCCTAGCATGGAATTTAGGGGGACCCCCCACGTCATTTTTTTTTTTAATTTTTGTTCGGGGTTCCCCTGTGGGGAATTCCCATGCCGTTTTTATCAATGAACTTTTATGTGTATTGTCGGACCGGTAATTCATTAATAGCCGCGAGTAGTTTTAAATGACTTTTTTCCTTTGAAATGTTATTTTGCTGTCAGACTGTTCTAAACACGGGAAACATGCGCCCCTTTACAGGCATACTATAGACACCCCCCAGGTACGAAATTTAAAGGAATATTACACTTTTATTGTTTCACTTTAAGCATTATTAAAATCACTGCTCCCGAAAAAACGTCCGTTTTTAAAACTTTTTTTGCATTGATCCATGTCCCCTGGGGCAGGACCCAGGTCCCCAAACACTTTATATGACAATAACTTGCATGTAAGCCTTTAAAATTAGCACTTTTGATTATTCATGTTCGTGTCCCATAGACTTTAACGGTGTTTGCGTGTTCGAACTAATTTTTTGCCTGTTCGCAAGTTCTGGTGCAAACCGAACAGGGGGATGTTTGGCTCATCCCCAGTCCTCATGTTTAGGCCATTTTCTTGAGGTCCTGATTATTTAGGCCGTGACTGGAAGTGATACCGTTAGATGCGCTGACTTCCGGTTTTCCACGGAAGCCTATCATCATAGCACGCCATCCTTTCAAAACTGTCTCATTGACACAATGTACCGCAATTGCGCATTCGCGGCTCTTCGGGAACATCGAAGCCGATGACACATACGCTTTTTTATCATGTACCTTATAAATTTACCCATAGCTGTTAGGCTCATTCCTCCAGATGAAACCACGTGAGAGGCGGCGTAACTAGTAGAGGTGGAGCCTGGCGGTGGAACCTTGTCGCAACAAATAAGATCATTCTTATGATTATTGTACTAATGCTTTTAAACTGTTTAATAAATGTGAGTTATATACTAGCTGAGGTGGTAAGGTTCAGTTTTTAATCCCTTGGATACTGCACCACTAGAGGCACTCTTTGTTTTTTCTATGTATCTGTGGAATTACTGGCAGCCAATGTGGATTCAAGTTTGAAGCAGCATAGTGGAAGGAATCTACATCTGATATAGATTACTACCTGCCCCTTAAGAGTCCAACAGAGATTGCCAAGGACCAGTGAGGATTATTCCTGAAGGAGAGTTGCACTGTGTGCAAGGTGTGGTTTGACCCCTTGTAGGGTCTATCAAGGAGGTGAGCAAGCATTGCATGTGGTGGCAGGAGCACTATGGATATGGAGGTTGTTTGAAGCAAGAAAAAGCATTACATCTTCCTGCATGCTAGTGGAAGAAATATCACTTATATAATATTACTATTGGACTTTTTTTGAGCACTTATATTGTACACAATTCTCATTCTATATTATTTTATTTTGTTTCTATATTATTTTTTTTATTATTTATGCAGTGCTGTTTCATTTATATACTTTATATCTTGTTTTCTGTGGAATTAAAGAGGTGACAGCAGCAGCAACCCCATGTTCGTTTTTTTAGTTTAGTAGCGCGCAACTACCATGCTCATAATTTGAATAACAAAGCTTTAACTCCTAGTTAAATAATAAGACCTGTCTCAATACCCAAATTACAATCCAATAAATCCATCCATTCACATTCATTATGAAGGCATTAATGTCTCACTCTATATTGAGGCCGTGGGGTCTAAATGATTTTAAATAATAGATCCATCTGGTTTCCTATCTGGAGATTTTTCTCCTTATATGGCTTCCTCTACAATTGGCATTAAAATGGTCAATGGCTATGAAAGATGTACTCCAAGGATCCCTATTATGATCCCAATCACAGTGCTTAGAGAGACTATGGTTTGGGAAGCCTTTTGGCAAATGTTCCTTCATTCTAATCTGAAAAGTACAGACAGTACAGCCCACATAATGTATGCCTCACGTACAAGTGATCATAAGATTTCAAGGTGACCTCAGATAAAAAAGATGTGTACTTCCTATTCTTTAAACATTTGTGTTCACAAACCCTGATTGAATAAAATCCCTTAATTTGAAAGAAGAAACTGGGTCTCTTTGGGTTCCCCACAAATGTGTTTGGTCTGGTTGAACATGACGTCATTTCCAGTTTTGGCCAGGGGCACGTTTCCGGTGTTTGGAGCGAACGGCAGGTGACTGACTCATATCTGGCCCTTACCATATATAAGACACTGAGTACACATGAAGCCACACCCCTGATGATCTCTATAATGAAACACGATGGGTGAAGCTGGATCACTTGATGACGCCACACATGGAGGTCGGCCATCTTGATGGTTGGAAACATTCTCATTTTTACCATTGATGTACATGCAAATTTTTATCCCACACATGGTGAGGGTCTTGGATTTTATTAAACTTTATACTGAACATGCTACACTATGAAGTGTTTCTTTTGCTTTGTTTGAGCTTCACATCCATTAAGGTCCTTATGAAGTGGAGTCTGTCTAAGGGTGAAAGAGTTCTGATGTTTGGCGTATAGCTGATTGGATTCGGTAACAAGCGCAATTGACAGATGTATCTAGTGATCTACTTTGGACGGTAAAAGTCAGTGTGTGTGCAGTGTGCACCTGTCAGTGGAGGATCTTTCACAAGATTTTTTATTACCATTTGGATTTCATACTAATTGTACTCTTTTGGTTGAACTTTCCTTTTAAAACTAATTTGTTTAAATACAATGTCTCAGTGAATAGGTTGTGGATCTAACTATTATGTAAGGCGTTTTGGGTATAGAAACTCAGGAGGGTGTCCTATGTTGTGCACTACTTGAAGGTTTGGGTATCATCTGTAATGTGGGTCTGTCATGGGGTTTAAAAATAAAAATGGCTGAACTGTGAAGAAAAAGGAACATTTCCTGTCCAATACTTACAGTAAGTTTCCTTCCCTTATAAACTCCATGGTAGCATACATTCAGGTAGCTCCACCCTTGCTCCTAACCCATAGGACCCCACTCCCATAAATGTTTTAGGCTGAGCCAGAGCACGCATTCCATGCAACTAGCCTGCTTATTATACTGGGAGGGTGCCCATGCTGCCATGGAGTCCATCATAAAAGGAAAATTACAGTAAGTATCTGAGAGAAAATTTTCCTTTTTCCTTATTGACTTCATGGCAGCAAACATTTGGAAAATAACTAGCCACAAAAAATAGGTGAACAAAGGTTTTAATTTCAAAGATTTGCCGACAGCACTTTAAGGCCAAAATTAACAGAAGATAAAGATGCCTGCTCCACGCAGCAGTGAGCCATATTGATGGACAACCAAGAAGCCGCCTTTAGATCACTTCTGATGCAAAATGGCAAAAAAGCCACCCAGGAGGCTCACATACTTCTGGAAGAGTGCACAGCCAGCCACCGCCTCCAGAGGAGCCAAGCTTTTTGCTTGATATGCCAGCTGAATAGCCTGCCCAATCCATGCAGCGATGGTTCTGGAAGGAACCTGATCAGGCAATCAGAGATTCTAAACAAGGTAGTAGCCCGCAAATATGCCTGTAATATCCCACCAACATACAGTGAATGAACCCTAATGCTCTCAGACATTTTGAAAGTGGTAAAGATGATTTCTTGGTTTTCATTAAACACCAACATCACATTACGGTTAGAGAATAACATAGGAATCAGGACCACTCTGTGGAGATTAAAGGTCAGAAAAGGCTCCTTGTGTCTCAGGGCCCCAATTTCAGAAACCCTCTTGGCTGATGGAATGGCCACCAGGAATGCTGTCTTGATGGACAAATCTTTGATTGGGATAGACTGAGAGCAATCAAATCTAACATCAGATAGGATATCAAGGACAGGTGGTAGGTCCCACTTTGGGAATCTTGGCTTTCATTAAGGCCCAAGACAAACTGCATATCTAAGGAACTGTACCCATGAGAGGTAATTTGCCCAGGAAACACCATCAAATTTGATGAAACTTGCACCTTGAGGGGGCTGACTCTAGGCCAGATTGTAAAAAGTCAAAGATATTGTGGACCCAAGGTTTAGCGTATGATACTTCCGAGGCAGCAGCAAACTGAACAAATCTCAACCATGCTCTATTGTAAACTCTATTAGTGCTTGCCCTCCAGGAGCTCATGTAGAGATAACTTTGGAGGAAAATCCAAGGCCTGCTAACCTTCACCTCTCAAGAACCAGACCATCGGCTGGAGGCTGGCTGGACACAGTTGTAATGTTGTGCCTACCAACAGATAATAGATCTTGATAGCTGAGTTACATAGTTAGTAAGGTTGAATAAAGACACCAGTCCATCCAGTTCAACCTGAGTGAGTGTGGGTGCGTGTCTACAATTATCCCTATTTATTTTAAGGTACCCATATAGTGCCGTCAATTTACAAAGCGCTCCACAGATACATTGCACACTCACATCGGTCCCTACCCTCAATGAACCCAGGATATGATTGGCTCTACCTCCCTCAGCAGACTCAGACTATGAGCTCCTCAGTTTCTTAATAAAGGAGACTGTGATGGTATTGTTTAGACTAAGCAGGACAGCCGATCCCTCTATTAGGTGACAAAAAGCAAGAATAGAGCAGAAGGCCTGCAGCTCCAAACGTTTGAGATGATTCCATGAGGAGGGAAGTTCCAGCCACTTCTGACTTTCAGTAGGCTTTCCAGCCCATGCAGCTGGCATAAACTGTGACCATGACACATGAGATGGGGACAAGGGAATGGCAATTGAGCAGGTTCTTCTGCAGCAACTACCACCATGGACTTAGTTTCATTCCCTAAAAATGTAAATGACTTGATAATGACTTGATCCTGTCCCCAGACAACCAGTGTTGGATTGATCCCCTCTGAAAAGGACAGCTCCTCCGCAGCACCCACTTTACCATTGGTGCTGTGGACTCCATGGTCCAAACAACCATTAGGCACTGTGAAACCAGAAGGGCAATCTTGTTTCAGATTACTGGGATCTTCTCTAGTGGTAATGCTATTGTGTTCAGGAAAGAGTCGCAGTAAGCTGCGAGATATAACAGGAACTGTGTGGGCATCAGATAGCTCTTTTCCTGATTTATCATCCATCCAAAAACTTGAAGTGTTTTAAGAACCTGGTCTCTGTAAATCTGAAGAAGTCCCTTGCCTTGAGAAAGAGGTGGGCTCCTGCCCCACCACAAAGTGGAGGAACATTTAAAAAGAATCCAATGTGGGAACATGAACATAAACATCCCTTAGATCAATAGAAATGAGCCAGTCACTTGGCTGGACTCTCTGAGCTCAGGCAATAATGGAAAATTGCAACACTCCTACTAAGGATGCTTAAAGCGTTTGTTAACCCAAAAAAATAAAATAAAGATCCTGTTCCTATAAAGCATGTTATATAGCACAGTGCTTGTGCTGTGTAATTTGTCCCCCTGCATCACCTGTAATACCTGGCTGATCCTGACAGTTTCTACCCTTCATCCATGTACGCTGACTATGATATATCAGGGCTGCTGAGCCCTGACACCATTGTCAGCGTACGTGCCTCAGTCAGTTACAGCCTTCTCTATGTCTCCTGTGTCCTCTCCTCTGTCCTCTCCCCCCACCTCTCCCCCCACCCCTCTCTGCCTGTCAGCTCCGTATCTGCACCACCCCCCCATCATGCTGCTCAAATTACTGTTTATTTGTAATACAATCTGTTGTTTTACTGTAATGGCCCCTTGTGATGGTGCTGTATAAAAATAAGCGCTGTAAATACCTTGCTTACAGAGCGCTGATCTATGCTCATTGACCCAACGCCTATCCCCTCTCCAACAGATGCAGTGGGTGGGGCCATCTCTTTCCTCCTCTCCTCCTCCCCTCCTGACTGATGCCAGCAGGGGCTGCATCTGTTGGGCCGAGAGAGGAGATAGGTGGTGGGTCAATGAGCACAGATCAGCACTCTGTAAACAAGGTATATACAGCATTATTTTTATAAAGCACAGTCACAGGGGGCCATTACAGTAAAAAACTGAGAGGAAAATGTAAAGTTATGTTGGTGGGTTAACAACCACTTTAAAGTATTTCTGCTGCTTTGCAGAAGATTCTATGGCCTTATCCCACTTTAAGGCCTCCTTGACTGCCCTTACTAAAGGAGAGACAGGGAGAAGTTGAATCTGACATATATGTCATCCTCTTCATTATCGGATGATTCTGGAGAGGGGTGACTCAGCTGAGCAGGCTCCTCACCCTCATGATTGGTTCTAGGGGGAGAAAATGCTGCCACTGTGGCTAGACTCTGCACTGTGTGGGTCATGGTCCATTCTTTTAATGACTCTTGATCCACCTGCTTGATTAGAGCAACAATCCGCTGGTTGTCTTCCTCCTTGTCTCCAACTGCCTAGGTGGGACATACTCCACTTAGGGTTTTCCCTACCAAGGCTTGTATTCCACACACCCAGTAAGTACCAGCTCCAGGGCAGTTATCATGGTGGCAAGAATGGTGTTTGGAAGAAGAACCTGAGCTTCTCCTATACCCCCTAGAGCTAGAGGATGATCTGTGGCATCTTTATCTGTATTAAAATCTGTGCCTTGGAGCTCTAGGAGGATCCATTTCCTCTCTTGAGGAGTACTGCCAATCAGACCTTGAGGGACTACAGTGGAAGGGCTGGCTACTTGGGGGATGACAGTACATGGATCCACTTCTGAAGAAAGGAAGGATTGCAAATTAATCACCTGTACAAGCAAGAATAGGCGCTGAGACAATTACCCAGTGAAGGAGAACATGGGCATGTATGAGCACATCTTTAAATCCTACCTGGCTTGAGGCCACTGAAAACTCTGGAGTGAGGGTCCTGGTAAACACCATCTGCTGATAGCATTGCACTTGGCCAAAACAGAAACCTGCCGATGGCTGGGCATAATCCTGGGTAATACTCATCCTCACATTTGTGTCATAACACAACCCTACTGATAGCTTTTACTATGGTATCATCCTGAAGACATCCTACTGATGAGCTCCTAGATGCTGCAAGATGCTTCCTGTGCATTGCATGCACGACCCTGTAAGAGACCTGGACAATGACATTCATCCAAAAACTGAAGGTAAGAGAACTTCAACTCAATAGGTCCCATGAGAAGGACAAATAAGAAACATGTTCTCTGCCTCAGCCTCAACATTTATGGGCATGGGTTCCTATGAAGTAGGAGTAAGGGCAAAGTTAACCGAACATATGCTGTCATGTCAATCAGGAAAGCAAGATCACCTGTCCATTGGTTCATTGAAACTGCAAAGTGTAACAGAGCTCCCAGCACCGATCCTCTCCAACATAGCTTTAGATGGTCAAATAGCAGGTCCCCCCACTGGCTGCAGTGGTTCCTTCTGCTGACCCCTAGACACTGTGGAACACAATCATGATGGTCATTGGGGGGAACTACAGGGGCCAGCAAAGGACATGTTATTCCACACATCCTAAAATGTATATAACCAATCCAGAGAACTTTGCTACTGCAATTGTTTAGCAATGGGCTAACAGGCAGTTAAGCATAATGCTGCTTTCTTACTAATTATTTCTTTTGTCATTTTAAGACCCTGATATTGTTGTTTTTATGTTCTCCAGTTAAACCAAATCTTACTCTTTTAACAATGAGAATTTCAAAAGTTGTTCTCTGTGAAAAAATATCTAGTTTGTTCACCTGCTACTTCCACTTGTGTTTTGTATTGTTTAGGTTTAACATTGTCTTGTGCAGCCAATGACACCTTCACCTAAAGTGAGTTTCACATTAAACTGTAAAAATGTAGTACATATCTGCAATACATGCTCATTTCGCATGTTTTATCCCTTGAGACCCTGCCAGTACAGAAAAATACATAAAAACATACAAAAGGTGCAGCACTAAAAACTGACAGAAAGTCCTTGACAGGAAATTCAACAAAAAGAGTTCAATAAGTGTGGGGTCCAAAATACAAAATCTTGTGAGAGATCCTCCCTGCATACAGTGGTCAAATGCACTTGTTACAGAATCCAATTGATCGAACAACATCATTCTTGCCATCCTTGTACAGATTCCACTTCATATGACCCTCAATGGATATATATTCCCACCATAGATAAAAAAAGTACTTCATAGTTTAATACCTTACATATAAAAAATCCAGCAAACTCACCACAGGAAAGGTAAAAATTCACATGTACATCAATAATTCACAGGGGAATGTTTCCAACCATCAAGATGGCTGACCTCCGAACTTGGCAGTGTCACGTGATCCAGCTCTACTCCAGAATGTTATGAAGAGTGATCAGATAAATTGCAATTAATTGCAAAGTCCCTCTTTGGCATGAAAATGAACTTAATCCCATAAAAAACATTTCCACTGCATTTGGGGAGAAGGCTTTAGGGAGCCCAAGAAAGTCCAGCAAGCACCAGGACCATCTCCTACAGTTGATTCAGCTGCGGGATCAGGGCACCACCAGTGCAGAGCTTGCTCAGAAATGGCAGCAGGCAGGTGTGCGTGCATCTGCACGCATAGTGAGGAGAAGACTTTTGAAGGATGGCCTGGGGTCAAGAAGGGCAGCAAAGAAGCCACTTCTCTCCTGGAAAAACATCAGGGACAGACTGATATTCTGCAAAAGGTACAGGCATTGGATTGCTGAGGACAGGGGTAAAGTATTTTCCTTGATGAATCCCCTTTCCGATTGTTTAGGGCAGTGGTCATCAACCCTGTCCTCAGGGCCCACTCACAGGCCAGGTTTTATATATTACCTTGGGGTGATGCAGACTAGAATACTGCAATCATTGAGCAGCAAATGATATCTCCTGTGATGTATTTCAGTTATCTTGCAAACCTGGCCTGTTAGTGGGCCCTGAGGACAGGGTTGATGACCACTGGATTAGGGCATCTGGAAAAAAACATGTCTGGAGAAGAAAAGGTGAATGCTACCATCAGTTCTGTGTCATGTCAACAGTAAAGCATCCTGAGACCATTCATGTGTGACTTTGCTTCTCAGCCAAGGGAGTGGACTAACTCCAAATTTTGCCTAAGAACAGAGCCATGAATAAAGAATGGTACAAAAACATCTTCCGAGAGCAACTTCTCCCAACCATCCAAGAACAGTTTGGTGAGGAACAATGCAACATTATCCATAAGGCAAAAGTGATAACGAAGTGGCTCGGGAAAACAAAACATGGAAATTTTGAGTCCATGGCCAGGAAACTCAGACCTTAATCCCATTGAGAACTTGTGGTCAATCCACAAAAGGCAGGTGAACACCAAAAACCCCACAAATTCTGACAAACTCCAAGCATTGATTATACAAGAATGGGCTGCCATCAGTCAAGATGTGGCCCAGAAGATGATTGACAGCATGCCAGGGCGAATTGCAGAGGTCTTGAAAAATAAGGGTTAACAATGCAAATAAAGTATATACTCGAGTATAAGTCGAATTTTTCAACACATTTTTTTGTGCTGAAAGTGCCCCCCTCGACTTATACTCGAGTCAAGCACTTTTCTGCAGGAAAAAATTTCATTTTCCGAACCGATTTTGAGGCCCTGTATCTCAGGGCCACTTGGTGCTAGGAACCTCAAATTTGGTATGCAAACCCAGTGGAACGGGTACCACAACATATCCAAAGATGGAGTTCCTAGCTCTACGTGGCCCCGAGATACGGGGCCCCAAAATCGGTTCCGAAAATGTCATTCTCTGCTGCAGAAAAGTGCTTGACATTTTCTGAACCGAATTTGGGGCCCCTTATCTCAGGGCTACTTAGTGCTAGGAACCCCAAATTTGGTGTGCAAACCCAGTGGAACTGGTACCACAACATATCCAAAGATGGAGTTCTTAGCACCAAGTCGCCCCGAGAAACGTGGCCCCAAATCCGGTTCAGAAAATGTCATTCTCTGCTATAGAAAAGTGCTTGACATTTTCTGAACTGATATTTGGGGCCCTGTATCTCGGGGGCCACTTGGTGCTAGAAACCCCAGCTTTGGATAGTTTATGGTGCTAGTTCCACTGGGTTTGCACACCAAATTTGGGGTTCTTAGCACTAAGGGGCCCCAAGATACGGGGCCCCAAATTTGGTCAACTGTGTCCATCTGCAGCAATGTCATTTTGGGACCCTTTGGGTTCAGAGACCCCAAATTTTGGCTGCAGCTAGGGGGCATCTAGGAACCCTTAACTACCAAGTTTGAAGTTCAGGGGACCTATGGCTGCAAATGGGCACAGTGAGGCATGCAAATGGGCATTGTTGACCCTCTTTTCCACTTACAGTAGCTGTGCATTTCTCACCCTCGTCTTATACTCGGGTCAATAAGTTTTTCCCATTTTTTTGTGGTAAATTAGGGCCTCGACTTATACTCGGAACGACTTATACTCGAGTATATACGGTATTGACTCTTTGCATAAACTTCATGTATTTGTCAATAAAAGCTTTTGACATGTATGAAATGCTTGTAATTTATCTAAAAACAGCAGACTTTGTGAAAGTTAATATTTGTGCCACAGCTTTATATGTAACAGACCAAAAGGATTCAATATAAGAAAAGTGTATTGATAGGGATTACAAACAATTTAAGCTCCTACCATATAAATTTAACACATATTGTCAGGAACGTGAAATCATAGGGCCCCATAGCAAATTTTTATGGAGCCCCCTCATCAAAAAAGGGGGAAAATGTATTAAATACCCTAATTAGCATAAATTGACATTTTTGTCACAACAAATTTGTATTTAACTAGTTGCCGACCAGCCGCCACAGTTATACTGAGGCAGGTTGGCTTAGCTGCGCGTGCGCACCCCCGCCGTCCCTGTGGCGATCAGATTCGCTACAGAACCGATTTATCTACAGGCCCAGGCCAATGATTTATGGCCTGGACCTGCTAATCAGTTCTGGTGAATGAAATGCCTCCTCTGCCTGTGTAATGTAAACACAGGTAGAGGAAGTGATGTCCTCTCCTCTTGTTGAGCCCTTTTTGATTCCAGTGAGCGAGGAGAAGACATCCATGGTGAGTATACCAAGCACTACACTAAAACCAAGTCACATAGGCTGTTCCCAACATCGATGGCCCTTGAACCGGGGTTATACATGAGGCCTTCCCACTGCACATCAGGCTTATCCGTCAGGCACCTGACAGTATCAGACAGTCATGTCTGAGCCTGCAAGTGGAAAGTCAGCCAGAGATGAGATCTGTTAGCTTCTCGCAGCCCTGACCCAAGCTGTAAAATCTCTGCAGGAGGGCTATACACAGTTGGAACAGCGAGTACAGACTCTAGCTGCACCAGCAAGCACCACAATGACCACTGCTGCATCCTCTGCCACCGGGACTGCCACCACAGCACCCTCAGTGGTGATGCTGCCTCCTAAACCTAGAGTTCCTGCACTGGATAGGTTTTCTGGGGACCGGGGAAAATTTGATCTTTCCGCAATGCATGCAAGTTGTCCTTCACCCTGCAGCCCCGAACATTCTCCCTGGAATTCACCAAAGTAGGATTTATTATTTCTCTGTTCCAGGGTAAACAGCAGTCCTAGGCTCACCAGCTGCTGGAGAGGAATGACATATTTCTACAGGCCATGTCTGCTTTCTTTGATACGATGGACAATCTATATGATGACCCACAGTAGACCTCCATAGCAGGGACTAACCTGTGCTCCAGCAAGGGTGCAGGACAGCCGAGGACTATGTGTTGGACTTTAGGCGCTGGAGTGGAGACACACAGTGGAACAATGCAGCCCTGCGACACAATTTCCGTTTAGGACTTTCAGAGAGCCCAAAGAACGAACTGGCACGTGTTGAAGTTCCAAACACCTTGCAGGCCCTTAATACACTGGCTATACAGATCGACGAGCAGCTCCATGAGCGGTGGTCAGATAGATCTGCCCAGCAGCAGCATCCATTGTGAGTGATGCCGAGGATCTCAGCTCACGCTTATCCCGCCAGCTCTGCTCCAGTCCAGCCTGCTCCAGTCATTCCTGCAGCTGAAGCACTGGAACCAATGCAACTTGGCCTAGTACGCCCCCTCTGTCTCCTGAAGAACGCATGCACCGATGACAGAGCAACTTCTGCCTCTACTGTGGGGGGTATGGGCCATTATGTGCGCACCTGCCCAACTAAGACATGGAAGTGGCGAACGATCTCCTCTGTCAATCACTTCCCTTCATCCATCAGTGCCACTCACCTTACCCTTCTTCTTCTCATTCCAGTTGCTGAAAAGGGAAGTACTAGTCACTGCAATCGTTGACTCTGGGGCTTGCAGTTGTTTTATTGATCTAACTTTTGCCACACAACAACACATCCCTTTAGGACCCAAGGCACTAGGATTCTCTGTCTACCTGGATGATGGGTCAAGTATCAAGTCCGGACCCGTAACCCAAGAGACTTTCCCTCTACCCGTATTGCATTAGGAGATTCTCAGCCTTGACGCTATAGTGTCCCCATTATTCCTGTCATTCTGGGCCTACCTTGGCTGCGGGTGCACAATCCCCAAGTTGATTGAGCAACAGGAAAGATCCACTTCCACTCAGCTTACTACCCGGAACATTGCCTACCAGAACCCTCAGTTCCTCCCGCTACGTCATTTTGCATGAACTTTGAGTCTGCGGTACAACAAGCCGTACTTGAACCTTACCATGACTCCTGGATGTTTTTAGTAAACGAGGAGCTGATATTCTTTCCCCGCATAGGACATACAACTGCTCGATTGAACTCATTCCAGGGGCTGAAATTCCTTTTGGCAGGATCTTTCCCCTCGCTGAGCGAGAACAGGAAGCACTAAAAGATTATATTCAGGAAAACCTAAAGAAGAGGTTCATTCGACCCTCTACTTCCCCAGCAGGTGCAGGAATATTCTTTAAGAAAAATGAGGGGAATAACTGTGCTACGGTGAAATACATAAACAATAACAATTATAGCCGCGATTCATCTATGTAACACAAACACAGTGAAATTAAATGAGAGAAAAAGGGGGGGTTGAATCACGCTAAAATAGATTGGTGATCATACACATCATCACCAAACCAAATATTTAGAACTAAGTGAAGAGTTCCCCTTTAGTGTATACATAATATACAAAACACATGTCAAATGAATAATCAATCCAAAAATAAAATGTTCAAAGTGATAATAAAAAGTCCATGTATAAAAAATAAATCACCCAAGTGATATAAAAGTATCTTAAAAAAGTTCCAAAAAACATAAATTCTTGCTGTGAGAAGAAAAAAACGTGCTTGCTCCACCACCGTGAAATCAGACTGACCGCTTACCAGAAACTCATGATCCCCCGTTACAGAGGATCAAAGAAAGCTGTTTGTTAATACTGCTTCGACCCACGACCAATGGATCAGAAACTTATACCGAGATGGGACATCAAAGACTGCAGGGTCAGGCTAAAGGTGTTCACACTGACAGGTACTCAGACATCAGCCCACAGCATTGCAGATATGGTTGCTCTGCCCTATGCGGCATTTCGTGATAGAGTCACATCATCCAGGGGCACAGGCGGCGCATCTCGTCACCTCCCCTTATAGTACTAAGAGCCTGACCAAGCCTCGCTTTGAATGCCACTCCATCGGCAGACTTGCACAAAAAATTCAAAAGTCCCAAGCGCTGATTGGTGCCTCACTAAACCAAGCCTCACTGTGAATGCCGAATCATCAGCGAGCCTACCCAGGTCAAATAATCCCAAACACTGAGTGGTGTCAGGTGGGCAAGTGTGTGCACAATCACTGGAGAAAGAATTAATCATGAATTGCAATAAACCGCTGGCTGGAAGGGAGTATGAGGTCAGGTATCATAAAATGTAGGCAATAAAATGTCAACAAAATACTAAAATTATCAAGTCAACCAGTGCGATCTGTGTCACAGACCAGACATAAATTGACTTGAGCATAAGGGGACATTCTAAAGATAAAATAAACAAAGGCCACCATGGCCGGTGGCCATATAAAAAATTGCAAAAAGATATATAAATGAAAATAGAAATAAAATGAACTATAGGTAATAGAACTGTGTATCCTTACGAACACACAGAAGTCATACCTATATTGTATAAATAAAATAAAGGCAAAAAAGCCTCAAAGTAATCCTAAACAAATAGGACCCATCTAGCAGCACGGTCCATGTCACAGACAGGAACCGGCTTATAAAAGACATAAGGAGACATGTCAATAAAAAGCACTGTGGCCACCTAGTGGCCATATTCAAATTGGCACAGCACTATAGAGCCATGTCAGAAAACTAATCCCAATGGATATATTAAATCAAATGGAACCAATAAACCTAATCGTGACTGTAATAGGACCATAGTCCCACAAATTCGTCTTGCGAACACACAGAAGTCATATCTATATTGTAAAATAAAATCAAGACATGTCTCCCTATGTCTTTTATAAGCTGGTTCCTGTCTGTGACAGGGACCGTGCTGCTAGATGGGACCTATTTGTTTAGGATTACTTTGAGGCTTTTTTGCCTTTATTTTATTTATACAATATAGGTATGACTTCTGTGTGTTCGTAAGGATAGATACACAGCTCTATTACCTATAGTTAGTTTTATTTCTATTTTCATTTATATATCTTTTTGTAATTTTTATATGGCCACCGGGTGGCCTTTGTTTATTTTACCTTTGGAATGTCCCCTTATGCTCAAGTCAATTTATGTCCAGTCTGTGACACGGATCGCACTGGTTGACTTGATCATTTTTGTATTTTGTTGACATTTTATTGCTTTTTTTCCATATGAGTTCTATGGTTCCCAGATACCTGACCTCATACTCCCTTCCAGCCAACGGTTTATTGCAATTCATGATTAATTCTTTCTCCAGTGATTGTACACACACTTGCGCACCTGACACCACTCAGTGTTTGGGATTATTTGACCTGGGTAGGCTCGCTGATGATTCGGCATTCACAGTGAGGCTTGGTTTAGTGAGGCACCAATCAGCGCTTGGGACTTTTCAATTTTTGTGCAAGTCTGCCGATGGAGTGGAATTCAAAGCGAGGCTTGGTCAGGCTCTTAGTACTATAAGGGGAGGTGACGAGACGCACCGCCCGTGCCCCTGGATGATGTGACTCTATCACGAAACGCCGCGTAGGGCAGAGCAACGTGTTCTCGTCACCTCCCATTGCTGCTGTTGTTTCCAGTAGGATGGGCTGTCTGTGAGCTTCCGGCTGGCGCTCCAGACTACACTACATGCCTACTATTGTCTACTAACATGTGAGTTTAACCTTTTACTTATCCAATAAAGTCAATGATTTTACACTATATGGAGCCTTTTTTTCTTTCTATGACCATATCTGCAATGCTGTGGGCTGATGTCTGAGTACCTGTCAGTGTGAACACCTTTAGCCTGACCCTGCAGTCTTTGATGTCCCATCTCGGTATAAGTTTCTGATCCATTGGTCGTGGTTCGAAGCAGTATTAACAAACAGCTTTCTCTGATCCTCTATAACGGGGGATCATGAGTTTCTGGTAAGCGGCCAGTCTGATTTCACGGTGGTGGAACAAGCACGTTTTTTTCTTCTCACAGCAAGAATTTATGTGTTTTGGAACTTTTTTAAGATACTTTTATATCACTTAGGTGATTTATTTTTTATACATGGACTTTTTATTATCAGTTTGAACATTTTATTTTTGGATTGATTATTCATTTGACATGTGTTTTGTATATTATGTATACACTAAAGGGGAACTCTTCACTTAGTTCTAAATGTTTGGTTTGGTGATGATGTGTATGATCACCAATCTGTTTTAGCGCGATTCAACCCCCCCTTTTTTTCTTATTTAATTTCACTGTGTTTGTGTTACATAGATAAATCGCGGCTATAATTGTTATTGTTTATGTATTTCACCGTAGCGCAGTTATTCCCTTCATTTTTCTTATCACGTTTTGAACACATTAATTGCAGCTTGGTGACTAGCTCATACCAGTATGGATATTTTCGAATTCTGGGCAAAAAGAGTGGTAGACACTTCAGGGTTTTTTGATTCCACTCCATTATCTTTAGACTCAGGAATTAGTGGTTTCTTTATGAGACTGAAAAATCTGACAACATCGGAGACACACACCCAATGGGACATTGCCTTCCTTGAAACGTACATCAGGGAAGCCATGGTCCCGAGAAGTCTGAGATGGGAGGTCCCCCCTCAGAAGGGTGACCCAGACTTGGAGGGTTGGTTCAAACATTTCAATGACTCAGGAATTGGCCTTCTACGTTTCCTCATTCAGAGAAAGAGAGACAAACTCTTTTGTCTGGATGGGGAAATCAAGACCCTCAAGGACCAATTAGCCCCTCATACTGATAGTGAAGAATATAAGGAACAATCCAAGGGTCTCTTAAAAATATTGGAGAAGGAAGACAGGGATCAAAAAGGCAAAAAGAGAAAGAAATATACCAGAGACAAGCAAGATTACCAGTCTGGGTTTGTGTTTATCTGGCAAAAAAAACTTGCCTCACTTGAGGAAGAAAACAGGAGGATGGACACACAATCACAAGATCCTGTTCCTCCCAGTGCTACGCCTGTTCCACCTCAGGAGAGACAAGCGACTCAGCACACACCCAGGAGGGATGTCCGTCCTAAGGCCATGGGGAAAAAATCTAAAGGTCATAAATATAGATTGAATCATGGCCCTGGGGTATTCCCTCTAGGGCACTACCGGGGAATTCTAGATATGATTACCATGGGGATTCAAACCCTGGTCTTTATGCACAATCATATGATACCCCCCCACTAATTGGGGAAACTCATCATGGAGTCCTAACCCTCTTAATTACAATATGAGACCCAACCAGCTCCCTTATGGTCCCTCTTCTGATGGTTACGCAAATTCGGTCCCGTTGCAAAATCGGTTCTATCCTCTGTCCGATCTGGATACCGCCAGACACCGGAGAACTAATACCGATGGTTACAGACAGAATTACCCTATGAGGAACCAGAGTACTCATTATCCTGTAGATTCCCAAAGGGATTGTATATATTCTGGTCCACCACAATACCCTGGTCCCTCCGATGGCAGAAACAATCAAAATTGGGGTTTTCCCAGGGATTCACGGACAGCCAAACACCCCGTAGAACGAAAAGAGGAGTCAGAGGGGGATGGCGGGTCCAGGCATCCAAAAAGAAAAAGGACCTAGGAACTGGCATTTTCAATTTATCCAAACAGACTCTAACTGATCCCGAGAAGAGACTGTTGGATAAAGGTTTGAAATTTGCTCCACCTAGGAGCTTGAGCAAGTTTCAAACCTATATGGATGTGCACAAATTCACTCGAAAGTTGCACATTAAATGTTATATGTTATCCAACCCTATGAATGGGGTGGGTAATGTAATGAGAGGAGAATACCAACATTCCAGCCTCTCTAATGCCTCTCTTTTCAATCCTCCTGGCCCCGTGGCTCCGGCCATTCGGGTATTCAGGGATGTTGTCCTCCGCGACCTTGAGCAGATCAGGGTTAAGAAGGCAAATTTGCATAAGGATCTACAAGTTGGTTTGGAATCCCTTTGTCATAACAAATCCCTTGTCATTAAACCAGCTGACACGGGTGGGGGGGATTGTAATCCTAGATCGTTGTGACTATCAGAGGGAAATGCATCGGTTGGTTGATGACACTGAGACACGGTATTACAAAGAGACCCTCTGGTCAGATATAAAAAGGAGCTTGAATCTATCGTAGAGGTTGGTTTCTGGAGAGGTATATTAAATGACAAGGAAAGACGATTTTTGGTCCCCAGTGCACCTCGCACTCCAGTCATTTACTACCTCCCGGAGGTCCATAAGGATCCTGTTTGCCCCCGGGACGTCCCATTGTGAGTGTTATAGATTCTATCATGTCCTGGGTGGGCAAATATATCAACCATTTTTTGCAACCTTTGGTCTCTAGGATACCTTCATTTATCAAGGACACCAAACATGTGATTAATTTGCTTTCCAACATTTCCCCTAAGGAGGGACTTTGGATGGTGACGGCCGATCTGTCTTCATTGTACACTATTATCCCTCACCACCTGGGTCTCCAAGCGGTGGAGCTGTTTCTCACCCTTGACTCTGGCTTACCTCCTGCACAAATTCATTTCATCATGGAACTTTTGTATTATGCCGCTAGCCATAATTATTTTTGGCTTGAGAACCAGTTTTACCGCCAAGATCGTGGTGTGGCCATGGGGGCAAAATATGCTCCGAGCTTGGTCAACCTTTTCATGGCCAAGTGGGAGGAGGAAGTCGTTGATGCACCCAGGAGATCGGAGGTGCTCCTGTGGGCCAGATACATTGACGACGTCCTCCTCCTGTGGGATGGTTGTGAATCGGAGCTACAGAAATTCATGACATCTCTAAACGATAATAACAGGGGTATTAGGTTCAATTTTGAGGCCAGTTGTGACACCAGCCACTTTCTGGATCTGAAGATCCAGATAGTGGAGGACCATTTTGTGACATCAACTCACTTCAAGGTGACCGACAGGAACTCTTACATCCCGGTGGATAGTTGTCATCACGAGCCTTGGCTCAGAGCTATCCCCCAGGGCCAATTTTTATTTCTGAGACGTAATTGCTCAGACATTACTACCTTTGATGAACAAGCAACCATTCTTATGGATAGGTTCATCGAGAAGGGATATGACCGGGCATCTCTGTCTCTGGCCATGAAAACGGCACGAGACAGAGACAGACTCTCACTTTTGTCTGATGTACCCCGACATAATGCTACTGCATCAGATGCTGTGCTGTTTATTACCACCTATTCGGTACAGCATCGCAATATTAAACAATTAATACAGAAACATTGGCATCTGCTGGGTAGTGACAGAGTTTTGAGCTCGATCTTACCAGTTAGACCTAGAGTGGTCTTTAGGGGGGTGGCCTCCCTTGGGAGTAAGGTAGCTCCCTCTGTCCAAGATCCTCCATGTGAGAATTGCAACTTTCTCCAAAACCTCACTGAATATTATAAATGTGGAAGATGCCAAGTTTGCTCTCTAAACGCCAATAGAACTAGGCGAATTACCCAGTTTACATCTACTAGCACTTTAAGATCATATGATATCAAACCCTTTATTACATGCACCTCGGTAGGGGTGGTCTATCTCTTACAGTGCTCCTGTGGGCTTCAGTATGTTCAGTATGTGGAGAGGATCAAAAGGGCATTGCCGGTTCGTCTAAACAAACATATAGGGAGTATTAAGAGAGGTTATGACAAGCACCCTGTGTCCAGACACTACGACCAGGTACATAACAGGGACCCCTCCAATACCCTGTTTGTGGGTATTGATAAGTACAAACCACATTGGCGAGGTAGCCAGTTGGTCAGGGAGATCTCTAAGAGTGAGATGTCCTGGATCCACAGGCTCAAAAGCTATGTACTACATGGCATAAATGTCGACGTGGATAATAATTCCTAAGGAGGGATACAACTTTTTGCCATTAACCAACATACATGAAGTATGCAGCCCAATTTCTAGGTACTTGGATGAGCTGCGTTTGAGAGATGGTATTGTATTTCGATGTTCAAACTGTGCCCTTGGTGAATTTTTTGAAGGCTTATGCTTTGACTTCCCATCCATCTAGACCACCTACATAACCCCATTAATGAGGTGGCGGGGTAAACATATCGTCCTTTATTATCTTTCTATGGCCCATCCGATTTTTCCTTAATAAAAAACTTAAAATAAGGATTCATTTAAAAATATCAATATTATTAATAAATATTGTTTATTTGTCTCTTGCCATCTATTCTTGGAATGTTTTTTCTAATAATATTTTCCTCAAGACGAATTTGTGGGACTATGGTCCTATTACAGTCACGATTAGGTTTATTGGTTCCATTTGATTTAATATATCCATTGGGATTAGTTTTCTGACATGGCTCTATAGTGCTGTGCCAATTTGAATATGGCCACTTGGTGGCCACAATGCTTTTTATTGACATGTCTCCTTATGTCTTTTATAAGCCGGTTCCAGTCTGTGACACGGACCGTGCTGCTAGATGGGACCTATTTGTTTAGGATTACTTTGAGGCTTTTTTGCCTTTATTTTATTTATACAATATAGATATGACTTCTGTGTGTTCGCAAGGATACACAGCTCTATTACCTATAGTTCATTTTATTTCTATTTTCATTTATATATCTTTTTGCAATTTTTAATATGGCCACCGGGTGGCCTTTGTTTATTTTATCTTTAGAATGTCCCCTTATGCTCAAGTCAATTTATGTCCGGTCTGTAACACGGATCGCACTGGTTGACTTGATAATTTTAGTATTTTGTTGACATTTTATTGCTTTTTTTGGGGTACCTATCTCCATATGAGTTCTATGGTTCCCAGATACCTGACCTCATACTCCCTTCCAGCCAGCGGTTTATTGCAATTCATGATTAATTCTTTCTCCAGTGATTGTGCACACACTTGCGCACCTGACACCACTCAGTGTTTGGGATTATTTGACCTGGGTAGGCTCGCTGATGATTCGGCATTCACAGTGAGGCTTGGTTTAGTGAAGCACCAATCAGCGCTTGCGACTTTTCAATTTTTTGTGCAAGTTTGCCGATGGAGTGGAATTCAAAGCGAGGCTTGGTCAGGCTCTTAGTACTATAAGGTGAGGTGATGAGATGCGCCGCCCGTGCCCCTGGATGATGTGACTCTATCACGAAATGAGGCGTAGGGCAGAGCGACGTGTTTTCGTCACCTCCCATTGCTGTTGTTGTTTCCAGTAGGACGGGCTGTCTGTGAGCTTCCGGCCGGCGCTCCAGACTACACTACATGCCTACTATTGTCTACTAACATGTGAGTTTAACCTTTTACTTATCCAATAAAGTCAATGATTTTACACTATATGGAGCCTTTTTTCCTTCTATGACCATATCTGCAATGCTGTGGGCTGATGTCTGAGTACCTGTCAGTGTGAACACCTTTAGCCTGACCCTGCAGTCTTTGATGTCCCATCTCGGTATAAGGTCTCTGATCCATTGATCGTGGTTCGAAGCAGTATTAACAGAAACAAACAGAAACAAACAGCTTTCTCTGATCCTCTGTAACGGGGGATCATGAGTTTCTGGTAAGCGGCCAGTCTGATTTCATGGTGGTGGAGCAAGCACGTTTTTTTCTTCTTACAGCAAGAATTTATGTTTTTTGGAACTTTTTTAAGATACTTTTATATCACTTGGGTGATTTATTTTTATACATGGACTTTTTATTATCACTTTGAACATTTTATTTTTGGATAGATTATTCATTTGACATGTGTTTTGTATATTATGTATACACTAAAGGGCAACTTTTCACTTAATTCTAAATATTTTGTTTGGGAATATTCCTTGTTGAAAAGAAATATCACTCCCTACGTCCTTGTGTGGATTATCGGGATCTCAACAAGATAACCATTAAAAATGGGTACCCTCTCCCCCTGGTACCTGATCTATTTCAGAGACTGAGATCGGCATTCGTTTTCACAAAATTGGATCTGTGGGGGGTCTACAACTTAGTCCACATCTGTCAAGGGGATGAGTTGAAGATGGCCTTTTGTGCAAGGTTTGGCCACTTTGAATATCTGGTGATGCCCTTTGGCCTTTGCAATGCCCCAGCGAACTTCCAGCATTTTGTCAACAATATTTCCCAGGACTTTCTGGACATTTTCATGATCGTGTACCTTGACAATATTCAGATTTTTTCAGTTTCTTTAGATGCTTATCGGGGCCACATCAGGAAGGTGCTGGGCCGGCTTTGCCAACATGGACTGTACGCTAAAGGTGAGAAATGTGAATTTGAACAGTGCAGCATCCAGTTACTAGGGTTGAGACATCCGAGACATAGGCCGCCTTTGACACTTTGAAAAACTGTTCACTTCGGCACCTGTCCTTAGATGTCCCGACCCATCTTTACCATATGTGCTAGAGGTAGAAACTTCAGAAGTCGCCATTGGAGCAGCCATTTCCCAGCGCCAAGGTCCTAAAAAACTGTTGCATCCAGTGGCTTTCTTTTCCCTCGAGCTTTATCCTGCAGAGAGGAACTACGACGTCAGAAACCGAGAATTGCTGGCCATAAAGGAAGCTCTGGAAGAGTGGAGATACCTCCTTGAGGGAGCAGCGCATCCCATACTGGTCTATACGGACCAAAAAAACTTGGAGAACCTCAGGACTGCTAAGCATTTAAAGCTGGTTCACATCACCTATTAGCCGTGCTTGAAGAATGTGAAACCGGATGCGCTGTCTCACATGTTCGATGAAGGTAATTTTTTACTCTTGCAGAACAACCTTCTCATTCAGATAAAGCACTCTTTGGCAGGCATTCCTAGACCTCCAGGGGTCACACTGACACTACAGGAAGGATTGCTGTGGAATAGAGACAAGGTATTTGTACATGAAAATGTACGCATAACCGTTTTAGGTCTGTGTCACGATCATCCCCTTGCAGGTCATTTCGTAGTCCACAAAACGCTTGATCTCCTGAAATGCACGTTCTAGTGGCTGGATCTAGAACACACCTGCAGAAGGTACCGGAACTCTTGTGTAATCTGCACCCGGAGCAAGAATGCAAAAAACCAAGCCTGGGGTTTACTCTGATCACTGCCAGTTCCTGACAAGCCATGGAATATGATCGCCATGGACTTTATCGTGAACTCCCGCCATCAGAAGGGTGCACAGCCATCTTTGTGGTGGTTGACTGCCTATTCAAGATGACCTACTTCCTAACACTGAAAGGTACACCTTCAGCCATGGAGACAGCCCGGGTGTTCGTCAAAGAGGTTGTGAAGCTTCATGGAGTCCCTACAAATATTGCCTCTGATCGAGGGATCCAGTTCACGTCCCACTTTTGGAAAGCTCTGTGTGAAACCCTCAAGATCCAAAAGTCCTTGTCCTCCACCTACCATCCTCAGACCAATTGGCAGACGAAGAGGACCAACCAGACGTTGGAGCAGTACATCTGATGCATTGTCTCTTTTGTCCAGGGTGACTGGGTATTGCTGCTGCCACTGGTGGAATTTGCCTACAACAATTCCAACCACTCTGCCACAGGTCAGTCTCTCTTCTTTTCTGCCTGACTTTGTTCCAGAGGCCACAGTCCCTGATGCCCAGGACACAGTGGAGTTCCTTCACCGCAATAGTAAGCTGCTGCAGGAAGCAATCACCAAAGAAACAAGCAGCGAACAAGAGGGCCTTTGACAGGAAAAAAAAGGGAAGAACTGATCCTCCACCCTGGAGACCAGGTATGGCTGGTGACTACAAATCCAAGGCTGGCATGTCTATCAAAAAAGCCGGCACCTAAATTTGTGGGACCATTCCCAGTTAAAAGAAAACTAAATTATGTTTCTTATGAACTGTTCTGCCGGAGTCTTTCAAGATCCATCCTGTCTTCCACGCCTCTCTCTTAAAACCCACAGTGTCTGATTCCTTTCCAGACAGAGTCACCAGACCACCGGAACCTGTGACCGTCAATGGTGAAGAGGAATACGATGTGGAGGCCATCGTGGACCGTAGGAGGAGGAGAGGAAATCAGGTACAATACCTAATAAAGTGGAAAGGCTATGGCCCAGAGGAGAACTCTTGGGAATCTGAACAGCATGTGCATGCTAGAGACTTAATCAGAGCCTTCTTCCGCAGCCACCCACACAAGAGAAATCAATTGGGCACCCGAAGGTTGCCCGTAAGAAGAGGGCAATGTCAGAGATCTTCCCAGTGCATGGATGTGCGCATGTGCGCGGGTGAGTGCGCATGGCCGCACACACCAGTGAGACTGGTGCCAAAGACTTCCTATTTAAACATCTCAGCTGCACAGATATTTTGCTGTCTGACCTGCATCTTGTACCTGTGAAATCCTTGTTCTTGTGTTTGACCCGGCTTGTTTGACTACATTTGCTGACCCCGGCTTGCCTTGTAACCATGCTTACCTTTCCTCTGCTTGATATCCTGTTGCCGAACCTTGCCTGCATCATGACTATTCTCTGCCTGTCATTATACCTGCTTGATCGTCTGTTACCGAACCCAGCTTGTCTGACCACGCATCCAGTATCTCCACATCTCTGCACATACCTGCTTCCTGTTCCTGCTTCCTGTCTGCATCAGCTGAGCTGACTGCAGTTAGCAGTAGTCCCAGATAGGTTTAAGGTATCCGCCATATAGTTCCTAATAAGGGTTTAACCCCTTGATCACCCCCAGTTAACCCTTTCACTCCCTGTCACTGTGGCATTAGTATAGTGTACAGAACTTTTTTCTGATCACTGTATTAGTGTCACGGGTTAGCTAGTTAGCATCAGTTAGGTGTCAGCGTCAGTTAGCTTCAATCCCAGACAGCATCAGATTTTAACCCTTTGATTGCCAGTGGCACTAACATACACACACACACCATACACCTCCCTTACCAGAATAGTGTTTGAATGGATCAATATTTTTGATCTGATCAGATCTATACTAGCGTCCCCAATGGTATAGTGTTCCCAAAAATGCGGCTTTAGCAGGATCAGCCCAGACACTTGCCAGCACCTGCGTATAGCCCCTCAGCCCAGCCCACCCAAGTTTTTGTAGCAATTTAAGCAGTCACTGTCACGAACAAAACACAGCGCACAAAACTGCAGTGTTATTGAGTCACGCCTGATCCATGCTAGCGCTAACAATTTTTTTGTAGCGATTTAAACAGTCGCTGACAACCAGGTGCTCTTTTACCTGTGAGTCGCACTAGCTGTACCTATAAATTTAGTGGCCAAAATGTCCAAATAGAGGTACACTACACGATACTGAGCATGACAGATGAGAGCGAAGGGGAAGCTTGACTGTCAGATTCAGGCTCAGTATACAAACCTGTAGAGAGCAGCGGCACCCTGACAGATAGCTCTGACGACGGAGTAGTGGTCCCTGCTAAGGTCAGGCGTACCCAACTCCGTTCTTCTGTTGCTGCAGTGCAACAACTCCATGGTTCTCCTATGCAGCAGAAAGCCAGTACTAGAGCCGCTCAACCTTCTGGTGAACTGGCAAGCACCAGCGGACTAATACATCCTGGTCATAGACAAACCAGCACTGCAGTAACACTTGGTGACGTGGCAAGTCCCATAAGTGCAGTTCAAGCTGGTGTGGTGGCTAGCACAAGTAGTGCCCCTCAGCCACCAAGAAGAAGACAAACACAGGCCCGTCGTGCCCATAATGCCCTTCCTGCTGCATTCACCAATCCTAATTGGGAACCCACTACTTCTGCAGCACCTGTACTTCCCCCATTCACATCCCCAACCAAATGCAGGTCAAGCTGGCAAGCACGAGTAGCGTCCCACTGCCACCAAGAAGAAGACAAAGACAGGCCCGTCGAGCCCATAGTGCCCTTCCTGCTGCATTCTTCAATCCTAATTTGGAACCCACCACTTCTGCAGCGCCCGTACTTTCCTCATTCACTGGCTAACCCGGAATTCAGGTGGAAACAGTGGATTTTAGTACCTTTGACTTTTACGAGCTATTTTTACGGAAGATCTGTACAGATCTATTGTGGACCAAAGCAATTTATACGATGGTAAATTTATCGCTGCAAATTCAAATTTGACCCTCACCAGAGAATTTGCCTGGAAACCTATAACGGTGCCTGAATTTAGGACCTTTCTGAGCTTATCCCTCCTCATGGGCATTACTAAAAAGGTTGAGTTGCGATCATATTGGTCCACTGACCCAATTCCCCATATGCCCGTGTTCTCTGCTTTCATGATCAGAACTAGATACGAGCAAATCTTGCGGTTCATGCACTTCAACGACAATGAACTCTGTCATCCTCGGGGTGACACTGAATATGATAGGCTCCACAAAATTTGGCCCCTCGTAAACCACTTCAACCAACAATTTGCAGCCTTGTTTATTCCCAATCAAGTTGTCTGCGTTGATAAGTCCCTGATTAAGTTTTCTGGCCGACTTGCTTTTAAACAGTTTCTCCCCAGAAAGCGTGCCAGATATGGGGTCAAGATGTATAAGCTCTGTGACAGGGTCACATGCTATAAATATAGTTTTCTGGTTTACAAGGGAAAAGATAGCAGCGTGGAGCCCTGTGACTACCCAGACTACATAGGGAGCAGTGGTAAGATTGTTTGGGACTTGGTGTCACCCCTTTTTTAGGAAAGGGGTACCACTTGTACGTGGACAATTATTACACAAGTGTGCAATTTTTTAGTCACCTTTTTGATTTTGGAATTGGCACATGTGACACCATGCGATCTAATCGCTGGGGCTCCCCCCAACGGCTTGTAGATTCCCAGCCTGCTTGAAGTGTAATAAATTGCTTGCAGTGAAGTGGAGGGACACACAGAATGTTTTTGTTCTGTCCTCCATGCAGAGATGACAGTACAAATTACAACAGCGACTAGTATTGTTGAGAAGCCCCTCTGTGTCCACAAATAAAACCTTAACATAGGTGAGGTGGACTTCAATGACCAGATGCCACCGTACTTAATTGCCCGTAAGGCCAGACACTGGTATAAAAAGGTGTCTGTATTCTTATTCCAATTGGCTCTGCTGAACACTTGTGTGCTATAAAAAGCATCAGGAACAACTGGATCCTTACTAAAATTTCAGAAAGAGATCATCACAGCCTATCTGTTTCCAGACGGTGCTGTGGCTCAACTTCCCATAATCCAAATGCAGTGAGCCGACTGCAGGGGAGGCATTTTCCCGATGTCCTCCGTGCTACCACTACCCAAAGAACACCCCAAAGAAGATGTTGTTTCTGTAGAAAATGCGGATATAGGCGTGACACACGCTTTTATTGTCCCTCCTGTCCTGCCAACCTGGTCTCTGCATCGGTGACTGTTTCCGTCGCTATCACACACTAGTGGAGTATTAGCATAGGGTACAGCATGGCACAGTCCAAGGGCACACTATCATACAGGAAAAAATTTCATAGAGAGCTTGGACTTTTTAGGCATGACAAAACAGTATAGAAAAATAAAAACTTTAATATAGAAAAACAGGTGAAACATACATTAAAATCCATGCTAATAGAACAGCCAGCGGTTAAAATATTGCAACTTTGACGTAAACCTCATGCACTACATGGAATAGAAAGAAATTTATTTCATGGTACAATAGATACCAGAGTGCGGTTATGATTAACACTACATGTTACGCGCCAAGCTTTTTCCTTTTTCTTTCTTTCAAGTGTTTTTATACCTTTAACCTTGCTATATTGAAAAATTATTTGTAAAATAGTTAATCAACCTAGTGCATTATTATTGTAGTATTGAGCATGTATTTTGTGGGCACGGCATGGACAGGTTATATGACCAAAATTCAGACCAATTGCAATGTTAACACAGAACAGAAAATGGACATCAATCAATATATGGCTAAAATGAAAAGACTACTCAAAAAGAAATCAAATCTTCATTGACATATAGATTTTTTGCAGAAATAAGTTTGTGAGAACATAAGTCCACTGGGACTCCGAGTACAGTTATATCCTTCCTTTCAGAATGCCTCTTCAGAGTTTAAATCAGCCTGGGAAAATATCTTAACACAATGCAGTATCGAGCTGATGAAGTTACTGATCACTCAGTATCAGTCTGAACTCAACAGTCTCAAACAAGATATTCTGATGTTGCATCCAACTTTTGATACTATTAAAAACCATACACAAAACGATGGCAGGAAATAAAGGACTATGTAACTATAATCACCAAAGATGTCATTTTTAAAAAACAAAATAAACTGTCCAAGGATAGACTGGCTTTCACAGAAGGCTTTGCCTATCATTGGCAACATCCTACCGAAGGTAGAGGCCCCAGGAACAATCATAGAATGCACACACTGATTTGTTAATGACCGATGATGATACTGAATCTGACTCTTCTACTTTCTCTTCAAAGCCACTTTCTAGAAAAGGCAACATAACTTTCTCCCACAGCGACCAGGGAGAACGTAAGGGGGATCATGGTGGTGGGTCTTTTACATCCTGTGCTAAGAAACATCCTCCCACTCTGGACACGACTTTGGCATATCAGAATCAAACACATGGTAACTCTCTTCGTAATGGTGCTGGGAAACAGTCACAGACAAAATATATAGGTGCCATAGCTATGCAAGCTCTATAAATTTTGAACACTCAATCATATACTTCAAATCTATCTCAACTACCTCTCACTCAAAACACCTCATTGGCAGAGTGTAATGCATCTGGCCCTTCACTTGCTGTACCTTCTGATGATTCTCAATTATTGTTACACAATGCACAGCATAATATACCACCGACTACACAACTACAAATGTTCAAGAAACAAAGTACAATAGATTCACTTATTACCCAACCGGCAACTCCACACACAAATTTTCAGTCACCTGTGAACAATCTACCGCCCAGGTCTAGAGGTGATCAATCTCCACTCCATATCAGTTCACTAGACAGGAGTTAGATGTATTACAGTTTGAATATAGACAAATATGAAGCCATAAAAGATGTCTATATGTTCACGCGAAACCTCACTTACAAATTTAAGTTTGACAAAGACCATCTTCGATCCAAACAAGATAGGCAATTGTCCGAGAGGATTAAACATTACACCATGGAGGACTTTTGAGCCCTCCATGATCTAATGCTTTTATTGGAGGACAATGACGAGTCAGACACGTTTTTAACCATGCGAGTGAGATATCCTCAACGCTTGCTACGTCTACATTGCTAAATTAAAATTGAAATCTCAAAGATTCCCTGACCTCATGACTAATCCAAATGTGTGGGCTTTTCTATTGAGTACAGTCAATGACAAAAAACGTATGATAATTACCCCCAGACATAGCAATCTAACACGGTCACAACTACAGGCCATTCAAAAATTACAAAACTTTCCTGATCTAGAGATCAAAGCATCTGATAAGGGGGGTAACATCGTTTTGATGACTAAAGCCAATTATGTAAAGATGTGCCTGAACATATTATGTAACAAAGATTGGTATTTATGCATTTCTGTGTCCCAGACGTCTAAGTTTAAGATTGAATACTTGTCTATTATCAATGCTGCTTATTAGAAGGGATGATTTGATCAGGATCTTTATAACTATCTTAATGTACACACTTCAAGAGAGGCAACATTTTATGCATTGCCACAAGAACCCTTTACTACCCCCGGGAGACCTATAGTGTGGGGAATTGGTTCGGTGACAGAAAACGCTAGTCGACTGGTCGATTCTATACTTATACCCCATGTGTTGGGCCTACCTTCATACACCAAAGACACACTAGACCTTCTTAAACAAATTGAGGGATTGGTCATCCCTCCCGATGCCCTGCTTGTGACTTTGGATGTTGAGGCCTTGTACTCTAGCATCCCCTACGAGCAGGGCATTGGGATGGTCCATACCTTTCTCCATGAGCAAGATCACCACCAAAGGGATTACTGTGAAGTTATATTGGACCTCCTTTGCTTCATTTTGACCCGCAATTGGTTTGGATTTAAAGAGTCCCACTACCTCCAGGTGCAGGGGGTGGCTATGGGCACATGCTGTGAATCGGCCTATGCCAACCTGTACATGGGGGTGTGGGAACATGATCTTTTCTCTGACAAATCGTTACTACCATTTACCAATCATGCATTATGTTGGATGCATTACTGTTCCTGTGCAGTGGTGGGTGGATACTTTTGAGGGGCTTAGTGTATTGCAGTATTTTGATGGCTGCTATTGTCTCTGTGGCTATTACTAAGGATGAGCTGAACACCCCCCGGTTCGGTTCGCACCAGAACATGCGAACAGGCAAAAAACTTTGGACGGACACACGAACACCATTAAAGTCTATAGGACACGAACATGAAAAAAGTTATTGTCATAATAAGTGTTTGGGGACCTGGGTCCTGCCCTAGGGGACATGTATCAATGCAAACATTTTTCTTTAAAACAATCTTTTTTTGGGAGAAGTGATTGTTTTAATACTTAAAGTGAAACAATAATAAATGAAATATTCCTTTAAATATCATGCCTGGGGGGCTCCGGGGTGTCTAAAGTGGCGCCCCCCCAAACACTTTTTATGACAATAACTTGCATATATTCATGCTAGTGTCCAATAGACTTTAACGGTGTTCCGTGGCTTTTGAATTTCCCCCGAACACCGCATAATGTTCGTTGTTCGCCGAACGGCTGAACAGCCACAGTTTGGCCCGAACTTATGCTCGGGCCAAACTGTTCGCCCATCCCTAGCTTTTACATTTGCCCCTTTGAAAATCTTCTTTTCTTTTTTCTTCTTACATAACCTAGTGCTCTGCTTGTTTGTTTGGGGGTTCTTTTGTTTGGCAATTTATGGTGCCCTTTTCTATCATCTGTAACCACTACAATGTGAAGATTGTGGGAGTGATTCCCTCCTCTCCCATCTACTGTGGCTTCTTATCACCCCCCTCTCATATCTGTTATGCACTTTGGAGCTAGGTAAGTTCTACCTGTTGGGCTCATACAGACTGTTTTAATGATTCCCTATAGTCATTTTACAATATCTTTTGTTTGCCCTTGTCATAATTTTTTATAGATCCACTTGATATCAATTATACTCTCTGAAGGAATTATTTGACTCTTCAGCAGCCACCCTGGTTTTTTGTTTTTAGCTGCATTACATATCTTCTTACTATACAGTAAGTGTATTTTAGATAAAAAAAAAGTTTTGATTATTATATATATGCACAATTATGTTATACACGCTATCTGCAGCTAATACATTGGGTATTATTTGGTTGTCCCCGAGGGGATCACTCTTATACATTTGTCTAATAGGCAAATTTAGCTTCGCCTTTTTGATCTATATATGATGTTACAACATTAGGACTATGTTATGCCCGCCCCCATAGTTGTTTTCGTTGCCTTTTCCATTTGTTTGAGTATCTCATATTTGACCACTTTAGGGTGAGAGAAATGGAATGTTTTATATATATGTTGTGTACATTATATGTGTAAGTTGTATATATATTTATGATTTTTCATTGATAAAAACGGCATGGGAATTCCCCACAGGGGAACCCCAAACCAAAATTTAAAAAAAAATGACGTGAGGGGTCCCCCTAAATTCCATACCAGGCCCTTCAGGTCTGGTATGGATATGGGGGATGAGAGAGCACCCCCCCCTCCTGAACCGTACCAGGCCACATGCCCTCAACATTGGGAGGGTGCTTTGGGGTAGCCCCCAAAACACCTTGTCCCCATGTTGATGGGGAATAGGGCCTCATTCCCACAACACTTGCCCAGTGGTTGTGGGGGTCTGCGGGCGGGGGGCTTATCGGAATCTGGAAGCCCCCTTTAACAAGGGGACCCCCAGATCCCGGCCCTCCCCCCTGTGTGAAATGGTAAGGGGGTACAAAAGTACCCCTACCATTTCACAAAAAAAGTGTCAAAAACTTTAAAAATGACAAGAGACAGTTTTTGACAATTCCTTTATTTAAATTCTTCTTCTATCTTCTTTCTTCTATCTTCTTTCTTCTATCTTCTATCTTCTATCTTACTTCGGTTTCTTCCTCCATCTTCTTCTTCTGGTTCTTCCTCCCTTGTTCTCGTCCGGCATCTTCCTCCACAGCGTCTTCTTCCCTTCGTCTTCTAGGCCGCTCTGCATCCAGCATGATGGGAGGCTCCCACTGTGTGACGCTTCTCTTCTTCTGACGGTTCTTAAATAACGGAGGGCGGGGCCACTCAGTGACCCCTCCCTCCTCTGACGCACGGGGACTTGACAGGAACTTCCCTGTGGCATTCCCTGTGATTTCAGAGGGGGTGGGGTTACGTAACGGGTGACCCCGCCCCCTCGGACATCATGGGGAATGCCACAGGGAAGTCCCCATCAAGTCCCCGTGCGTCAGAGGGGGTGGGGTCACCGGGTGGCCCCGCCCCCCATTATTTAAGAACCGTCTGAAGAGGAGAAGCTTCACACAGCGGGAGCCTCCCATCATGCTGGATGCGGAGAGGCCCAGAAGATGAAGGGAAGAAGACGCCACAGAGAAAGATGCTGGACGAGAACACCAGAGGAAGAACCAGAAGAACCAGAAGAAGAAGAAGATGGAGGAAGAGACCGAAGGAAGATAGAAGATAGAAGGTAGAAGATAGAAGATAGAAGATGGAAGATAGAAGATAGAAGATAGAAGAAAGAAGATAGAAGAAAAGATAGAAGAAAACTCATGTTCGACTCGAACTTTGGCTGTTCGCTAGTTCTCCAAACTCGAAGCTAATCCCTAATTGCAACATTTTAACCACTGGCTGTTCTATTAGCGTGGATTTTAATGTATGTTTCCCCTGTTTTTCTATATTAAAGTTATTATTTTTCTATATTATGTTTTGTCGTGCCTAAAAAGTCCAAGCTCTCTATACAATTTTTTCCTTCAATTCCAATAGGACGTGGCACTTTCTACTATAATGGAGTATCCACAGTACCACTCTGTGATAATACATAATTTGTTTAAACACTATCGCACAGGTCTCGAAAGATGAGATGGCCATGATATTTTGAGAGACCCTAAGCTGGAACGATTATAGTTACAATAAAAGTGTAAAAAAAAAAATAAAAAAGCCAAAAATAGTTGTAATTTTAATTTTCTTCTCTCTCTAGTGTTCTGCTCTGTTTTATTGGTTTATTTTATGCTTAACTGTAATGTTTTATTTTTACTGTGTTTTATCGTGTTTGCTTTGCAGATATGTCATTCTACTGTTATACTGTACTGTTACTGTGTTTTATTGTTAACCATTATTTGCTTTGCAGGTACGTAATTGTGCTGCAGCACATATTTGCTTATTTTGTCAGCAACAGGGTTTACTCTCACAATACATAAATCCGTGACTCCAGCAATATAGGAGGTGATTTCACCACCACAGTTAAAAAAAGAGCATATATGCCGAAGAGGGGGGCTGGGGTGGACATTAGGGGCGGATTGCCCCTATGCTTCGACATATTTTTTTACTCTTTTTTTGGCACAGATTACAAATAAAAAAAGTTGTTTTATTGAGTTAATGTTTTATTGAAACTGTGATTTATTGTTACCATTGTTTGCTTTGCAGGTACGCCATTCAGTTGCAGCACTGATTTATTTATTTTGACAGCAACAGGGTTTGCTCTCATGATACGTAAATCAGTGATGACTCCAGCGCTGTAAGAGGTGATTTCACCACCAAAGTTTAAAAAAGAGCATATTTGCCGAAGCATAGGGGCCGGGGTGGACATAGGGGCGGATTGCTCCTATGCTTCGGCATATATTTTTATTTACTTTTCTTGGCAGAGATTTCTTCATCCACATTGATCAATGTTAATGGAGGAATCTGTTAGGTTCTCTTTTTTCATTTAACCCACTGGCTGCATGAAAAAAAAAAAAATTACAATATATGCCCAACAAGGACCAGCGACGTACTGGTATACATTAATTGAATTGAAAAACTCGATAGTGCACTGATGTTTTAAACAATTGTTTTCACTAAAGCAAAGATCCCCATCTGGGGTACTCACATATATCAGGTGCGTCAGTGCACCATTCTATGATAAACATGTAGCAGATTATACCAGGGTGGTATCGGGATGATACGAGCGTCCTCCTTAGCTTACAAGATGTCTTGTTGTGCCGTTCTGACCCCTCCACAACTAGTGTCGGTACAGGGATATCGTATCTGCCTCAGGGGGAAATATAATTGGACGGTGGATTTGTCAATCTTTAAATAGTGTCGGTGGCCATTTTGTTGGAGACCGAAGACACTACTTTTTTGTCTATAGTTTCACTATATCACTAGTTATAGTAATATACAGGAATCGTTAGTTAGATACAATTGATGGAAATGGATTGCCCTCATTCTGTTTATATCAACTCCATTTTGCCTGAGATCTACGGTGTCTTGTTAGACACATAATTGTAAGACGCAATTGGGATGAATACATTTAGAGAATCTAGAAGCTAGATCAAATCGCAGGACGGCATCGGAGGATTTTCGTATTGACCCATGTGACATAGCACATCCACATGAACATATGACAGTTACATATAAAATATTTAAAAAAATTACAAATTACAAATAAAAATAAAAATACCCAGCAGAAGACCTAATATGACTATACAGCCAGTACACAGATGCCAGCAATGAATACAGAAAACTAACAGCTTCATCATCCATCACTACTTTGAGTATAATCCTAACCATAACTAGCCAAAAAAAAAACAGAAACAATAGGGGAAAGATTGAATGTTAAAATTTAAAAAATATTGTAAAATATTATAACCTACTGCAGAGAAGTTTTTACAAAATGGTGATTAGTAATTTTTGAGACAAGTAATAAAACTGCAGAAATTATCAAAAATTTTTAATTTTTTTTTTTTTATATTTTTAGATTTTATTATTTATCACACTTGGAGAAATCTTATGGTCACATATGATCAAGAACAAGATAATGTACAGTATATAATCTATAATTTTATATGTTTGTATTTTTATATATTTATATCTTTATCGCACTTGGAGAAATATTCTGGTAACATATGATCAAGAACGAGATAACATATATAAAATATCTAAATTAGCACTATTTAAAATTAATTTAGTAAAAATAAGTGTTAATATGGAAGGAGGGGATGAACAGCTAATAATTACTTAGAAAACATTTTAGATAAAATTCTTTATTTAACCCGCCGGGTGCCAAAGAGCCTAAGTGGTGAATCCACCAGGATTCACGTTTGCTGATATCCCTTATGTAGTTCGAACCTCTCTAGTGGCGTTTGGGGGCCTCTATACCCCAAAATTCCATGCTGGCTGTACTTTCATTATGGACATCTCTAAAATGTATAGAATTTTGTAGAAAACCTTTCTTATGTTTCTGACATGTTCCTCCATGCGATCTCTCAGTGCCCTTATTGTTCTGCCAATGTAGATAAGATTGCATGGGCATTTCACAACATAGACTACACCCACCGTGTCACATGAGATAAAATCCCTGATTGTGTATATTTGTTTGGACTCAGGGTGGGGGAAGGTTTTTACTTTTCTAACATTATTAGGAACCCTTACACAGCTATAACAGCACCCGCAGCTCTTAAAGCCCATTATATCCCAGAACATCTTATGTTTGGGTGGGGGTGGTTCCACAACATTGTGAACCAGCTTGTCCCTTTGATTCGGTGCCCGTCTGTACACAGTTCTTGGTCTGGTACTGGTATGTTGCTGGACTTTGAGTGGTTATACCAGAATGATGCCTGTAGGTTTAGTTATCATCTTGGTATGTTTTTTTTCAGCCGGCGGTCAGATTTCATGTACAAGCAATCCTAGCACCTAATTAGCCACTAGACTGCTTTTACAAGCAATGGGAGGGAACGTCCCCCCCCCGCCGTCTTCCATGGTTTTCTCTGACTCTTCTGTCCCACCAGGGGACCCCAGAATGCAGCCGCTGGTTCCGCCAACTGACCATAGAGGTGATCGGAGACTAGAGCGGCTCCAATCATCTCTATAGCCTAAGAAACTGGAAGCTACGAGCATTTCATGACTTTGGTTTCGCCGGATATAAACAGCACCATTGGGAAATTGGGAAAGCATCTTATCACACCGATCTTGGTGTGGTCAGATGCTTTAAGAGCTGAGGAGAGATCTAGTCTAATAGACCCCGAATTTTTCAAAAAAGAGTACCTGTCACTACATATTGCTATCATAGGGGATGTTTACATTCCCTGTGATAACAATAAAAATTATAAAAAAAAAAAAAAAAAAAATTAAAGGGAAAGTGTAAAACAAAATAAACATACAAAGATAGGGGGAATGTATATCTACATATACTTGGACTTTGAATGAGGTGCACAAGTGGGGATAGTGCACCCTCATCCCTAATCTGAATACAAAAAAATAATAAAAAAAGTACGGGACTTTGAGTGAAGCAGGCTGAAACACAATATAGAAGTAAAGATTTATTAGCATAAGTGTCAAAATGTGTAACATTGTACATATAAGGTAAATGCACCCTAAAATAATGAGTATAATGAACTTGGAAAACATTACATACATATAACCGTAATGTAAAACATGAATGCCATAACAAGGAAGCAAATGTACATAGTACATAAGTGTGATGGAATAAACCTTGTGGTGTAAAAATAACTGTCCATAAAACCAAGGATGGAAATGAGGACTGCATCTTTTAAAGCTTGACGCGATAATCCGACTCATCAGGAGTGGAGTATCTGTAGATAATAAAAGATGGTCTAAATAAAAACCCATTTTATGGAATAAGTTATATGTAAAAATTGTTAAATAGATGCTCTAATCCACAAACTTACATCCCATTGAATGTTAAACCCGAGTGATACTGGTGTGCAAGTATTTGGGCAATAAATTGTGTTTTGTGCATTAAAATTAAAACATTTTTTTTTCCTAAAAAATTGCGTTTGAAAAATCACTTCACCAATACTTTGTGAAAAAAAAAATTGCAACACCCACCATGTTAATCTGTAGGGCCTCTGCTTTAAAATATATATAATGTTTGGGGGTTCAAAGTAATTTTCTAGCAAAAAAAAAAATTTATGTAAACAAAAAGTGTCAGAAATGATTTGGTGGTTCAAGTGGTTAGAGTGGGTGATGTGTGGCATAAGCTTCTAATGTTGGGCATAAAATGCCAGGACAGTTCAACCCCCCCCCCCAAATGACCCCTTTTTGGAAAGTAGACACCCCAAGTTATTTGCTGAAAGGCCTGTTGAGTCCATGGAATATTTTATATTTTACGACAAGTTTCGGGAAAATTACAATTTTTTTTCTCAAAGTTATCACTAAATGATATTTTGCTCACACATGGCATGATAATTTGTGAAATTACACCCCAAAATACATTCTGCTGCTTCTCCTGAGTATGTGGATACCACATTTGTGAGACTTTTTGGGAGCTTAGCTGCGTACCTGACCCAAAAACCAATCACCACCTTCAAGCTTTCTAAGGGAGTAAAATGGTGGTTTACTCCTCACTACCTATCACAGTTTCGGAGGCCATGAAATGTCAAGATAGCACAACCCCCCCGCCCCCCCAAAAGACCCAATTTTGGAAAGGAGATACCCCAAGGTATTTGATAAGAGGCATGGTAAGTATTTTGAAGCTCTCGTTTGTTTTGGAAAATGAAGAAAGAAAAGGAAAATTTATTTTTTTTTCTTTTTAAAATTTTCAAAACTTTGTCACAAAAAGCGAGATCTGTAAAATATCTAACATGCCTCTCAAGCAAATAGCTTTGGGGGTCTACTTTCCAAAATGGGGTCATTGGGGGTTGGCATTTCATGGCCTCCAAAACTGTGATAGGTAGTGAGGAGGGAAATACCACCATACCAGACCTGAAGGGTCTGGTATGGATTTTTGGGGGGACCCCTATGCCATTTCTTTTTTAATTTGGCACAGGGTTCCCCTTAATTTCCATATCAGACCGAAAGGGCCTGGTATGGATTTTAGGGGGACCCCTACGCAATTTTTTTTAAATTTTGATTCGGGGTTCCCCTTAATATTCATGCCAGACCCAAAGGGCCTAGTAATGGACTGGGGGGATCCCATGCTCTTTTTTTCAATGAGTTTTATCTATATTGCCGAGACCCGACAATTCATTACAGCCGCGATCAGTTTTGGGTTCAAGTTTTTATTGTATATAAAGTAATTTTCCAAACGGAAGATGAATACATTAACAAGACCAGATGCTCGACATCAGGCAATCTGGTTTAATAGAAAAGAAACATACATAGGCAGATCAGTACAATATTATGCGTTCTGTCCTCAATATGAAAATAATGTAGTATCTCAACAGCTTTCAGAACTTTTGCTATTAGTCTTATTAACAAAAATTCCCGAGATCTGGACGCCCCAACGGGATCATGCTGCGCCCAGATGTCAAAGAACTCAAAATAAACAGACAGATAATTTGAAAGTCAACAGCATATATACCTTGGTATTTTGTCCAGTCTGTTGGAAGTTGTGAGAAAATTGATACTAAAGAGCAGAATACTGTAGGTTATATGTCTTGGCTATAGATATCCCAAAAGGGTAGTATAAGAATAAAGAAAAGTGTTAGAATGACAGGAAGAGGAAAGAAAAGAGAGGGGGGTGGAGGAGCGGAAAGGAAGACTGGCAGGGTAGGTAAGAGAGGGGGGGAGAGGGGAGAAGGGGGGGAGGAAGGGGGACAGGAAGGGGGACAGCGAGCCTCATCCCAAGTCGGGACCTGTATTGCTAGGTTGTTTGTGTAGAGTTGGTAGGTTCTGTTGCTTGACTAGGAGCCTTTGTTTCTGTGAGTCTGCGTTTCAGCTTATCTGAAGTGGAGTAATGCCTCCAGATACTCCAAATGAAGGAGGCTGTCAGATGTAGACGCGTTAACCACGTTATGTTGGATGATGCGGTGTTTAATCTCGACGTGAAAGTACCATGTGTGCTGTTGACAAATTGTCGTGCTGTGGGCCAAGTGGCTCTATTATGATCGTCTATGATTTGAATTGAGCTGCCTTCAGGGAGGGCCAGGTTGTCAAATAGAGGAGTAAGGGGACTTGGTTCAGTGGAAAGTGAGTATCTTTCTTTTCTACGGTACCAGGTTAGTAGGGCATCTCTGGTCAGTGGAGACAGGTTAGTAAGAGATTTATGGGTCCGCTGATAACCCCATGGCAAAGCCCGGAGGTCAATTGAAGATGAGTCTTGTTCCACCAAAGTGGAGGCTTTAAGTATTGGGCGGGGCAACCACTCCAGGATACGGGAAACCACTGCTGCTGTGTAGTAGAGTTCAAAATCTGGAAGGCTTGTCCCACCTTTAGAAATGGGGGCACATAAAAGTTTGTGTTTCAGTCTGGGGTGGTTTCCCCTCCATACAAATCGTATGGCCATAGAACGAAGAGTGCGGAAGAAGGCGGCCAGTAAAGCAATTGGAAGGGCTTGAAATAAATACAATAATTTAGGGAGTATGTCCATTTTCAACACGTTCATGCGACCAAACCATGATATTTGCAGGTCCCCTCGACTTTCAGTGAGACGTCTGAGTTTTGTGAGAAGTGGACTGTAATTTAGGGCGTATATTTCCGAGGCACGACTTGGGATGGCTGTACCTAGGTATGAAATAGATTTTGTTTGCCATTGCAATGAGAAGTTGGCCTTAAGGGAGGAAAGGGTTGACTGTGTTAAGGATATGTTCGTGCTTCTGTTTTAGAGATATTCAGCTTATAATTACTGAGACCACTGAACCGCTTGATCTCAGCAAGTATGGATGGTATACTAATATGGGGGTTAGTCACGTAGAGAAGCAAGTCGTCTGCATAAAGTGAAAGTTTACATTGTGAGGACGGGGTCTGTATCCCTCGTATATCAGGGTTTGCTCTAATAGCTTGGGCTAGATGTTCAATTACTAAAGCAGATAGGAGAGGGGAGAGGGGACAGCCTTGTCTCGTGCCATTTGAGATAGTGAGATTCTCTGATTGGGTTCCATTACCTAAAATTGTGGCTGAGGGCTTAGAATATAGAGACATGATGTGAGCAAGCATTTTAGGTCTTAGTCCTATTTGGGAGAGAGTAGCTTGAAGAAAGGGCCAGCTAACCCTATCAAAAGCCTTCTCCGCATCACAGGAGAGAAGGCAGGTCGTTATATGGTTACGATGGGCATATGCCATGAGGTGGATGGTTTTGGTGGTATTGTCCCTGGCTTCACGGCCAGGGACAAAACCCACTTGATCTCTATGTATTAGATTTGGCAAAAGAGGTGAGATACGGTTCGCTAGGATCTTAGCATACAATTTAAGGTCTATATTTAGTAGGGATATCAGCCTATAATTAGAACATAGGGATGTATCCTTGCCTGGTTTTGGGATGACTACTATTTGGGCTTGTAATAAAGTAGTGGAGGGAGATAAGTTCTCATCTACGGCATTGAATGCTCTGGCCATCAGGGGGATAACAAAGGCGCGAACGTCTTGTAGAAGCGTGCGGAGAACCCATCTGGTCCTGGGCTTTTACCATTCGTTAAGTTTTTTATGGCAAATTGGAATTCAGAGTCAGTCAGGGGGGATTCTAAGTCCTCTGCTTCAGTGGCTGGAATATTTGGGAGTGCAGTTTCCTGAATGTACGAGGACAGTGTTTGATTCGGGGGGTCTGCTTGGAGTTTGGGTGACGGTGTCTGGGGCTTGAGGTTATATAAGGTGTCGTAGTATTGATGGAATTCTTCTACTATGGAAGAGTTATTTATTATTTTGCCTTTATTGGGAGAGTTGATACAGGGAATAGACTTCCGGGCCTGTTTGGGTTGAGGAGTCTGTGCGAGATGTCTGCCACACTGGTTTGCTTGTGAGTAATGGGCAAATCGCCCTTTATCTCTCGCTACCAGTGAGCGTTGTGCAAAGATTTGCAGGAGGTCTCTCCTAGCGTTAGTAAGTTCTAGTTGTATTTTTTCATCGGGGGATCATTTATGGTCCTCCTCTAAGGTGGCTATTAAGGCTCGTTTTAGCCTGGAGCCGTGTTGGATAAGTTTACCCCTAATGACGCATTTGAGGGCTTCCCATTTTATAAGTGGGTTGGTGTCATCACGGGCATGGTCTGCAACAAAGTGTTTGATGGTTTGTGTAATGTCCTGGGTGCATACCAAGTCCGAAAGCAGATTGTCATTTAATCTCCATGTGGCTCTCTTTTTTGTGTGGGTATGCTTCCCAAGCTCATAGGTATGGGGGCGTGATCAGACTACAAAGTGAGGCCTATCGAAGCGGTGGGGGAGAAATCTAGTAAGGATTGGGAAATGAAAATGTAGTCTAATCTACTGTAGTTGGAGTGTGCTGGGGAGTAATATGTGAAATCTTTAGTGGTGGGGTGTAGCATCCTCCAGACGTCCACTAGCGATAAGTCTGAAAGGAATGTACGTATTTTGGTCAGGGAAGCCGGGGAGATTGAGGACTTACCCATTGAGGTGTCAAGGCGTGGTATCAAGGCGGCATTGAGGTCTCCTCCCAGGATCATGTTGACCGTGCTAAATCTTTTCAGGCGAGTAGACACCATGGAGAGGAATTGCAGTTGATCCTGGTTTGGAGAGTAAACATTGATTATAGTATAGATCATGTTCATATATGAAAGTTTTAAAAAAAACATATCTCCCTAGTGGATCAATAAGGGTGTCTAGCACATCTGGTGTGAATGAAACATGGAATGCGATCGAAACCCCCTTAGATTTCGCTGAGGGGTTGGTGCTGTGGAACCAAGTGGGATATTGTTAATGGAGGAGATGCGGAATCGTGTCAGACCTAAAATGAGTCTCCTGAAGGAGTAGAATTTGGGTACGGTTTTTGTGAAAATGGTATAATATTTGCCTCCTTTTCTCTGGGGTGTTAAAACCCCTGCAGTTTAAAGAGGAGACTTTCAGGGGGGTTTGCACTGCCATGGGGAAGAGGATTTGATATTTAGGTATAATAAAACATGGGAGAGGCTCGCTGTCTCTGGGGGGGTGGGGGAAGGGTGACAAGAGGTATTAGAGAAACCTTCTTTGGTGTTGAGTTGTAAGATAAGTATAATGCCCCGTACACACGGTCAGATTTTCCGATGGAAAATGTCCGATCGGAGCGTGTTGTCGGAAATTACGACCGTGTGTGGGCTCCATCGGACATTTTCCATCGGATTTTCCGACACACAAAGTTGGAGAGCAGGAGATAAAATTTTCCGACAACAAAATCCGTTGTCGGAAATTCCGATCGTGTGTACACAAATCCGACGGACAAAGTGCCACGCATGCTCAGAATAAATAAAGAGATGAAAGCTATTGGCCACTGCCCCGTTTATAGTCCCGACGTACGTGTTTTACGTCACCGCGTTTAGAACGATCGGATTTTCCGACAACTTTGTGTGACCGTGTGTATGCAAGACAAGTTTGAGCCAATATCCGTTGGAAAAAATCCTAGGATTGATCCTAGGATGGAGAGAAAAACAGATAGAAAACAGAGGAAGAAAAACCTTGGCCTCAGAGGCTGCATAAGGAACATTGTGTTCTAAAGTTCAGCTAATGCCGCTACGGGCGCTGAAAACCCTATGAGGGGGGTAGTGGTCAGTCCACAGAGGGGCCCGCACACACGGGCTACTAATATAAAAAAAAAGGAAAAAATTGAAATACTTCTGTAACTTTAGCAACTCAGGACCCCGCAGAGTCGCATGCGCATCGCTAAACTATAATGAATTGTCCAGCTGGACAAAACCTATAGGTGAGATCCAATAATCTGACTGCCTGCAGGGTCAACAATGTAAAAATAACAGTACAACATAAAGAAATGAGGGACGGGGTAAGGAGAAGAGGGTCTGGGGGGGACCCAGAGTTAGGTAGGGAATCACAGCATTAGTTAGGGATCTCCATTAACTGAAAAAGCACCATGCTGCTAAGATCTTAAAACAAAACCTGTATATGAGAAGAACAAAATAAAAAAAAAAAAAAAAAAAAAAACATAATGTCCCAACGATACTGTAACTATAAAACCAGGGCCGCTTCATCGGCGTGGTGCCTGTGAAGGAAAGAAATGGTTAATCAGATGGTCTGCGGCAAGGGTTCATCCATCTGTTGTTTTGGGGAAATCAGACTTTGAGCGTTTGTTCTTCCTAGATTGTATTTGCCAGCTCGATGCGATCGGAAATCCAGGAGTCGCTGCATGGATTGGCCAATCCAGGATGTGGATCTGGGGTAGTGCGAAAGTCCCGAGGAACTTTGGGAGGTCACCCAGAGTGCGAAATGTAACCGACCGTCCTTCATGGGATGCAAAGAGGTTAAATGGGAAACCCCAGCGGTATTTAATATGGTTTTCCTGAAGAGCTCCTGTGAGGGGTTTCAGTGCACCTCGCATATCCAAGGTCAGCTTGGAGAGGTCTGATAATAAAGTCACAGCAGCATCATTAAAGTATATGGCGTCTTGGGTGCGAGCTGCACGCATAATAGCATCTTTAATCGCATAAAAGTGGATTCTGCAGATCACATCTCTGGGGTGTTCAAGGTTTGGGTTTTTAGGGCCGAGGGCTCTGTGTACACGATCAAGTTCTATGGGAGATTCTTTATCTTTTTGGAGCAGGTCATTGAATATGGGTATGACTGCAGGGGCCAGGTCTTTATTTTCCACAGATTCCGGGAGGCTGCATATACGTATATTGTTACGTTTGGCTCGGTTTTCTTGGTCATCCTGGTGATACATCAGTTGCTGTATCTGTAATTTGTGCTCCTGCAAGATGATTTCTACAGTTTGTTCCACATCTTCTAGCCTGCTTGTGACATCCTTGCGCAGTTCAGAGATCTCCTGTTTGTAAGAGCGTTCAAGTCTCTGTACACATGCCTCAAAATCATGTCTGGTGGGGAGATCTTTGATGTAAGCTTCCATGTCCCATCCACTAAAAGACCGGTGCGATGTTGGGGAATGACATGCAGAGCGCACCGATTCATTCTCTGAGTCTGGAGGGGATCTAGCACGCTGCCTGGTTGTCATATGTGGTGTGGAGCACTGTGATGTAGCTCCTTGTGAGGCCACATGTGTACCTGAGGAGCGGGTCGGCGCCATCTTGGATTTGGGGGGCCGTGCTGATTTTGTCCCAAATGTATAAAAAAGCGGTCGATTTCCCCCTCAGTTTGCGCGTCAGGGGTATGGTGTCCTTCTCCCCCACCTCTCTTCCCCATTACAGACCTGTCTGCAGAGTTCTGGAGTCGCTGAGAGCCTCTATAAGTCCAGGGTGTGCGGGAGCTCCTGAGAAGCACGTCTCACTCCTCCATGAGCTAGGCCACGCCCGCCGTGATCAGTTTTAAATGACAATTTTCCCTTTAATAATGTCATTTTGCTGTGGTACTGTTCTAAACAGGGGAAAAATGTGCCACTTTACACGCATACTATAGACACCCCCAGGCACGATATTTAGAGGAATATTTCATTTTTATTGTTTAGCTTTATGCATTAAAAAAAATCACTGCTCCCAAAAAAACGGCCGTTTTTAAAACATTTTTTTGCATTGATACATGTCTCCTGGGGCAGGACCCAGGTCCCCAAACACTTTTTATGAAAATAACTTGCATATAAGCCAGAATATAAAATATTCCATGGACTCAACATGCCTCTCAGCAAATGGGGGTGTCTACTTTCCAAAAACGGGGTAATTTGGGGGGCTTTTGTGCTATCTTGGCATTCCATGGCCTTCAAAACTGCAAAAGGTAGTGAGGAGTGAAATCTAAAATTTACGCCCTTAAAAATCCTGAAGGTGGTGATTGGTTTTCGGGTCCTGTACGCAGCTAGACTCCCAAAAAGTCTCACACATGAGTTTTCGTTTTTTGTCATTTTTCAATCACTTGTGACAAAAAAATAAAGTATACAATGGGCTCAAAATGCCTCTCAGCGACATTCCTTGCAGTGTCCACTTTCCAAAAAGAGGTAATTTGTATGGTTTTTGTACTGTAGTCATAAACTAAAAGCTGCAATGTATGACTAAAATTGAGTTCATTGGATTTTTTTAAAACAAAAAGTAGAAAATATATATTTTTTTCAAAATGTTCGGTCTTTTTTTTGTTTATAGCGCAAAAAATTTAAATTCCAGAGGTGATCAAATATCACCAAAAGAAAGCTCTATGTGTGGGAAAGCAGCGCAGCGGCAAATTGTAAAAAGTGCTCTGGTCATTAAGGGGGTAAATCCTGAAGTGGTTAATTACTTATTATTACACTAGTATCAAATAGGATGAAAGAAGGAATAATGGAATATTGACTTTGGTGGTCATTGGTCAGCATGTTGGTTGCTAGTATTAAGGTAGACTTTCCCCTTACCCCTTACCTTGGTGGCAGTTAAGAGGAAGGATGCCCCTTTTGTTCATGGTCAGTAGGAGGAAGCATGTCCCCTTACATTGGTAATCAGTAAAATGAAGGCTGTCCCTTTTAGTTTTTGGTCAGAAGAAGGAAGAATGCCCCCTTATGTTGGTAGTCTATAGGAGGAAGTATGCCCCCTTTAGTTGGTGGTCAGTAGGAGGGAGAATGCCCTCTTACATTGATGATCAGTGTAAGAGGAAGTTAGGCAAGATGGTTGTATTTATTTGGTCATTGGGAGAGCCAAAATGGGGAGAGATAAAAACAGTTCCCAAGCTGGTATGAATGGGAGACATACAGTTTTTACAGGTGAAAGCTGTCCCTCCACAAAGCACTGACATTACTTTTTTCAGCGTCACCAGCTTGGGATTTTTTTATACCTTGCTCCATTTTAGCTCTTTCAGTGACAACATCAGTATAACCATCTTGCCTATCATTCTCTCCCATTGCTAGCTACACAGTAAAACATTGTACAGTGAATGGTGGCATGTTCGGGTATTGTTGTGAATATTGTACTTCGATGATATGACCCAATTAAGTAATTTCATGGTAAGTGTGGTTTTAATATTTTGTATATTTAAGTGGTTTAACCTGCACTATCCAGTGTTCTCTGTTTTTATTGAAATTTTGTTTGCATGTATACATGGCCTTTAGATATTAGCAGAGTTTGCAAGCATACTGAAAGTAGCTTTAGCTCCAGTGAAGTGTGGTACATTTGAATATTTGATATAAAAATGCATACTTACCCCCCTTCCAGCCCACTTACCCCGCAAAAATCCAAACCCAAAAAGGCTAAAGAAGGTCTGCCCCCATGAAGAAGGATCTGGCCACCTTTGTTCTCTCATCATTTCAACTTTATGGGCTTGGTCCCTTTGGTATCCCCTGAATCTCCCTTAACCGGTTACTATCCCCTGCAACTAACTGAGCTTTCTCCAATGCACTAGGGAGGCCCCTTCCTACAATTCCCATACTTATGCCCCTTACCTGATCAGAATTCCTCAGTCATTTGAGCTGGACTACCCTATGAGGTATCCTACACTACTGATCCTGATCGGGCAACAGGGCCCAAAGTCTGTAACTTCTCTCAACAGCTTCAATGTGCCCTTTTTGTTTCTAGCTCCCCCTATCCTGCCTGACTTATTCATATTAGGACTCGTCAGTTTTACTCATCTTAGCTTATTGGTTTAATTACTGTCCAGCACATGTGTCTGTTCTTTATGACCACTGGGTTCTAGCTAATATTAAATTTTCTATTCCCCTCCTGCACCCTGACTCACCTACCCCCTTTTACCTTTTCCCCCTCCAGCCTCCTATCCCTCAACCCTCCTCTGCCCAGCTCCTTTCCCATATATTGCGTGTGCCTTGCCGAGGTTTCATATTGCTGTTCCATATTTGTTGGTGATGGTTCTGATGCTTCCTATTTGCTAGTAATTATTATCCTCCACAGGGGAGTGCTGCGGTTGGAGCGAAACTCTTGCACCTCCTGGACAGAATTTGCCCCCTTTTATAGGGGAGAACGTTTTTGTAATTGGGGGTACGGAGGGTACCTTCCCCTCCTACCTCTGGAGCTCTGACATGTTTTACTTTCACTCTGTCTGTTTACTCTACAGCTTTTCTTTTGTACTAACTTTTATCTTTTTTTCTAGTGACACGATTGACCCCCTACCCCGGCTTCCAGTACTGGCTCATTTCACTATTATCTTGGGCTCCCATCTGGCTTTGGGTGAGTGACGGCGACTCATTGGCACTCACTCTCAGACTGCTCCATGGCTGATCCCACTACATTAAACCCTTCCTTGCGCATTGTTTCGCACAATGTTCAAGGAATAAACTCTCCAGTCAAATGCCAAAAGATCTTCCAGTACTATCACAACCAAAAAATAGATTTGATTTCTCCAAGAAACTCACTTTCCCCGCACATACAATCCCTCACTCATTCACCCCAAATTCTCCAAATTTCATCCTGCTGGTGCGGAAAACAAAACTAAAGGAGTAGCAATATTTTTTTCCGCATAATTGCAAATTCTCACTAATCTCTGAATTCTCAAGATCTAGAATGAAGATTCCTGCTCGTCAAGGGTCTCAGTGACAACCAACTCTATTCCTTATTCATACTATGCACCAAATAGGAGTCAGGCTCAATTTTTCAAATCCATGTTTCGATCTCTAAACTCATTAACTGGGCGCAGTTATCTATGGACTCCAATATAGCTTTCAATACAGGGCTAGATAAAACTCACCCTCTGGGCAGAGGTCTTATCTGTCCTACCAGACAGAGTCTCAGTGTTGCAAAACAGATTTTCCAATCAATTTTTCATATCAATAACCAACAAAGCCTTATATTTATATTTTCTGGCGGTCCTCAGGGCAGAAAAGCAAAGGTAGCTGGAAATTGAATGCCTCTATCCTTAGTAACCCTGTTCATGCGTGTGAAATTTAAAATAATATTCAGGAATACTTTCTCCTGAATGATGTGGAAAACATCTCCCCAGCTACTTTGTGGGCAGCCCATAAAGTCACTATCAGGGGTAAGCTTATTTAGATTGCATTGAGACTGTGAAAGGCTCGATGGGCGGACAGCGAGAAGCTGAAACAAGAATTCCTACATCTATATAGACAGTAAAAATGTAATCCTACATCAGCGACAGTGGAAAAATTAGACGCCGCACATAGTCTTAAATTTAGCACTGACTGCCATTGCAGAAAAAAGCTTATGATGGAGTAATGCGTGCTTTTATCACCAGAGGGATAAGGCGGATTCCCTGCTAGCAGCCAGATTGACTCCTAAACAGAGGTCACGCACCCTACCAGAAAAATTAAACTCAGGGGTGGAAGTCTCTCACAGAACCCCCAATGGATTATGGAGGTGTTCTATGAATTCTACAGGAAACTGTGAAGCGTGGATAATGTAGTCTCAAACGCCCCAATAGATTCCTTTCTCAATTCAATTAAAATCCCTAAGCTCGAGGACCGCTATAGAGATAGGTTGGAATCACCAATTTCGGATGACCTCTGCCCTGGACCATACTACAAACACTTCGCCATCACTTTGCCTCCTTACTTGGCCCGTTTTTACAATGAGCTATGTAAAGGGTGCCAACCCAGTATTTAAACCTGGGCTTTATCTTGGAAATTTCCAAATCGGGGAAAGACCCCACCTTAGTTACCAATTACCGCCCTATATCTTTAATAAACAGTGATCTCAAAATTCTGACAAAGATCCTTGCAGACCGTATATCTACCTTCATTGGCTTCTATATTCACAAGGACCAAGTCAGTTTTATATCAGGGAGACAGAGCCCCTGGTATAAAACCCTCTGATAACCGATAAAAATCAGAAGAGTGAATAATATCATCTCTCTTCTGTGGTCGAGCTGGGACGGTGATCCCCCTCAAATGGGCTTTCTACTTTCTTTCGACCTCCAAAAAGGCATCTGATTCTGTGTACTTGTCCTGCCTCATACCAATTTTGCAATGCTGGGAATTTGGCCAAAGTTTCATGAATGTGATAGGGGCCCTCTACTCAAACCCCAAAGAGAAAATTTGACTGCAGGGATACTACTCAGAATCGTTCCCAATTTTCAGAGGCATAAGACAAGGTTGTCCCTTATTCCTAATTTTTACCATAGTCATTGATTCACTCGCTATTACAATCGGAGACCACCCGAATATACATGGAGTACAGTGTGGAATGCAAACTCACAAATGCGTCCTGTTTGCAGATGATATTCTGCTATTTATCACCTCCCAGCTAATCTCCCTACCCAACATATGTTTTGCTGGATAGTTTTGATGCAATCTCAAGCATAAAGGTAAATTTTTCTAAATCCATGGCATTAAATATAAATTTATCAGAACAGTTGCACGGTTAAAAGAAAACTTTAGATTTTCATGGATCGAATTGGCAATTCCCTATTTGGGGGTCAATCTGGCAGCTTCTGTAGACCATCTATATGAGGTGAACTATGCATCAAAAATTAGAAGAAGATTTGAAACAATAGGTCAAACTGGAGCTTTCTTGGTTAGGCAGAGTTAACACCTTGAAAATGACCCTGTTGCTGCGCATTATCTACCTGTTCAAATCTCTTCCCATCCCAATTCCTAAAGACCAAATGAGGCATTTTAAATCTAAACTTATCAATTTCATCTGGGGTGCAAAAGGACATGGAGTTGCCAGAGAAACCCTTTACCGAGCTAGGGATAAGGGTGGAGTAAGGTTACCAAACCTATTATGGTACTATCAAGCCGCCCAATTATGGTACTATCAAGCCGATCCAACTTTCAATTATATACTCTAGATCAGCTCACCCAGATTGGGAGCACATAGAACGGCAGGAGATCCCTAACTACACTTTAGACTTCCTAATATGGAGCCCCCCAAAAATAGACCTGCAATTGTAGCTCTGACACTTTCCCACTCCCTTGCACTGTGGGACTCACTTAAGACTAACTCACATTTGATTTCCGATTGGCATCCACTATTTCATCTTTTTCGTAATCCCCTTTTCCCTCGGGACTAGACATAAATGCCTTCAAATGGTGGTTAGACAAAGTGTTGTACAGAATTGGCCACTTTATTATTCCCACATTTCCACCAACTCTCGCATATTGCGTTAACAAATTAGAGATGCCCCCATCTGAAAAGTACAGACTTCGCCAAATTTCCCATTTTCTCCATAAATTATGGACCACAAAACCTAACCCACTTAGTCTCACTATTTATGAGCTTTGGTGTGGACAAGCCAGAGAGCAGGGGGGGGTCTCAGTGATCTATAAATCACTAGCGAAGGTGGATACAAAAACCCTCTATATGCTGGACTGGGAGAAGGACCTAGGATAAGAATGGAGCATAGAGGATTGGCACAGGGTCTCAGCCTCGGCCTTCAAGGGGATATTAAATGCAGCTCTGAAGTCTGATCTGATGGTATCTGGTTCCTTTCAAATTAGCCAAAAGGTATCCTTCATCCTCTCCTCTCTGCTTTAGGAATTGCGGTCACGTGGGATCCATGATGCATGTATGGTGGGATTGTCCCAAAATTAGGGGATTCTTGAATAAAATCTTTCATATGCTTCGTAAAGCCACGGGTCTCCCCATTCAGAAATCTCCCCACATAGCCCTACTTAACTTCCCAGTCTCCACTTCCCCTAAATTAGTTAGACGCCTCATTTTTTTCATCTTTATTGGGGCTAAATTAACTATTGCTTGAGCTTGGAAACAACCTTAAGTCTCCTTCAACCTGGTAAAAAGAAAGATCTCCTGGATCATGGCCCAGGAGAAAATATTAAGCACTTTAATGGATTCTACTAAGAAATGTGATGCTATCTGGGAGCCCTGGGCCCAATATATGCAGATATCTCTTGTTTTTTTACACCATTTTCACTTCCCCGACGGGGTGAGACTTATTCGGTCACTAATTTTCTTACCTGTAATCTTTTTTTTTTTTCCTCTTTGTTCTTTTTCTATGTTTCTTTCTCCCTCACTTGATTTTGTAGTTCTCCTCTCTTCTGATTTGATGTCTCTTTTGTGGGAACACATTTATTTTCCTGGTTGAACTCAGTATAGCTGGTATCTATATGAGCTGGAGTATCCTGACTCATTGGGGTATGGCTCTTGAGCTCCCCCTATAACACTTTCAGCATGCAACAGGTACCCCCTAGGGCAGTGGTTCTCAACTCCAGTCCTCAGGACCCACCAACAGGCCAGGTTTGCCTGATAGCTGAAATACATCACAGGTGATATCACTTGCTGCTCAGTGATTGGAGTATTCTAGTCTGCAACTCCCCAAGGTAATACTTAAAATCTGGCCTGTTGGTGGGTCCCGAGGACTGGAGTTGAGAACCACTGCCCTAGGGGGAGTTTATTTACATAATTTTATTGTTCTCTGCTTCACCCAGATTTTGAAGTGATTATAGCTTAATGAAAATGTATTACCTTAATGAGAAGGTTATTGTCCTGCCTATGGCTCTACTTAGAGGGTTCTGAGAGATGGGCATGATGTAATTGGATATTTCTAAGGCACACTCATGATGCACACTCAAGATCCCCCGACAAAACACTGTGCACAGGCTCTCATGCCCACCTCCCAGATCTTTTACACGCCTTTTGTCTTAGTAGCTGGAGTAACCATTACTGGACTTGCTTAGTCCCCGAGCAATATAATATATATCTCTCATTGTCGGCTGCGCATGCTGATATAATATTTTTTGATTTAACCGCTTGCTGACCAGCCGCCGTTGTTATACGGCGGTAGGTCGGCTCTCCTTTCTCATCTCTTCAGTGTTGTCACATGAAAAGATAGAATAAAATATTTACAAAAATGTGAGGGGTGTACTCACTTTTGTGAGATACTGTGTGTGTATATATACACTACCGTTCAAAAGTTTGGGGTCACATTGAAATGTCCTTATTTTTGAAGGAAAAGCACTGTACTTTTAAATGAAGCTAACTTTAAACTAGTCCTAACTTTAAACAAATATACTCTATACATTGCTAATGTGGTAAATGACTATTCTAACTGCAAATGTCTAGTTTTTGGTGCAATATCTACATAGGTGTATAGAGGCCCATTTCCAGCAACTATCACTCCAGTGTTCTAATGGTACAATGTGTTTGCTCATTGGCTCAGAAGGCTAATTGATGATTAGCAAACCCTTGTGCAATCATGTTCACACATCTAAAAACAGTCTAGCTCCTTCCAGAAGCTACAAAACTGACCTTCCTGTGAGCAGATTGAGTTTCTGGAGCATCACATTTGTGGGGTCAATTAAACGCTCAAAATGGCCAGAAAAAGAGAACTTTCATCTGAAACTCGACAGTCTATTCTTGTTCTTAGAAATGAAGGCTATTCCATGCGAGAAATTGCAAAGAAATTGAAGATTTCCTACAACGGTGTGTACTACTCCCTTCAGAGGACAGCACAAACAGGCTCTAACCAGAGTAGAAAAAGAAGTGGGAGGTCGCGTTGCACAACTAAGCAAGAAGATAAGCACATTAGAGTCTCTAGTTTGAGAAACAGACACCTCACAGGTCCCCAACTGGCATCTTCATTAAATAGTACCCACAAAACACCAGTGTCAACATCTACAGTGAAGAGGCGGCTGCGGGATTTTGGGCTTCAGGGCAGAGTGGCAAAGAAAAAGCCATATCTGAGACTGGCCAATAAAAGAAAAAGATTAAGATGGGCAAAAGAACACAGACATTGGACAGAGGAAGACTGGAAAAAAGTGTTGTGGACGGATGAATCCAAGTTTGAGGTGTTTGGATCACAAAGAAGAACGTTTGTGAGACGCAGAACAAATGAAAAGATGCTGGAAGAATGCCTGACGCCATCTGTTAAGCATGGTGGAGGTAATGTGATGGTCTGGGGTTGCTTTGGTGCTGGTAAGGTGGGAGCTTTGTACAGGGTAAAAGGGATTCTGAATAAGGAAGGCTATCACTCCATTTTGCAACGCCATGCCATACCCAGTGGACAGCGCTTGATTGGAGCCAATTTCATCCTACAACAGGACAATGACCCTAAACACACCTCCAAATTGTGCAAGAACTATTTACAGCAGAAGCAGGCAGCTGGTATTCTATCGGTAATGGAGTGCCCAGCACAGTCACCAGATCTGAACCCCATTGAGCTGTTGTGGGAGCAGCTTGACCGTATGGTACGCCAGAAGTGCCCATCCAACCAATCCAACTTGTGGGAGCTGCTTCTAGAAGCGTGGGGTGCAATTTCTCCAGCTTACCTCAATAAATTAACAGCTAGAATGCCAAAGGTGTGCAATGCTGTAATTGCTGCAAAAGGAGGATTCTTTGATGAAAGCAAAGTTTGATGTAAAAACAATGTTATTTCAAATACAAATCATTATTTCTAACCTTGTCAATGTCTTGACTCTATTTTCTATTCATTTCACAACGTATGGTGGTGAATAAGTGTGACTTTTCATGGAAAACACAAAATTGTTTGGGTGACCCCAAACTTTTGAACGGTAGTGTATATATATATATATATATATATATATATATATATATATATATATATATATATACAGCATATACACACACACACAGTAACACAATTTAAACACACAACACACAATAAGCACACACACAAAGTATACATACATCAACACAATAAACACACATGTATGCACATACACTAACACACATTAAACATGCATAATCACATTGTTACATAGTTGGTAGGGTTGAATAAAGTCATCAGTCCATCCAGTTCAACCTGTGTGGGCTTGTGTATGCATTTATGTCTCTAACATTTACCATATCCCTATATATTGGTTACGCCAAGTTTTTGAAATTTTCGACACTTTCCACTGACAGCACAGATTGTGGAAAGGAGTTCCACATCCTTACTGTTCTAACAATAAAAAAACTCATTTTAAGGTTAAACCTTTCTTGTCCAACTTCATTAAGTGATCACGTGTCCTCTTGAGCAACCTGAGACTGAACAGTCTTCTCCCTATGCTAGAATTATCATTTAGATATTTATACATTGCGATCCAGAGGCATAACTAGAACCTTCAGGGCCCGGGTGCAAGAAACCATAAAGGGCTCCCCTGACCCCTAGCTGGGGCTCCCCCCATGGTGGTGAACCACCAGAGCTCGGTTGCAAGTGCAACCTTTGGGACCCTGGTAGTTCCGCCACTGCTGTCAGTATTTTTGTATTTTAGTTATTTTATTTTTTACCATTTTATTTATTTTTTCACAATTGTATTTTTTAATTATTTTTTACAATGTTTAGGAGCCCCTTGAAGGGTGGGGGGCTTTGGTGAGATATCATATGTATATATTTGCAAGCACACCAAGGATCGTCAATTTCGTCCAAACATTTTTTTATTCAAGAATGATGTAGTGCAACTTTTCGGAGCCACGCAGGACCCCTTCGTCGGGCATGTGATAAGACATGCCTGACAAAGGGGTCCTGCGTGACTCAGAAACGTTGCACTACACTGTTTTGTTATGTGATATTTTTTGAATTAAAAAAAGTTTGGACGAAATTGACAATCCTTGGTGTGCTGGCGAATATCTACATATCGTACAAGTTCCAGTATCCAGCTGGCGGTCGCTACAGCACCCAGTACCTTAGGAGCTCATTCCAGGAATGTGTGTGATAGGAATGTGGACTGTGGGTGAGATATCAGATGTCTAAACAGATCTCTGATGTTTCATCTTTGAAACAGAGAAAGGAGATTGAGGACACAGCCATCAATCTCCATCTCTGCAGCCTCAGCTGCACAGAATGAATGGACAGGAATAGCTCTGTACAGAGGCTTGCTGTTCATTCACAAAATGAACCATAGTAAACACAGTTTACTATGCCTCAGCTATAAATGAACTGGGTCAGTGATCACTGCGGATCACTGACTCTATTCATTAAGACAAGGGAGAAGCTGATAAATTACACATTTACCGGCCCCTTTCCCACTCTCCATCCAGAAAGCATCTCCCGCATCAGCTGGCAGGAGAGGGGGGCAACACTGTGGGGGATGAGCGGGGCCAAGGAGTACACAGGAACTTGAGGCAGCTGCCGGTGGATAGCAGGGGGGCATATAGAGGTACCGATCCCCTTCATTTTCCTCCTGACGCAGCTGAAAGGCTCTATATGCCACCCTTCCTATCCAGGTGTACAGGGGGCTGCACAGGAATCCTGCAGCATGCCACTGTGACCCCTGCGACTCCTGTACATATGCCCCTGCTGGAGAGATGGGATAAGTGATAGTGTTGGGGGGGTGGGATGATTGGGAGTGCTGGGGGGGATGAGTGACAGTGCTGGGGGATGGGATGAGTGTCAGTGCTGGTGGGGGGATGGGATGAGTGTCAGTGCTGGGGGAGATGGGATAAGTGTCAGTGCTGGTGGGGGGTTAGATGAGTGTCAGTGCTGGTGGGGGGTGTGATGAGTGTCAGTGCTCATGGGGGGTGTGACGAGTGTCAGTACTGGTGGGGGGAAGGGATGAATGGCAGTGCTGGTGGGGGGTGGGATGAGTTTCAGTGCTGGGGGATGGGATAAGTGGCAGTGCTGGTGGGGGGGTGTGATGAGTGTCAGTGCTGGTGAGGGGGTGTGATGAGTGTCAGTGCTGGTGAGGGGAAGGGATGAGTGGCAGTGCTAGGGGGGTGGGATGAGTGGGAGTGCTGGGGGGATGAGTGACACTGCTGGTGGGGTAGGATGAGTGTCAAGGGGGTGGGATGAATGTCAGTGCTTGTGGGGGAATGGGATGAGTGTCAGTGCTGGGGGATGGGATAAGTGTCAGTGCTGGTGGGGGGGTCGGAAGAGTGTCAGTGCTGGTGGGGGGAAGGGATGAGTGGCAGTGCTGGTGGGGGGGTCAGATAAGTGTTAGTGCTGGTGGGGGTTGGATGAATGTCAGTGCGGGTGGGGGCTTCGGATGAGTGTCAGTGCTGGTGGGGGGTGGGATGAGTGTCAATGCCGGTGGGGAGGTGGATGAGTGTCAGTTCTGGTGGGGGGATGGGATGAGTGTCAGTGCTGGTGGGGGTATGGAATGAGTGTCAGTGCTGGGGGGATGGGATAAGTGTCAGTGCTGTGGGGGGGTGATGAGTGTCAGTGCTGGGGGGTGTGATGAGTGTCAGTACTGGTGGGGGAAGGGATGAGTGGCAGTGTTGTTGGAGGGGGTGGGATGAGTGTTAGTGCTGGTGGGGGGATGGGATGAGTGTCAGTGCTGGGGGAGGGATGAGTGGCAGTGATGGGGGGAGGGATGAGTGGCAGAGCTAGGGGGGGTGGGATGAGTGGTAGTGCTAGGGGGGTGAAATGAGTGGCAGTGGTGGGGGGAAGGGATGAGTGGCAGTGCTGGGGGAGGGGTGGAGTTGAATCAGCAGTGGTGGTGGGGACTGGGTTCATTGGCAGCGCTGGGTGCCAGGATCAGAGACACTTACTTTCTGTCAGTGTCCACTTGGTTTCCCCTGCATTGCTCCGTGTCTCTCTCTGCTCCCTCCGCTCCACGTGTCTCCACTGACATCTTTTAGGAGATAGGGTCTCCTCACACAGCAGCCGCGACCTCCTGCCGCTCCACCACCATCACTGTACTGGGTCAGCTGGCACTCTTCTAGATGAAGCCCCCCGACTGCACAGCCCATCATCAGCCTGCGACTGCAAATGGAATGGGTGGAATTGGCGGAGAGACAGTGTGGACAGTCCACTGTACTGTGCAGTTAGTGTCCCTGTTTCGACCCGAGCAGACTAGAGAAGTAGAAAAGTCAGCGGGCCCCCCCACAGTGATGGAACACCAGGGCCCAGTCGCAAGTGACACTGCTGCGACTCTGGTAGTTCCGCCACTGTTGCAATCAATTCTCCTCTTGTGTCTCTTCTCCAGGGAAAACAAGCTTAATGTCTTTCCTCATAACTGAAGTCCTCCAGCCTCTTTATTAGTTTAGTTGCCCTTCTTTTTATTTAAGGTTAAATTGCTTTTTGTCTAATTTCATTGAGTGGCCATGTATTCTCTTAGTTTCCTCCCTATGCTAGTATCACCATTGAGATATTTGTAAATCATATCCCCTCTTAAGTGTCTTTTCTCCATGGAGAATATGTTTAGTGCTTGTAGTGAGGTCCTCAAGTCTTTTTATTTGCTTTATTACCCTTCTCTGGATTTTCTTCGGTTCTAGCACATCCTTCCCAAGGACTGGTGAACAGAACTGGACACAATACTCAAGATGCAGCCAAACCAGAGTTTTGTAAAGCGGTAGAATTATAGATTATATCACCTTTTTAATGCATGGTAATAGTCTGCTGGACTTGCTTGCTGCAGCTTGGCATTGCATGCTATTGCTGAGTCTGTCATAAAATAGGACCCCCAGATCCTTCCCATCCCTGATCCCCCCCAGGGGTTCTCCCCCTAGTGTGTAGCCTACATTCATTTTTTTTTATCCCCCAAGTCCATTACTTTACATTTCCTTACATTGAACCTCATTTTCCATTTAGTTGCCTACCCCTCTATTTTATTGAGGTCTTCTTGTAAAGTTTCAATATCCTGTTGTGAAATCATTGCCCTACTGAGCTTTGTATCATCAGAAAACAGTGAGATTGAACTATTTATACCAACCTCTATATTGTTTATGAACAAGTTAAACAGACTTGGTCCAAGGACAGAGCCCTGGGGCACCCTGCTCAGAACTCCAGACCTTTCAGAAGGTACGCTATTTATCACCACCCTTTGTACATGTCCCTGTAACCCATTTTCTATCTAGGTACATACACTATCATCAATGCCAACAGACCTTAATTTATAAATTAAGCATTTATGTGGTACCGTGTCAAATCTTTTGGCAAAATCTCGATACACTACATCCACAGGCTTTCCTCTATCCAGATTATGGCTCACTTCCTCATAGAATGAGTGATCTTTCATAAACACATGCTGATTAATACTAATGATACTACTTTCATCAGCAAATTCTTGGATATGGTTCCTTATCATTCCCTCGAATAGTTTACAAACTATTGATGCAAGGCTAGCTAGCCTGTAGTTTCCTGGTATGTATCTCAGCCCTTTTTTGAATATTGGCACCATGTTTGCTTTCTGCCAGTCTGCTGGTACCATTCGGGTCAGTAAGCTGTCCTTAAAAATTAGGAATAATTGTTTAACAATGACCTGGCTAAGTTCTTTGGACTCTTGGGTGTAATCCACCTGGCCCTGGTGATTTGTTCACATTAAGTTTTTCAAATCCTTTAAGAACACTAGCTTCCGTTAGCCACAAGTGTACTCCCATTGCCCCTCCTTTTCCATAGTCTCCCATTGCCCCTCCATAGAGGAAAAAAAGGTCTTCTCCCTGTCACTTGTAACCAACTTTCCCTGACTATCCTTTATGGGGCCAATATGCCCCAACCTTGCCTTTTTACTATTTATATATTTTTAAAAAATGGGGATTCTTTTCACTTCTCTTTGCTATGTGTCTCTCGTAGTCTATTTTGGCTACCCTGATCTCACTCTAAAATTTCTTACTACATTTTTTGTTATGGAATGCTGACGATGTCCCTTCATCCTTACATTGTTTACAAGAGACACATAAATTACTATGTAGTCTATTTTGGCTGCCCTGATCTCACTGTTACATTTCTTATTACATTCTTTGTAATGTTCCTTACATTTCTTAAAGGACAGTATTTTCTCTTCAATGTGCCTTTTTACGCTCAAATTTAGCAACCCAGGTTTAACCTTAGTTGTTTTACATTTGCTGCTCTTTGGAATACACTGGATAATGCCATTAATTAAAATGTTCTTAAAGCACTCCCACTTTTCCGCTGAGTTTTTTGTTTCTAGAATATACCTATTTAATGTCATGAAGTGCAGTTTGGTAAAACTGGCTCTCTTGAAATTTATTGCCCTCATGTCTGCTTTTCCTGTGATTTATAGTGAATGTAATTGTCCTGTGATCACTGTTTCCTAAATGAACCCTTACGTCTATATCCGCTATCAGCTCTGGGTTGTTGTAATTAGAAACAGAGCCTTGTTTCTATTTGGGGCATCTTAAAATTGTCCCACAAGACATTTAAGAAGTGCTGAGCCTTAGAGGAGTGGGCAGCTCTACCTGCTGCCTGCCTAGCCACCAATTCTTACTGTGCAAGGAGACTTATCTCCTCTTCATCATTTAGGCTTGGGGCCTAAAGCATATACCCACTATTCATTTTTTTTGTTTCTTCCTTTTGAAGCTCCATCCACAGAGCCCCTCCCCCCAGCTCCATCCACAAGCCCCCCCCTCCCACCATTGCATTTTATTTTATTCCATTTTGTTTTGAAGCGGCGGTAGGATTCCACCAGTCCTCACATGTTGGTCTTTGGTACTCTGGTTACATTGACCACATGAGCACTTTCTGCCCTTCATTCACTAGCTGAAAATTCTTCCTCTGATCCCTCCCCTTCATCACCTAGTTTAAAAATAACTCTAAACTTTTGACCATATTCTCTTCCCCAACAAGCTGCTCCCTCCCCATTTAGGTGCAGTCCGTCCTTGCTATAGAGCTGGTAACATACTGCAAAGTCAGCCCAATTCTCCAGGAACCCAATATCCTCCTTCCTGCACCACTTCCTCAGCCACTTGTTAACCACTTCAATACTGGGCACTTCCTGCCAAGGCCAATTTTCAACTTTCAGCACTGTCGCACTTTGAATGACAATTGCGTAATCATGCAACTTTGTAACAAATCTAAATTTTTATCACACAACTAGAGCTTTCTTTTGGGGGTATGTAATCACCACTGGGTTTTTTTTTGTTTTTGTTAAATAAACAAAAAACGATTGATTTAATTAAAAAAAAAAAAAAGTGTTTTTCTTTGTTTCTGTTAAAAAAGTTTGCAAATAAATAATTGTTCTTTATGTATTTAGCCCAAAATGTATTCTGTTACATTTCTTTGGTAAAAATAATCCATATAAGTGTATATTAGGACAATAGAAATACACCCCTTTTTGAAAAGTGGACAGTCCAAGGTATTTAGTAAAAGGCATAATGGGTCCAGTATGGATTTTGGGGGGGACATGTCTTTTTTTTTTTTTTTTAATTTTGGTGTGGTGTTCCCCATAAAACCCATACCAGACCAGACTCAAAGTGCCTGGTATTGAATGGGGGGGACCCCCCATGCCGTTTTTCTTTTTCAAATCTTCTATTGCCGGCAATGTTTTTTTCTTATTATTCAGCTATCAGTGGGGAAGCTCGCTAACAGCTGATGACTGAACCGCTGAACCATTGTTAAGGAAACGGTGGCCGGTTTCCCGGCCCACTCCTTAACAACTGGCAGCTATTCACTGTGTGCTTGGTGGGCAAACATCCCGCCAAGCGCCACGAAAATTTGTGACTCTGATCAGTCATCAGGTGACAAATCACATTGTTGCATGGTCCTGCGGCTGTGCTATAGCTAACAGGACACCATATGATGTCCAGTCAGAATGGGAAACCCACTGCCTGACCATCAATTGTCTATAGGCTTGGTGGGTTAACTTTCCTAAGCTCCTGCTTCCTCTCTGGTGTGGCTCAAGGTACAGGCAGTACAGTATTTCTGAGAATACCAACCTGGAGGTCTTTTTCTTCAATATAGCTCTTGCTGAGTTCTTTTAAAAACTGTGTGCAAGTGTACCTAGAAGAAGTGAAGAATTAATGCTGTTTTGAAGGCAAAGGGTGGTCATCGCACCAAATATTGATTTGATTTGGATTTTTCTTTTGTTCATTTAGTTTCTGTTTTGTTAATTGATAAAAAAAATAAACTATTCACAGTTCTATTTCTGAAAGCATTCTTAATTTACATATTTTCACACCTGCCTAAGACTTTTGGACATATTTAAAAAAAAAAAATATATATATATATATATATATATATATATATATATATATATATATATATACGGCTTTTTTCAGTGGGGACGTGGGAAACGCATCTGGCTCTGCTCCTTTCAAAGGTCTCCTTACAGCCGTGTCTCCCAACATCATCAGTTACCTCTGCTACTGCCAACCCTAAATCCTAGTACCCATGCTGCTGCCAGAAAGGAAGACAATGCCTGCTCCCAAACAGCTTGCAAATGGTGTACTGTACACTGTAATAGGTTCTGGCCAGCCCAACTGGTGGTAGACGTAGATCTCTTTAGAGAAAAGTGAATGTAGGCTAGCTGGAAAGCCTCAGTGGCCTTTGAACTACTACATATGAACATCCAGGAAAGGTTGCAACAGGAAAAACACCCCCTCGGAGTTCCCCTCTGTCACCATACCAGGTAAACAAGGGCTGCACATTTTATATACAATATTTACTCTTAAAGTGGTTGTACATCCTGAAGGTTTTCTACCTTAATGTATTCCATGCTTTAAGGAAAAAAACATTTTGTTAGAGAGGATCCTGCCAGCCCCCCTTATACTTACCTGAGTCTGATCTCTAAAGTGCACCAGAGCAGCAGCTCTACCGGCTCTGTCCCACCTTACTGGGAAGATTGATAGCAGCTGGAATCATTGGTTCCTACTCCTGTCAATCAAATGCTATGATGAGGGAGAGGGGGCAGGGCCACGTTATTAGATGCAGACAATGTGGCTTTGGAGCAAGCCCACTTGAGTGCACCCATAGAAAGTGGCTTTCTATTGCAAAACTCAGTGGGGGAGAGGAGCTAGGAGCGCCAGTGGGGGATCCAAGAAGTGGAGGATCAGGGCTGTTCTGTGCAAGACCATTGCACAGAGCAGGAAAGTATAACATGTTTATTATTTCAATTAAAAAAAACAGGTGGCTTTAATATCATTTAAATATTTAGCTCCTAGGAATCTTGTTACATGCGTAAATCCTACTCTATAGGAGCCAGCCCAGGTTATTAGTTTTACCAAACAGTTTTTTAATGTGTCACTACTTCCTAGTTCCTTAGTATGTTACGTAACATACAATATACTATATCTATACATAAACAGAAGTAATTTATGTTTAGAAATTTTCCCATGAAGCATTGAAATGCAACTACCTCCACCTATTGTAGTTACATTTTTTATAAAAATAGTATTCAAGGATCACAAAGTGTATCAAACCAGACGATAGAGTCACTACTTTACTTTACTTTTTTTTACTTTACCTCACTACAGGTTTGAAAGCCAGTTTTTTAAGTGAACAGAAAGAATTTCACCTATGGCGCAGAAGATATAAAATATTTAGATAAGTATAAATTAGTAGACAACACATAATGTGCTCAATAAAAGCCACCGATTTGTATCACAACAATCTCCAGATTGGTTTTGCCATACATTATTGCTCCAATTTGCAGAAGAGGGCTGCTTGCTGCTTTAACCATGGTGCAATCTTTAAATTGCAGTTATTATTGAAAAGTCTCCACTCTCTCATATATTTAATTATGATTCAGCCCTGGTTAAGAACTAGCAAATGGTGAGAATTTTTATCCTGGAGGCTTTCACCAGCATATATATTGTCTCAAGGAAACATCCCATCGGCATGTCTTGTTTTCTTTCCCATTTGTTTATATATATATATATATATATATATATATATATATATATATATATATATATATATATATATATATATATATATATATATATATATATAAACAAATGGGAAAGAAAACAAGACATGCCGATGGGATGTTTCCTTGAGACAATAAACTTTTGATCTTGCTGGGTAATTGTACAATATAAGCAATATAAGCAGGAGGAGAACACATTAGGTGTATAAAATAGACTGATATAAAAGGCCAGCTTGTAAAAAATCCACAAATTACTTGCATGGTGAACATAACCAAGGTCAGATATTGAAAGCATTTCTTTCTCAGCTCAAATAAAATGACTTCTTTTCATGTGTCCATTTATTTTTATAGAACATATTTTTTTTCTAGGCAATCTCCTCTTAAAATTTCGGTTTTACTAGGAATAGTTGCAGCTTGTTTAGCTGTAAATTTTTATATATGTTTAATGTATTTTTAGTCTATTACCAAAAGAAAAACATTGCAAATAGTAAAAAAGTTTCAGTGGACCCAAAAACATTATTAATTCTAAAGCAACATTTTTTAGGAGTCATGATTTAGAGTCTCAGTTGATGTATTTCCACCCTTGTATGTGTCAAATTAATGTCATGTTGCAAATGAGAATGTTAAAAAATAGAGTTAAAGATGTGCAATACTATTTAAGCATTATGTAAGGATTTCTTTTTCAATGGTCTTCCTCCTATTTTAAAACTATAGGTGTTATAGGAGAGACTTTAGTAGAATTCCAGGATAATACTAACTAATCTTCAAAAAAATTCCCTCCTAACACCTATTCTGACTAACCTCTGTGAAAAAAGATGGATATACTATGTATTTTCATGCAACTTCGCTCTGGTCACTTAATCAGCTCCCCTGCTTTCAGACAGCAGTGGTTTCAGGGGAGAGGAAGGAATGGTGACAATGGATGTGCATTGATGCCTATGGGTGATGTCACTGCTCTAGGCTTTACCAGCCATTATCAAGAGCTCTCTCTTCTCCACTGCAGCCTGAAATTGGCTGACACAGGAAAGATCATGTGACCGAACCAGAACAGCATGAAAATAGGTAAGCATAAGCTCCTCTCTTATGACCGGTTCACACCACAAAAATGCAGTCCAGATGTGTTCCAAGCATAGGCGTGCACACAGGGTTTGACAGGGGTGCCTGAGCACACCCTAATCACCCAGTCTGGTGCAGATTCCCCCTGTTTAGACATTTGATATTTTACCAAAGCCCCTAACAGGGCTCCTAAAAAAATAATATTGTAAGAAATAATAAACACATAAAAATAAAAACTACTGACACTGTCCACTGTCCTACTGACACCATTCTCTGCCCTACTGACACCGTCAGTATATACTGTATACACATGCACACACACACAAATGTGTTTGAGCTTTGGAGTGCACACCCAAATGCAACATGCAGTGCACAGCTATAGTTCCAGGTGTGTTTCTGCATGCACATTTTTGATGCATTCTGGTGTGTTTCTTCCCCTTTATTTTAATTTTTTATCTTTAAGAGATATGATGCTAGGCACTCTTCTAGTCACTCATGATTAATTAACGAACTTCAACCCCTCCCTTATAACAGTATATATTTGAGCACCCTTAAGGGGTGAGCACATTGCTCGGGGGAGCACATTGCAATGGCTTCTATCTTTAAGGCTTCTTTCTCTAAGTGATTCTTTCTACAAGTGATATGCACTTCATTCTCTGCACTTCAGCGATTGCACGAAGCAAACGAATACAGCTGATAAAACCTCCAGTACTCTGAGACATGCCCCTTCACATAAATCACAGTCCCACATTACCTGCCTCACCCTCCTGCTTCTCCTAATCTCTGGTGACATATCCCCAAACCCTGGGCCACCATCATCTGTCTCTGCCCAACGCTCCCATCCCCCTACACCCTCTGGCAGGAGTCGCAACCCACAGAACTTGGTCTCTATTCCTCTTTCCAAAACCAGCCCCCCCTTTTCCTGTGCCCTGTGGAATGCACGTTCTGTCTGCAACAAACTCACCGCCCTCCACGACCTCTTCATCACAAATTCCTTTAACCTACTTGCCATTACTGAAACCTGGCTTCATGAATCGGATACTATTTCTCCTGCTTCCCTCTCCCATGGGGGCCTTCTCTGGACTCACTCCCCCAGACCAAGTGGACGGAAGGGAGGTGGAGTGGGAATCCTCCTAGCCCCATGCAGCACCTATCAGGTTCTCCACCCACCTCCCTCTCTGACACTCTCCTCTTTTGAGGCACACTGCATTCGTCTTTTCTCTCCCATTTCTCTAAGAATTGCTGTCATCTACCGGCCCCCTGGACCGGTGTCAGCCTTTCTTGATGACTTCTCTGCCTGGCTACCCTACTTTCTCTCTTCTGGAACCCCCACAATTATTCTTGGGGACTTCAACATCCCTGTCAACACTAACACTACTATTACTTCTAAACTTCTTAGTCTAACCTCATCGCTTGACCTGAAGCAATGGATTCAGGCTCCTACCCACTCCAATGGCAACACCCTTGACCTTGCCTTCTCCTATCTGTGCACTCCGTGCAACCTTTCCAACAATCCACTCCACTCTCTGATCACCACCTTATTAGTTTTGCTCTCTCCTTGTCTTCCACCTCTTCTCCCTCCAAACGCCTAACAGTTACACGCAGAAACCTTCGCCACCTCAACCCTTCCCTTCTCTACTCTGCTACTGATCACCTCTATGACAAAATCTCCCCCCTGTCCTGCCCCAACCTAGCTACTTTTATCTACAACAGCTCACTGTCTTCCTCCCTAGACAAGCTGGCCCCCCTCACTACACGCAGAATTAGGCCCCGACTGCTACAACCCTGGCAAACAGATGACACCAGAAGTCTCTGAAAACGTAGCCACGCTCTTGAGCGCCTGTGGCATAAGACTAAGACCCAGGAAGACTTCACACAATATAAATCTGCCCTCCTAAAATACTACTCCTGCCTTCACACTGCCAAACAGACCTACTTTATCACACTCATCAACACCTTCTCATCCAGTCCACGTCAACTCTTCTCTACCTTCAACACTCTACTCTGTCCTCCACTGCCTCCACCCACCAACTCACTCACTGCCCAGGAGATTGCCAATCACTTCAAAACTAAGATTGATACAATTCATGAGGAGATCGCCAATGCGCAAAAACCTCCCCCATGCAACACCCCATGTCCGCAGATACAATCATTACTTCCCTCATTCAACCCTGCTACTACTACTGAGGTTGCTAAACTTTTATCTAGCACTCATCTAACCACTTGCCCCCTGGATCCTGTTCCCTCGCAAATGCTACGCTCACCCTCTGACTTGATTCTACGCTCTCTAACTCACATTTTCAACCTCTCCCTCTCTTGTGGCATCTTCCCAAACTCTCTAAAACATGCGCTAGTCACCCCCATACTAAAAAAGTCCTCACTGGATCCCACCAATCTCAACAACTTACGTCCCATCTCCTTACTCTCCTTCTCCTCCAAACTTCTTGAAAGACTGGTCTACAACCGACTAAGCGACCATCTGACCATGAATAAACTTCTTGATCCCCTTCAGTCCGGTTTTCGCCCTCAACACTCCACGGAAACTGCTCTCCTTAAACTCTCAAATGACCTACTAATGGCTAAAGCCAATGGACACTATTCTGTACTACTTCTCCTGGATCTCTCTGCTGCCTTTGACACAGTGGACCACCCCCTCCTCCTCAAAAAACTCCACTCCTTTGGTCTCCGTGACTGTACTCTTCGCTGGTTCTCATCCTACCTATCCCACCGCTCCTTCAGTGTCACTTACAACTCTACTTCCTCCTCTCCTCTTCCTTTTTCCATTGGGGTCCCCCAAGGTTCTGTTCTCGGACCTCTCCTTTTCTCAATCTACACCACCTCCTTGGGTCAGTTGATTGCCTCCCACGGCTTTAAATATCATCTCTATGCTGATGACACCCAAATCTATCTCTCCACCCCCCAGCTCTCTCCATCTGTCTCCTCACGCATTACCAACTTACTAGCAGACATATCAGCCTGGATGTCACATCACTTTCTCAAACTCAACCTATCCAAAACCGAGCTCATGATATTTCCTCCCTCAGGTGCCACTTCCCCTGATCTCCCTGTCAAGATCAACGGCTCAACTATCAACCCATCTCCCCACGCCAAGGTCCTAGGTGTAATCCTGGACTCTGAACTAACCTTTCGACCCCACATTCTATCACTATCCAAAGCTTGCCGCCTCTGTCTTTGCAACATCTCCAAGATACGCCCCTTCCTAACCAATGACACCACAAAGCTTCTAATCCACTCCCTGGTCATCTCCCGCCTTGACTACTGCAACTCCCTCCTCATTGGTTTACCTCTAAATAGGCTATCCGCACTTCAGTCCATCATGAACGCTGCAGCCAGGCTCATCCACCACACAAACCGCTCAGCGTCTGCTACACCCCTCTGCCAATCCCTCCATTGGCTGCCACTCAGTCACCGAATTAAATTCAAGATACTAACTATAACTTACAAAGCCATCCACAACCTGGCTCCTAGCTACATCTCTAACCTAGTCACAAAATACCAACCTAATCGTTCTCTTCGCTCCTCCCAAGACCTCCTGCTCTCAAACTCCCTTGTCACCTCATCCCATGCTCGCCTTCAGGACTTCTCCAGAGCCTCCCCCATCCTCTGGAATGCTCTACCCCAATCCGTCCGATTTTCTCCTACTTTATCCACTTTCAGACGATCCCTGAAAACTCATCTCTTCAGAGAAGCCTATCTGGCCCCCACCTAACAACTGTACATTTATCTTCTCAATCAGCACATCACCCACAGTTATTACCTCTTGTATCTCTTGACCTTCCCTCTTAGATTGTAAGCTCTAAGGAGCAGGGCCCTCTGATTCCTACTGTATCAAATTGTATTGTATTTGTACTGTCTACCCTCAAGTTGTAAAGCGTTACGTAAACTGTTGGCGCTATATAAATACTGTATAATAATAAATAATAATAATAATAAGAGATTGTAACCCTAAAAAAAAAGTATCCTGTTCCTTTTAACCACATAAGGACTGGAAGGATTTGCCCCCTTAATGACCAGGCCATTTATTGGGATACGGTACTGCGTAGCTTTAACTGACAATTGCATAGTTGCGTGATGCTGTACCCAAACAAAATGTATGTCCTTTTTTTTCCCCACAAATAGAGTTTTCTTCTGGTGGCATTTGATCACCTCTGCAGTTTTTATTTTTTGCGCTATAAACAGAAAAAGACCTACAATTTTGAAAAAAAAAACATTTTTAACTTTTTACTATAATAAATATCCCCCCTCCCCCCCCCCCCCAAAAAAAAAGTTTAGGCCTATATGTATTCTACATATTTTTGGTAAAAAAATCACAATAAGCGTATATTGATTGGTTTGCGCAACAGTTATAGCGTCTACAAAATAGGGGATAGATTTATGGCATCTTGATTATAATTTTTTTTTTTTACTAGTAATGGCGGTGATCAGCGATTTTTAGCGGGACTGCAACATTGCGGCAGACAGATTGGTGCTGCCCTCCCTTCTGTAAAATTACCACGTATATCATGGCTGCTGATCCATGATACCGTGGTCAGTTTATGTGCCTCCCTCATTCCGCTGTCTCTCCTCGCTTTTCCTCTCTCCCTACCTGTCAGCTAGCCTCTGCCGATCTGCTCCCTGGCCCTCCCATCCTGCTGCTAAAATAGCTTTGTTTTTTGGTAGAACTCAAAGTGGTTGTAAAGGCACAAGGTTTTTTACCTCCATGCATTCTATGCATGAGCGTAAAAATCTTTCTGCGTGCAGCAGCCCTTCCTAATACTTACCTGAGCCCCCTCTCGATCCAGCGATGTCCAGGAGGGCCTTGGGACTGATTGGCTTTTGGCAGCAGTGGGAGCCATTGGCTCCTGCTGCTATCAATCACAGCCAGTGAGCCAATCAGGGGATGGAAGGGGTGGGTCCGAGCCACAGCTCTGTGTGTGAATGGACACACAGAGCAGTGGCTCAGCTCGGGTGCCCCCATAGCAAGCTGCTTGCTGTGGGGGCACTTGGCAGGAGGGAGGGGCCAGGAGTGCCGATGTGGGACCCGAGAAGAGGAGGATCCAGGCTGCTCTGTGCAAAATCACTGCACAGATCAGGTAAGTATAACATGTTTTTTTTATATATAAAAAAATTGACTTTAATATCACTTTAAGTTCTTTTATCCCCAGTGTATGTTCTTTATAAAAATGTGCTGCTTTATACCTTATTTCAGAGTAGCGCTCACGTGACCACCCGCTGCTCTCCTCTTCTTCTCCCCTCCTCCTGGCTGAAGTCATTGGGGGATTCTCAGCCCCTCCTGCTGTAGTTCACAGATTGTGGGAGGAAGCGGCAGGCAGTCATGTTAGCGGAGCTTTTCTAAAGAACATACACTGGGGCACATAACTTAATCTGACCCTGGGCAGTCTAGTAAGAACACAAAGTGGCTTTACAACCACTTCAAGGCTTAGTTCACCCATGCAATTTCCAGTGCGACTTTGATCTGACTTCAATGCAACTTTGCTCACAAACTTCACATCAGCATTAGATAAGAAGCATTCCTGGGAGACTTTGATAAGCTAATTTTTTTGTAACTCTCACCTCTCCTCCCAGTTCATCCTTGCTGCCTAAAAACTCTCCTTCCCAGGCACATGAATGGGCTGCCCTGTGTGTGACAAATGCTTCTATGTAGCACAAGAACCTTTTCGGTCGTGGAGTGTGTTTTTTTATAGTACGCAATTTGATGTGCTTGTATCGTGTTTTGTTGTGCAACAAATATGCCACAAAACATGTGAATGCGCTTCTGTCACCAAAATGCACGCTAATGCCGCGTACACACGAGTTTCCAACTGGAAATGTTCGATGGGAGCTTGTTGTCAGAAATTTCGACCGTGTGTTCGCTCCATCGGACATTTTCAGTCGGAATTTCCACCAAACAAAATTTGAGATCTGGATCTCAAATTTTCCGACAACAAAATCCGTTCTCGTAAATTCCAGTTGTGTATACACAATTCCGACTCACAAAGTTCCACGCATGCTCTCAATCAATTACGAGACAGAAGTGCTTGGTCTGGTAAAACTAGCGTTCGTAATGGAGATAGCACATTTGTCAAGCTGCAAATTTTTTAATCTTTTAAAATCTCTGGCGGTATGATTCTGTCTGGAATTTTGTGCTGAAAGCGGTACAATTATTTTGCATGGAAATTTGATGCTATGTATTATAGGCCTGCAATTCTTAGTAATTACTTACTTAAACCTGACCAAACAAGACTCTAGTAGACATCCCAGATGTGATAAAGTTTGAAACACAAAATCATGATTTTAAATTTTTAAATAATATAATTTTATTCAATAATGTAATACAAACTAAAGAAATTTGTCAGACAAAGAAAATTCAATAAACATCCTGAATGTGATAAATTTTGAAGCAAGGTACAGCACACAGTCCGGCGTTACAATCCGGACAATAGAACCTGCTTTCTTTTCAGATTTTTTTTCCCTTGTCATCTCTGTTTGAACAGCAAACCACGCACATCCTGGTAGGTGCTGCCTTTTTTTGGCGGTATATAGTCCATAAAGTGACGACCTGTTAGGCGTTCTGGGTTGGCAACACCAACAGCACGTCGTCCAGGTCTGTTCGCATCTACGGATGACATCTGGTGTTTGACAAAAATCTGCTCAGCCACCTTCCAGATAAAATCTGAATGAACAAGAGGCCTGTCACTCCCTGCTCGGTACAAGATGTATGCATTCTAAAGGCATTGTTCCAGAAGATGCCTGAAAATCTTTTTGTAATATTTTTTCTGCTATTTCCGCATAGTCGGATAAAAGGTCATTGCCTGATCGGCTCGGTCGACACCTCCCATAGTGCAATTATAGTCTATCACGACTTGCGGCTTCAGCACATCTTTCCCACCTTTTGTGTGGACCGTGGCAGTGGAGGTATTGTGCACAGTGCTCATGAGACACACGTCCTTCTTGTCTCGCCAATGTATTGCCATCATCTTACCCTTCTGCCAGGCAACCATTTCTCCATTTTTTAGTTTTTTCTTGCCAAACATAGATGGCATGTCACGTCTGTTAGGCCTAACTGTACCATAAGCATCAGTCTTGTTTTGGATCAAAACCTCAAACAGTTCCGGCGATGTATAGAAATTGTCCATGGTCACACAATATCCCTGGTTCAGTAATGGCTCCAGCAGTGTAAGGACAGATGATGGGCCATCCCATAGTTGCTGTACCTGGGGTTGAACTTCGTGCCTTTACCGGTGTAAATGACCGAGTTCCATATGTACCCAGTGGATGACTCGCAGAGCATGTATGATTTGATGCCAAACCACGCTCTTTTGGATGCAATATACTGGATCCAGCTTAGGCGTCCCTTGTAGGCCATCAAACTCTCATCCACGCTGACATCCCTTTCTGGCACGTAGGCCAGCTGGAAATTGTTCCCAATAATTTGGCATACCTCCCAGATTTTTTTAAGCTTGGGCGCAGGATGCGTGGCCTCATCAAACTCTTCATTGTTAGTGAAGTGGAAATATTTCATGATGAGGGAAAAACGGTATTCTGACATCACAGTACCAAAAAATAGAGTGGCCAATAACTTGTTGGAGGTCCAGTACCATTTCTGGTGCAGTTTCCTCACCACCACCTGAAGAATAATGAGTCTGAGAAACAGCCAGATGTCCTCTTTAGTCACCGGTCTCCACCTTCTGCTTCGGGAAAACCTGGCATGCAGCGTAGCGGATTGCTGCTCTTGGTAGCGATTTGTCTCTGTGACAATTTTTTCAATTACCTCCTCTGTGAGAAATAATTGCAGGTATACCAGAGGGTTATCACGCTCAACTTCGACCTTCATCCCAGGTGATCCAGTGAAGGGAAATCTTGGGGGCGCTACCCGGTCCGTATTGCACTCAATAGGGCACCAAGTGCGCACATCGCTGATGTCAGGTGCAGGATCATCACTGCTGTCACTTGTCAGATCAGTGTCAGACGACAAATCTCCCCACGACTCACTATCGCTCAGTTCTGGGAGCAACTCCGTGTCGCTGTCGCTGTCATTCAACTGCTCCAAAGGCGATTTTGTAGCGAAATTGAGCTTTTTGGATTTCATCTTCTCAATATTTTATTGAAGGCAAGGGGCACTGGGGCAAGGGGCACTGTATCAGTGAGATCTGAGATGATACAGTGTAATCTGAGAGGATTACATTGTATCACCTCTTTTTATATGTGTGTTTTGTTTTTGAACTTTTTAACTTATTAAATTTCCCAAAACAGATATAAGTGAAAGAAGCAGCGCTAGCGACAAATAAACCAAAACCTTATCGCTGCTGTAATAAAAGTGATAGTACTTTGAAAATATAAAAGCAAACAAATACAGCGCTGATAAAACGTAACTAAAAGTGCTGAGTGTTGAAAATAGAATCAAAGTGAAAGATATATGATGGACTACATGTCACATGCAGTCTAGAGTAACGCATACAGCTTTTGGATGTAAATAGTGAAACATAATGGGTGATTGCAAAAAAATATTAAACATATGGGCATACCGCCTATATTGTGAAAAATAAGAAAATAAAAATAAACCATAAGTGTAAACCAATTGATGAACAAACAAAAATAGATATTGGCAGCTGGACTGATGGATATAAACAGTGGTTGCTCTCAAGACAGAAATAATTAGTCCTAGCAATAGTCCCAAAGAGGATAACAACAACAAGACTTGTCACTAAATCAGCAAACAGGACGGTCCTGCGATGATACAGCAGCTCCTCCTCCTAGACTGACAGCCTTTCTCAATGGTGATATGCAAGGTATATCTCTAGCGTGGATCAGTGGAAGAGATGGCCGATACTCAGATCAAATAAGCCATAAGTAGATAGTTGACCACCCAAAACAGAGGAAAAAAAAAAATATATATAGTGAAGTACTGTGGATGTAGGCAATTCGCTAGCGCTACAAACCGCTACTCACATACTCCCGGTTGTAATCAGGCATATCAGACAGTCTCCGCGATCGCCGCTTACAGCGTGCGTTCCACGGAGTCAGGAAGGAAAACGTCACTTGGTTGTGCAGAAAGCCGGATGTTACGTCGACGCGTTTCGCCCCTCCCCCAGGGCGTCATCAAAGGACTCAACATCCAACCCACAGCCATAAGAATATATAGGATGTGTGGGATAAGTGACAGCCAATCACGGCTAGTGGGACGCACCCGCCTCCACATGTCCTGAATCATCATATCCTGTTACAATCCACCACAACTTTATTACAAAGGATGAACAGCATACAATTAGTGTACATAGGACAAATGATATATAAATGCAAACATCTCAATCTCATGAATTTACAGCTTATGACTGATTAAGAATTAAAACAAATATATGGATAGGAATATTTGACCATAAATACGTGGATAATATTTAGAAAAAGGGTAAATACATATAAGAAAATAAATAAAAAAATAAAAAATAAAATATAAAAAAATATAAAAATAAAAATAAAAATAAAATAAAAATAAAAATGGAAAAATAAAAATAAACAAAAAATAAATAAAAAATAAAAAATAAAATATAAAAAATAAAAAATAAAATAAAAAATAAAAAATAAAAAATAAAAAATAAAAATAAAATAAAATAAAAATAAAAAAGATAAGTGGATATAAATTGTGCAAAAGAAGGATAAAATTATAAATATCCACCATAAATGAATGAATGAATGGGATGTGTACTCTGTAAGATCCTAAAAAGGAACATACCACCCATTCATTTATGGTATAACATAAGAGATGTAACCAAAAACCTCTTCCCCAGTCTCAAAAATGGTAATAATAATTTACCAATTGGATAAAAAACAATTAAGATCTAGCTCAACATTGAGCCCCTGAGGCTGTAAAGTGCGAAGTCTATGAATCCATTGGGTTTCATTTTGCGAGATAGCTCTCTTGAGGTCCGAGCCCCGCCAATGTGCCTCCACTTTATCAATGCCACAAAAAGTCAGGAGACTAGGATCCCTATTATGGACCAGCCTGAAATGGTTTGAAAGGCCATGATGTTTATAGCCTTTCTTGATTCTATTGACATGTTCTCTGAGCCTGACCCCTAGCTGTCTAGTGGTCCTCCCCACATATTGTAGGTTGCATGGACAGGATAATAAATACGTTACATGCGTGGTATTGCATGCAATGAATTTCTTAATTTCAAAAACCCTGCCATCAGATTTTGAACTAAAATGAGTAGTTTTCTTTTTCCGGAATTTGGAGGTCCTACACATCATGCACCTACCGCAACTGTAGAACCCAGTCCTGTCCAGAAAGGTAAATACCTTTCTGGGTGGGTTCACCACATTGTGCGCCAATTGCAGTCTGAGTGCCGGTGGTTTTGTGTAGATGAAACTAGGTCGGGCAGGTAGGATTTTTTTCAAGTCCGCATCTTCCATCAATAAAGGCCAGTGCTCTCTAATAATTTTTTCAAACTGACGGTATTGCCTATTAAAACCTGTCTTGAATGCTATGCTGTAATCTTTATCTTTCCTCACTTTAGGTTTAAATAACTCCTTTCTGTCCATCTCACCAACTGCCCTTTTGGTCCGTTCCAAATCTTCTACTTTATATCCCTTAGCTCTGAAACGTTCCAAAATGACATTAGCTTGTAGATGTAGATGACTATAATCTACAAGCTAATGTCATTTTGGAACCCCCCCCCTCCCCCTCTTCTTGGAGCTGATTTGCATTATGAATTTATTTATTTTTCATAGTGCATTGGACCTTATGTTTGATCCATGCATCCTCTCATATCAGCAATCGCAGCAGCCAAATACCACCGCTTGGTAAGCTTAATGGATATATAACAATCTCATTTGCCCCATATTTTAAACATAGTTTTATAATCATGTCCTTGCATTCATAGTCACCACCTATCCATGGCAGGTTTTTTCTTTTTTCCTTTTTTTCTCTTTTTCTTTTTTCTTTCATTTAATGCTCCCCCCTTTTTACTCTTTTTATTCCTTTTCTTTTTTCATTACTATAGATCGAACATAACCCTTGACTTCATTCCCTACTTATGGTTCCTTACACTAGATACAGGCATACCCGTTGTCCTGCATGCAAACTTTAAAGCGAAATACTGTAAGTATAAGTTTGAGACTATGTTAGTCCTACTTCTAATATATCTTTATATGTGGACTCCACCTAATCTGGGGGTTCCACTTTATCTTTCTCATTATTTGTAACCTTTTTTAAAAACAGTATACCTGGATATTTTTTTGCCAGGATCGCTCTTTTCTGCCCCCTGCAGCCACCTAGTGTACTCGGCGCTTTTGGGAGCATTTCCGGAGTTGTCTGTGTTCGTGCCCGGTGTCTAAGGTAGTCACAATTCTCTTCCCCCTATGGGTTATTTCGTTCGGGCGAATGAGTGAAGGTTTACATGTGAATGTGTGTTTTGGCTCCTGTGACCAACCCCTTGGGCATGGAATGTTTGGACTCATGCATGACGACCCGCAAACATAGCATTAATATTCCCTAAATGTTGTTAAATATTTTCCATACTATTGTACCTGTTAAATTATATACAAAGTACCTGATTGTCACTTTTTCTCCAGATTACAGAGTAGCATATTAGGTATACCATCTGTCCCTGAGGAAGCCGTTTTTCGGCGAAACATGTAGGACTCTTTCAATACCTACTCACGGGACGGGCCACCACACCCCCAGGCCGAATCTCGTTGAGAACTGCTACCAACGATTTTAAACGGTTTAATGCACACCTATCTTTTGTAACTTGTGTTTTAGTCTTTTTGTTAATAAAAATATATGCTTTATTTTAATGAAGTTGTTGTTTTTGGCACTGCTATAATCCCTCTATACTTCCCTTTCCACGTAAAATCTTGTGTTTTAGGATTCATTATCCTCCAAGTATCCACTAATTGACAGACGTGTAATTTCTGTCTTATCTTTTTTAATTGCATGTTGTTCATCCCTTGTGCATGAGATGTACTATCCACACTTGGTTTAATGCAAAAATTCAAATCTCCCATCAAGATCAGTCCCCCACTCTTAAAGTCCATTAGCTTCTCCAAAATACCGTTCAGAAATTTTGTCGGATTCTTATTAGGGGTGTATATATTTGCTAATGTACATTTCATTTCCCCCAAAAAACCTTTAAAAAAAAAAAGGAATCTTCCCCCTGGGTCGAGTAGCCTCTCTTCTAATTTAAACTGAACTCCTTTCGCAAACCCTATTGCAACCCCCCTTGCTCTCTTCGTAATTGTATCCCCATAAAACCAAGTTGGAAAATTATTAGACCATAGTTTAATATTTGATATATGAGATAGGTGGGTCTCTTGTAAAAAGACCACTTTGGCGCCATACCACTTAAGTTCTTTTAAAATCTTGTGTCTTTTGGTGGGTATGTTTAGCCCCCTTACATTATATGTCATAAAGTTTAATTCTATCATCTTTCCCCTAATTTCCTATGCAAGACTTGCTCCTCTGATCTATAACGGGTTTGTTTTACTCTTTTGTACATTTTACACAGAATATTCTCCCCCCTCTCCCTCCCTCCTCCCCCTTCCTACAGCCCTCCCCCCCACCCCTCCAGCCCCAAACTGGCCCCTGGATCATTGAGGATCATCCCCAGCTCTCCTTATCTTAAGGTGAGACTCCGAGTGTGTCCTTCTACCCCTCTCTTCACTTGATGGAAAATGTGGATGGGGTAGGCCGGATGCCAACCGGACACCCACCCCTGACCAGCTCTTACCGCCCCCCCAAACCCCCAAACCTCCCCCAGAGCACCCTCCACAGAACATCTTAGCTAGGGTCACTGATTTTCACTTTTTCACCATCTTTTCCTGTTTAGCCTATCATTATTCTTCCATCCAACCAGGCAACTTTGGTACCTGCAAGCCTAATTTGTCACAGAAATTCCCCAGCTCTTTGGGGAACCGGAGTTTGGCAGATCTTCCCTCTCTGTAGCCTACCAAGCAAGCTGGGAACCCCCTGCTGTATTTTCCATCAGTTCCAACAGGGGTTTCAGAAGTCTTCTTCTTGCCAGAGTTTCTAGTGCCAGGTCGGTGTATATGTCGGTGAATCTCAGATCCTTCATAGTACAAAGGCGCTTTTCCTCTCATCTTAGACATAATTTCGGCCTTCTCCTTATAGAATCTGAATCTTATTATATCTCGTAGCCGAATAAGCTCCATATTATACAGTCTTCCGACCCGGTGCACCCTCTCTATTTTGGGAAATTCTTCTATTCCTTTATCTAAGAGGGGGCCTAATAATATAAATATGATACTCATCAGGTCCTCACCTTTTTTTCCTGGAACAGAGCGAATTATGACATTTTGCCTTCTGTCTCTATTCTCTTGATCTTCTATTCTGTAGAGAATTTTCTTCTGATTTTGTTGTGTTATTTTTATTTGCTCTTTGAGGATGCACAGCTCCTGTGCTTGTTCATCCGTTTTCTTCTCTGTCATTTATACTCTTTCCAGCAGATTACCCAAATCTCCTCTCAGCATACTTATTTCTGATTTTATTGAATTTTCCAGTTTTTGGAACATTTCACTTATTTCTCCTTTTGTGGGGATTTGGGCGTTGACTCTTCTTTCCTCCGTTCTGGTTATTTCCATCTCACTTTCAGCTGTTAAGTCGTCCCTAGAATGGTCTAACTTTCTCCTGTTTTTCTTTCTATTCCCCTTTTTCTCTCCATCTTAGTCACTCCTTGTCCCTCCTGATCTATATTCCTTGGACTGGCTCCTTGAGATATAAATTGTTTGATCGTGCTGCCTATAGCCTTGTTTTTCGGGGATTTAGGAGCACCCCCTTTTGCTGATTTAGTTACAGCCTTACTCATATTTCCTCTCCTTTTTGTCCCTCCTGTTTGCTTCCCCAGTCTTCGTTCTCTCTAGTTCCCCCCACACGCACTGTTTGGGGAGCGGGTAGAGGAAGACAAAAAAAGAGAGGAAGGTAGAAAAACAAAAAAAAAACACAGCACTGGTCCATGGAGAAAGAAAAATGGGCGGGGGGAGAATGTTCTTTCACCAAATGTAATAAGAAACACAATATGGGATTTTTGCCTGCCTGTAATCTTGCCACCGCTTAAATTTCATCCTTCAGTTTTCAGCTCCAGACCGACCTTGTACACCGTCTTGTATTAATACTTTTAGTTATAGCACCGTAATATGGTAATGTGGTTAAACCAAGAAGTTATGCGAGTGTGTTAACCCCATATAAACCAGTCCTTGTTTATGTATGTGCTCAACTGTTTCTTTAACTGGAGCTACACTCATCCAGATAGGTGTTACTCCCTGCAGCTGCTCTCTGCACCTTAAACAGTGTTTCCTCTCCTTCCTTGTCTTAGTTCAAGGTAACAATGCTGTGGATATTAATTTCTTTACCTCCTTGTTGTAAAAATGGAAACCAGCAAGTGCAGATTATTAGCATTAAATTGTGTTATACCTGAATCAGTTTCTTTCTCCCAGTGTGTCATTTGAAAGGAGATAGTTTTATGCACATTCACATAATCATTTCAACATTTCCAAGCCCGTTACTTCATATGAATAAGTCCACAAATTCTAATTTTGCACAGTAGCAAAGGCTCTTTTATAACCTTACACATCCCCTATACCTCTTTTTTCTGCCCTTCCAACTTGCGTGTCAGCACTTCATGGTGTTTCTCAGGTCTTCAATACCGGCTTCTTTAGGTTCCTCACTTCAGGGGCCACATCTCAGGTTGACCTGCCATCTCTGGAGCTTCGGGGGATCGGGTGCCGAGGGGGGGATATTCAGGGGAGAAGAGGGGGAAAAGAGGGGGAGGTGGCGGACCCGCCACTTGCGTTTCCCACACACCGCCTCGCTCGCCTACCACTTCGGCCGCTCTCACATCCTCCACAGATCGGCTTCACTGCAGTGAACGGGCGGACTCCGCGTCTACCTGCAAGGATGCCAATGGCGGGATCGGAGCGGTTCCTTATCCCTCCCTCTTCCAAAACCACCGTGGCTGGCTCCGGGGGAGTATCTGCTCTACAATCCAGCAGACACACTCGCGCCCCTCCCTTCGTGACGAGTGTTTCGTCATCACACCCGCTGGTGTCCTCCCTTTTTTACTGTTTACATACTTCTTGGGATTTTTTTTGCTCTCCTCCACTATGTATCTTTCATGTTCTATCTTAGCCGTCCTTATTGCACCCTTACATTTCTTGTTGCATTCTTTATAAAGTCTGAATGCTGATGATGATCCCTCAACCTTGTATTTTTTGAAGGACTTTTCCTTTGCTTTTATATGCATTTTTACATTGGAGTTAAGCCATCCAGGACTTTTGTTCGCTCTTTTAAATTTATTACCCAATGGGATGCATTGGCTAATGCCCTTATTTAATATGCTCTTAGAGCAAACCCATCTCTCCTTTGTGTTCTTTGTTTCTAAGATTTTATCCCAATTTATGCCTTCTAGCAAGGCTCATAGTTTAGGGAAGTTGGCGATTTTTAAATTCAATGTCTTTGTATTCCCCTTATGTTTCCTATTTGTGTGATTTATACTGAAGCCAATTGACCTGTGATCGCTGTTACCTAAATTGCCCCATATTTCCACATCCGTGATCAGGTCTGTATTGTTGGTAATCAGTAGATCCAATAACGCTTTATTTTATTTATATCAATGGCCCCCTTACTCTCAAAGTACTCCATATACTCCATATATTTGATACGGACCTCGCGGGCGCTTTGGGGGGGCAAGCCAGGATGGCCAGCTTCAAGCACCAACAGGGTTTGTTCATTAAGTACAGCCTCAGGCCCAACTGAGGCAACATAGCTCATTGTATTTCTCCTTTAAAAAGTTGTGTAAAATGCAGCATGAAAGGATTATATAGTTAAGTTTATATTCCATCATGTTGATTGCCATAAGGAATAGGCGGAACCGGCTGGCCATCATCCAAAAAGCATTCTCAACCACTCTTCTGGCTCTGGCCAGCCGGTAGTTAAAAACCCTCTGTTCCTAGGTGAGGGTCCTCATCGGGAATGGCGCATCAGGTGATCACCCATCCCAAATGCTTAATCTGCAACAAAGACAAACGGGAGTCCTTCCACGTTCTTTTCAGCAAGTGGCAATCCCAAGCCACCATTCTGGAGCCCTGTGTGGAACTCTGTCTGGGCAATGACTCCACCATCTGACATCCGGCCATTCCTCCCCCACGTCCACATAGAGAAACTCATATGTGGCCGACACCACCGATGTAATTTTAATAGTATGACCCCAAGTTGGGGGGTGGCACGATGTGGATGTGTTTCCCATCAATTGCCCCTCGCAGTTGGGAAAGTCCCACCGCTGGGAAAATTGGGAAGCCACAGTCTGCCATTCCTGCAGCGTTGAAGGAAACCGTGGAGTCGAAAATGAAAAAGAATTTAGTAATTTTGCACATAAACATTGCAAGCAGATTAGACACAAACATTCTTGGCCAACATCAGTATACCATTTATTTTAAGGAGTATTTAAAGACAAAAATATAAGGCCCACTTATCAGATTCCTCATCCTCTCTGATGGGCCATTGTAAAAAATTGAGGGGGGTATGTTTTGGACAAGTAACCCTCTCCACTTCATTGAGAGCTGAATGCATAGATAATGTGTGTTACTTTGGCCAGCCCCTCCTTACTTACACTATTGGCAGCCCACTGGACAGGTAAGAAGTGTCATAATACAAAAATATAAATACACACTGTACAAATTGAAGCACTTTTTTACGTTGTGCAATTACCTATCAAGATAATAGGAGAACAAAACTTTAAACAGTACCATTTGAAAGTATTATGGCAGGCCCTTTCACTACATGGTTTGGGGAATTCATACAGAAATCTGACCACAAAAGAGGTAGGTATAGTGTGTATGGGTTTGGCAAAGTCAGCAGACAGAGGATTGGTACCGGCTGACTTAGCGCTTGGGGGGAGGGAGGGTTCCAAATGAGTTTGGGACCCCAAAAAAAGCCTCTGGCACTCTGCGTGAATTTAAGCACACAAATGACATTTGTACACATTTTATAGGGTGTTTAGGGTAAAGCACTACTATGGAGCTGACAAAATACAGTGTTAAGTGACTAGGCTAGGTGTGTATGGGCCCAGGATAGCATGCTGGGGAGGTTAGTGAAGGTAAATATGCATGAAGGACAAAAAAGGAAGTTTAAAAAATTCAAGCATGCATGATAACAAAGGGGACATTCACAGCATATTACAATCATGGTAAGGAATGATGAAAGAAATACAATACATTAGCAAACATTAAAGACATAGAATGTGATGTTAAAGGAGAAAACTTACCCTAATATTGTCCTTCTGCAGGACCTGAATGATAGCAGAACAGGTCTCTGGAATAATGATCCCCAGAGCCTGGGGGGAGATGCCTGTCGAGAACTTGATGTCCTGCAGACTTCTCCCTGTCACCAAGTACCGCAACGTGGCGACTAGCCTCTGCTCGGGAGTTATGGCTTGCCGCATGCAGGTGTCCTGCCTGCTAATATAAGGGGACAGTAAAGCCAACAAACGGTGAAAAACAGGGTCTGTCATCCGGAGATAATTCCTGAAATCATCAGGATTATTCTAATGGATCTCCCGCAACAAAGGTGTGTGAGATAATTGGTCACGCTAGAGTAACCAATTCTTTGTCCTTGAACTCCTCCCCGCCCTGTTCATGGACTGGGCTTGGGTCAAAGTAAGAACCCAAACACCAAGCCCCTGCACAGCACGAACTCTACGACGAGTACATACCCGCAACATGGCTTCAAAATGGTTGGCTGGTCAGAACGAACTAACAGAACGCACTGAAAATCAGAAAGGCCTGAGAAGAGCGATCTGAAAATCAGAAATGAGCGGACAAGAACGCACTGTGAATGAAATACGTACTATAAAATACGCACTGAAAAACAAATACGAACTGACTACACACACTGATAACTAGATACGAACCCATAAGCACAAATTGAAGAGCAGTAACGATCGGATAAGCACAAGGCTGAAAAGCGCGATTTGCTTCTCACCAAACTTCTACCAACACGAGATTACCAGAAGGAGCCCAAAGGGTGGCGCACTGGCTATTGAACCTTCCCTTTTTATAGAGCCATCGTACGCGTTCTTGACGTTTGGAATTTCTGACAAGATTTGCGTGACCATGTGTATGCAAGACAAGTTTGAGCCAACATCTGTCGGAAAAAAAACACCGATTTTGTGGTCGGAATGTGTGATCGTGTGTACGCGGCATAACAGTAATTAGGGTATCAATAACTATTAGGCTGCATTTGCATCTGCACATTTTCGAATGTGTGGCAACCCACACAAAAAGGCACACTTTGTTGTGCATTTTGGTAATGCATTGCAAATGTGCATCTCATAATGACATGCTAACCTCGATTGGGGTGCTATTACAATTAGGCTGCACTCACATCTGCATGCTTACGAACGTGTGGTAAGCTGCACGGAAAAGATGTGCTTTGCCATGCATTTTGGAAACGCATTGTAAATCTGAATCGCACTAGCTTTGCCATATTGGCAACTCAAGGCAATGCGTGTTTGTAGCGTGTTTCCAAAACTCTCCTGTCCCGGTTGGCACACGTTCGGAAATGCACAGATGTAAGTGCAGCCAAATTGTTTTTGACACGTCAATCATAGAACTGCTTCTTATTATCTAAGGCTAGGTTCACAGCTTCGTATTGTTCTAGGTAACTGTGGGAGAGATAATGTCAGGAGTGTTTGTTGATTGAGATTCCCTATAGTGTGACCAGCAGGCCCAGGTTTCTCTGTATTTGGCTGGAACGTCTTTAGATTGGTGTATGAGGTTTTCCTTTTCAGCCACTCTGTCCACCCGTTGTATCCATTCTATGATTGTGGGGGGGGGATTTACTTCTCCAGTGCACTGGGATACATTGGTTTGCTGCATTAATGAGGTGAAGCACAAGAGATTTTTTGTACGCCAATTGCGGGATGGAGGTGTAGTGTAATAGGAATTGAGCGGGAGTAAAGTCTGGGGTATATGTCGTAATTTGGGTGATTAGGCGATGAATTTCTATCCAGTAGGGTTGGATGAGTGGGCACTCCCACCAAATGTGGAGTAGCGTGCCGTTTGCTGCGTTACATCTCCAGCATGTCGGAGGGAGGTTAGGGTGGAATTTGTGAATTTTGTCAGGAGTCCTGTTCCATTTTGTGAAAATGTTATATCTGCTTTCTTGTGTTGATATATTAATAGAGCCTTTGTGGATATGATTGCATATGTGCCCCCATTCTTCAGAGGTTAGGTCTAAGTGTAGGTCAGCTTCCCACTGTCATACCATTTTGTCTTCTTTAAGTTTGTGAGTCGAGTATAGGAGCGCATAGGCAGTTGAAATTAAATGTCGTTGGGGTTCTTCACTGTTGCAAAGGAATTCGAAAGGTGTGTGTTCTCTGTGTAGAGATGCATTGAATTTATAGCTTTGAATAAAGTGGTGGATTTGCAGATATTTATAGAAAGGGATGTGGTAGTCTGGGAATTTGGAGGACATGGCTTGGTGTGTCAGGAGTTCTCCGTTTTGAAAAAATTGTTGTACTTTAAGTCAAGGTCTGTGTGGGTCTACCGTTGGGTTGCGTAAAGTCAGGCCCGGTTCAAAGTCTGGATTGTCTTCCAGAGGGGTCATGGGTAGAAGTGTAGGTCTTAGATGTAGGTGTTTGCATGCCGCTTTAAAGTTCATCAGTGTAGTGTCAAGTAATGGATGTGATTTGATTTCTTTTGGAGTCTTGTTAGGATTGATCCAAGGTAAATGTTTTAGTGGGATTGAGGTTAATGCTTGTTCAAGCTGGATCCAATCATTGTTGTGGCCATGTACATGCCAGTCGACAATTCTGGTCAGGTGGCATGCCCAGAGGTATTTTTGGATGTCTGGTAGGCTTAGTCCTCCCTGTAATTTGGGGAGCGTCAGTCTGGTCCAACTTAGCCTGGACATTTTGGATGTCCATATTAGTGTTCTACACATCCTTTTGTATGCAGAAAAGAATGATAGTGGGAGTTTTATGGGGATGGCTTGAAAAAGATAGAGCAATCTGGGTAATACGTTCATTTTCAAAATGGCTGTCCTTCCAAACCATGAGAACGGTCCTGCATGCCACTTTTGCAGGTTGCCTTGGATGGTCTGAAGGACAGGTTGAAAATTTTGCAGATAGAGGTCTGTCAGTCTATTGGGGATTTTAATACCAAGGTATGTGATGGCGTGGGGTTCCCAGCAAAATGGGAAGTTGTTCTTGCATTGGGTGACTAAAGCGTCAGGCAGGGTAATGTTTAGGGCTTTTGATTTTGAAAAATGTATTTGTACGTTAGAGGGGGATTTGAAAAGTGAGAAGTCCTTGAGAAGGTTAGGGATAGTATTTATCGGGTCTGTGAGGAAGAGCAGGTAATCATCCGCGTAGGCTGCTACCTTATATTGTTTGTGGTTTATGTTTAGGCCTTTGATATCTGGGTTCTCTCTAAGTTTACAAAGTAGGGATTCCATGGTGAGAATGAAAATCAAAGGGGATAGTGGGCATCCCTGTCTGGTACCATTGGAGACGGAGAAGGCGCTTGACAGGTGACCGTTTACCCTAATTTTGGCTGTGGGAGTATAGAGCTAGAATCATTTGAAGTAGGTGTTGTGGTATGCCCACAGCTTGTAGGGTCACTGCCATAAAATCCCAAGCCACCCTGTCGAACGCCTTCTCCGCATCCAGGGACAGGAAGAAGCCTTGTGTAGATGTGGTGGAGAGCCAGTGGTGAATATTCAAAGCTTTCGTAGTGTTGTCTAGCTTCCCTGCCAGGGACAAAAGCTACTTGATCCATAGACAACAGTCTGGGGATTAGGGGGAGAATGCAGTTGGATAAGGCTTTGGTGTATAATTTGACGTCTACATTTTTTAGAGGTATGGGGCGATAGTTGGAAACCAGCGTGGCGACTTTGCCTGGTTTAGAGATATGGGTGATGTGAGCTTCTAGGATATCTTTGCTGGCTATACTGGAGAGTGTGAAGTTGTTGAAGGCCTTAACTAGCTGGGGGATAAATGTGTCAGGGAAGGACTTGTAATAGCTGACCGTCAGGCCATCCAGGCCGGGGCTCTTACCTGGTTTCAGCTGTTTTAATGCATTTAAGGTCTCTTCCACTGTCAGTGGTAGGTCTAGACTTGTGGATTCTTCAATTGTGAGGGGTGAGGGAGAATATTGGTTAAGGAATTCCTGGATTGCTGCCATTCGTTCTTCTGAGGTGATTGTTAGCTGAGGGGTATGTAGGTTGTTTAATTTAGAGAAATATTGCACAAATTGGTCTGTTATTTCTTCGGATTTTACTAAGGCTGTACCAGTGGGATCTTTGATCATGTGAATAGTTTGAGCTGCTTTTTTAGCCTGTAAGGCTCTGGCTAATAGTTTGCCCGATTTATTACCAAATTCGTAGAAGCACTTTTGAGTTAACGTGTATTTATGATTTAGTGTCTTGTGTAACTCTTCCAAGACTTCTTCTCTTGTGCGAGTCAGTTCCGCCAGTGCCTCCGTGGCTAGGGAGGCCTTGTGTTTTTGTTCCAGTGGAAATACGGTTAGTTAGTTCCACTATTTTTGTGGTTTTGAGATATGGATTGTGATATTTCTGGATCGGTGAGTAGGGAGTTATTAAGGCGCCAGATGTGAGAACTAACCATTGTGGAGGGTATGTTTAGGGTCATGGTTATGGGCTTGTGGTCCGACAGAATCATTGGCTCAATAGTAGCTTTAGTGAGAAAGGATAGATCATTTTGGAAGACAAAAAAATGGTCTAGTTTTGAATATTTGGAATGAGGTGGGGAGAAAAAGGTGAAGTCCTTGCCAGTAGGATGTAATGTGCGCTAAGTGTCGTGTAACAATAGTTTGCTGAATTGTGACTTTATTGCGCGCAAAGCCCTGTATGTAAGTGATGATAGACCATTGGATGTGTTGATGGAGGGGTTAAGGGCAATGTTGAAATCACCATCAACAATTAGGGTACCCAAATGGAAAGTCAGTAGTTGTTGGAGTGTTTTACAGAAAAAGGCCACTTGTTGTGTATTTGGGGCATAGAGGTTGGCAATGGTAATAGGCCTTTTGTGAAGGTTGCTCTTTATAAAAAGAAACCTTCCTTGTGGATCCCTTTGGATGTCTGTTATGTTAATTGGGCAGTTTTTAGATATGAGAATGGATACCCCTTTTGATTTGGCGTCTTTATTGGATGCATGGTATACTGTTGGGAAGTGTTTGTCATGTAATTAAGGAATGGTGTCCATTCTGAAATGTGTTTCCTGAATAAGCGCAATATGGGCTTTAGATTTCAGCAAAGAGGAGAGTAATTGTGACCGCTTTTTGGGTGTGTTGAGGCCGCGTATGTTTATAGAGCTAAGTTTGAGTTGTGTGTAAGGTTGAGCCTTATCGATTGTTATGTGGGTGGGGCCCATTGCCTCCGCCAGGAATGGATGGGTATGAGGAATAGAGGGCAGCAGGTCGGGAAGAGTGAGCTCTGTTATAGTTTGGGTGAACTGGAGTTTGGGTTAGTAAACCCTACGAGGTAACCGATGAGGCAACGAGGATTCTATTCACTCGCTTCAGTAACAGTCTGGGATTGGTAATGTACAGAGTGGGAATAGTGTGCACCACGCACACTACGGAATTGCACCCTGTCCCACTACTGTGTGGGGGTTGGTTATAACCTGACACAAGAGAGTGACTGAGGGTCTGAAAGTCACAAATGTCACGAATGACCCGCTGCTATCTGACCATTGAAAGGAATGAGGGAGGGTGTGCACAGTTTTGGGAGGTGTACTGCAAGATAAGACAAGGTCTGATTATTAGGGGGATACATATATGGAGATTTAGAGTGGTAGGTGAATTCAGGTAGGCATAAGTATATTCCACCACCTGTGTGTAAGTGTTTCAATAGCGAGCCATTGCATCATACTTGTGGTCAATTCGAACGTCTGGAGATGCCACTGGGCCTCAGTGAGGCTATCAGTGTAAAATCCAAAGTGAAAATTAAATAATGCCACTCGTGTAGCAATTAGAAGACTTTTAAATCATATGACTAGGATATCAGTCAACAGAAGGATATACATTCAAATATTATAACTTAGAAAATAAAACAATTGCAAGTAAGTGTAACGTTTAGGAGGAAAGCATATTAGAGTACCTGCAAGGGTAAATCGAGTCTGCAATCACTCGTATGTGTATTGCTAGGGTGCAGATTCCAGTTCTTAGCATATTGATTAAGAACATTGTCCCGGTCAGAACCTGGCACGTATACACCATGATATATCAGTTGAGAAAGTGTCTAAGAACAACAGTTGTGGGTTTGAAAAGCAAAGACCTGTGTGCCTGTTTGTAAGCGCTGTCAGGTTTTCCGGCGGTGTTGATGACTCCGGGAGCAAGAGGGTTGGTTGGCAACTCTGTGACATTCTGAATGGACGTTTACAGGTGTGGTTAAAGGCACCCCTGGTGTGGGAGGGGTTAGTCTGTGAGCCGGTCAGATCCGTGTTGAGCTCCTGCTGAATGTCTGTGTATGGACGAGGAGTAGTTCCCTAGCCGTGTGAACGGTGAGTGTTCAAATACGGATCTGGAGGTTGGTCGAGGTTAGTTGGTTCTCGCGTCCAGGGTCCAATGGTTGGGCGATCGGATGTTCTCCATAGTGACATGTGGGGTTCTGACTGCGGTCCATCATGCACCCTGTATGGGATGTGGCCGGAAAAGGAAGTCCGGGGACATGTGTGCAGTGGCTTCTGTGTAGATCCGGAAGCCAGTCGCCAAGCATTATGGGGATTGTAGTTTAGGTTACATATTGATTGCGTGGACACTGCCTAAATCGATCGTAGTGCATATCCCATCAGCCGCAGTATGTGGGGGACAGTCTGTGAAGTGCAGGTAGGCAGATTATAAAGGCACTGTGGGTATAGGAACCATATAGTAGTGTCCGCTTTTGAACATTGGAAAACAGTCAGAACATTAAAACTTCAACAATAAAGCATGAACGAGCCGAACGTGGCGTAACAGCAACGGTGGATTACTGAGTACCTGTATGGAAGTTTAACAGTCCCGTCTGGCTCTCCTCAAGCTGGGAGAGTTGGAGGGGTTGGAGTTGTGGTGGGGGGTGCGATGAGCATTTTGATGAGCCCGGGCTGAGGGAGATCTCCTCCTGTATCTGGTGCCTTGTGTCTCCATGGGCTCTTCAGTCGGGTGTTCCCTCCTCATGGCAGAGCGGCGAAAGTCAGCGTACTAGTTAGGCACCTCTACCATCGGGATGTTTAGGGTGTCACAAAAGTGAGGTAGATCTTCAGGCACCTTCAGAAGTGCCGTGCGACCTTGAGCGGTGGCCGAAAGGCAGAAAGGGAACTTCCACATGTTCTACTTTTGTTGACTGTACTGGAGTGTAATGCAATGGTGAGAACTATGCCAATGGAATAGATGTAATCTACTGTCCATTAGGGATGAGCCAAACACCCCCCTGTTCGGTTCGCACCAGAACATGCGAACAGGCAAAAAATTTGTTCGAACACACGAACACCATTAAAGTCTATGGGATACAAACATGAATAATCAAAAGTGCTAATTTTAAAGGCTTATATGCAAGTTATTGTCATAAAAAGTGTTTGGGGACCTGGGTCCTGCCCCAGGGGACATGGATCAATGCAAAAAAAAGTTTTAAAAACATCCGTTTTTTCGGGAGCAGTGATTTTATTAATGCTTAAAGTGAAACAATAAAAGTGTAAAATTGCCTTTAAAGGGGCGCATGTTTCCCGTCTTTAGATCAGTCTGAGAACAAAATGACATTTCCAAAGGAAAAAAGTCATTTAAACTACTCGCAGCTATTAAAGAATTGCCGGTCCGACAATACACATAAAAGTTCATTGATAAAAACGGCATGGGAATTCCCCACAGAGGGACCCTGAACCAAAATTTAAAAAAAAATGGTGTGGGGGGTCCCCTTAAATTCCATACCAGGCTCTTCAAGTCTCGTATGGATATTAAGGGGAACCCCGGACAAAATTTAAAAAAAAAATGTCATAGGAAGAAGACGAGAAGCATCACACAGCAGGAGCCTCCCATCATGGATGCGGAGCGGCCCGAGGAAGGAGGAAGAACCAGAAGAACCAGAAGAAGAAGATGGAGGAAGAAACCGAAGGAAGATAGAAGATAGAAGAAAGAAGATAGAAGATAGAAGAAAGAAGAAGCATTTAAATAAAGGAATTGTCAAAAACTGTCTCTTGTCATTTTTAAGATTTTTGACATTTTTTTGTGAAATGGTACCCTTACCATTTCACACAGGGGGGGGGCCGGGATCTGGGGTCCCCTTATTAAAGGGAGCTTCCAGATTCCGATAAGCCCCCCAACCGCAGACCCCCATAACCACCGGGCAAGGGTTGTGGGGATGAGGCCCCTGTCCCCATCAACATGGGGACAAGGTGCTTTGGGGGCTACCAATGTTGAGGGCATGTGGCCTGGTACGGTTCAGGAGGGGGGCCGCTCTCTCATCCCCCCTCTTTTCCTGCGGCCTGCCAGGTTGCATGCTCAGATAAGGGTCTGGTATGGATTTTTGCAGGGACCCCACGCCATTTTTAAAAAAAAAATTGATGCGGCGTTCCCCTTAAAATCCATACCAGTCTGGTATAGATTTTGAGGGGGACCCCACGCAATTTTTTTTTAAATTGCCGTGAACACCCCAAATTGTTCCCTTCAGGTTTATACCAGACCCTTATGTGAGCACGCAACCTGGCAGGAAAAGAGGGGGGGTGAGAGAACCTCCCCTCCTGAACTGTACCAGGCCACATGCCCTCAACATTGGGAGGATGCTTTGGGGTAGCCCCGCAAAGCACCTTCTCACCATGTTGATTGGGAGAAGGGCCTCATCCCCACAACCCTTGCCCGGTGGTTGTGGGGGTCTGCGAGCGGGGGGCTTATCGGAATCTGGAAGCCCCCTTTAACAAGGGGACCCCCAGATCCCGGCCCCCCCGTGTGAATTGGTAATGGGGTACAAATATGCCCCTACCATTTCACAAAAAAAGTATCAAAAAGGTTAAAAAACACAAGAGACAGTTTTTGACAAGTCCTTTATTAATTTCTTCTTCTTTCCGCTTCTTCCATCTTCTTTCTTCTGGTCTTCCTTCCGTGTTCTTCTTCTTCCTCCATCTTCTTCTTCTCCATCTTCTTCTTCTCCATCTTCTTCTTCCTCCGCTCTTCTCGTCCCGCATCTTCCCCCGGCTTCTTCTCCGCTCTGTCTGCACGATCCACCTCACACTTCTTATATAACAGGGGATGGGGCCACCCGATGACCCCACCCTCCTCTGACGCACGGGGACTTGACGAGGACTTCCCTATGACTTTCCTCGTGTTGTCAGATGGGGGCGGGGTCACCCAGTTACGTAACTGGGTGACCCCGCCCCCCCAAGAAGTGTCAGAAGAACCGAAGGCCCCACTGAGGCGGATCGTGTGGACAGAGCAGAGAAGAAGCCGGAGGAAGATGCGGGACGAGAAGAGTGGAGGAAGAAGAAGATGGTGAAGAAGAAAATGGATGGTGAAGAAGAAAATGGTGGAAGAAGAAGAACACTGAAGGAAGACCAGAAGAAAGAAGATGAAAGTAGAAGGAATTAATAAAGGACTTCTCAAAAACCGTCTCTTGTGTTGTGTGGGGTACATTTGTACCCCATTACCAATTCACACAGGGGGGGCAGGATCTGGGGGTCCCCTTGTTAAAGGGGCTTCCAGATTCTGATAAGCCCCCCACCCGCAGACCCCCACAACCACCGGGCAAGGGTTGTGGGGATGAGGCCTGGTATGGTTCAGGAGGGGGGCGCTCTCTCGTCCGGCCCCTCTTTTTCCTGCGGCCTGCCAGGTTGCGTGCTCGGATAAGGGTCTGGTATGGTTTTTTGGGGGGACCCTACTCCTTTTTTTTTAAATTTTGATGCGGGGTTCCCCTTAAAATCCATACCAGACCTAAAAGATCTGGTATGGATTTTGAGGGGGACCCCCATGCCATTTTTTTTTAAATTTTGCCGCGGGGTTCCCCTTAATATCCATACCAGACCTGAAGGGACTGGTATGGAATTTAGGAGGACCCCCATGCATTTTTTAAAAAATTTTGGTTCGGGGTTCCCCTGTGGGGAAATTCCATGCCGTTTTTATCAATGAACTTTTATGTGTATTGCCAGACCAACAATTCATTATAGCCGGCGCTAGCGATAGTAGTTTTACATGACTTTTTTTCCTTTAGAAATCTAATTTTGCTGTCAGACTGTTCTAAACACGGGAAACATGCGCCCCTTTACAGGCATACTATAAACACCACTTGTCAAAATACAATTAAATAGTGAAAATAAGTCAAAATAGCAGCGCTGAGTGTATGCTCAAATAGGTGTTGAATCACCCCAAAATGGCATGTGACTAAAAAATAATATATAAAAATATAAATAATATATGATGAAAAAATAAATATATATAATAACAAATTACAAACAAACAGGAGACAATAAGCCCTACTCCAATCCTCCTATCTCAACGCTAAAGGATATTCGGTATATGAAGATAGAAAATAATGATGGTAATAAACCGCAGTGATTTCACCTGATGTCACCATATTCTGAGTGAGATATCTCTCAGCAGCCACTTAATAAAAAAAGAAATATAAATATGGATAAATGAATGTACTTTTTCAAAGAGCAAAGTTGCTCTTTGAAAAAGTCTTCCTGACGAAACTAGTCAGAGCACGATACAACGGCAACCGTTATCACGTGAGGACGCAGTGTGCTTCTAGCCTGAAGCTTCAGACAGGAGAGGGAGGAAGTGCGGATCAGCTGTGCCTGGCTGACACGCAGTGCGCTCCAAGCTTGTAGTTGTATACTAGTGGAATGAAGGACTGATCAGCTGTGAATGTGTATCATCCATCCAGTCTGCAACCAGTACCCTTGTGCTTTGAGAGAAGCAGTTTGAGTTATCCACTATTACCAACCAACTGAAAGCTAGAAGGCTATCTGCGCCCACTGATTTTTACAGTGTATTTATTTTATTCGTTTTTTTCTCTTATCTGTCACTTACAATAAATTATCAAAACGGTACTGGACTATTCGGGGTCTCTTTTTTACATGTGGACATTGTTGCTGTTATCTGATTACCAACCCTGGAGGATTTCGGGAGTAACCAGAGAGAGGATTTGATCCAAGGCCTGTTAACCTCTTGGCTCTGGTGAGTTTTAACCCTTACGGGGTGTGTGCAGCACAAGGTGTCCCAATAGATGGTGAAAGGTGCACTCATCAGTTCTACTATTCATATAAGGGAATCCAGACCGAGCTCCAACCGCTGTGTCTTTGTTGGAATTTTCTTGCCTGCATGTGTTTTGCTTGCATTTACAAAGACTTTGTTTTATCAGTCAGCATTGAGGACTGAAAATAGCACTGCTTTGATGGGTTAATTGCTGTTTCATATAGTACATTCATTCATCCATATTTATAATAACAAATTACACCCTGTGACAAGTGTAGTAAATAAATATATAGTGAAACTGATAAATCAAAAAGACAAAATCATGTGAAAAAAGTCCATATAATATTGAAAGGAAATCCAAAATTGATGTGAACTTCTCTTATTTCATTCACCACACCAGTGTGTCTGTGATTCCACTCCCCTAAAGAAATGCACTCACCGAATTCCAATGCCTACATTCAGCCTACAAATGCATTTAAACCACATGGATAGGGTTTCAAAGCAAGCATCCAAATTCCAGCCGTGTGTCTCACATAATCATTTTAGGCTGTGGTGTTGCTGTAGTATTGTGCTTTCCTTTCCTGCTCCCTCAGCATTGATTGTTAATCAATAACAATCTCAAAAAAAAAAGTGGGGGCCCCACTCAGGAGGGCTACCTGTTGTCATTGGACCTGCAGAAGGCCTTTGATTCTGTGTCGTGGACCTACCTTTTTGATATTCTAGAATGCTGGGGGTTTAGAGATGGATTTCTTAAAATAATACACACCCTTTACTGATCTCCCACAGCTCAGGTGTGATTAATGGGTCACCACTCCAAGTCCTTCGACATTCACAGAGGAACCAGGCAGGGCTGTCCTTTTTCACCCTTGATTTTCACAATTGCGATCGAGACACTGGCCATAGCCATAAGAGCAAATACGAATATCAAAGGGGTTCAATGCGGCTAAGAGGAACATAAGTGTGCCCTCTTTGCCGATGACATGTTATTATTCCTAACATCACCACTAATCTGCACCCCCAATATGTTCCGACCTCTCCAGGGATTCAGAACCATTTTGGGGCTCCAGGTCAATGTGTCCAAATCAGTAGCCCTCAATGTATCAGTTCATACGACACTAATCGACCAACTCAAACAACATTTTCCCTTCACGTGGGCAGGAGACGCAATCTTCTATCTGGGAATCAAAGACTAAATGCATTGGCAACCTATATGCTGCCAACTACCCCCCCATGTTCCGCTCATTAGAGGCGGACCTAAATAAATAGTCAAAGGAAGGCCCATTCTGGCTAGGTAGACTGAATGCAGTCAAAATGAATCTTTTGCCCCGTCTTTTATATTTGTTCCGCTCCCTCCCTATCCCAATTAAAAAATTTATCCTGTCTAAATTTCAATCCAGGGTGGTTGGATTTGTCTGGGGAGACTGAGGTCATCTCTTCGCAAGGGACATCCTACTCCGACTTAAGACTCAGGGCGGCTTAGGCCTACCGAACGTATGGCTTTATTACCAGGCAGCACAGCTGGCCCAGTTTTCCGCCTTATACGCAAAGAGTCGCAGACCTGACTGGGTTTCCCTTGAAAGGCAGGCAGTCCCACATTTTACACTGGACTTCTTAGCATGGAGACCTTCTAAACACAGACCTGTCATACTAGCCCCTACATTATCTCACTCCCTAGCGTTCTGTGATCAGCTACATAAAAATGTGAATTTGATATCCCCCCTAAAGCCCCTCACGCACCTATTTCATAACCCCAACTTCCCTCCAGCGATGAATATACATGCGTTTTACTGTTGGCTGAACAAAGGTCTCTTCAGAATAGGCCATTTCTTTACACCTAATGGGCTCATTTCTTTAGGTCAAATGCCAGCTTCGGAAAAATGTATACTTTCACAGATCAGGCACTTCCTCCACACACTCTGGACTGACAAACTGAACATCCCTAAAGCCACGATGTACGAGCAATGGTGCTCTAATATAGGACCTCAAAAGGGCGGGATCTCCATTATTTATGCTTCCCTGACAGATAGGACAGACACCTGCTCGATCCTGGGAGTCGGATCTGGACATCCAGTTGGACCCTGATATGTGATTCCAAGCCTTCAACAGATTATCTAAACATTGCTTTGATAGAAGCTAACATTAAGGTTTTCACTAAGTGGTACCTGCCAGGCTCTCCAAGATATTTCCAGATGCCTCCCCCCTCTGCTATAGAGGCTGTGGACATATAGGCACGATGCTTCATGGTGGACGTGCCCCCACATACAAAGCTACTGAAACAAATTTCTTCACCTTCTATGAAAGGTCACTGGGATTGATGTTCCTCAAGACCCCACATACATCCTACTAAACCGCAGAGTGCACAACACGCCTAAGACCACACATCTCATTTTCTTTATGTGTCTGGGCACCAAGATCACATTAGCGAAACCCTGGAAAACTCCCACAGTATCAGTCTTGGCCACCAAACGGAAAATTTTGTGGATCATGTCACAGAAACAAAGAGTGGTGAAACTGTGGGACATGGTACAGTGCTTTGAGGGGATCTGGGAACTATGGGCCACACATATCAAGATCCCACTTTACCTGGGTCACCTACTAATGTGAAGGATTTTCCAGCGAGACCACACTCCTTTATCCTACATCCTATCCCACCCCCTTCTCTTTCCTCCCCACCTATTTCTCTTTCTGTCCTGCCACTCCTTCCTCTTTCACTATCTATCAATAGATACTGAATTGACAGGGTGTAAACCATTCTATAGGCTCCACATGGATTGACATCAGATGTATGTTATAACCCAGCACAGGGAACAGTCAATCACTTTTGGTCAACCACTCATGGAAAGGGACCTATTTGCTCCATCTCGGGGGATGCGATGCCTGGGGAGCTTCTCGGCTGGTGCGTCTTCCGGGAGGAGCCGATGGGCGATAGGCGGGTGGCCCTGCCGGGCATGGTCCTGGAGCTCTCTCACTCCACAGTGTGCACCCATAGGGGTGGGGTGATGAGCTCAGGGACTCGCCTAGGGAGGCATTCCTGCCAAAATTTTCTCTCATGCTGACCATTATCTGTAGTAAAACACTTGGGTAACACATCAATCTTAGCAACAGACATGGGGGGACAGAATGCCTTGCCTTCCCCCAGTCTGATGACTCATAGACACCTGAAGGAGCTCACTTTCAGTTACTCAACACGTACTTGCATTACAAGGCCCGTTTCTGGGAACCATTATATCCCGAGATGTAATGTTTTCTCTATTTCATGTTCTGTTATCTCTCTGATTATTGTTCCCTCCTTGTAAGTTATAATTTCTCAGTTACAAAATGGGTGGGTACTAAATTAGGATTATAGTACTATATCTGTAGACATGTCAGTGGCTTAACCACTTCCCGCCTGCCCTATAGGGGATTGACGTCCGAGAAGTGGTTCAGTTATCCTGACTGGACGTTATATGATGTTCAGCAGGATAACATGCCTGACACACCGCTACACCGATCTTGGTAAAGAGCCTCCAGCGGAGGCTCTTTACCACGTGATCAGCCGTGTCCAATCACGGCTGATCACGATGTCAATAGGAAGAGCCAATGATCGGCTTTTCCTCACTCGCGTCTGACAGACGCGAGTAGAGGAGAGCCGATCGGCGGTTCTCCTGGCAGGGGTGGCCTGCGCTGATTCTTTATCAGCGCAGCCCCCCTCAGATCACCACACTGGACCACCAGGGATCTCCACTAGGACCACCAGGGAAGGGGCAACGTGTGGAAGGCCACGTATGTACCCCATGGCCATCCACATGTGCCCAATGTGCCCAATCTGTGCCAATCAGTGCCCACAAATGGGCACTGATTGGCACCAACATGTTTCAGGTCTGCCCAGCAATGCCACCAATCAGTGTCCTCAGTGCCACCTGTCAGTGCCCATTGGTGCCACCTGTCAGTGCCCATCTGTGCCCATCTGTGCCCATCAGTGCCCACCTATCAGTGCCCATCAGTGCCACCTATCAGTGCCACCCATAAGTACCCATCAGTGCCACCCATAAGTACCAATCAATGCCACCTACGGGTGCCCATCAGTGCCGCCTATGAGTGCCCATCGGTGCCACCTATGAGTGCCCATCAGTGCCGCATACCAGTGCCACCTATCAGTGCCCATCAGTGCCACCTATCAGTGCCCATCAGTGCCGCCTATCAGTGCCCGTCAGTGCCACCTCATCAGAGCCACCTCATTGGTGCCACCTCATCGGTGCCCATCAGTGCCGCCGTATCAGTGCCCATCAGTGCAGCCATATCAGTGCCCATCATTGAATAAGAAAACATACTTATTTACAAAAAATGTTATCAGAAACAAAGAAAAACTTGTTTTTTTTCAAAATTTTCGGTCTTTTTTTATTTGTTGCGCAAAAAATTAAAACCTCAGAGGGGATCAAATACCACCAAAAGAAAGCTCTATTTGTGGGAACAAAATTATAAAAAATTTGTTTGGGTACAGTGTTGTATGACCACGCAATTGTCATTCAAATTGCAACAGCGCTGAAAGCTGAAAATTGGCCTGGGCAGGAAGGTGTCTAAGTGCCTGGTATTGAAGTGGTTAATGTTGTATTACCCCTCTTAGAGATAACTGATTTATTTCAATAAAAAATATTGAACAGAAATTAATATCCTCAAGACATCACCAGGAGTGGTGTTCTAATGACATCTTGAAGACAAAACGTGTTGGGCGGGTCTAGGCACTTGACATCACTCTGGACTGGGGAATGCACAATCGCACTAGAATAGGAAGCCTCACCACTGTGCAGCCCCGATATATGGTGGGATCCAGAGTGCCAGGTTGGGAATCATCTAATGTGAGTGTGATATTTTATGTATGATTTTAACTAATAAATGTTTTTATACAATGAGCTGTGCTCCTGTTTCTGCCTCTTTATTCCATTGGAAGAACTCGGTAAAAGCAAGCAATGGTCCTGGTCCCGGTCCTAAACAAACGCAATAGGTCCACTTATTGGTTTAGGGGCCATGGCTTCTGGTGAGCTTAGTTGAGGAAAGCAGTGCAAGCACAATATATAAGAAAAACACAGGGGTTGAACAGAGCAATGTGTTTATGGACATTTCTATTGGACATTTGTTACACTGCTTGTTTATATTTAGTGATTGTGTTGTATCACTTATGTCACTTTGCAGGATGTGTTTCATCTACACAGAAGAAGTGAATTAATACTGATAAGATTTATGAGTATTCACTAACAGGGGCGGACTGATAACTCATGGGGCCCCCGGGCAATAGGAGATTATGGGGCCCCCAGGCAATCAGAGATTATGGGGCCACACAGTATACACACACACACTATACAATCACACAGTATACACATACATGTGCACACAGTATACACAGACAGATGTAAAAAAAACACAGATTTATACATTCTGTCCCTGGTTTTACTGAGGCTGGCAACCCTGATGGGGCCCCCTAGTGGCCCAGGGCCCTCAGGCAGTGCCCGAGTGGCTCAATGGTCAGTCCGCCCCTGTTCACTAATGTTTTTATGTAAAGTTCATGAATATAAGAGATCACAGGGGCACTTTATATGATGTTATGCATGTCATGATAATAATTTTAGTCATAATTACAGTATTGTCACAAGTATCTTAACCAACCATGCAGTTCAATCACTGTTACAAAGCCATAGAATGTGCCATTAGCAAAAATTATCACATCCTCTTCCAAGTCACCAAATTAGGACTGGTGTTAGCACAGAAACCCAAGATTATTTTCAGTTAGGGGAGATATGGTATTAAAATGGAATGTATGGTTACTAAAAAGATTTTTCCCATTCCCCATACTGTGTAAGTCATTATTGTTTAGTACTGGGTCAGGCAATTCCCAACTACAGCCCTACTCCCCGTCCACGTTACACTTTTGTTAAGTAGCTATTTCAATTTTTAAAGGGACAAGACCTATGACGATATTATTGCTCACCTCTATAGCTATCTAGGTGTTTTTTAATTCCTCTTTTTTTGCCTTTTTCTTTTATATTGGTCAGAGAACGTATTCTAGATGCAATCTCCTTTTTCGGCAAACATGTGAAGACTATTAGGAGGTCCAGCTGTCCAGGATTGACATTCGTTGAATCAACTTATGCTTTTAAATGTGTATAGATGTTTTATAAAATAAATGTAAAAAGCTTGCACTCTGACCACAATAGCAGCAGCACCTTTTCAAGTCTAATGGCCCGTACACACGATCCGAATATCGTACGAAAACGGTCGTCCGAGGAAGGATCTACGATATTCGAATCGTGTGTGCACTACTTTCGACAACCGATCACGACCGTTCATCTGATATTATTTGATCAGACATACCCGAAAATTTTCCTCGTACGATTCCAGATCGTACGATTTTCGTTTAGTCAGTATAGTTGTCGTCCGAAAATATAATACAAATACATTACAACACATGACATCACTTCTGATTTTTTTGTCTGTCATACAAGATTTTTCGTGACTTTATTAGGCTATTCAATTTCTACTTGCGACTATTAAGCGAGAGCGGTCGTACGATTGGTTGTACGATATTCGGATCATGTGTACGGAACATAAGGCTGGATTCACACCTATGCATTTTTAGTGCTTTTTGCATTTTGCAGATTTGCACTACAGTCCATTTAAGATGGTTTCCTATGGAACATGTTCTGTAGTGTAAATCTGCAAAATACAAAAAGCACTAAAAATGCATAGGTGTAAATCAAGCCTAAACACCGGACTCAATATATACTATAAATAAACAAAAGGTGCACTTGCCACTTTAAGTACATAAAAAAAACCTCAATATGCATAAATAAATAGCACAATAAGAGCACTAAATATCATTAACTACAATAAAAGCATAGGGTTTGTACATAAATAATCTGTGAATGAATAATTTGATAATTCAATTGCAAATATTAAGGCCTGGTTTACACCTATGCAGGTTGCAGTTTACATACACCAGGTGCATTTTGCATTATTCAATACACGTTTTTGATCCATTGAAGTTTATGGAACCAAAAAACAGAAAAAAGTCCCAGGCCCTTTCCATAAAATGCATATGTGTGAACATGACCCATAGGAAACCATGTTAAATGGACAGTAGTGTGTTTCAGCAAAACTGAAAACCCACTAAATAATGCATAGGTATGAACCTGACCTTAGTGATTAAAGGATATGTACCGTATATATTCGAGTATAAGTCGAGTTTTTCAGCACATTTTTTTGTGCTGAAAGTGCCCCACTCGACTTATACTCAAGTCAAGCACTTTTCTGCAGCAAAAATTTTCATTTTCTGAACCGACTTTGGGGCCCCATATCTCAGGGCCACTTGGTGCTAGGAACCCCAAATTTGGTGTGCAAACCCAGTGGAACTGGTATTGGGGTTCCTAGCACCAAGTGGCCCCAAGATATGGTTCAGAAAATGTCATTCTCTGCTGCAGAAAAGTGCTTGACATTTTCTGACCCGACTTTGGGGCCCCGTATCTCAGAGCCACTTAGTGCTAGGAACCCCCTATTTGGTTTGCAAACCCAGTGAAACTGGTACCATAACATATCCAACCGATTTTTGGGGCCCTGTATCTTGGGGCCACTTTGAGCTAAAAACCCCAGCTTTGGATATTTTATGGTGCTAGTTCCACTGGGTTTGCACACCAAATTTGGGGTTCTTAGCACTAAGTGGCCCCAATATATGGGGCCCCAAATGTTGTCATCTGTGTCCATCTGCAGCAGTGTAATTTTGGGACCCTTTGGGTTCAGAGACCCCAAATTTTGGCTGCAGCTAGGGGGCATCTAGGAACCCTTAACTACAGAGATTGAAGTTTGGGGGACCTATGGCTGCAAATGGGCACAGTGAGGCATGCAAATGGGCACAGTAAGGCTGCAAATGGGCATTGTTGACCCTCTTTTCCACTTACAGTAGCTGTGCATTTCTCACTCTCGTCTTATACTCGGGTCAATAAGTTTTCCCATTTTTTTGTGGTAAATTAGGGCTTTGACTTATGCTCGGAACGACTTATACTCGAGTATATACGGTAGTTCGTTTTTTTTTTTTTTTTTTAAACAAACATGTCATAGTTACCTCCTCTGTGCAGTTGGTTTTGCACAGAGTGGCCCCGATCCTCCTCTTTTGGGGTCCCTCAACGACGTTCCTGGCTCCTCCTCTTCTCGAGTGCTCCGGCGGAAAAGCACTCTCCCTCGGAGCACCCGTGCCGGCGCGCTACCTTGTCCTGCTGCTGCGTCCATTAACACAGACAGCAGGACTCGGCTCCCACGTCATTGCATTTGATTGACAGCAAGCCAATGGCTGCACTGCTATCAATCTATCCAATCAGGACCCGAGACACCGGCTGGAGTGGGTGTGCTCGTCCCCGGCGCAGGAATGGTTGGGCTCAGCTAAGTAAGAGGGGGGCTCTGGGGGGCTACAAGAGTTTTTTTTCACGAGGGTTTACAATCCCTTTAAGAACCAGTCCCAATATTAAAGTCCAAAAATTGTGACAGCAATAGTTAAATAGTCCAAAGAATATCTCTGGTAACAAACAGAGTGAAAAAGTTTGTTGTTCAGTGCAGGAAAATCTACTCAGGTGCTGAGATAGGGCAGTCATTCAGGGCAGCTTACCAAACTCCTAAATCTCAACACAAGAGATCTAAAAGCACTTGTGAAAATGTGTCTCCCAGCTTGCTCAGAATAGTATCCATCCACTATGGATCAAAGCCCCAGAAGTCCATATCAAAATCAGCTCACAGCCACAGTTATTGATTATGGAGAAGCTTCATGGTGCAGTAAACCTCTAACATTTATTAGTAGGATAATTGCACTTACAATTCAGCAGGAAAGTAATAGCGAATCAAACACAATACTGACTCCGAGCATTGCTGCAGGTCCCGGCAGTGTGTATACCTGATAACATCACCTAATTAGCTCCACTTGACATGTTTACCTCGAAAGGGCATCTTCGTTGATGGTAATCTGAGCAGGTTGGAGGACACTTTTTCACAAACGCTTTTAGATCTCCTGTTTTGAGATTTATGAGTTGGTTAAGCTGCCCTGAATAATTGCCCTATCTCAACATCTGAGCACCTAGGTAGTTTTCCCCCACTGAGCAACAAGCTTTTTCACTATATTTGTTACCAGAAGGATTCTGTGGACTATTTCACTATTGATGTCACAATTTGTGTATAGATGTTTACAGCATTCGTAGCAGGTATCCATTTGTGGTTTCAGATGGTCTACAGTTGTACTGATTTTTCTATTGAATGTGGTGATTTATAAATGTTGATGTATTTCTTATTTCCACAATTGTAGACATCGGACAGTAGTTCCTTCCTGAGGAAGCAACTTTGTCACGCAAAACATGTAAAAGATATCTATGTGTGGGAATCCATGATGGAATACTATATCTGGGGCAATATATCTTGTCAGTTGGTGTATTAAATGCTACACTACTATTGTTAATCTGCAACATGCTAAACATATACTACTTCCACCCATTCTTTGTTGTCCAGCCCTGTGGGCTTTTTTAAAGATCAAACAATTTTTATGTGATACTTTAAATTAAGTTTATCAAATTGAATACATTTTTGGTGGGATACATATAAAACGCTATATTAGCAGCTTTTTGTTATGGATTCTTTGTTTTCTATATACTGAGTCTAAAGGATGTGGTACCAATAAATCCATTAGACAGTTGAGGGACACATTTCTTTTGCTGCTTCCCTCCCAACCCTTCCTCCTATTCAAAAACTTGTTTTGCATCACACGTGACTGGTCTTTGTACCAAATGAACCCCATTTCCAACCATACCCTGATATCTAAGGGTTAAGTCTAAACTTGTACAACTTTTTTTATGGAACTGTATAAAATGCTTTGCTGAAATCAGGATAGACTATGTCCACAGCACCACATTGGTCCAAAACAATTGTGATATAGTCAAAATCTGAAATTGGCCTCTGCCATTCTGCTTTGGATCAAGCAAATTGTGTGTTTTTAAGTGATCACTAATCCTTCTTGTTAGATGGGATTCCATTAACCTAACTACAATGGATGAAAGATTTGCACATCACTATAATCTTCCTGTGTTTCCAATTCCCCCTGCAACAGGTCAGTGAATTTTCTTTATTAATAGGCAAAGGATTGTCCTAAAAATAGCATGGTGGGGGTGGTCTTGGGCCACCCTGGGCAATGTGTATAAAAAAATTTATTTATTAAATTAATTTGGCTGGGAACAGTGATTTTTTTAAAAAGTTTTTTTTAATCACTTGCCTACTGGGCACTTTTATCCCCTTCCTGCCCAGAACAATTTTCAGCTTTCAGCGCTGTCTCACTTTGAATTAAAATTGTGTGGTCATGCAACACTGTACCCATATGAAATTTGTATAATTTTTTTCACACAAATAGAGCTTTCTTTTGGTGGTATTTAATCCACACTGGGTTTTTTTTATTTTAAATAAACTGATTTTTTTTTTAAATAAATACATTTTTCAATTTTGCAAACCAGTAATTTCTCTCTTTCACTGATGAGGCTGCACTCATTGGCACTGATAGGCTGCACTGATCGGCACAGATGAGTCAGCACTGATGGTCAATAATGGGTAGCACTGATAGGTGGAACTGATGGGCACTGATGAGGCGGCACTGAAGAGGCTGCACTGATAGGCGGCATTGATGGACGCTGATAGGTGGCACTGATGGGCACTGATAGGCAGCACTGAGAGGTGGCACTGATAGGCGGCACTGATAGGCGACACTGATATGTGGCACTGATGGGCACTGGTAGGCAGCACTGATACGTGACACTGATGAGGAGGTACTGATGGGCACTGATTGGCAGCACTGATAGTCACTGATTTGCAGCATTGGTGGGCACTGATTGGCAGCATTGGTGCTCACTCATTGGCAGCACTGGTGGGACTGCACTGATAATCAGGACACACAGGGGGCACAAGGGCAGCGTGATCATAGGAGGATGTCCATGTATGCCCTCCTGGCAAAGGAAGCCCATGCTGTAGCCATAATTTGGCTATAGTGTGGGCAGAAAGTGGTTAAAAATCATTTTAAATTGCTGACAAATTACATTCCCATTCTGGCCTCTATGAAAAAAGGCACACAGGTCCATGTGTCTTTTTTTTTTTTTTTAAAGCTGGCAATCAAATGTCATTTGCTGGTAATTTAAACTATCAATTTTTTGTAAATGTCATTTTTGCTGTAGCACATCCTACAGCTAGAATGAAAAATGAAAAATTGCATAGAATCTCCCAAAAAGGCATACTAGACCTTTTCAGTCTGGTATGGAATTAAGGGAGTTTGCCATGCCATGTCATGGGTCTGTTATAGAATTGGACCCAGAAAATGTGAGGTCCTGCTAAAAATCTGTACCAGGCCCTTAATCTGAACATGCAGCCTGGCTGGCCAAGAAAGAGGGAAATAAGCATGTGTATCCCTCCTCTTAAACCATGCAAGGCAATTGATAAGAATAAGGGCCTTATTCTTACAACCATGGCTGGTGGTTGCAGAGGTCTGTGGGTAGGGGACTTATCAAGTTCTGAAAGCCTCTTAATATAAGAGGGCCCCCAGATATGGCCCCCCTAAGTGAATGAGTAAGGGGTACATAACCCCTACATACCACTACTCATTCTAAACAAAATTGCAACCTCCAAATAAAAACACCTAAACATTTGACAAGTTCTTTATTAAGAAAATCCTTTTCATTGTTAACTGTTGGCTCCCCTGTGCGAATCGCTGTGGGTGTACGGCGGCCGCTTTACGGGCTATAGGGCGCGTGCGCACCCGTGGTGTGACACTGGAGCCGATGCGAGTGGCCGGCAGGCCAATATGTCTGCTGGAGACCTGCGATCGCTCTTCAGAGAGCCAGAATGGGGATCTGTCAATGTAAACAGGGAGATCCCCGTTCTGTCAGGGGAGTAAGTGTTCCCTAGGGAAGTGTTTCTAACTGTGGGGGGATGTACTGACTCGGAGTAGAGAGAGATCTGCTGTTCCTAGTGATCAGGAACAGCGATCTTGCTCTACTCCGAGTCAGTACACTCCCCCCACAGTTAGAAACACCTCCCTAGGGAACACTTAACCCCTTGATTGCCCCCTAGTGTTAGCCCCTTCCCTGTCAGTGACATTTATACAGTAATCAGTGGCTATTTTTAGCTCTGATCGCTGTATAAATGTCAATGATCCCAAAAAAGTGTCAAAAGTGTCCGATCTGTCCGCCACAATGTCACAGTCCAGCTAAAAATCGCTGATCACCGCCATTACTAGTAAAAAAAAAAATAATAAAAATGCCATTAATATATCACCTATTTTGTAGACTCTATAACTTTTGCGCAAACCAATCAATATACACTTATTGCGTTTTTTTTTACCAAAAATATGTAGAAGAATACAGCCTAAACTGATGAAGAATTTTTTTTTTGGATACTTATAGCAAAAAGTAAAAAATATATTTTTTTTTTCAAAATTGTCACTTTTTTTGTTTATAGCGCAAATAATAAAAACTGCAGAGGTTATCAAATACCACCAAAAGGAAGCTCTATTTGTGGGAAAAAAAGGACATCAATTTTATTTGGGTACAGCGCCGCACGACCGCGCAATTGTCAGTTAAAGCAATGCAGTGCCTACCGCAAAAATGGCCGGGTCAGGAAGTAAGTAAATCCTTCTGGGCTGAAGTAGTTAATTGTGATGACCACCAACTCGTCCAAATTATAAACACAACACAACTGATCCTGACATTACTGCTTACCGAATTACAACTCACTGAGATGTCATCATCTATATAAGGGAAGGAGTGGGTATAGTAGTACCATCATTGACCAAAGATTGCCATGTCCATATTTGGTCAATATCATCATCAACATATGGCCAGTGATAATATTTGGACAGTGAGGTCACTGCAACCCCCCCCCCCCTCTTTGCTTACTTGGCCAGGGATCCCAGACATGTAAGTACTGTAGTGTGCTGGTGACAGTGACAGTTTACACAGTGAGTGCTAGCACCGACTGCTTCTTTAGGTATCATTGACAGCATTAAGCTGTCATATATTGAAGCAGTTCAGTCAAACCATTGACCCATCCCTATTGGTTCAGTTTGCAGGAGTATGGCGGCATTCATTTAGAAGGAGGAAGATGCACATTAGCAATGCTGGCTATGTACTGGCTGCTTTGTGCCTTGAAACAGGCACATGACAGATTGCAGGTTTCATGAGCCAATAAATGTTCTCCTCTGTGTGGTGTCGCTGGATTGGTTGGTCACTCTAGAAAAGCAAATGGCCTGCTTCAAGGCCTGCCTGACATTTTTTTTGCCAGTTCCTTGCCTAACTTTTATTTTAATTATGGGGAATGTGAGTGATAGTTTCAGGTGGTTTTGGTTCTTGTAGAGTACTGTGCAAACATTTAGTTAGGTGTGAAGAAATGCTGTAAAGTAAAAAATGCTTTGAAAAATATACATTTTAATTGTTTATTTCTATAATTTTACAAAATGCAAAGTGAGTGAGCAGAAGAAAAATCTAAATCAAATCAATATTTGGTGTGAATAATACTTGGCTTCAAACCAGCATCATTTCTTACACTTGTGCACTTTCTACACTTTCATAAAGTCAGGGATTTTGTGGGATTAGAGTCAGGTGCATGATTAACCAATTATAGCAGGTGCTAATGACCATTAATTTCTTTCAATTTGTTTTTATTGAACAGATCGCAAGTTACAATAATGCAATAGCCATAACAGTATGTATAATGACTAATGGAATTCAAAGTAATAGTTTTTTTCCACCATTATAACATTGCTATAGATCAGTTTTTAATTAGAGCGTTATTATAACATAACACAGAGAGTATAGATGGATAAACAGAAAAAGAAAATATAAAGGAATTAACAAAAAAAACTAACAACTATTATCCGCTTACACACAAGCGGACTTTCCGGCAGACTTGGTCCGGCGGACCGGACTCCGTCGAATAATTAGATCGTGTGTGGGCTCCAGCTGACTTTTTTTTCCCAAAAGTCCGATGTACCTAGTAATGAAACATGTTTCAAATCTTTCCGACTGACTCGGCTTTCTAGCGTACAAACCGTTCGTCTGTGTGCTAGTCCGATGGACCAAAACTGACGCATGCTCTGAAACAAGTACAAGACGGAAGCGCTCGGTCTGGTAAAACTAACCTTCGTATTGAAGCTAGCACATTCCTCACGCTGCTAATTCTGTGATCTTTTAATACAGCGCATTCTTTTCTTCTTTATAATGCGAGAAGAATGAAGTTGTTTTTCTGCTTATATTCACACAGAGTTCTCACAAACTACTTTCTTCATTATTTATCCTCATGTCATGACTAATAATATAGTTTTCAAAAGCCAGATCTCTCTCTCTCTCTCTCTCTCTCTCTCTCTCTCTCTCTCTCTCTCTATCTCTCTCTCTCTCTCTCTCTCTCTCTCTCTCTATATATATATATATATATATATATATATATATATATATATATATTTTACAATTTGTGAACAATTACCAAAAATCTATTGATTTAAATGTGTAATTTTTTTTAGGAGTTTCAAGTTACCACAATAACATTATTATCTTGTATTGTTTATGAACCTTAATGAGGTTGGTGTCCCTTGTTAATTTGACATAGGGGGGTTATTTTCCAAAGGCAAATTCATTTAGCACTACAAGTGCAAAGTGCACTCGAAATTGCATGGAAAGAGCACTTGGAAGTGCAGTCGCTGTGGATCCGAGGGGCACATGCAAGAAAACCAAAAAAATATATATTTTTAGCTTGCACATGATTGGATGATAAAATCAGCAGAGCTTCCCCTCATTTCAGATCTTCCCCTCAGATTTACAGCGACTGCACTTCTAAACAAGTGCGCTTGCAGTGCAATTTAAAGTGCACTTTGCACTTGTAGTTTGCACTTGAATTGCAAAATGATTTTGCCTTTAGTAAATAACCCCCATAGTTTTTTTGACATGTACCTGCCTACTCACAAACAAAATGTCCTTTTTGAATAAAAACACATAGTAAAGAATTTTAGGTAAATAAAATAGCCATTTATTCTGGGAAAAACATAAATGAGGAAGGCAACACTGGAGACACTTTTGGAATTTGTGAAGCCTTTTGTCCCCCAGGGCAGACATCAAGTGAGTGGAAATCAAAATTGGGATCTTGAGGAGTTCATATAACAGGGAGCACAATCTGCATCTTCTGTCAGACCAAACTGAAGCCAGGCAATCACTTTCGACTCTTCCGTGGAGCCTTCCCTGCACGCTGGCCTGCAGCCTTCCCTCCACGCTTCTCTGCAGCCTTCCTTAGAGGCTGTGCCTCTGGTGGTGTACTTGTGGTAGGAGGAGGAGGAGGAGGGGCTTCATCAGAAATATGGCTGGTTTGAGTAAGCTGGCCCCTCAACCCTTTCTGAAGGGCCTCATAAAAAATCCCCTCACAGAGGAGGCGTTGCCCTTTCTCAAGTTCCATCAACCTGGTGGCTAAATAAGTGCCATAGGCCTCTTCAGCATTGGGGGGGCGGTTACTCAGCATTTGGTTGGCTTCCCGAATGAGGGCAAGTGATTCCTCCTCTGTTCGGGTCATCTTCCTGGGCCTATTGGTGGTAAGGCAGAGGGGAGGCACCTGGCATTCGGTGAGGCTTCTACTGGGCCCAGCCACCTCCTGCCTGCCACTAGGCATGGCCTCCTCCTCTCTAGCACCGGGCAAGGCCTCCTCCTCTCTACCACTGGGCACGGCCTCCTCCTGGCTAAGCTCATCCTGTGTATAAAAAAAGGAACATAGTTGTAATTTTTGCTTCCTCAATCACACACAATTTTCAGCTCATGACTTGCAAATATAATTTTTAACAAATAGAAAAGGCTATCATTTTGACCCCACCATTATTCTAGCTGTTCACCAATCTTTGAAGAACATTTTTGGCCACTACTGTCTAGTGATATGTATACATAATAATAATTGTGATTAAATCATTAATTTGTAAGCAATCCGAACATTTTAGCTTACATCATTAATATTTAGACTATCCAAAATTACCAAAAAAGTATACCTGGCTGCAGCTGGGTGCATCCACTTCATCAAGGATGAAAGTTCCCGGTTCTTCCTGGGATGCCTCAGCTGGGGTGGAGGGAAGGGTCGAAAGTGATTGCCTTACTTCTGTCTGGTCATCCAGAAATCTCAGTTTGGGGTAGTACCACAGCTTGGGGACATAAACCTTGTCTGATGCTGCTCCTGATTTGAGGGAATCCTGTATCTTCTTGTGTTCCCGCCTATACATATTCCGCAAGATCCTAATTTTATTTTCCACTAACTTAATGTCTGCCTGGGGGACTCGAGTCTTTAAAAACTCCAGAAGTCTCCCCAGTGTTGCCTGCCTTGCTTGCTTATTGAAGTACAAGGGGTGCTTGACCTCCCACAGGTTTCGGTTCTCTTGATAGAGGTCAATAAAATGACTCAAAAAATCCACCTCCTTAAATGGATTCATTTTTTCTGAAAGACAAGACACAAGATAAAAACTGTAATGTCAGTCCAAAATCCCAGTATTATTTTTTAACAGAATATAGGGTGCACACACACACACACCAAACACATACACACACACACACCAAACACATACACAAAACACACACCCACAATTAAATCTTTACCTTTGTTTATGACGCTGGAGATGGTGGCCATATTGAAGAGGGAGGACTATGATGGCAAAAAAAGACCGTACACCAGGCTCAATATGCGGAAGGACAAAATAATGTCCTCAGTTGTCACCACTATTGAGCAAAAATTTGAAATTAAACGTGCTAAAGAACAATTGAGGAAGCGCTGGTCTGACCTAAAAACTAGAGAGCCAGATCAATATTGCCGAATCAAGAAGGTGCTTAAAAAAAGTAAGTACTTTTCGTGAGTTCCTATTGAGATACTTAACTTGCATGCTGATCCATATGCTTTACGTTTATACAGCATCGTTCGTAAAGATTGTTCTTATGAAACTACATATGATTATAATAAAATGTTGTTCGTTTGGCAAGAAATACGATGGTACAGGGTTCTACATACATTTAGGTCTTCATAATTTGTCGTATTAAAAGAAGTTTTGGATGGATGGTTTGAAACTAGAATGCCTAATACAAAATGATTTAGTGTAATGTAAGGACAGGACACAGCAGCTGTTTCCACATCTGGACTCAGGAGCACTAGTGTACTGTGTGACACCAGAGAACATTTTTGAGGGTAATCCACACAGGGGCTGCAGGGGATACTTGAGGTGTCTCCATCTGTGAAACTTGGACAAAAATGTTAAGTATTGCAGTTTTGTTAAAAGGGAATTTGAATCCTGTCTTAAAATAGTTTTTTTTTACAAACAGACAATTGTCCACCACTTCAAAGCAAGTTTTCATATTCCTATTTCTTGTCTGAAATATCACTGTGTTAAGTATACCTTTTGTTTAATTCTCATAGGGGAGAAAAGACTTGGACAACAGTCAGAGGATCCCAGGACCCCACAAAGTCACCAGCCTGAATTGGGAATTACCCCAAACCCAAGCACAAGACCATGCCCACCCGAGGATCTGGAGGAAGAAGGGGTGGAGGAAGTGGGTGAGATTTGCACCCCACCAAGTGAGTGTCTGACACCCCAGCTTAAGGTAATCCATTTAGGCATGCATATTTCTAAATACATTTTTCTCCTCAAATTTTAGGTGATGTTCTGGTTGTGGAAGGCCAAGCGGCAGAGCCATTTAGCACAGATAGTGCACAAAGACTCATTGGGCAGATAATGGTGTGGAATGGCCAAATTCATGCAATGTGAAAACAAATTCACAGCATGAGAAATCAGCTGAACAGCATGCAACAGGAAATGAAGAACATGATTGATGTTTTGGGAAGAATATAATCACTTTTTGCCTAAAATATGTTTTTCATTTCAGTTTAAACTTCATATTTTTTATGTTTTTCAAGTTGTTAAATAGTAAAAGCCAAATTTAGCAGATGCACACGGTGTGTCATCATGTGCTATCTGTCATCAGGGGATCTCATTGTACTTGTTTTGTGTTTGCAACCCCTTCCTCATAATGCTAGTTTGCGAGAGGAAGGGATTGCACGCACAAAACACGTCCATTGATCCCCCATGATGGGAGATAGCACATGTTGACATTACCCATTTGGACTCACAATTTGTGTGCATCTGCTAAATTTTGCTTTTACATGGGTGACATCACCAGCACATTATTTGACATGTTGAACTTTGTAAGTTCCAGAGTTGTGTTTTTTATTATTAGTGAAAAAACCCTGTTGTAAAAAACAAAGCTGCATAAACAAATATATTTTTTTTAAATATGCATAAAATTACCAAAAAAAAAAAAAAATTAGATTTCTAAAAAAACAAAAAAAATTATAAAAATTATAAAAATTTAAATTACGTTTTAAAAAAAATGCACCTTTGAATGTGCGCACAGTAAAATGTTTTTACTACAACAATGTGTGTGGCTTCTTCTTTCAATACTCAATACCAGTTTTGCAATTTTTTTTTTTGTGTTTACAGTGACAAAGGGCCTTAATTACCTTAACTCGACTAAAGGAAAATGCACTTGCCACTACAAGTGCACTAGGAGACAGCCAAAAATAAAATCAAACAAGAATAAAAACAAGAGATATGATCCAAAATATATTTTGTTTATTATTTTAAATTTTAAAGATGTTCTGGCATTGCAATGGCCCCCCTACCATTAAAATAATTGACATATTTGTCCCACACTTGACGGGCAGTTTGGGGGGCCAAGCCAGTACGGCCGGTATCCAGACCTGTGAGTGCAGATGTCCAGCCTCAGGCCCAACAGAAGTGAGATATGTTGGAGAATGTCTTCTTAAAAAAATTATGACATGATGAGATAATTGATTTTATAGTCCACCATATTGATGGCCGAGAGGAACAAACGGAACCGGCTAGCCATAATCCCAAAGGCATTCTCCACAACTCTTCTCGCTCTGGCCAGCTGGTAGTTAAATACCCTCCTCTCAGGGGTGAGGGACCTTTGGGGGAACAGCCTCATCAGGTGCTTGCCAAGAGCGAAGGCTTCATCTGCGATGAATACAGATGGAAGTCCCTCAACATTCTCGGCATCAGGTGGCTATACCAGGCCACCAGTCTGGAGACGCTGGCACAACTCAGTCTGTGCGAAGACTCCTCCATCTAACATCCGGCCGTTCTTCCCCACGTCCACAAACATAAAATCCAATTGTGCCACTACCACCGCAATCAATACTACACTATTAAACCCCTTGTAATTAAAGTAGTAAGTTCCCGAATTGGGTGGTGGCACAATGCGAACATGCTTCCCATTGATCGCCCCTACACAGTTGGGAAAGTCCCAACGGTCAGTGAACTGGGAGGCCATAGTCTGCCATTCCCATGGTGTGGAAGGAAACTGTGGAGTCAAACAAGAAAAAAAAATATATAAGTACTTTTAAACATAACTTTGCTGATTACACAAAAACATTCTTGCACAACAGCAGTATAACATTTTTTAAAAGTATTATTTCAAAAAATCTAAAATATAAGGCCCACTTATAAGATTACTCACCCCCTCTGATGGCCCATTGATCAATTTGTATGTGGGGTGGGGAGGGTTCTAATTTAGTACAAGACCACACATGAAATTTGGAGACATTTGAGGGGGTGGGGGGGTTCTAATTTAGTAGAAGACCACACATGACATTTGGAGACATTTGAGGGGGTGGGGGGTTCTAATTTAGTAGAGGACCACACATGACATTTGGAGACATTTGAGGGGTGGGGGATGGTTCTAATTTAGTAGAATACCACACATGACATTTGGAGACATTTGAGGGGGTGGGGGGATTCTAATTTAGTAGAAGACCACACATGACATTTGGAGAAATTTGAGGGGGTGGGGGAGTGTAAAGCAGTACAATGGAGCTGACAATATACATTGTTAAAGGGACTATAGGCTATAGGTGTATATGGGCCCAGGATGGTGGGGAGGTTAGTGATTGCATGGTGGGGAGGTTAGTGAAGGCAAATATGCATGTAGGGCAAAAAATGATTTGCCAAAAAAAACATGCATGCATGAAGATAAAGGGGACATTCACAGCATATTCCAAGCATGGTAATTAGGTAACGATGAAATTAATACAATACATTAGCAAACATTAAAGACATATCATGTAATGTTAAAGGATAAAAAAAACTTACCTTCATATAGTCCTTCTGCAGGACCTGAATTATGGCAGAACAGGTCTCTGGGATAATGATCCCCAGAGCCTGGGGGAGATGCCTGTCGAGAACTTAAGGTCCTGAAGGCTTCTCCCAGTCGCCAAGTAACGTAACGTGGCAACTAGCCTCTGCTCCGCAATGATGGCTTGCCTCATGCAGGTATCCTGCCTGCTGATATAAGGGGTCAGCATAGCCAGCAGATGTTGAAAAACGGGGTCTGAAAAATGGGGTCTGTCATCCTGAGATAATTCCTGAAACCCTCAGGATTATTCTCACGGATCTCACGGAGCAAAGGCATGTGCGAGAATTGGTTACCCTGGCGCAGCCAATTCTTCGTCCATGAACTCCTCCTCACCCTGTTCATGGACTGGGCTCGGGTCAAAGTATGAATCCCAACACCAAGACCCCACGCAGCACGGACTCGAGAACGAGTACGTCCACACACCATGGCTTCAAAATGGTCGGCTGGTCAAACAAACTTAAACAAACGCACTGAAGAACAGCAAGGCCTATGAAGCGCGACCTGAATATCAGGAATGAGCTGTCCAGAATGGCCTGCTATACAGGTTACGAACTGACCACCACGCACTGAAAACCAGATACAAACCTCATAAGCACAAACTGAATTGCAGAAAACGATTGAAATAAGCTGAAGTCTGAAAAGCGCAAATTGTCTCTAACCAAACTTCTACTAACACGCAGTAAACACAAGATTAGCAGAAGGAGCCCAAAGGGTGGCGTAATGGGGCTTGAACTTCCTTTTTCTAGTCCCGTCGTACATGCTGTACGTCACCACGTTCAAAACCATTGGACTTTTGGAGTGATCGTGTGTGTCCAAGTCCATCCGTTTGTAAGTCCGGCGCACCTACGCTACAAAGTCCGTCAGAAAGACCGTTGGACCTAGTCCGTTGAGAAGTCAGCTTGTGTGTACGCGGCATAATAGACACCACATATTACCTTTTTTTAAACTTCCCTATGGGTTTCCCCGTGTTGTCAGAGGGGGCGGTGTCACCCATTTACGGGTGACCCCACCCCTCTTTGACACCACGGGTAAAGCCATTGGGGAGTTCCCATGTGTCAGAGGGGGCGGGGTCATCAGGTGTCCCCACCCCCTGTTATATAAGAGCTGTCACCTGAACAGAGGCGTCACACAGCGGGAGACTCCCATTGAGGCAGATCGGAGGACAAGAAGAAGAAGCCGGAGGAAGATGCCGGATGAGAAGACCTGAGGAAGAAGTGGAGGAAGATAGAGGAAGAATCTGCGGAAGAACAAGATGGAGGAAGAAGAAGAAGACCGATGGAAGACCAGAAGAAGATGGAAGAAGAAGTGGGGAAAGAAGAAGACATTAATAAAGGAATTGTCAAAAACCGTCTATTGTCTTTTTTTAACATTTTTGACATTTTTTTGTGAAATGGTAGGGGTACATTTGTACCCCATTACCAATTCACATAGGGAGGCTGGGATCTGGGGGTCCCCTTGTTAAAGGGGATTTCCAGATTCTGATAAACCCCCCACCTGCGGACCCCCACAACCACTGGGCAAGGGTTGTGGGGATGAGGCCCTTCTCCCCATCAACATGGGGACAAGGTGCTTTGGGGTCAGACCCCAAAGCACCCTCCCAATGTTGAGGGCATGTGGCCTGGTACGGTTCAGGAGGGGGGTGCTCTCTCATCCCCCCTCTTTCCCTGTGGCCTGCCAGGTGGCGTGCTCAGATAAGGGTCTGGTATGGATTTTTGGGGGGACCCCATGCCATTTTTTTTTAAATTTTGGCGCAGGGTTCCCCTTAAAAACCATATGGATTTAGAGGGGGACCCCCACGCCATTTTTAAAAGATTTTGGCGCGGGGTTCCCCTAAATATCCATACCAGACCTGAAGGGTCTGGTATGGAATTTGGGGAGACCCCCACGCATTTCTTTTTTAAATTTTGGTTCGGGGTTCCCCTGTGGGGGAATCCCATACCGTTTTTAGCAATGAACTTTTATGTGTATTGCCAGGAGTGACAATTCATTATAGTCGCGAGTAGTTTTAAATGACTTTTTTTTCCTTTAGAAATGTAATTTTGCTGACTGTTCTAAACACGGGAAACATGCGCCACTTTACAGGCATATTATAGACACCCCCCCAGGTACGAAATTTAAAGGAATATTACACTTTATGCCCTGTACACACGATCGAACATTGATCGGACATTCTGACAACAAAATCCATGGATTTTTTCTGACGGGTGTTGGGTCAAACTTGTCTTGCATACACACGGTTGTACAAAGTTGTTGGGAAATCTGATTGTTCTGAACGTGGTGACGTAAAACACGTACTTCGGGACTATAAACGTGGGCAGTAGCCAATAGCTTTCGTCTCTTAATTTTTTCTTACATGCGTGGCATTTTGTGCGTCGGAATTGTCCACACACGGTCAGAATTTACGCAACCAGATTTTGTTGTTGGAAAATTTTATAGCCTGCTCTCAAACTTTGTGTGTAGGAAATTCCGATGGCAAAAGTCCGATGGAGCCCACACACGGTCGGAATTTCCGACAACAAGCTCCGATCGCACACAGACGGTATGTACAGGGCATTATTGTTTCACTTTAAGCATTATTAAAATCACTGCTCCCGAAAAAACAGCCATTTTTAAAACTTTTTTTGCATTGATACATGTCCCCTGGGGTAGGAGCCAGGTCCCCAAACACTTTTTATGACAATAACTTCCATATTATTAAATTATTATTAAAATGAGCACTTTTGATTTCTCTTATAGACTTTAAAAGGGTGTTCCGCGACTTTCAAATTTGCCGCAAACAACCCAAATTGTCCGTTATTCGGCGAACAGGCGAACAGCCAATGTTCAAATCAAACTCATGTTTGATCTGAACATAAAGCCAATCCCTACCCCCCATCCTGTTTCAACTTTAAAAGCGCTGAAAATGAGATTTTAGGGACTTTTCCTAACCAAATAAATTTTTTGAGCAGAATGTCCATTTTCTTAAGGAAACTAGCTGGTATTATGATGGGCATTGTCCTGAAAAGCTAAAAGATCTTAGGAAGTACCATCATTTAAAATGCTGCTATGCATCCTAGCCAATTCAGTTCAAATTTTGCAATGCGTTGGGTATCCTGGGAGATGATCTGTTTAAGCGGCTGGAAATTTGCTTTATATGTGTTGGTAGTGGGGGCCGTCAGGAGTGTACCTAGATAAGGTAACTTACCGCACACCCAGATATAGTGGAATTGCTTTTTTAAGTGGTCTAGTTTTGGACTGGAGATGTTTATAGGTAAAATAGTAGATTTAGTGGTGCTAAGTTTATAATAGGAAATATTGCTAAATTTATTAATAATAGTTTGGACTGTTTTTAATGAAGATTTTGGGTTAGTAAGAGTAAGGACTACGTCTTCCGCAAAGTCCAATTTTTTGTTGTTGACCCACTACCTTAATACCTGTAACTTCAGGATGGGTTCTAATTGATTCTCCCAGCGGTTCCATTATTAGGGTGAAGATAAGGGGAGAGAGTGGGCACCCCTGTCTGGTACCGTTAGAGATTTGAAAGGTTTCAGATAGGGCATTAGAGGTGTATATGTTTGCAGAAGGATTAGAATATAATGCTGAGATGGCAGACTTAGCAAAGCATGTATTCCAGATTTGTCCAGGGTAGCATGCAGATAGCCCCAATGCACCCTATCGAACACCTTTTAGGCGTTGAGGGCCAAAAATGCTGTTGGTGTTCTCTGCATTTCAGCAGTGCGGATAAGGTTAAACATATGACGGGTACCATCAGGGGCCTGCCTCCCCATGACAAACCCCACCTAGTCTGCTTTAATTAGGTTGGGTGTAATTTTTGCCAGTCCATCTGCACCCGATGATTTGTTATTAGGTAAAGATTGAATAACTGCCAGAATCTCAGCATGACCAATAGGAGAGTTCAACACTGTAATTTCCTCTTTAGACACTTTTGGTAGGGATAACGAATCTAAAAAGTCAGCTATTAGTGACTCAGATGGCTGCAGGGTTAATGGGTCTGAAGATAGATTGTAGAGACCTTTGTAATACTTGCAGAAAGTGCTAGCAATGTGCTTAGGGTGAAAAACTTTGGTTTGGGTTTCAGGGTCAATAATTAAATTCAGCTTAGATTTAAGCTGTCTTTGTTTAAAATAATTGGCTAGGAATTTACCTGCTTTAGTACCCTGGGAGTAATGTAGGGCTTTAAATCTCCATAGGGTATTCGCATGGTTTAATTCCAATAAGGTTCTAAATTGGTTTCTGCTAGTGGTCAGCTCTTGCAGTGTATCCTCTGCCATAGTAGATTTATGCCGAGACTCTAGCTGTTTAATTTCCAACAACAATGCAGACATTTCACCATTTCTACGCCTTTTTTCCCTGGCTGCTATTTGTATAACTATGCCTCTGACAAAGGCCTTATGTGCACACCAGACCGAGGAAAAAGGAATATCCGGTGTAAAATTATTAGAGAAAAATTACTGAATTTTCCCCTCAAGATCTTTTTGAACGGTAGCCGGGAAAAAAGGCTTACATTACTATGCCACATGTAAGTAAGCCTTGAGGCATGAGTTTCGTTAACCATTATAGAAATGGGAGCGAGGTCCAACCAGAGAATAGAGTGGATTTTAGCTTCAGTCACTCTAGACAGGAGTTAGAGATCAGTAACAAAAAGGTCAATTTGGGTGTAGATCTTATGAGGGGCTGAATAATATGTAAAGTCCTTCTCTGTAGGATTAAAGCAACGCAATGTAGGGTGGGTATTCGATTTTGCTGTGGAATCAAGGTTATTGTCCACTATTGCGTTAAAATCGTCACAGATGAGAAGTGACCCTTTTCGGATTTGACAAATTTTCTTTAACAGTTTATGCAAAAATGCAATTTGGTGTGAGTTAGGTGCATGCATATTTACTATAGTATACATGACATTTTGATATTACATACTAGGATAATGTATCTCCCATTGTGGTCTAATGTAGAAGAATGCAAAGTGAAGGTGACAGAGTTCTTTATCGCAATTAATGTTCCTTGCATCTTAACTGCTGCGTTTGCTGTAAAAATGCGTGGGACCAATTTATGTGTGCATTTAGGAGGGTTGGCAGACGAAAAGTGGGTCTCCTGTATGCAAATCACATCTCCTTTAAGAGATTTCGCTTCCTGCCACATTGCTTTACGTTTGTAGGGGCTGTTAAGCCCATGTGCATTCAAGGAGACAAATTAAAAAGACATTTTTCACAGTAAAGGATCGAGAGTACCTGGTAGTGGAGATGATCTTTGAGTCTTCCGATAGTAATTACATTCCAGGTAAGTTGGCTTTAAAGCTGGAGTTTTCCTGAGGATGATCTTGGCATCAATGGTGTCAACATAAAAACTGAAAAAAAAATAAAGAACTGCAGAAAGGGTAAAGCATAAAAAATACGTGTTAGTTCGACAGCAGCAGTAACAGCTGCTTCTCACTGTTTGGGGGTATCAGCTCAACGGAGCCACAGGGTCCCCTAAAATATTACAAAGAAGCCTTCTGGTTATATCATGAGTACTTCTCAACCAGGAGCTTTGTTCCACAGAGGATTAACTTTCATCGGAGATGAACTCTCCGGGTGGATTTGATTTTCACCTGGTAGCAGCCTCCATTGCTCTGCTAGGTGCATTCCTGCTTCCACTTTAGATACTGTGTAGGTCTTGCTTTTCCAAGTGACAATCAATTGCGGAATCCATGTGCCCTATCTACCACAATTTCTCTTTTGGGCACTTCAGGCAGGAGAGCGGCAATCAGTTCTTGGATATGATTGGGTAAGTCAGCTGGGGGGGATTGTCTCAGCTACTTCCCTGAACTTGACATTGTTCCTCCTGGAACGATCTTCTAACTTGGACTTATTAGCTAGTAGGGATGAGCTTCGTGTTCGAGTCGAACCCATGTTCGACTCGAACATCGGCTGTTCGGTCGTTCGCCGAATTGCGAACGATATGGGCCGTTCGCGCCAAATTCGTGTGGCGCGTCACGGCCCATAATTCACTGCGGCATCGCAGTGCATTGCTGGCTGATGATTGGCCAAGCATGCACTATGACCCGCATGCTTGGCCAATCACAGCGCCGTCAGTAGAGAGAGCTGTAATTGGCCAAAGCCAGGGTGGCTTTGGCCAATTATGGCTCAGGGGATTTAGTACACGCCCCACACTATATAAGGCCGCCTGCACGGCGGCCCTGTGTAGTGTGTGTTCCGGTGTGCTAAGAGATAGAGAGAGAGAGAGACAGTGTCATTTGATTTGAGTTAGATAGATTAGGCAGAACAGTCAGTCAGTTAGCTGCACTTACAGTGTATTGTGTATATATATGCATCCCAGGTGTTGCATATATATATATACACTGTATTCAGTTTAGCTAGATCCGTTCCTGTTATCTTCTATCTAGACTATTTACATTTAGTGCAGTGCGTCCTGCTCACAGTGTTCAGCTAGATCCGTTCCTGTTATTTACATTTAGTGCAGTGCGTCCTGCTCACAGTGTTCAGCTAGATCCATTCCTGCTATTTACATTTAGTGCAGTGCGTCCTGCTCACAGTGTTCAGCTAGATCCGTTCCTGCTATTTACATTTAGTGCAGTGCGTCATGCTCACAGTGTTCAGCTAGATCCGTTCCTGCTATTTACATTTAGTGCAGTGCGTCCTGCTCACAGTGTTCAGCTAGATCCGTTCCTGCCATTTACATTTAGTGCAGTGCGTCCTGCTCACAGTGTTCAGCTAGATCCGTTCCTGCAATTTACATTTAGTGCAGTGCGTCCTGCTCACAGTGTTCAGCTAGATCCGTTCCTGCTATTTACATTTAGTGCAGTGCGTCCTGCTCACAGTGTTCAGCTAGATCCGTTCCTGTTATTTACATTTAGTGCAGTGCGTCCTGCTCACAGTGTTCAGCTAGATCCGTTCCTGTTATTTACATTTAGTGCAGTGCGTCCTGCTCACAGTGTTCAGCTAGATCCATTCCTGCTATTTACATTTAGTGCAGTGCGTCCTGCTCACAGTGTTCAGCTAGATCCGTTCCTGCCATTTACATTTAGTGCAGTGCGTCCTGCTCACAGTGTTCAGCTAGATCCGTTCCTGCAATTTACATTTAGTGCAGTGCGTCCTGCTCACAGTGTTCAGCTAGATCCATTCCTGCTATTTACATTTAGTGCAGTGCGTCCTGCTCACAGTGTTCAGCTAGATCCGTTCCTGTTATTTACATTTAGTGCAGTGCGTCCTGCTCACAGTGTTCAGCTAGATCCGTTCCTGTTATTTACATTTAGTGCAGTGCGTCCTGCTCACAGTGTTCAGCTAGATCCATTCCTGCTATTTACATTTAGTGCAGTGCGTCCTGCTCACAGTGTTCAGCTAGATCCGTTCCTGCTATTTACATTTAGTGCAGTGCGTCCTGCTCACAGTGTTCAGCTAGATCCGTTCCTGCTATTTACATTTAGTGCAGTGCGTCCTGCTCACAGTGTTCAGCTAGATCCGTTCCTGCTATTTACATTTAGTGCAGTGCGTCCTGCTCACAGTGTTCAGCTAGATCCGTTCCTGCAATTTACATTTAGTGCAGTGCGTCCTGCTCACAGTGTTCAGCTAGATCCGTTCCTGCTATTTACATTTAGTGCAGTGCGTCCTGCTCACAGTGTTCAGCTAGATCCGTTCCTGTTATTTACATTTAGTGCAGTGCGTCCTGCTCACAGTGTTCAGCTAGATCCGTTCCTGCTATTTACATTTAGTGCAGTGCGTCCTGCTCACAGTGTTCAGCTAGATCCGTTCCTGCAATTTACATTTAGTGCAGTGCGTCCTGCTCACAGTGTTCAGCTAGATCTGTTCCTGCTATTTACATTTAGTGCAGTGCGTCCTGCTCACAGTGTTCAGCTAGATCCGTTCCTGTTATTTACATTTAGTGCAGTGCGTCCTGCTCACAGTGTTCAGCTAGATCCGTTCCTGCTATTTACATTTAGTGCAGTGCGTCCTGCTCACAGTGTTCAGCTAGATCCGTTCCTGTTATCTTCTAGACTATTTACATTTAGTGCAGTGCGTCCTGCTCACAGTGTTCAGCTAGATCCGTTCCTGCTATTTACATTTAGTGCAGTGCGTCCTGCTCACAGTGTTCAGCTAGATCCGTTCCTGTTATTTACATTTAGTGCAGTGCGTCCTGCTCACAGTGTTCAGCTAGATCCGTTCCTGCTATTTACATTTAGTGCAGTGCGTCCTGCTCACAGTGTTCAGCTAGATCCGTTCCTGTTATTTACATTTAGTGCAGTGCGTCCTGCTCACAGTGTTCAGCTAGATCCGTTCCTGTTATCTTCTAGACTATTTACATTTAGTGCAGTGAGTCCTGCTCACAGTGTTCAGCTAGATCCGTTCCTGCTATTTACATTTAGTGCAGTGCGTCCTGCTCACAGTGTTCAGCTAGATCCGTTCCTGCTATTTACATTTAGTGCAGTGAGTCCTGCTCACAGTGTTCAGCTAGATCCGTTCCTGTTATCTTCCTACTGACAGGCAGGCTTGTCTGGTTACAGTATATAAAGCTACCTGAAGAAAATTACAGGTGTTCTATCCCAGCTTAGTGCAGCTACAGGCCATTAGTATGTCTGGAAGGCCAAGAAGGAGAGGCAGACAGTCACAAGCCAATAAGAGAGGGCAAGCAGGCTCTGTGTCTAGTGCTGGTCGTGGAGACGGTGCATCCTCATCAGCACGTGGCCATGGGACACGCTTGGCCTTTTTTTCGGCAGCTGGCCGTGTTGAGCCGCAACATGCGGAAGACTTGGTCGAGTGGATGACCAAGCCGTCCTCATCCTCCTCATCCTCTCTCACCCATGCCCAGGGTGCTTTGTCTGGCAAAGCAGCGGCCTCTTCCCTCAGCTCAATGTCATCAGTGACTCCTTCCCTAGCTCCACCATGTCCTCATGAGGATTCCCTCGAACTGTTTGACCACAGTGTTGGGTACATGCTCCAGGAGGATGCCCAGCGTTTGGAAGGCTCTGATGATGATACTGAACTCGATGAAGGCAGTAACATGAGCACGGACAGAGGGGGTGCCCAAGAAGGACAGCAATCTGGCAGTCATGCTCCCCCTGCTGCAGCATACTGCCAGGTTTGCTCCAGTGATGAGGAGGGAGGGGATGATGAGGTCACTGACTCAACGTGGGTGCCTGATAGGAGAGAGGAGGAGGAGGAGGAGGAGGAGGAGGAGGCGGCACATCACCAACGAGGCAGGATGCCCTCCAGGGGCCAGCCTAAGGGCAGCACATTGACTGCATCACACCCCAAAGCTCCACATGTGCAGGGCGCTGCAGTCTCTGCGCGTTATTCAAAAAGTTCTTTGGTGTGGGCCTTTTTTGAGACGAGTGCATCAGATTGCACCGCTGCTATTTGCAACATATGTCTCAAGCGTATCTCTCGTGGCCAAAACATCTCCCGCTTGGGTACCACATGCTTGACCAGACATATGTTGACCTGCCATGCAGTTCGTTGGCAAGCGTATCTAAAAGACCCACACCAAAGAACAAAGAGGATCTCTCCTTGCTCCTCATCAGCTGAGATTTCCAACCCCACTAGACCTTCAGTCCTCTCTGAGACCTGCAGTGAGAGGAATGAAGGTGTAGAATTAGGTGTGTCACAGCCAAGTACTTGTGGGCAATCTGCTTTTGGTACACCGACGTCAGATTGTACCAGGCAAATTTCCCTGCCCCAGCTGCTGCACCGCCGAAAGAAATTTGCTCCCAACCATCCACATGCCCAGCGGTTGAATGCTAGCTTGGCAAAATTGCTAGCACTTCAACTGCTGCCTTTTCAGTTGGTAGACTCTGCCCCCTTCCGTGAGTTTGTGGAATGTGCGGTTCCTCAGTGGCAGGTACCCAAACGCCACTTTTTCTCACGGAAGGCGATTCCGGCTCTCTACCGGCATGTGGAAGGCAATGTCCATGCCTCGCTGGACAGGGCGGTCAGCGGTAAGGTGCATATTACCGCTGACTCATGGTCCAGCAGGCATGGACAGGGACGTTACCTAAGTTTCACGGCGCATTGGGTGACTCTGCTGGCAGCTGGGAAGGATGCAGGACAAGGTGCGGTAGTGTTGGAGGTTGTTCCGCCACCACGCCTCCAAAATGCTGATTGTGACACACCTCTCTCCTCCACCCCCTCCTCTTCTTCTTCCTCCATGGCCTCTTCCTCGGAACCAGCGGAGCTCCGTAGGCGTTCAAGGGGCTACGCAAGTACGCAGGCCAAAAGATGCCATGCGGTGCTTGAGCTGGTGTGCTTGGGGGACAGGAGCCACACTGGGGCAGAGGTTCTGTCAGCTCTGCAGGGGCAGGTTCAGAGGTGGTTGACGCCACGCCAACTTAAGGCAGGAATGGTGGTTTGCGACAATGGCACCAACCTCCTCTCTGCCCTCCGACAGGGACAAATGACCCATGTGCCCTGTTTGGCTCACGTCCTTAACTTGGTGGTGCAGCGGTTCTTGGGCAGGTACCCGGGCTTACAGGATGTCCTGAGGCAGGCCAGGAAAGTCTGTGTGCATTTCCGCCGGTCATATAATGCCAGTGCTCGGCTGACGGACCTCCAAAAGGAGTTTAACCTGCCCAAGAACCGCCTAATCTGTGACATGCCCACCAGGTGGAACTCAACGTTGGCCATGCTGCAGCGGCTGCACACGCAGCAGAGGGCCATAAATGAGTACCTGTGCGACTATGGCACCAGGACAGGGTCAGGGGAGCTTGGTTTTTTTTCCCCACGCCAGTGGGCCATGATCAGGGATGCATGCACTGTCCTGTCACCATTCGAGGAGGCCACGAGGATGGTGAGCACTGACAGTGCATGCATCAGTGACACTGTCCCCCTTGTCCACCTGTTGGAGCACACGCTGCGTGGAATAATGGACAGGGCACTTGAGGCAGAACAGAGGCAGGAAGAGGAGGAATTCCTTAGCTCTCAAGGCCCCCTTTATCCAGACAGTGTTCCTGCGTGCCCGCCGATCACACAGGAAGAGGACGAGGAGGAGGAGGAGGAGGAGGAGGAAGATTGTGTCAGTATGGAGGTGGAGCCTGGCACTCAGCATCAGCAGCAGTCTTTAAGGGATCAGTCCCAAGGAACACATGGACTTGTACGTGGCTGGGAGGAGGTGGCTGCGGACGTTGTTGTCCTTAGTGACCCAGAGGACTCCGGACCGAATGCCTCAGCAAACCTACGCTGCATGGCCTCCCTGATCCTGCAAAGCCTGCGTAAGGATCCTCGTATTCGTGGTATCAAGGAGAAGGACCAATACTGGCTGGCAACCCTCCTTGATCCACGTTACAAGGGTAAGGTTGCAGACCTTATCTTGCCATCGCAGAGGGAGCAGAGGATGAAACATCTTCGGGAGGCCTTGCAGAAAGGTCTGTGCAACGCGTTCCCAGAGACTGGGAGGTTACAAACTCCTGTTTCTGGACAACGTGTTGCTGAGGCTTCGGTCAGTCAAAGAAGGAGCGGTGGAGAAGGTGGCCGTCTGACCGATGCGTTCAGACAATTTTTTGGTCCGCAGCCCCAAGGTATGATCGGTTCCAGCAACCATCGCCAGCGTCTGTTTTACATGGTGCAGGAATACCTAGGGGCAAGATCAGACTTGGACACCTTTCCCACCGAAAATCCTCTGGGTTACTGGGTCTTGAGGATGGATCACTGGCCAGAGCTTGCACAGTATGCAATTGAGCTACTGGCCTGTCCTGCATCCAGCGTTCTTTCGGAACGCACATTCAGTGCTGCTGGAGGAGTAGTAACCGATCACAGGGTGCGTCTGTCCACCGACTCGGTCGATCGGCTGACCTTCATAAAAATGAATCAGTCTTGGATCACCACCAGCTACCAAGCACCTGATGCAGATGTAACCGAATAATTTTTTTTGAAATCTCAGATCCCTTTAAAGACTGCCTATGCTGATGCTGAGTGACTATCCCTGAGTAATTATCCTCTTCCTCCTCAATCATCACACTGATAGCTTGTAAGAACATTTTTGGTTCTGGGCGCCACCACCAGTGCCTAAGGCACAATTTTTCAGCCCCTGTTTAACAGGGGCGTGTAATTACAATTTTTGATGTAATACTTTGCAGCAGGGCTCGTTCCTGCATTCCAACTAGAGTGTCTGTGAGGGGTTGCAGTGTTGTGGCACCAGCACCAGTGCCTAAGGCTCAATTTTTCTGCCCCTGTCTAACAGGGGCGTGTAATTACAATTTTTGATGCAATACTTTGCAGCATGGCTCGTTCCTGCGTTCCAACTAGAGTGTCTGTGAGGGGTTGCAGTGTTGTGGCACCAGCACCAGTGCCTAAGGCCCAATTTTTCTGCCCCTGTCTAACAGGGGCGTGTAATTACAATTTTTGATGCAATACTTTGCAGCAGGGCTCATTCCTGCGTTCCAACTAGAGTGTCTGTGAGGGGTTGCAGTGTTGTGGCACCAGCACCAGTGCCTAAGGCCTAATTTTTCAGCTCCTGTTCAACAGGGGCATGTAATTACAATTCTTGATCTAATATTTCACAGCAGGGCCCTGTGAGGGCTTACAGTGTTGTGGCCACAGCAACACCTAAGGCCCAAATTTCTGCTGAGTATATAGGGCAGGACCCTACTTTCAAACATCTAACTTACAAACGACTCCTACTTGCAAACGGAAGGAGACAACAGGAAGTGAGATGAAATCTACCCCTAGGAAGGGAAATTCTCTCCTGTAAGAGTTAATATGGGAAAACAATTTCTCCTTTCCACTGATGCTTTCCAATCCTTGTTCCACAAAAAAACCCAAATTTTCAAAAAACATTTTTCATTGGGACAAAAAAGTGAGGTGAAATCTTCTGAAGAGGAGGAAAGACAGCAAAACAAATGTCACAGGGGTGATAACCCTTCCCTATGTTTTCCAAAAAGCTTAGAAAAGATTTTTTGGCTGAAGCTAAACACGTTAAAAATGTTCAAAATTACAAACAGATTCTACTTAACAACAAACCTACAGTCCCTGTCTTGTTTGCACCACCTGTATACTGCTGTTCAGAGTATATAGGGCCTGGTGGCCCCACACCTTTCCTTATTTTAATTTGGGTGCGGGGTTCCCCTTAATATCCATACAAGACCCAAAGGGCCTGGTAATGGACTGGGGGGTACCCATGCCGTTTGTCTCACTGATTTTCATCCATATTGCCATGACCCGACATGACATTAAACCCGCAAGCAGTTTTAAATGAGATTTTTTCCTTTAAAAATGACATTTGGTGCAGGGACTGTTCTAAACATGGGAAACACGCGTCACTTTACAGGCATACTATAGACACCCCCCAGGTACGATATTTAAAGGAATATTTCACTTTTTTTTTTTTTACTTTAAGCATCATTAAAATCACTGCTCCCGAAAAAACGGCCGTTTTTAAAAGTTTTTTTTGCATTGATACATGTCCCCTGGGGTAGGACCCGGGTCCCCAAACCCTTTTTAGGACAATACCATGCAAATTAGCCTTTAAAATGAGCACTTTTGATTTCGAACGTTCGAGTCTCATAGACGTCAATGGGGTTCTAACGTTCGTGCGAACTTTCGGTCCGTTCGCGGGTTCTGGTGCGAACCGAACCGGGGGGTGTTCGGCTCATCCCTATTAGCTAGTAGTTCATCCTCCGCCTCATTGTGGGCATCTACCAGTTCATTATGCGCCACCGCAAAATCCCCCATCTTATCCTCCACATGGTGTACTCTGTTCCCAGGTCATCTACTTCCCTTTTGATGTGTGAGACCATGGATATTGTGTCCTTATGGAGCGATCCCGTCAGAGATACCAACATATCTTTTAGCATCTTATCTGAGAGGGGCTGGCCCACTGCTGGGTAGTCATCAATGCTTTCAATAAACTCCCGGGTAGAGTCCTCTGAAATATCCCCCTGTCCCTTCTCACCTGCATATCTGACTTCCTGGGGTTCGCCTTGAGGGGACTGCTGCCCGGTGTTTCCCAGGGAGAGGAGCGGCCTCTGCCGCTGATGTGAGAGCCAAGTAGGGTGCTGTGGCAAGAGGGAGAGCGTGTCTGCTTTTTATTTTAAAAAATTTGTTTTTCTTAATTTTTTTAACAAAAAATAAAAACCGCAGAGGTGATCAAATACCACCAAAAGAAAGCTCTATTTGTGGAAAAAAAAATTATAAAAATTTAATTTGGGTACAGTGTTGTATGACCGAGAAATTGTCATTCAAAATGCATCAGCGCTGAAAGCTGAAAATTGGTGTGGACAGGAGGGGGTTTAACTGCCCAGTAAGTAGTTAAACAGTCCACATTCAGTGAAAGTTCTTGTACTGCAAACTTTGCAATCTTAAGCTGCACTGATAGGGCTGCACTGATATGCTGCACTCATGGCCACTGATAATCCTGCACTGATGGCCACTGATAGGGCTGCACTGATCGCCACTGGTGAGGCTGCACTGTTGGGCACAGATAAGATGGCATTCTTAAAGGGGGGTTTCGGCCGCAATATTTTTTTTTAGTAAAAAGTCATCAGCTACAAACACTGTAGCTGCTGACTTTTAATAAGGACACTTCCCTTTCCAGCGAGCCTGCGATATTGGCCCCCAAGGCCGATCCGTCCATCGGATCGGCTGCCAGTGCCTCCATCTTAATGAAGGGAAACAGGCAGTGGAGCCTTGCGGCTTCACTGCCCGTTTCCTACTGCGCATGCGCGAGTCGTGCGTCGCTTTGTGAATGGTTTTCACACAGTTCCCAGAAGGAAGCGGGGCCACTCGCCGAAGAGGAGGAAGCGCCGCAGAATAGGAAGAGGCAGATTGGGAAGTCTGCCTAGCAACAAGGGTTTCAGGTAAGTTAATTATTTTTTTTTCAAATGTTTTTTTTTTATTTTTTTTTTATTTTTGATGCAATTTTTTTATTTTAGGGTGGCCCTTCACTTTAAGCTGCACTGATAGGGCTGCACTAATAAGGCAGCACTGATATGCTGCACTGATGGGCACTGATGAGGCTGCACTGGTGGCCCCTGATGAGGCTGTACTGATGGGCACTGATGAAGCTGCATTGATGGGTAGTGATATGCTTTATGTTGAAATTGTTAAAGTTGTTGTTAATATTTATTTTTGGAACTTAATTCTGCATAAAACATTTAACAGTGTCATTTCATGAGATATTTTTAGATGTGAGGTGTGTTTAGGGGCAGGGCGGGACGGGGCAGGGCAGGGTAAGGGTTGGGTGGGCCAAGTGGTGGCGAGTAACTCTTAAGGCCTGGTTAGTGGCTCAGGACTTGAAGTTTTGAGCCCTGCATTGTACATTCACATCAGTCCCTGCCCTCAAGGAGCTTACAATCTAAGGTCCCTAACTCACATTCATACATACACATGGTAGTGGCAACAATTTAGACAGGAGCCAACTACAACTGGATTGATTGATGTAAGTATGGAGTGAATGGTACGTGATTGTGTGTGCTAATGTACAGAGAGGAAGAGATGGAGCTCTAAAAGTAAAAGGTAGAGCCTAAAGAGGAAGGGGTGTGGTTTACAGATGATAGGGTGTGTCCTAAACAGGAAGGGGTGTGACTTTGACAGGAAGGGCAGGGTCATATTTAAATTAGGGGGTGCATTAATTTAGTCAGGCCTAGGGCAGCACAAAACCTAAATACGCCACTGGGCGCAGTACCGGGGTGTTAGGTGGGCACAGTACCAGGACGTTATGAGGGCACAGTACCAGGGTGTTAGGAGGGCACAGTACCAGGGCGTTAGAAGGGTGCAGTACCAGGGTGTTAGGAGGGCACAGTACCAGGGCGTTAGGAGGGCGCAGTAGCAGGGCGTTAGGAGGGCGTAGTACAGGGCATTAGGTACAGACCACTCTGTACACTGATACAGTACTGTACATTATATACAAATGGTGTGCGTATAACATATACAGTACAGTGTCAGTGGACAGACAGGTCTGTATATACTGTATGGTGCTAGTGTATAAGACCGGTCTGTACATTGCTGACACTGTACTGTACATACTACACTAACCTGTTTACAGGAATTGCTCCCCTCAATACTCGGTTCTGCTTCCAGGGATGCTTCCACAGTTGCCTCACACTATAGAAACACACGTGCTGATGTTGTCTAGCCCCTTGCCTTTGGAACAGGAAGGGAGGAGTTATGACATCACCCACCCTCTTCTTGTTTACAGAGGCAGGAGAGGACCGCGGTGGTGTTGCATAATAATAAAAGACAGCCGGGAGCAGGAGTATCAGTGTGACCAGCTGTCAGACTGTTCCCACTGTGCTGAGGAGTTTCCTGCCCCCCTGTCCTGGCACCATAAGACTTGCACTGCTTCAAACCCCACTGCTGGAGGGGAGGCGGAGGCATCTCGCCCCCAGCTGACGTCACTTCTGGTATCAGAGCATTTTCGCGAGTACCGATATTGGTGCATCACTAATTCCTACAAATGAAGTTGGAGATTTGGTCAGAATCAATGGTGTTCTCAATGTTGAGGAACACAGGCAGATATGTATCCATCATGCTATGCTATCAGGGAGGCATGTGACTGGCCCCAAATTTATTCTGCAGCAGGACAACAACCCCAAACATACAGCCATTAACAAATAGAGTTGTTAATGTCATTAACAACTTTTTTCACCTAAAGAAGAACAATAAGTTCTTACCCTCTTACTCAATTCTACACTCTCTAACTCACATTTTCAACCTTTCCCTCCCTTTTGGCATCTTCCCAAACTCTCTAAAACATGCACTAGTCACCCCCATACTTAAAAAGCCCTCACCGGACACCACTAATCTTAACAACCTATGCCCCAACTCCTTACTCACCTTCTCTTCCAAACTTCTTGAAAGACTGGTTTACAACCGACTGAGTGACCATCTGACCATGAACAAACTTCTTGATCCCCTTCAGTCCGGATTTTGCCCTCAACACTCCACGGAAACTGCTCTCCTTAAACTCACAAATGACCTACTAACGGCTAAAAGCAACGGACACTTTTCTGTACTACTTCTCCTGCCCTTGACACAGTGGACCACCCCTCCTCCTCAAAAACTCCACTCCTTTGGTCTCCGTGACTGTACTCTTCGCTGGTTCTTATCCTACTTATCCCACCGCTCCTTCCATGTCACTTACAACTCTGCTTCCTCCTCTCCTCTTCCTTTCTCCATCAGGGTCCCTCAAGGTTCTGTTTTTGGACCTCTCCTTTTCTCAATCTACACCACCTCCCTTGGTCAGTTGATTGCCTCCCATGGCTTTCAATATCATCTCTACGCTGATGACACCCAAATCTATCTCTCCATCCCCCATCTCTCTCCATCTGTCTCCTTATGCATCACCAAATTACTAGCAGACATATCAGCCTGGATGTCACATCACCTCAAACTCAACCTATCCAAAACCGAGCTCATGATATTTTCTCTTCCAGGTGCCACTTCCCCTGATTTCTCTGTCAATATCAACGGCTCAACTATCAACTTGTCCCCCCACGCCAAGGTCCTATATGTAATCCTGTACTCTAAACTAACCTTTTGGCCCCACATCCTATAGCTATCCAAAATTTGCCACCTCAACCTCCACAACATCTCCAAGATAAGCCCCTTTCTAACCAATGTCACCACAAAGCTTCTAATCCACTCCCTTGACATCTCTCGCATCGACTACTGCAACTCCCTCCTCATTGGCTTACCTCTAAATAGGCTATCCCCACTTCAGTCGATCATGAATGCTGCTGCCAGGCTCATCCACCCCACAAACCGCTCAGCGTCTGCTATACCCCTCTGCCAATCCCTCCATTGGCTGCCACTCAGCCAACTAATTCAAGAAACTAATAATAACTTACAAAGCCATCCACAACCTGGCCCCCAGCTACATCACTTACCTAGTCTCAAAATAGCAACCTAATCATTCTCTTCGCTCCTCCCAAGACTCTCTGCTCTCTAACTCCCTTGTCACCTCATCCCATGCTCGCCTTCAGGACTTCTCCAGAGCCTCTCCTATCCTCTGGAATGCTCTACCCCAATCTGTCCAACTTTCTACTACTTTGTCCACTTTTAGATGATTCCTGAAAACTCATCCCTTCAGAGAAGCCTATCTGGCCCCCACCTAACAACCGTACATTTACTTTCTCCATCAGCACATCCCCCACAGTTATTACCTCTTGTATCTTCAATCATACCTAAAAAAGGCCAGCCCTTCTTTCTTTGTTAGTGGACGTGCCATTTCCACAACATCTGTAAACCTTGCAGAGCTTATTTTGCGTTCCCCAGGGGTGAGTGTGAACCCCAAATACTCAACCTGTGAGAGACAGACCTGGACTGGGAGACCTTATAACCCTCTTTACACAGATAATTCAACAAACTAACAGTGCCTAACTGAGAAGTCATCAGGGAGGGACTGCACAACAGTAAATTGTAAGAGCGGCAAGGATGTGGAATTCCATTCCACAGGCGGTGGTATCAGCGGGAAGCACTATTAGACAAGCACCTGAATGACCACAACATACAGGGATATACAATGTAATACAGACATATAATCACACACATAGGTTGGACTTGATGAACTTGTGACTTTTTTCAACCTCCCCTACTATGTAACTATGTAAGTCGTCAACATACTGAAGAAGGACAGAACCATTTTCAGCCGACCATGAGCGTAGAGTCTCACAGAGCACTATTGAGTAGAGTGCAGGTGAGTTACCATAACCTTGAGGCATACGGGCCCAGGTATACTGGACTTTTTTAAAAGAGAAAGCCATAAGTAGTTGTGTCTCTTTGTCCACAGGGACGGAAAAAAACATGTGACTTAAATCTATGACCGAAAAGATCCTAAAATCATGAGGAATGGATGTTATCAGTGACGGTACATCTGGGACAATAGGAGCTATTGGTATTACAAGATTATTTATTGCTCCTAAATCTTGCACAAACCTATAGGTACCATCTGCCTTGGGCACAGGATTGATGGTAGTGTTGTAAGGTGAAACTATTCTTTTAATTATTCCCTATTCCAAAAAAGAATGTATGAGTGATCTGAAGTATGAGTCCATCAATATTTTTCCAAGACAGAGGGTACTGTTTGTGAAAAACTTGACTTGCCCCTGGATTAAGTCTGGCTTTGTATGGAGTACAATCAATGTATCCTACATCAAATGTACTCCGCACACACACATTGGGGTCAATCTAAACTGACAAGTCAGTACTCAAAGAACAAAAAGGGGAATCTATATATAAACCATCCGTTTTACGAGATAAAATACGTAGTTGTAATTTACCAATAAGTTCTCTTCTCTTCCCAAATTAACAGGGCATCCAGGTATCAACCTGAAACAGTGGTGATACATGAGATCTCCTGTAGTTGCATTATATATAGCTAGGTGCGTTGTCTTGCAAGTTTTGGTCACTATCCCATTTATTCCTATTGAAGGCTCAGCATTTTCTCTTGGTCCGTTATACATATCCATGGAGAGTGTCAGGTAACTTAAGGTAGAGCCTGACGAGCAGAGGAAGGCCTCTCATACAGCTCCTGTTCAAGGGCCACTGAGTTTGCAACAGCGGCCGTGAGAGCATGGTGGGGTAGGAGTGCCTGTGGTGTTCTCTGTAGCAGGGGTACATTTGTAGCAGCCAGCAGCAGTAGTGGAGCTGCGGTTGGTGGCTGTGGAGGCAGGCACTTGTGGATGCAGGGATGCTGTGGATGCAGGTAGGTTGCTGGTGCCGGGGACCACGGATGCAGGTATGTGGAGTCTGAAGCAAGGTGCAGAGTGAGACAAGCCAGGTCAGATACAGAGGAATTAAGGTACATCAGAGATAACACTTAAGAATGGTCAAGTTTAGGCAGAGGTTTGGCAACAGAGAAATCTGGAGGTAAGACTGAAGAAAGGACAAGCAAGTGGAGATCAGAAATGGAGGGAATCAGAATAGTCAGAAAGCCAGGTAACGATCAGATCAAGGATAGGCACTGGAAACAGGATATAGGGGGAAAATGCAGATCAGACAGCAAAGGCCCTAGTACATCTGTCATCCTTATATACTACAATGGGCGCCAATGCTAATGGGCGTGCGCACACGTGCATACGTGCATAGGCGTTCACCTGAGCCTGCAGACATGCCTGTCAGGAGGGACATCATTGGAATTGTGCCCACGCATGCGCAATGGCCTCTGTCTCTGCATATATGCTGTGCCAGCGAGTCCCTGACAGACAGTCGACAGAGTCACTTCCACATTGATGAAGAAAGGCATAGTATTGTCCCCCACATGAAGGTGTATATATGGATTATCTCTGTAGTATTCAGAGAGAACTGGGAATGCCAGGACAGTGCTTTCAGGCACCCCTATTGTTGCTGATCTTGCTGCGGCCACTGCAGGGGGTATCTCACTCCTTGTGTATTTTGGGAAGGTGTTATGTCTTGGGACTGGGCAGTGGGAGCTGATTGGACATTGCCCTGGGGGTTGTATGCATTGCCCTTTGGGCTGTACGCATTGGCCTGGGGGTTGTACAGCTTGATCAACAGTAAGGTCAATCGGAGACAATGAGGGGAGAAGTGTGGTAAAGAGCTGTTGCGGGTAAGGTGTTAAATCTCTGTTTTTAATCGACTCAGGAATACCACAAAACTTTAAATTATTTCTCATTAATCTGTCTTCCAGACCAGAGATTTTAGATTTGAGCTGCTGGAGCTCCTCAGTGTGGTCATTTTGTGAATCAACCAGTTCATTATAAGAACTTGCATATGCCTCCATATGTCTTTCAATCTGATAAGCTTGTTCCTCCACACAATATGATTCAACTAATTCCTCCACATGATCAAGCCTGATCTGTATGTGTGAAAGGGAGTAATGCATTTCTCTTTGCAGATTTTTGTGCAGTGACAAAAATATATATTTAAGTGTGTGTTAAGATACAGGAACCTCTGAGGCAGGCATGGTGGTTTGTGTTTCTGCTCCCTCACCCTCTGTGTAGTCAGCCTATGTTTCTGTCCTGTGCTGTTTCTTACTTACAGGTGCCTTGTTACACGCATAGGTAGGAGATGAGGCTTCCCTAGTAGGGGCTCTAAGGCTAATACGAACAAGACAGGGGAAAGCGGACACCCCTGTCTTGTCCCATTATACATTTCAAACGGCTCTGAGAGGATTCCGTTTGTTCTTACTCTAGCCGTGGGTCCCGAATACAGTGCCCCTATTCTTCTCCGTATCTTGATCCCGAAGCCCATCTCCTCTAGTGTGCCCATCATGAAGTCCCAGTCTACTCTATCAAACGCTTTTTCCGCGTCTATTGACAAGAGTAGACTTGGGACTCCATTTTTCTTCATCTGCTGCACCGCTAGGAGGGTCTTAATGCTATTATCTCTCCCTTGTCGGCCTGACACGAACCCAACCTGATCTGGGTGCACTATCCTTTCTATTACGGGTTTTAATCGGTCCGCGGTTACCTTAGCGTAGATTTTCGTATCGACGTTTAGGAGAGAAATCGGCCTGTAACTTGAGCATACTGTGTTGTCTTTGCCTTCCTTTGGGATGACTGCTATTATAGCTTCTAAGGCTTCCTTTCTCAGTTCCCCTTTTTCCCCGGCGTCGTTCATATAGTGGCACATTCTTGGTATTAGGAGATCCTGGTATTTTTTATAGTAGAGCACCGTCAGTCCATCCGGACCTGGGCTTTTTCCCGTTTGTAACCCTTTGAGCGCTTTCTTCACTTCAAGTTCCGTGTATGGGGCTTCCAAGTTGGCCTTAGAGCCCCTACTAGAGGCGATCAGGCGGTGTCCGGACATTAGCGGGGTAACAATAGGTAAAGAACAATATAAACTAGCCGCATTCGCGGATGATATCCTCTTATATATATCACGTCCAAGGATATCCCTTCCGAATATAATGTCAATCCTGTTAGAATATGGTAAGCTTTCCAATTTTAAAATAAATCCAAATAAATCGGAAACACTAACCTTTAACTCCAGTAAACCCGCTGATCGTTCATATCAGAAGCACTTCCCCTTTTTATGGGGGCAAAAGGAGTTAAACTATTTAGGGATTAAGATCACAACCTCATATGAGACGCTTTTTCACGCCAACTTCATACCACTCCTTAATAAGATCAAGCAAGAACTTAGTAGAATCCACATAGGACAATTATCCTGGGGTGGGAGAATAAATATATATAAAATGGCTGTGTTACCAAAAATTACCTATGTAATGCAAATGCTGCCAGTGGCACTTCCGCCGACATATCTAAGAAAACTGCAATCAATTTTTTTAAGGTTTATATGGAGAGGGAAAGCACCACGTTTAAAATTTACACAATTGACAAAAGGGAAGGGCCATGGGGGATGGGGAGCACCAGATGTGTGTAAGTACTATGAAGCTATAGCCTTAGCCAGAGTAATAGATTGGGTAAAAAATAAAGCAGATAAACACTGGGTGAAAATGGAGAGGGGGATTAGCAATGCAAGGTTGAATAAATTAATTTGGATACCCCCACATTTAAGAGAATTTAGTTCCGACACGCACGAGATTACTAAACATGCACTAAAGATATGGGACAAGGTTCACAAGAAGGAGCACTGGGGATACGATTCCCCTTTAATGTCACTTAAGGATTCAGCATACTTCGCACCAGGGAGGGGGGAGTGGTTTGGGAGTTGGTTACTAGACGAAAACATACAGTTAAAAGATGTTATGCAACAAAATAAAATATGCACATACCAAGAATTAAAGGAAAAAAGAGGCTTGCTGGTAATAAATCCCTGGCGGTACAACCAACTGAATCAGTTTATCAGATCCCTCCCAAAACCAATAAGATCAATGGGAAACCTACGCCCACTAGAGAAAATGTGCCTGGATAAGGACAGGAAGGGGGGGTTTTCCCAGACATATAGACTACTGATAGGGCTAGGGAACACGGAAACCCCCTCTTTTATAAAAAAGTGGGAGAAGGAGTTGGGGAGGGAGCTCACTACCCCAGAGGGGTCACTGATCCTAAAGAGAGCAACAGTTACGTCAGTTAATAGTAAAATTTTGGAGTTGAACTATAGATGCCTTACCAGGATGTACCTGACCCCAGAACGTCTAAACAAATTCCACAACGGACCCCCACAACATTGCTGGAGGGGATGTGGGGAGGTGGGAACAATGACCCACATCTGGTGGCAATGCCCGACAATAAAAATATTTTGGAAAGAGGTGAGGGGATTTATTAAAGACATAACAGGGATTAACATTCTAGACGACCCTTGGGTTTGCCTATTTCACCTAAGCGAAATGCCCAATAAAGCCTACTTGAGAACCTTAACGCCGCATCTTCTGGATGCGGCCAAAAGTTTGATACCCAAATACTGGAGAAGAATAGAGAGACCAGCTATGAAGGAGTGGTTAGAGAAAGTCAATGAAATACACAACCTAGAATACTTAAGACACAGTGAGGGGATGAAAATGGGTGCCTTCGTGGAAAAATGGAAAAGATGGGAAGAGTTTAAAGTGTCCCTGAGAGCGGCAGAAATATGGACAGCCGAGATAGGAGGATAAAGAGATAATGAGACCCAGTGAGCAATAACCCAATGACACCGGAAGCTGAAACAGAGGGAATGGATGGGGATGGGGAGAGAGGGGGGGAGCAGGAGGGGATCCACGGTCTTGGGGGGGGGTAAGGGGGGGTAGGGGGGGAAAGGGGAGAAATATATAAAGATAAAACGTTAAATACAATGTAAACAAACTTTGTAAGATCAATTAAAAAAAAAAAAAGTACAATCAGCATTACCACGATGATGAGAAGCAGGAATGGGATGAAGTTGGAAGTACTGATAACTGAAAAACGAGTCCCAGACAAATAATCTTGCTGAGTGGGAAAAAAAAAAAAAAAAAAGGAGATGAGGCTTCCCTCTTCCCCCTGTCCTTAGGGTGAGAAGTGGAACAGGCAAAGGGTGTGGTAGAAGAACCCTCCATTGTAGACTGGAGGTAAGCACTGTGTGTGAGAAGCTGTATGGTCCGAAGAGAAATTTTTTTTAGAAAACAAAAAAAGGGTTTGTTTTGGAAGGGTCAGGAAAAAAATCAACTGCTGCCCTTAAATCAAGCATGGACTGAAATTAAATTAAAAGAAAGGCCCAATAATAAGAAAACAAAAAAAGAGGACATCAAAGGTAATAATCAAACCTGGATGTGGTGTATCTGGATTTTGACAAAGCATTCGATACAGTTATCCATAAACCCCTAATTTACAAACTGAGGTTCATTGCCATGGTTAATAATGTTTGTACCTGGATAAAAAACTAGTTAGAGGGGTGTGTCCAAAGGGTGATGATAAACAGTGTGTACTCTGGAGCTGTGAGCGGGGTACCTCAAGGCTCTGGGACCAATTCTGTTTAATTCATTCATAAATGATTTAGAGGTTGATATAAATAACTCAATTTCAGTGTTTGCCTATGATGCAAAGCTAAGCAGGGCAATAACTTCACAGCAGGATATAAAAACTGTACAAGAAGGGATATACAATAAAGGGATGGGCGAGAACATGGCTAATAAGTAGGGTGTTCGCCCATTCCGTGAATACCGAACATTATGGGGCATTGGCGGCAAATTCAAGCACCGTGGAACGCCCCATAATGCACTGCGATTGGCCAAAGCATGCACCTGATCTGCATGCTTTGTTCAATCACAGCGCACTCTGCTGAGAGAGCCATAATTGGCCAAAGGCAGGTTGCTTTTGGCCAATCATGGCTCAGGGGGCTAAGTTCACACTATATAAGGCTGCTTATTCAGAGGTCGTATATAGTTTAATTATAATTGAAGAGAGATTAGGCAGGTCAGTTAGTGGAGAGCAGGCAGTGTATTTAATATATATATACACAGCCTAGTATATATATATATATATATATATATATATATATATATATATATATATATACTCTGCATTTAGTGTAGAATAGATATTCAGTGTAGACTCTATATTCAGTAAATGCAGGCAGTGTAGTTTATATAACACAGTGTATTAAAGTGGTTAAGGGGAACCCCGCACCAAAATGAAAAAAAAAATGGCGTGGGGGTCCCCTCCAAAATCCATACCAGGCCCTTCAGGTCTGGTGTGGATTTTCAGGGGAACCCCATGCCCAAAAAAAAAGAAAGGGCGTGGGGGTCCCCCCAAAATCCATAACAGACCCTTATCCAAGCATGTAACGCAGGAAAAGGGGGTGACGAGAGAGCGTCCCCCCTCCTGAACCATACCAGGCCACATGCCCTTAACATGGGGAGGGGGCTTTGGGGTCTCATCCCCACAGCCCCCAGATCCCACCCCCCCTATGTGAATGGGTATCAGGTACATTGCACCACTACCTATTCACCAAAAAAAGTGTCAAAAAAGTAAAAAGGACAGCAGACAGTTTTTGCCAACCCCCTTATTAAAAAAAAAGTGTCCCGTGATGTCCATCCATCTTCAATCACAGCACCGATGGACCCGGTAAAGAAAGGAAAAACTCTGCCTCTATGGGAGGCCTCCCCGCGACTGCCGTCTTTTTGCTGTGACAGGTGTTATATAGGCAAGGGCAGGGCCACCTGGTGACGCAAATGGGTGACCGCGCCACATCTGATGTCAGAAGGGGACGAGTCACTTGGTTACCGGGTGGCCCCGCCCTTGCCTATATAACAGCTGTCAAAGCAAAAAGAGGGCAGTTGCGGGGAAGCCTCCCATGGAGGCGGAGTTTTTCCATTTTTTTGCAAATATTTTTTACAGCGCTGTAATTGACGATGGATTTACATCATGGGACACTTTTTTTAAATAAAGAAATTGTCAAAAAATGTCTGCTGTCATTTTTACTTTTTTGACAATTTTTTTTTGGTGAATGGGTAGGGGTACAATGTGCTTGATACCCATTCACATGGGGCGGAGGGATTTGGGGGCCCCTTGGCTTACAGAATCCGATAAGCCCTCTGCCCGCAGACCCCCACAACCACTGGGCAAGGGTTGTGGGGATGAGGCTCTTGTCCCCATCAACATGGGGACAAGGTGCTTTGGGGTCCCCCATGTTGAGGGCAGTGGGCTGGTATGGTTCAGGAGAAGGGTGCTCTCTCATTCCCTCCCTTTTCCTGCAGCCTGCCAGGTTTCATGCTCGGATAAGAATCTGGTATAGATTTTTGGGGGACCCCCATGTCATTTTTTTTTTTTTTTTTGCTGTGGAGTTCCCCTTAATATCCATATTAAGGGGAAGGGCCTGGTAAGGAATGGGGGGGACCCACACCATTTTTTAATTTTTTTCATTGATTTTTATCTATATTGCCAGGATCTGGCAATACATTACAGCCGCAAGCAATTTTAAATTACTTTTTTTTCCTTTAGAAATGTGATTTTGCTGCAGTACTGTTCTAAACATGGGAAAGATGCGCTACTTTACAGATAGACTAAGGGAATGCCCCCCCCCCGCACAATATTCAAGGAAATATTTGATTTTTATTGTTTCACTTGAAGCATTATTAAAATCACTGCTCCTGAAAAAACGTCCATTTATGAAACTTTATTTTTGCATTCATACATGTCCCCTGGGGCAGGACCCAGGTCCCCATACACTTTTTATGGCAATGACTTGCATATAAGCCTTTAAAATTAGCACTTTTGATTTTTTTATCTTCATGTCCCATAGACTTTATTGGTGTTCGCACAAATGTTTTGCCTGTTCGCATGTTCTGGTGCAATGTAAAGCAATGCACTTGGGGGCTAAACATTTAAACACAAGTTACTGTCTGGGAAAAGAAACTCTGGGGGAATCCAGGATGGAAAAAGATCTTGGAGTGCTAGTAGATTACAGTCTCAGCAATTGCATGCAATGCCAAGCTGCAGCAAGCAAAGCTAGCAGTCTATTAGCATGCATTCAAAAGGGTATTTACCCACTTGAAGACCAGGTCTATTCTGACACTTTTTGTTTACATGTAAAAATCTTTTTTTTTTTGCTAGAAATTTACTTAGAACTCCCAAACATTATATATTTTTTTAGCAGGGCCTTATGCCACACACGTGATCGGCAATTCGGCCAGCAAAAGACCGATGAGAGCTTTTGGTCAGAAAATGTGACCGTGTGTATGCTCCATCTGACTTTTGCAGGCCGGATTCCAGCCAGCAAAAGACTGAAAGCATGTTCTCAGTTTTTCGGTCGGAAAAAGTTCCTATCCGAAAATGCGATCGTCTGTAGCAAGTCCGACACACAAAATTCCTACGCATGCTCAGAAACAATTCGATGCATGCTTGGAAGCATTGAACTTCATTTTCTTGGCTCCTCATAGTGTTGGACGTCACTGCGTTCTTGACGGTCGAAAGTTCCGCGAACTTTTGTGTGACCGTGTGTATGCAAGGCAAGCTTGAGCGGAATTGCGTCGGAAAAGCCATCATATTTTTTTCCGACCAAAATCCTGATTGTGTGTAGGTGATAATAAGAGTGCATAAGAGTATAAAATGGTGGTAGTTGCAATTTTTTATGTCATGCGGTATTTGCACAGCGGTTTTTCAAACGCACATTTTTTGGAAAAAATACACTTTTAATGAATTTTAATGCAAAAAAACCCCAAAAGCAATATATAACCCAGTTGTTTGGTAAAATATAAAAGATGATGTTATGCTGAGTAAATGAATGCCTAACTTGACACACTTTAATAAAAGACCACATAGATGAGTTCTTGCTGGAAAAGGGTATTTTAAGCAACAGGCAGCATGGATTCATAAAAGAAGGAAGTTGTCAAACAAATCTGATTTCTTTTTATAAAGAGATAAGTAAAGCCTTGGAAAGAAGGGTGGATGTGGACGTGGTATACTTGGACTTTGCAAAAGCATTTGACACAGTTCCCCACACACGGCTAATGTGTAAGGTTAAGTCTACAGGTCTGGAAAAATCAGTTTGTAAATGGATAGAAAACTGGCTAAAAGACTGTATTCAGAGAGTAGTGGTTAATGATTCTTACTTAATGGTCTAAGGTTATCAGTGATGTACCCAAGGTTCAATGTTGGGACCCTTACTTTTTAATATATTTATAAATGATATAAGGTCTGGGATTAAAATGACAATTTTAGTGTTTGCAGATGACACATGTAAAGTTTTGTTCTTGGGGCTAACAATATGCATGCATCATACATACTAGGGGGAGTACAATTGGGGGAATCAATGGTGGAGAAGGATCTGGGGGTTTTGGTAGATTATGAGCTTGATAACAGCATGCAATTCCAAGCTGCGAGCAAAATCTTTTCTTGTGTTAAGAGAGGTAGTGAGAGAGATATAATTTTGCCCCTGTACAAATCATTAGTAATGCCGCGTACACACGGTCGGACTTTTCAGCTACAAAAGTCTGACAGCCCGTCCGACAGACTTTCGACAGACTTTTGGCGGACTTTCAACAGACTTTCTAATGGCCGGACTTGCCTACACTCGATCACACAAAAGTCTGACGGATTCGTACGTGATGACGTACACCGGACTAAAATAAGGAAGTTGATAGCTAGTAGCCAATAGCTGCCCTAGCGTGGGTTTTTGTCCGTCGGACTAGCATACAGACGAGCGGATTTCTGGGTCCGGCGGAGTTAGGACTTAAAGATTTGAAGCATGTTCCAAATCTAAAGGTTATCAGATTTGTGACTGGAAAAGTCCGCTGAAGGTCTGGTGAAGCCCACACACGATCGGATTGTCCGCCGGATTTTGGTCCGTTGGCATCCGTCGGACAAGTCCGGTCGAAAAGTCTGACCGTGTGTACGCGGCATAAGACCTCATCTGGAATATGCAGTCCAGTTTTGGGCACCAGTTCACAAAAAGGATATGGGGGAACTGGAGAAACTGCAGAGAAGTACAACCAAACTGATAAGAGGCATGAAGGAAACATTAGATAAACTGAATTTATTCTATCTTGAGACGGGGAGATTAAGAGGGAATATGATCAATATGTATAAATACATAAGGGGTCCATATAGTGAACTCGGTGTTGAGTTATTTACTTAAAAAGTGCCCCCTTGTACACTGTGATGACCTTAATGTCTGGAGGAAAATAAATGTAATCTCCAAATACAGAAAGGTTTTTTCACACTAATGCCGCGTACACATGGGCGGGCTTTCCGACCGGACTGGTCCAGCGGACGGAATCGGGCGGACAATTCGACTGTGTGTGGGCTGCATCGGACTTCCGATGGACCAATTCGGTCAGAAATCCAACGGACTTTGGATTTGAAACTTGCTTGCTCGTACATCACCCGGTGACCCCGCCCCCTTATGCCATCACAGTCCCAGCAAGCCCAGGAGCTGTCTAATAAATTACTTTAAAAACCCGTGTTGTGTGTTTTTTAGTTGACACTTTTTTCCCTAGGTGAATGGGTAGGGGTATGATGTACCCCATACTCATTCACATAGGGTGGGGGGGCGGGATCTGGGGGCCCCCTTATTAAAGCCCCCGCCCACAGACCCCGACAACCAACGGCCAGGGTTGTCGGGAAGAGGTCCTTGTCCTCATCAACATGGGGACAAGATGCTTTGGGGTGGGGGGGCCGCAGGGTGTCTGCCTATGGATTTTGGGGGGACCCCACGCCTTTTTTTAGCATAGGGGGTTCCCCTTAAAATCCAGACCAGACCTAAGGGACTGGTATGCCCCGCGACGGGGCTCACAAGGTGTCAATCTCTCCGATAAAAGCGACGAGATTGACTTATTTTTCTAGTCCCGTCGTACCCGAGTCACGTTCAAAATGAACGGACTTGTCCGTGTGTGGGCAAGTCCGTTCATTCCGAAAGTCCGCGCTTAACTCCATCGAAAGTCCGTCTGGAAGACCGGTGGACCTAGTCTGCCAGAAAGTCCGGTCGTGTGTAGGCAAGTCCGTCCATTCAGAAAGTCCGTCAGAAGTCCGCCGGAAGATCGTCAGGAAGACCGTCGGACCTAGTTTCCCAGAAAGTTCGGTCGTGTGTACGCTGCATAAGAGCTGTGAAAATGTGGAATAGACTCCCTCAAGAGCTGGCTCATGCTAGCTTAGTAGATTGCTTTAAAAAAGGACTGGATTTTTTCCTAAATGTACATAATATAACTGGATACTAAGATTTATGGGTAAAGTTGATTTAGGGGATATCCGATTGCCTCTCAGGAAAGAGGGTCAGGAAATTGTAACTGCTTAAGGGTGTCCTAGCCCTAACCCTCTCAAAATATAAAAAAGGACTGTTAAGAGAAATTAAACCTATTTTACATCCAAGAACTGTCTGGCACCCAATAACTTCATCCACCTTGCACCCACTATGCCTCACAACCCACCACATACAGAAGGATGTCAGCTATCTTTGGCCCCGAAGGTTCTCATTAAACTGTAGGAGGCTAAAGACTTTGCTACATTAAATTTACCATTGTGGCTGACAGAGACCAATGTTTTTAGAAAGAATAGAAATGATTGTGAACAAATCACCGGGACAAGAGTTCTCAAAGAACTTAGCCACGATATAGTCAGAGAGGCTAGATTGCTGACTGGAATGATACCAGCACATTGGCAAAAAGAAAATGTGGTGCCAATATTCAAAAACGGGCCAAGATATATACCTGGAAACTATACACCAGTCAGCACCAGTCAGCCCAACATCAATAGTATGTAAACTATTAGAAGGATTAATAAGGGACCATATCCAAAAGTTTGCTGATGAGAATAGTACATTAGTAGTACATTAGTAGTCACCAAAATGAATATATAAAAAAACAATGTTTTGCCAGACCTATCTTTTAACAATCTTTAACAATCTTTTAACAAACAATCAATTTACAAATTAAGGTATTTTGGCATTGATGACATGATATGTACCTGGATAGAAAAATGGTTGCAGGAGCGTGTCCAAATGGTGGTGATTAATGGCTTATTTTATGAATGGTTTGGAGTTGTGAGCGGGGTGCCCCGGGGCTCTGCCTTGGGATAATTTCTGTTTAACTTGTTCATATACAATATAGAGGTTGGAATAAATAATTCAATCCCAATGTTTGCTGACGATATAAAACCTATTAGCAGGTTATTAAATCATGAGCTGGAAGCTTGTTGAATGCAGAGTATACCTTTACGTTCATGGAGGATATCAAAGCAACACCCCTTCATCTGGAAATAGCTATGATGTTCCTTTAACAAAGGTTTGGTGAGTGCATCAGTGGTCATCTCCTCTGATGGGCAGTATTGAATGTTAATAACACCTTTCTCTTAATTGTCCCTCAGTTGGTGATACTTGACGTCAATGTGTTTAGTCCTAGGATTGACCCTTTCTGATTATGTAAGCTTTATACATCCCTGGTTGTCTTCAAAAATAGGAATTTGTTTTGACATGTCTATCCCAATGTCCTCAAAAAGTTAACAAATCCATATCGCTTCTTTACATGCATATGTTGCTGCAATGTGCTCTGCTTCAGTTGAAGATAGAGTGACAGTTGCTTGCTTTTCACTAGACCAACGTATGGTTCCTTCCCTATATTGAAAGATGAATCCACTTGTGGATTTGTGGTATGTAAAGTCACCAGCCCAATCAGCATCCACATATCCGACCAGTTTTGAATTGGATGTTGCTGGTAACTGTAACTTCATCTAAATTGTTCCCTTGAGGTATTGCATCACTCTCTTTACTTTGTTCCAGTCACGCTGACATGGAGCTGAGACTTTCCTGCAAAGTATGCCCACTGCTGGTCTTGTCACAGTGGCAACATATAGCAGTTTACCCTTTGCTCTGCGATACATGTCATTGTTGGGTAGCAAGTTTTCTGCTTCATTGCTCTTTTGATAGCCTGGTTCCATAGGAGTTTTCACTTCCTGTTCATCTTGCGTATGGAATTGTTCCAAGATTTTGGAGATTTTCTGAGATTGTTTGAGAAGATAACTTCCATCTTCTTCTCTCTCTATTTGGGTTCCCAGATAGTAGCTAATGTTCCCTAGCAATTTGACTTCAAAATTTTCTTTCAGCTTGTGAACTATCTGATTGTAATCCCCCTTTTGTTCAAAACAAGTTATAATGTCATCAACATAGATAAGGATGTATATCTAGCTGTCATCTTGATTCTTGGAGTAGAGACAGGGGTCTGCTTTACTTCTTAGGAATCCCTCTCTGGTAAGTACTTTGTTCACTTTTTCATTCCACAGGTTGCATAAGACTATAGATGCTCTTCTGAAGTTTACACACAAGGTTGTCTCCTTGTTCAAACCCTGGTGGTTGCTCCATGTAGAGATCTTCCTTAATGTCTCCATATAGGAAAGCAGTTTTAATGTCCAGGCAGTTCAGCAGGATCTGGTAGGGAACTTGATTTAGGCATTGTGAGTTCCACCTCTTGTTATGACTCCTGCATTTATTCTCTTTGGTTGACCTTTTCTTTTGATTTGCTTGGCATATTCACTTCACAGCTTTCAGGGTTCGGTGTTTCTTATTATGGGCTCTCATCAAAATAAACATTATGACTTTGTATCACTTTGTCAATCATTGGGTGTAGGATTCTATAAGCGTGCTGAGCCCATAACCTACTGGCAAGGTATTTAAATCATGCGCTGGAAGCTCCTTGTTTTTAGCAAAACGGCTTTACTTTCATGGAGAATATTAGATCATGTCTTACAGCACGTATTTATCATGGAACAGGAACAAGGAGGATACAACTACACACACTTGAAACTTCCTCTAAATACATTACCATAGAATACACATTATAACACTGCAGTGCCGCCTACTGGTATAGATATGTATAATGCCAATATACAGTATCTCACAAAAGTGAGCATAACTCTCACATTTTTGTTAATATTTTATTATATATTTTCATGTGACAACACTGCAGAAATTACACTTTGCTACAATGTAAAGTAGCGAGTGTACAGCTTGTATAACATTGTAGATTTGCTGTCTCCTCAAAATAACTCAACACACAGCCATTAATGTCTAAATCACTGGCAACAAAAGTGAGTACACCCCTAAGTAAAAATGTCCATATTGGGCCCAAAGTGTCAATATTTTGTGTGGCCACCATTATTTTCCAGCACTGCCTTAACCCTCTTGGGCATAGAGTTCACCAGAGCTTCACAGGTTGCCACTGGACTCCTCTTCCACTCCTCCATGACGATGCGCAATAGGGTTTAGGTCTGGAGACACGCTTGGCCAGTCTATCACCTTTATCCTCAGCTTCTTTAGCAAGGCAGTGGTCATCTTGGAAGTGTGTTTGGGGTCGTTATCATGTTGGAATACTGCCCTGAGGCCTAGTCTCCGAAGGGAGGGGATCATGCTCTGCTTCAGTATGTTACAGTACATGTTGGCATTCAGGGTTCCCTCAATGAATTGTAGCTCCTCAGTGCTGGCAGCACTCATGCAGCCCCAGACCATGACACTCCCACCACCATGCATGACTGTAGGCAAGACACACTTGTCTTTGTACTCCTCCCCTGGTTGCCGCCAAATACGCTTGACACCATCTGAACCAAATAAGTTTATCTTGGTCTCATCAGACCACAGGACATGATTCCAGTAATCCATGTCCTTAGTCTGCTTGTCTTCAGCAAACTGATTGCGGGCTTTCTTGTGCATCATCTTTAGAAGAGGCTTCCTTCTGGGATGACAGCCATGCAGACCAATTTGATTCAGTGTGCGGCGTACAGTCTGAGCACTGACAGGCTAACCCCCACCCCTTCAACCTCTGCAGCAATGCTGGCAGCACTCATATGTCTATTTACCAAAGACAACCTCTGGATATGACGCTGTTCACATGCACTCAACTTCTTTGGTCGACCATGGCAAGGCTTGTTCTAAGTGGAACCTGTCCTGTTAAACAACTGTATGGTCTTGGCCCCCGTGCTACAACTCAGTTTCAGGGTCTTGGCAATCTTCTTATAGCCTAGGCCATCTTTATGTAGAGCAACAATTCTTTTTTTCAGATCCTCAGAGAGTTCTTTGCCATGTTGAACTTCCAGTGACCAGTATGAGAAGAGTGAGAGTGATAACAAGAAATTTAACACACCTGCTCCCCATTCACACCTGAGACCTTGTAACACTAACAAGTCACATGACACTGGGGAGGGAAAATGGCTAATCGGCCCAATTTGGACATTTTCACTTAGGGGTGTACTCACTTTTGTTGCCAGCGATTTAGACATTATTGGCTGTGTGTTGAGTTATTTTGAGGGGTGAGCAAATTTACACTGCTATACAAGCTATACACTCAGTACTTTACATTGTAGGAAAGTGTAATTTCTTTAGTGTTGTCATGTAAAGATACAAAAAAAAATATTTACAAAAATGTGAGGGGTGTACTCACTTTTGTGAGATACTGTATATAGCTCACAGTACAAAGCAACTTTACATTACTTTCTGTTGTTCTTTCAACAAAACGTAGCAGGGCAAAAAATTCACAAAAAACTTCAGCAACATTACAAGAAGACCTAGTTAAAATAGAGGGCTGGGTAGCTATATAGCAGATAAGGTTCAACGTAGGAAATGTAAATTAATGCATTATAAGCTAAAAATATGCATGCAAATTACACTTTGGGGGAACTGAAGATGGAAAAGGATCTTGGGGTTCTTAGTAGATGACAGACTCTGAAAAGAATTAAAAGAATTATTATTCTACCACTTTCAAAACTCTGGTTTGGCCACATCTTGAGCATGCTGTCCAGTTCTGGTTGCCAGTCTTCAGGAAGGATGTCCTTAAACTGGAGAGAGTCCAGGAAAGGGCAACAAAGCTAATAAGGGGGGGCTGGAGGACCTCAGTAATGAGGAACAACTACAAACATTAAACTTATTCTCCCTAGAGAAGTAACGCTTAAGAGATATGATAGTAATATACAAATCTTTTAAATGGGGACTCTGGCATTGAGGGGAAACTTTTTAAACTTAATGTCTCGTACACACGATCAGACATTCCGACAACAAAATCCATGTTTTTTTTCCGACAGATGTTGGCTCAAACTTGTCTTGCATACACACGGTCACACAAAGTTGGTCGGAAATTCTGAATGTCAGGAACGCGGTGATGTACAACACATATGACGGCACTAGAAAGAGGAAGTTCAATACCAAGTGTGCCACCCTTTGGGCTCCTTCCGCTAACCTCATGTTAGTAGAAATTTGGTGACAGACGATTCACGCTTTTCAGCCTCCTGCTTTTCTGATCGTTACTGCTCTTCGGTTTGTGCTTGTGGGTTCGTATTTCTATTACGTATTTGATTTTCAGTGCGTTCTTGTCTGCTCGTTTCTGATATTCAGCTCCAGCCTTTCTGTTTTTCAATGCTTTCTGTTAGTTTGTTCTGACCAGCTGACCATTTTGAAGCCATGAGGACCCTCACCCCGGACCAGAGGGTTTATAACTACCATCTGGCCAGAGCCAGAAGAGTGGTGGAGAAAGTTTTCGGGATAATGGCCAGCCGGTTCCGCATATTCCTTACACCAATCAACATAGCGGAATATAAACTTAACCAGATAATCCTTGCATGCTGCATTCTACACAACTATTTAAGGAGAAATTCAATGAACAATGTGGCCTCAGTTGTGCCTGAGGCCGGACTTCAAGAAGAAACCCTGAGGGCGCTTGAAGCTGGTTGTCCTGTCTTGCCCCCCTAAAGTGCCTGCAAAGTTAAAACAGAAGTATGTCGAGTACTTTGCGGGTAGGGGGGCCACTGATATGCCAGAAACGGTTTAAGAAACATTTTATCAACAATTTTTTAACTTAAACTGAAAGAAGATTTCCTTTGATTTACTGCCTGGGTTTCTTTTAGCTGTCTCCTAGGTTCTCCAATGGGCTTTTCTTTATGGACATTTTCTTCAATAGTGCAAATGTAATTTATTTGATACATGAGGTGACAATCTCTTATTCAGCGAACTATTATTATGTTGTGGGTCTGCTACACACACCTTGTTTTTGTTGTTAATGTATGTAATGCATTACTGACAAAAATATTCATCATTTTCAGCACCATGAATGAATTTTGTGGAGTCAAGAAAATGGCGTGATTGTGGCAAAGTAGAAAGCACTGTGGGAGTTATTTACTAAAGGCAAATCCACTTTGCACTCTAACACTTAAAAGTGCACATGAAACTGCACTGAAACTGCACTTGTAGTGCAAAATGGATTTGCCTTTAGTAAATAACCCCCCATTGTCACTATAAACACCAACTTACTACAAAAATTGCTATTGAGCATTGAAAGAAGAAGCCACACATTGTTGAGAAGAAAACATTTTACTCAAAGCACATTCACATGTGCGTTAGAAAAGGGTATTTGAACAAACCAACATCTTTGGTTTATATATTTTTTTTCACATTGTAAATATCCTTTTTTTGGTTAAACAGGCATATTTCAAAGCATAACATACACAACTCAGGAACTTACAAAGTTCAACTTTGATAAAGTGAAGGCAATATCGGACATTAGTATGTCCAAAGTATGTTGATATTGCCTTCATCAGATGGGGTGATGTCACCCCTGTAAAAGCCAAATTTTGAAGATGCACACAAATTGGGGTTCAAACTGGGGATTTACCTCCTGATCCCATGCCTAATGTCAACATGTGCTAGCTCCCATCATGGAGGATCAATGGATGGGTTTTGGGGGTGCAACCCCTTCCTCTCACCTAATTGAGTTGGGAGGAAGGGGTTGCACCCACAAAACACGTACATTGATATCCCCTGATGGCATATAACACATGTTGACACACTGTGTGCATATTCAAAACTTTACTTTTCAAATACTTTACAATTTTTTTTTAAATTCAAAAATACACAAAAAATGGTACAATTTTGTTGTTTTTTATATTCTGCCTAAAACATCAATGATGTTCTTTTTTTTTACATCATTGATGTTTTCCTTTATATTTTCTAAATCACGATTGCACCCCATTCTCTCCCTGATGAGGATCTGGGCACTTTCACTTGTGAAATGAGATTCTTCCTCCACAACAACCACATCACCTAAAAGAAAAAAAACACATCATGTATTATAAATATGCAGGCATAAATCTCTTGCCTGAAGCTGTGGTCTGAAACACTCACCTGTTGTGGTGACAATTTCGCCCACTTCATAAACCTCTCCTTCCTCCACATCCTCTGCTTGTGTTTTGGTGACTTCCTCTTCTTTAGGAGGTGGGGGGTCCCTGGTGTCCTCAGATGTCCCGAGTCTTTTCTCCCCTATGAGAATAAAAAATAGGTATACTTAGCACACAGATATTGGAGGGCAGAAATAGGAATATGAAACATTGCTTGGAAGTGTTGTACAATTGTCTGTTTTGGCAGAGTTCCAAGCTGAAGAACATTTTATTTCCTTTCTAAAGCTGGAATACTTCCCTTTTTTGTTAAAGTATCACACATGGAGACACCCCTATAGTATCCACTGGAGCCCCTGTGTGGGACACCCTAAAAAGTTTGTTCTGGTGTCCCACACTAGTGCTCCTGCTTCCAGATAGAAAAATAAAAAATGCTGCGCCAACGCAAAAAATAATGTAAATAAAGGCAGCCAACACAACAATCAGACTATATAAAAAAAAATACCGCGCTGGAGCAATAAAATAAAGCAGCAGTAAACAGTGTGACAACACAAATTATCAATAATAAAAATGAACTGCGCTAAGTGTCCTTTAGTGGATATTGACATAAATATGAAGTATATGGTATAGTCCAAATATAGCTTAGAGCTTAGAGCGTCGATGCTTTACCAGTCCGGTCCACTCACCCCGCCAGCTTGGGGACATTCTCTTCCACACACCCATCAGGTACAAGAGAACTCTCCTGGACACAGAGCTGGGCTTGAACCTTTCTTTGACTTCATTGTTTCAATAAATGGCCTTAGACTGGATTTCCTAATACAGCCACCAATCTCCCAGTGATATAGAGCCTAATGAATACTAAAGCCTGAGAGTTGGTAAGCACAATCTACAGCTGTGGTGGTGGGCTATCACTTTTGTTCCATATGCACAATAGGGTGTTGGTTTCAGGTGCATGCTCAACTTGGTTGCAAAACAATATTATACTATGGCAAGCATTTTTGTTTTTCTTTCGGTGATGAACTGAGGGAACTACGCCTGAACTCTGACAGATCTGATCGGTCCTTATCCCTAAAGGCCCCGGCTGGGTTTAAGCCGTCTGCTTAATATATTTTGTGTTCTGGTAAGGGCAATTCATGGTCGTGATCTTTTGGATTATTAATCATTCCTATGCATGTTGTACCATTTGGATGATCTGGGGTGCCTTTTCTTACTCTAAGCGATATTTGGACTATACCATTTTATACTTCACAACAATCAGACTAATTGTAAGAATATGTAAAATGGTAAAGTGTGGCGCTCATAGAGTGTAAAAAAGACTATACTCGTAATTATAGTCACAGTAGGTGACAATACCATAGATCCAAAAAATTAGAAAATTAAAGGTGTGCACCTTAAAAAATAATTGATGACAAGAATTAAATGATAAAGTTGCTGTGAGTGACAATATCAAAAAAAGTGTGACCCCCAAGGGGGATAAATAAACCCCAAATAATATTAAACTACTGGGATGATAATAAAAACTAAGGTTATGTGTAACCTCCAATTATAAGTCACATGAAAAACCACATCAAATATATTATATGTTGTGATGTGCTGGTACGAGAAAGACAATCTTAGAAGTAAGCTAGGTATGACCTCTAGTAGTGAATATTAACGTAGGTGTGTAGTGCTAAAAAGGTGTGGCCACAAAATCAAATAGAATAAACTAATAATGAAATGGGGGACACCCAATTAAATCAAATTGAAGAACACCGTGAAACAAACCAATATAGATATGGTTGGGAAACACTCAACTACAATGTGTAACCATCAAACCCATCTATTGGAGTGGAAAATGCATGACATGAACTTGTGACAAAATAAATGAAATGTCCATGTGTGAGATCTATGCTCATTTAGATGTCACTATAACACTGTGGGTGCTCCGAGTCTTCATAGGTGTGTAAACAGGACTATATGGAACAGCTCAGCATACAGAGTGAAATCTTCTCCAGACATGAAATCAGGCAGGTAGAAATATATAATGCCCTTACCGGAAAGGGTGGACTTACAAGCCGACGGCGGTGAGTCAAACAGGCTTGTACCGTAAAAACAGTGAGGTGGATCCCGTTTCAGGCATACGAGTATACTTGGCTTGGAGGTACGGCAGAACTCAAAGACTGATGTATCCCCAAAAAGCTGAGTTGGACCCGAAATAGCCTGTTGGACTGACTATAATCATCAACTGGATTCCACTGGATCACCGATAGTCCTCATGATATAGCAAGGAGAAAGGAAAAAAACGTCCACATAGTGTAAATCTGTTAAAAGAAGTAGGGATTTATTGGTATAAAAGTAATAAAGTTATATCCAACAAATGGTACAACATTGGGCGGTAAAAATTAGGTTCACCGGACCTTTAAAAGCACAGTAGGTGATGGCTAAGGTAATACAAATGAACCCAACGCGTTTCGTCCTCTAAGACTTCTGCTGGGGTGTATATATACCTGCCATCTACTGCACTTTATAGAGAAATACATAAAATTATAAAAAAAACATGTGATTGGGGTGGTGTGTGCCATGACTTCCGGTTTCGTCAGCGTCATGTGGAATTTGCAGACATGTGATAGCTAAGAGGCCAATTGTGTGTGGACACAGTTGGTCCCGAGCCAAGCCGCTCTATCGTCCTCCAATTAAAGCTCACAAGCGTTCCTCTGCAGGGATGGTCACATGATCATCACATGGTGAAATTAGATCCTGATCTAGTGGGGAACTGGGTGAGGGGGAAATAGCAAGTGTAAAAATGTAACTGAAAAAGTATGAATATATCAATGACTCAAATACTGAACGCTGTTGGACAGAAAGAGGGAAAAAATTCCAGTTCCTAGGCTTGGTTAATGAACGCATTGATATCCCAATCAATGTTGAGTCCATAAGGTGTATAGCATTTCATTTGGTGTGTCTCCCTTACGTTGGACTCCCCTCTCCAATGAGGCACAAACTTGTCAATAATCTGAAATCTTGTCCCTGATGGGTTCTGATTATGGCAATGCAAATAATGCTTGGGTACACTGTGATTCGTGCGTCCTTTTTTTTATAGCTGTGATGTGCTTGTTAACTCATATGGCGAAATTGCGTATTGTACGGCCTATATACTGCTTGCCGCAAGGACAAGTAATAAGATATACAATGTATTTGGTCGTACATGTGACAAATTGTTTCATTTTGTATTCTCTTCCCGTAGTTGACGAGGCAAAGGTTTCGATTTTTCGTGCTTTATAAACATTATGCCTACACACTGTACACTTCCGACAAGGAAAAAAGCCTTTCATGTTATGAAAAAAAGTTGGAACTACTGGAGGGTTTGTTACGTTTGGTGCGATCTGACCCTTCACTGATAATGCACCTTTGTATATTACGCCAGCTCGTTCAGGGAGTAGGGAGCCTAATACTGAGTCGTTCTTTAGTATTTTCCAATGTCTGGAAATAATATTCTTGATCTGTTTGTGTTGAATCGAGTAATTCGTAAGAAAAGGCCTCCTCCTATTTGGCCATGAAAATATTAGCCAGACTGGGGACAAACTTTGCCCCCATGGCTACACCCTTGGTCTGTAGATAGTATTGGTTGTTATACCAAAAGTAGGGATGAGCCGAACACCCCCCTGTTCGGTTCGCACCAGAACATGCGAACAGGAAAAAAATTCGTTCGAACACGCGAACGCCGTTAAAGTCTATGGGACACGAACATGAATAATCAAAAGTGCTAATTTTAAAGGCTAATATGCAAGTTATTGTCATAAAAAGTGTTTGGGGACCCGGGTCCTCCCCCAGGGGACATGAATCAATGCAAAAAAAAGTTTTAAAAACGGCCGTTTTTTCAGGAGCAGTGATTTTAATAATGCTTAAAGTCAAACAATAAAAGTGTAATATCCCTTTAAATTTCATACCTGGGGGGTGTCTATAGTATGCCTGTAAAGGGGCGCATGTTTCCCGTGTTTAGAACAGTCTGACAGCAAAGTGACATTTGGAAGGAAAAAACACATTTAAAACTACCGCGGCTATTGCATTGCCGACAATACACATAGAAGTTCATTGATAAAAACGGCATGGGAATTCCCCACAGGGGAACCCCGAACCAAAAAAAAAAAAAAAAAAAATGATGTGGGGGTCCCCCTAAATTCCATACAAGGCCCTTCAGGTCTGGTATGGATATTAAGGGGAACCCCAGCCAAAATTTAAAAAAAAAATTGACGTGGGGTTCCCCCTAAATTCCATACCAGACCCTTCAGGTCTGGTATGGATTTTAAGGGGAACCCCGCGCCAAAAAAAAAAAAAAAAAAAGGCGTGGGGTCCCCCTAAAAATCCATACCAGACCCTTATCCGAGCACGCAACCTGGCAGGCCGCAGGAAAAGAGGGGGGGACGAGAGTGCGGCCCCCCCCCCCTCCTGAACCGTACCAGGCCACATGCCCTCAACATTGGGAGGGTGCTTTGGGGTAGCCCCCCAAAACACCTTGTCCCCATGTTGATGAGGACAAGGGCCTCATCCTCACAACCGTGGCCGGTGGTTGTGAGGGTCTGCGGGCGGGGGGCTTATCGGAATCTGGAAGCCCCCTTTAACAAGGGGACCCCCAGATCCCGGCCCCCCCCCTGTGTGAAATGGTAAGGGGGTACTTACCCCTACCATTTCACTAAAAAACTGTCAAAAATGTTAAAAATGACAAGAGACAGTTTTTGACAATTCCTTTATTTAAATGCTTCTTCTTTCTTCTTTCTTCCTTCATCTTCTTCTTCTTCTGGTTCTTCTGGCTCTTCTGGTTCTTCCTCCGGCGTTCTCGTCCAGCATCTTCTCCGCGGCGTCTTCTATCTTCTTCTCCTCGGGCCGCTCCGCACCCATGGCATTTGGGGGGAGGCTCCCGCTCTTCTCTTCATCTTCTTCTCTTCTTCATCTTCTTCTTCATCTTCTTCTTCTTCTTTTTCTTCTTCTTCCTTCTTCTCTTCTTCTCTTCTTCCTGTCTTCTCCGGGCCGCTCCGCAATCCATGCTGTGGCATGGAGGGAGGCTCCCGCTGTGTGACGGCGTCTCTTCGTCTGACGGTTCTTAAATAACGGGGGGCGGGGCCACCCGGTGACCCCGCCCCCCTCTGACGCACGGTGACATGACGGGACTTTCCTGTGGCATTCCCCGTGACGTCACAGGGAAGTCCCTCAAGTCACCGTGCGTCAGAGGGGGGCGGGGTCACCGGATGGCCCCGCCCCCCGTTATTTAAGAACCGTCAGACGAAGAGACGCCGTCACACAGCGGGAGCCTCCCTCCATGCCACAGCATGGATTGCGGAGCGGCCCGGAGAAGACAGGAAGAAGAGAAGAAGGAAGAAGAAGAAGAAGAAGAAGATGAAGAAGAAGATGAAGAAGAGAAGAAGATGAAGAGAAGAGCGGGAGCCTCCCCCCAAATGCCATGGGTGCGGAGCGGCCCGAGGAGAAGAAGATAGAAGACGCCGCGGAGAAGATGCTGGACGAGAACGCCGGAGGAAGAACCAGAAGAGCCAGAAGAACCAGAAGAAGAAGAAGATGAAGGAAGAAAGAAGAAAGAAGAAGCATTTAAATAAAGGAATTGTCAAAAACTGTCTCTTGTCATTTTTAACATTTTTGACAGTTTTTTAGTGAAATGGTAGGGGTAAGTACCCCCTTACCATTTCACACAGGGGGGGGGCCGGGATCTGGGGGTCCCCTTGTTAAAGGGGGCTTCCAGATTCCGATAAGCCCCCCGCCCGCAGACCCTCACAACCACCGGCCACGGTTGTGAGGATGAGGCCCTTGTCCTCATCAACATGGGGACAAGGTGTTTTGGGGGGCTACCCCAAAGCACCCTCCCAATGTTGAGGGCATGTGGCCTGGTACGGTTCAGGAGGGGGGGGGGGCCGCACTCTCGTCCCCCCCTCTTTTCCTGCGGCCTGCCAGGTTGCGTGCTCGGATAAGGGTCTGGTATGGATTTTTAGGGGGACCCCACGCCTTTTTTTTTTTTTTTTTTTGGCGCGGGGTTCCCCTTAAAATCCATACCAGACCTGAAGGGTCTGGTATGGAATTTAGGGGGAACCCCACGTCAATTTTTTTTTTAAATTTTGGCTGGGGTTCCCCTTAATATCCATACCAGACCTGAAGGGCCTTGTATGGAATTTAGGGGGACCCCCACATCATTTTTTTTTTTTTTTTTTTGGTTCGGGGTTCCCCTGTGGGGAATTACCATGCCGTTTTTATCAATGAACTTCTATGTGTATTGTCGGCAATGCAATAGCCGCGGGTAGTTTTAAATGAGTTTTTTCCTTCCAAATGTCATTTTGCTGTCAGACTGTTCTAAACACGGGAAACATGCGCCCCTTTACAGGCATACTATAGACACCCCCCAGGTACGAAATTTAAAGGGATATTACACTTTTATTGTTTGACTTTAAGCATTAATAAAATCACTGCTCCTGAAAAAACGGCCGTTTTTAAAACTTTTTTTTGCATTGATCCATGTCCCCTGGGGCAGGACCCAGGTCCCCAAACACTTTTTATGACAATAACTTGCATATAAGCCTTTAAAATTAGCACTTTTGATTTCTCCCATAGACTTTTAAAGGGTGTTCCGCGGCATTCGAATTTGCCGCGAACACCCCAAATTGTTCGCTGTTCGGCGAACTTGCGAACAGCCAATGTTCGAGTAGAACATGAGTTCGACTCGAACTCGAAGCTCATCCCTAACCAAAAGTAATTGGATTTGGTCGCAAACTTTAGAAGGTCCATAATGAATCTCTTCTGGGTTCTGGGAATGGTCCTCTGCCTTGACAGAAATAATTCTACTGCTCCCAAACCCAATTCATGGGGTATACAGGTGTAAAGGGATGTGACATTCGCTGTAACTAGTATAAGGACTTCACTAACTGTAACCTGTTGTAATTTAGCAATAGTGTCCCTAGTGTCTTTCAAAAAGGATGGTATCGATTTGACTATGGGTTGGAGGTAATGGTCGATATATTTCCCTATGCGTGAGATCACAGAGTTGATCCCGCTAATAATGGGATGACCGGGAGGTTTAGTCGCATTCTTGTGTACCTTAGGCAAGTAATAAATTATAGGGATCCGGGGGACTACTGGAACTAGATAACTCTTTTCTTTTTTGTCTAAGATACCCAGCTGTGAGCCAGTGTCAACTAGATCCACTGGTATTTTCTTATAGTCCGAAGTGGGGTTCTTTGCCAGGCGCAAATACGTCTCTGAATCACTGAGGATCCTGGTTATTTCAGTATGATACTCACTTTTGTCTAGGATAACAACCCCTCCTCCCTTATCCGCTGGGCGGATGATAAGGTCTTTGCGTTCACAAAGAGATTTTAGCCCCATCTTAATATTGGGATCACAGGGAATTGGAAAACACCAAACGAAATCTAGAACAAAACGCGGCATCAGAGGGGGGCGGCATACCAGGCAAAAGAAAATGAGTATAAGAGACAACGGCATTTTTAATTTGAGTAAAACAGAGTTTACCCAAGCTGAACGTTCGGTTCTAGATAAAGGACTAAAGTTCATTCCTCCGAAGAAATTAAATAAATTCTCCACATTTATAGATGTACAAAAATATGTGCGCAAATTGAACGTACAAAGATATATTGCGTCCAATCCCAGCAGGCCTTCGAACTTGTTTATCACTTCACACACTGTACACTCTGGGCTAGCCAACCCATCACTATTCAACCCTCCAGCTCCTATGGCTGCCTCGATTAAGGTTTTCCGAGATTTGGTACTTACAGATTTGGAAGGTCTGCCAAAGAAAAAAAATTTATAGTGATCCCAATATTAAGATGGGGCTAAAATCTCTTTGTGAACGCAAAGACCTTATCATCCGCCCAGCGGATAAGGGAGGAGGGATTGATATTCTAGACAAAAGTGAGTATAATACTGAAATGACCAGGATCCTCAGTGATTCAGACACGTATTTGTGCCTGGCAAAGAACCCCACTTCGGACTATAAGAAAATACTGGTGGATCTAGTTGACACTGGCCCACAGCTGGGTATCTTAGACAAAAAAGAAAAGAGTTATCTAGTTCCAGTAGTCCCCTGGATCCCTATAATTTACTACTTGCCTAAGGTACACAAGAATGCGACTAAACCTCTCGGTCGTCCCATTATTAGCGGGATCAACTCTGTGACCTCACGCATAGGGAAATATATCGACCATTACCTCCAACCCATAGTCAAATCGATACCATCCTTTTTGAAAGACACTAGGGACACTATTGCTAAATTACAACAGGTTACAGTAAGTGAAGACCTTATGCTAGTTACAGCGGATGTCACATCCCTTTACACCTGTATACCCCATGAATTGGGTTTGGGATTTTCCAGACCGCATTGTGATTGACAGAATCCACCGCGCCTTAGGCCCTAAACCTACCGACCCTCTGAGACCTAGAGACGTCGTCTGCAGAGTTCACCACTATACACATAAGGAGCAAATCCTGCGCAAGGCCTGGGAAGCAGACGACCCGGAATTAGATGGCGCCAAGATCAAGATCCTTCCAGACCTTTCTCGTGCAACCCTGCAGCGACGTGCGATTCTAAAGCCACTACTTGACCTGGCTAGACGGAAAGGAGCCACATATCGCTGGGGTTACCCCTTGTCTGTTACATTTAGACGAGACCAAGGATCCTTCACCTTACACAAGCCAGACGCCCTGCCAGCTCTTTTTACTTTTCTCGGAGCAGAGCCAATAGATGTCCCGACCTGGCTGGGCCCTCTCCCGAGACCGCCCATGCAGAGAATGGGAAATAGTCTGCCACCAAGACAACAAAGGAACCGCCGCCGGCCTGGAGTGCCTTCACAGGAGGATGCACGTGAGTGTTGAGCTTCTGTAATGCCGCATTATTTTCAAGATCAGAGAACCGATGCACAAGTTATAATATTACTAACTGTTTACGTTTAATCGTTCTTTACCTACACAAATGGCTACTTGCCCACCTCAATAACATAAGAGTCTGGAACTTACCTGATTCTTGCTGTAAGAAGCAGATCTTTAGGACAGCTACATCAAGTAGACGGAATTCTCAGTCCCACCCCTACAGGTACTATTTCTCAGACACACACTTTAAGGGTCGGAAGCCCTGCACTTAAGGGGAGACGAGACACTACACAGAAGCCACAACAATAAGAAACTGCTGTAATAACCTGAGGAATTGATGAGCAGAAGGACAAAACATTCACATCCTCCTCCCAAGATCTGTTGCACAGATGTATACAGAGTGTCCAACAACCTACACAGATTACAAGATCAGCAGTAACATTGATAGGGTTATATAAATGTGTCATTTATGATCATTCGCCCTTCACAGGCTTGGTTTCAGAACGGGTCTGCAGAGCCTTATTTCAGTGGCTCCATGGGGACGCATATTGGCTCCTAAACAGTGGTGTGACAAAGTGCTTACCCCGCAGCCCTAATAATATGACTGAAGAAGCAGGATCTCTTTTAGAGACATGCTACATGTTAACGCAAGGAAGGGGTTATTGTTTTATGTTGTTATTTATCCCTGACCCTAATAGTAGTAGAGATCCACTAAGTCATGATAACTAAAAATGGATCGATACACTAGATGAGAAAAAACAGGGCACTATCTTATCTTGAAGTTAGTAACATTGCAAGGAGATGATCATATTGTCTGTTCGGTTCACTTTATAGAGTTTATCTGTTATGTTGGTTATAGAGTCGCATAGTACTATCTATGGTTATGTTGATCAGACATGCTGGAGTGGGGGGACGGACGGGAGACTCTATTTATGAGCCTTTTTCTTCCTCCCTCCCAATTAGGTTCATATATACCCCTGGAGGACAGAATTCTGCCACCTGGGAGTTATATGCAAAATAAAATCCCCACGGTTTTAGGGGAACGCAGCAGACAAGACACTAGGCCTTGTCTGTATCTCACAACTCTTTACTAACTCTCTTTCTGTATTTCCGACTTTTTCTTCCCTTTTTATCTCCCCCCGCTTTTACCCTTCCTTTAACTCTTCCCTATCCCCCCTTCCCCCCCCCCACCCCCCCTCCCTCCCTACAATATGGCAGCCAGTAAAATTAAGGTGATGTCCCTGAATGTAAAAGGACTTAACATACCAGAGAAGAGACGTATGCTAATAGATGACTTAAAGAGAAACCATACCGATATAGCCTTCATCCAAGAGACACATTTTAAGACTAATAAATTACCATACTTACAAAACAGACACTTCCCTGTAGCCTACCATTCCATGAACCCGGACTCCAAATCCAAAGATCCCCTGGCAACACCAGAGCTCCATAATAGACCAGACAGGAAGGTACATCTTCCTGAAGGGCACAATTGGCACCATCAAGGTAACGCTTGCAACTATATATGCCCCTAATGAGCAACAGGCCACGTTCCTACGAGAGACATTAGAGAGACTAAATGATTACAAAGAAGGACAACTGATTTTAGGAGGGGACATCAACACTCCACTGATCCCCTCAACGGACACATCGTCGGGCAAAACATCGATCCCGCCGAACCAACTCAAGCGTATAGCTAAAACACTTCACAAACTACAATTAATAGACGTTTGGCGCTTACAGCACTCAGGAGAAAAAGACTTCACATTCTACTCCCACATGCATCAAATTTTCACCAGAATTGACTATTTTATGATCCCCCACACACAACTGCATGCAGTAGAACAGACCTCGATTGGAATTAGGACTTGGTCAGACCATGCACCTATATTCCTGAGCTATCACTTATCGGACACTTCCTCTCCCAGACATCGATTCTGGAGGCTTAACAAAAGCCTCTTACAAAACTCAGAAGTTCTGACAGAAGTGACTAAGGCACTAAACCTTTATTTCCAGGAAAATGACCTCCCAGACTGTGACCCGGGGACATTATGGGAAGCCCACAAGGTAGTTATGAGGGGGATCCTCATTTCTCATGGGGCCCGAATAAAGAGAGAGAGGAATAAAATGCTGACGCAGCTCTTAAAGGAACTTACCACTATGGAAGCTAAACACAAACACGCCCCCACTCAATCATCGGAAACCCAACTGTCCACCCTTCGTCGCAAAATCACTGATCTTTTACATTACAGGGCGAAAGCGACCCTACAATGTGGTCACAAAAAAACATATGAGTCAGGGGATAAGTGTGGGAAATTACTGGCTAACATAGTTAGAAGTCACAAATCAGTGACCTATATCCCTCATATCACTGCGATAGGAGGCAAAAAAGTAACCCTGCCCACACATATAACTGAGGAATTTAGACAATTCTATGCAAAGTTATACAATATACCACCGGAAACTCCCCCCACTACTGTATTGGAAGATTATATTAAATCCTCCCAAATGTCAACCCTCGCCCAGGAGATCAGGGACGAGTTGGACCTACCTATAACTCTGACGGAAATACAAGGCGCCATAAAAACAATGAAACCAGAAGCTCCAGGCCCTGATGGATATACATTACAATATTACAAAACTCTCTTACCAATACTAGGACCCCGCATGGCCACACTATTTAACAAGCTTGGAACGGGTACAGCTTTCGCTAGGGAAACATTAGGGGCCCATATTTCAGTAATTCATAAGGAGGGGAAAGATCCGGCAGCATGTGGGAGTTACAGACCTATATCTTTGCTAAACCTAGACCTTAAGATATTCACTAAGGTTCTTGCTACTCGGCTGGCGCAGCACCTCCAACAACTTATCCATCTAGACCAAGTTGGATTTATTCCTTCTAGAGAAGCTAGAGATAGCACTACAAAAGTGCTAAATTTATTACATATCACTAGATCCAGGAAAACCCCATGTGTCTTTCTTAATACTGACGCGGAAAAGGCCTTTGACCGTGTCAGTTGGCCATTTATGAATGCGGTACTCAGACACATAGGCCTGGGGGAGGTGATGCTCAGCCGAATAGCTGGTATTTATTCCACTCCCACAGCGCAGGTAAAAGCGAATGGGGTATTGTCAGACCCCTTCCCAATCACAAACGGGACGAGACAGGGCTGCCCCCTGTCTCCTCTCCTATTTGCTCTCACTCTCGAGCCTTTTCTCTCCAAAGTCAGGTTAAACCCTGATATACACGGAATATCAATCGGCCCCATGCAGCATAAAATATCAGCATATGCGGATGACCTACTTTTTTCACTAACTAACCCGGTAGTGTCCTTACCCAACCTCCTAAAGGAATTTGAAACATACGGGAAGCTGTCAAATCTAAAAATAAATTTTTCAAAATCGGAGGCGATGGGTATATCTATACCACCTAATGTCCTTACAAATTTGCAATCAAATTTCCGGTTTAGATGGACCACCTATGCCTTAACATACCTGGGCACGAAGGTACCGCCGGATCCAACATTGCTATATGACAGCAATTTTCCCCCCCTGTTAACCAAAACCAAACTAATATTGGAGGATTGGAATAAGGGATTACACTCCTGGTTTGGGAGATGTAACTTAATCAAAATGTGCATATTACCCAAATTCCTGTACCTCTTCCAAGCTCTACCAATTAAAATACCACCCACATACTTTAAACAAGTGCAAACTCTTTTTACTCGCTTTGTCTGGGCGCATAAAAAACCTTGCATCCCCAGATCACAACTATCCCTGCCCAAACATTACGGTGGAGTGGCACTCCCAGACATACGGAGATATTACTGCGCAGTACACCTGGGCAGGATGATAGATTGGAATCGACATAAAGAAACTAAATTATGGGCTCAATTAGAGCAACATCAAACGAATATACATCTACAGTCTGCATTGTGGTGTTATGACTCCCTTCCATTAGAACTAAAAGCACATCCCTTCATAGGCAACACTATAAAGCAATGCCTTCAGGCTACTTTGCAAGCTTCATTAACGACCACGGAATCTCCTCTGACCCCAATTTTGGGAAATCCTAAATTTCCTCCTGGGATAAGTCCTGGACGGTTTCAGACATTGAAGAGTGTTGGATGTGACAGAGCCTTGCAATTTGTGAGGCAGGACAGATGGCCCTCCATTGAGGAACTAATGGACCCGGTAGGTCCGTTCGCACTAACATTCTGGAACGCAGCTCAAATCCACCACTTTCTATGGACGATTCCGAATCCTAAATCTTACACTAGACCCCTAACAGAGTTTGAGGAACTATGCTCAGACACAGAACCGTTATCACAAGTACTGTCCAAAATGTACACACTGGTAAACACACCTACACAGCCACCTTGCCTGCCATGCATCACAAAGTGGGAAACAGACCTTCAACGTACTTTCACAGCAGTCCAGAAAGAAAACATGATAGTTCTTTCCCAGAAATCCTCCATCTGTACTAAAATACAGGAGATGAACTTTAAAATCTTAACGAGGTTGTATTTAACACCCAGTCGCCTACATATTATGTTCCCTGAGGCGTCTAAATATTGTTGGCGCTGTCAGAAAGAAGTGGGAACGCTTCTACACGTGTTTTGGTCATGCCCCAGCTTGACAAACTTCTGGACTGCGGTACGTTCCATTTCTCAGAAATTCACGGACTTTCAGATCCCCAACGACCCGGCATTTTTCCTACTTCATGTATCTTCCATGCCACTTAAAACCTATAAAAAATCCATCTTACGACACCTAACAAATGCAGCCAAGTCCTGTATACCCAAATTGTGGAAACAGAATTCCCCACCAACCATAGCAATGTGGTTGAGGAAAATAGAAGAAATAAACAAAATGGAGGATCTAATAATGACAGCCCAAAACAGACAAGCAAAATATCAAAAGACCTGGTTACTCTGGAATATGTTCAAATACTCAGATGAAGGCAAAACTCTCTTTGAGACCTCAAATTAATAGGCCTAGCAGATAGAAGATAACTCAAAGAGCTAATGACCTCAGTTTACCCCCATTACTCCCCACCCATTTTTCCCCTCCCCCCTCTGTCCCTACCCCCACCTTTCCTTGACCACCCTCTCCTTTTCTTCTTTACTACTTATACTTTTATGTCTTTACTTCACCTACTGATCACCGCCTCCTAACTGCAGTCTTACATGTTTAGGCAATGACATATAAATGGCGTCCCAGATTGAGGATTGCTATACACAGTCATGGTAATCACAACTCTGAGCTGTAGTAACCTGGTTAAAGGTACATATATTGACTCTAGTTACATATAACAAAACTTGTATGTCAATATTCGAAATATGCTATGTATCAATACGATATAATGTTGGGAGGCTGCGACCCCCCCCCCCCCTTTTTCTCTTCTTTTTATTTCTCTTTGTTTGTATTCTTTGGGCTTTGCCCCTTTTCTCAAAAAATAATAAAATATATATTTGAAAAAAGAATTTTGTTTGGGAGCAGTAGAATTATTTCTGTCAAGGGAGAGGACCATTCCCAGAACCCAGAAGAGATTCATTATGGACCTTCTAAAGTTTGCGACCAAATCCAATTACTTTTGGTATAACAACCAATACTATCTACAGACCAAGGGTGTAGCCATGGGGGCAAAGTTTGCCCCCAGTCTGGCTAATATTTTCATGGCCAAATGGGAGGAGGATGTCGTCCAGGCCCTGGATCCACCACAGTTGGCTCTGTGGGCCAGGTACATTGACGGCATCCTCCTCCTATGGAAGGGTAACATGGAATCTCTAGACAGATTTATGTCATATTTAAATGATAATGAGGTTGGTATCCATCTATCCTACGAAGCCAGCACCTCCATGATTCATTTCTTAGATCTGGAGATCACTGCTGCCAATGGTCATCTTGAAACCAAAACCTTTTTCAAGGCTACTGACCGCAATGGATTTATTCCGATGGACAGCTGCCACCACACAGCATGGCTAAAATCAGTACCTTGAAGCCAGTTGATGAGGATTAGACGTAATTGCTCCCTGCTATCAGATTATTACTCACAAGCCAAGACTCTCAAGTCAAGATTTTGCGATAAGGGATATGATAGATGCCTGATTGATGAGGAAATTCAGAGGGTCGCTTCTGTTGACCACTCACTATTGCTAATTGAACAACCAAAAAGATCTTCAGATAATATACATAAATGGTCTTTTCTTACGAATTACTCAATTCAACACAAACAGATCAAGAATATTATTTCCAGACATTGGATAATACTAAAGAACGACTCAGTATTAGGCCCCCTACTCCCTGAACGAGCAGGAGTAATATACAAAGGTGCATTATCAGTGAAGGGTCAGATCGCACAAAACGTAACAAACCTTCCAGTAATTCCAACTTTTTTTTCATAACATGAAAGGCTTTTTTCCTTGTCGGAAGTGTACAGTGTGTAGGCATAATGTTTATAAAACACGAAAAATCTAAACCTTTGCCTCGTCAACTACGGGAAGAGAATACAAAATGAAACAATTTGTCACATGTACGACTAAATACATTGTATATCTTATTACTTGTCCTTGTGGCAAGCAGTATATAGGCCGTACAATACGCAATTTCGCCATACGAGTTAACGAGCACATCATAGCTATAAAAAAAGGACGCACAAATCACAGTGTACCCAAGCATTATTTGCATTGCCATAATCAGAACCCATCAGGGACAAGATTTCAGATTATTGACAAGTTTGTGCCTCATTGGAGAGGGGAGTCCAATGTAAGGGGGGTCTCTAAGTTAGAAACTTTTTGGATACACCAAATGAAATGCTATACACCTTATGGACTCAACATTGATTTGGATATCAATGCGTTCATTAACCAAGCCTAGGCACTGGAATTTTTTCCCTCTTTCTGTCCAACAGCGTTCAGTATTTGAGTCATTGATATATTCATACTTTTGCAGTTACATTTTTACACTTGCTATTTCCCCCTCACCCAGTTCCCCACTAGATCAGGATCTAATTTCACCATGTATGGGTTATAAGACACATCAGAAGATTTCTTCTTCTTACAGTTTTATTATGTTTTCTCATTTTTGTAGTTTCTCTACCCAACACGTCACATTGGGACCTAATATCAAGTGGTCCGTGTTGATATCAGCAGGGTTGCTTTGCTTTCTTTTACTCAAGAACATCTTCGGGTTTTATATATATTTTTTATTTTTATTTTTTTGTTTTATCTACAATTTTTTCAGCCTTATGCCCCATACACACGGTCTGATTTTCAGACGAAAAATGTGTGATAGGACCTTGTTGTCAGAAATTCCGACCGTGTGTAGGCTCCATCACACATTTTCCATCGGATTTTCCGACACACAAAGTTTGAGAGCAGGATATAAAATTTTCCGACAACAAAATCCGTTGTCGGAAATTCGGATCATGTGTACACAAATCCGACGGACAAAGTGCCACGCATGCTCAGAATAAATAAAGAGATGAAAGCTATTGGCCACTGCCCCGTTTATAGTCCCAACGTACGTGTTTTACATCACCGCGTTTAGAACGATCGGATTTTCCGACAACTTTGTGTGACCGTGTGTATGCAAGACAAGTTTGAGCCAACATCCTTCCGAAAAAATCCTAGGATTTTGTTGTCGGAATGTCCGAACAAAGTCCGACCGTGTGTACAGGGCATAATTCTTATGATGACCCCCCATGAGCATTTTCATGTACCCATGGTTGTCATTACTATAAAAGCATTACAATGCTTCACTAACTATATGGTCCTTACTCTCAAAAACATTTTCTTGGCTTCGATTCTTTGTTTTTCTCTATATAATTTTTCCCAGCCAAATCCTTATGGCGATCTTCAGTAAGCCCCTTCACCTACCTGAGGCTGATATCATCATAGAAGTTAGGTTGGGTTATACGATATCGTTATACCATGCTTATGTCATTTTAATTGATCTTGGTTGTATCTCATGTTCATGATTATGTGTAGATTTACAGAATTAATGTTTAATTCTATTATATATCCGCATGCTATATGCGGACCGTTTTATAGGTACTGATTTGTATTATTATTTATCCATGCAGGCTTATTACATATTTGTGAGGCTACCTTTGTTTTAAAAGTGCGTGATCTGACTTCCGGATACTTTGGGCATTCACAGCATCCAATCACTATGTCCAGTGACGCTTAGTCCGGGTTGTAAACCCACCCACTATATTACCATTTCGGATCATATTAACTTCCGGAACGCGTTTGCGTTCCAAACCTCAGTGCCAATAATCTCTCCTTCCCGCCTCCTATGATATACAGCCTCTGAGTGGTTCGCACGTCATACTCCATGTGATGATCATGTGACCATCCCTGCAGAGGAACGCTCGTGAGCTTTGATTGGAGGACGATAGAGAGGCTTGGCTCGGGACCAATTGTGTCCACACACGATTGGCCTCTTAGCTATCACATGTCTGCAAATTCCACATGACGCTGACGAACCATGGCACACACCGGCCCGATCACATGTTTTTTTATAATTTTATGTATTATTATATAAAGCGCAGTAGATGGCAGGTATATTTACACCCCAGCAGAAGTCTTAGAGGACGAAACGTGTCGGGTTCATTTGTATTACCTTAGCCATCACCTACTGCGCTTTTAACAGTCCAGTGAACCTAATTTTTTCCGCACCAATGTTGTACCATTTGTTGGATATAACTTTATTACTTTTATACCAATAAATCCCTACTTCTTTTAACAGATTTACACTATGTGGAAGTTTTTTTCCTTTCTCCTTGCTATATCATGAGGACTATCGGTGATCCAGTGGAATCCAGTTGATGATTATAGTCAGTCCAACAGGCTATTTCGGGCCCAACTCCACTTTTTGGGGATACATCAGTCTTTGAGTTCTGCCGTACCTCCAAGCCAAGTATACTCGTATGCCTGGAACGGGATCCACCTCACCGTTTTTACGGTACAAGCCTGTTTGACTCACCTCCATCGGCCTGTGAGTCCACCTTTTCCGGTAAGGGCATTATATATTTCTAACTGCTTCATTTCACGTCTGGAGAAGATTTCACTCTGTATGCTGAGCTGTTCCATATAGTCCTGTTTACACACCTATGAAGACTCGGAGCACCCACAGTGTTATAGTGACATCTGAATGAGCATAGATCTCACACATGGACATTTCATTTATTTTATCACAAGTTCATGTTATGCATTTTCCACTCCAATAGATGGGTTTGATGGTTACACATTGTAGTTGAGTGTTTCTCAACCATATCTATATTGGTTTGTTTCACTGTGTTATTCACTTTGATTTAATTGGGTGTCCCCCATTTCATTATTAGTTTATTCTATTTAATTTTGTGACCACACCTTTTTAGCACTACACACCTACGTTAATATGCATTACTAGAGGTCATACCTAGCTTACTTCTAAGATTGTCTTTCTTGCACCAGCACATCACAACATATAATATATTTGATGTGGTTTTTCATGTGACTTATAATTGGAGGTTACACATAACCTTAGTTTTTATTATCATCCGAGTAGTTTAATATTATTTGGGGTTTATTTTTCCCCCTGGGGGTCACACTTTTTTTGATATTGTCACTCACAGCAACTTTATCATTTAATTCATGTCATCAAGTATTTTTTAAGGTGCACACCTTTAATTTTCTAATTTTTTGGATCTATGGTATTGTCCCCTACTGTGACTTTATAATTATGAGTATAGTCTTTTTTACACTCTATGAGCGCCACACTTTACCGTTTTACATATTCCTGCGTCCAGATGCCCCTGTAGAAGTCCAATTGGATGAAACGCATCGGCAAGGCACACTATTCCCTATGATTGATTTTACTCTACGTGATCACGCTTTTATTAGTTTGTATATTGGTTTGACCCAATACATTTACCTTTTGATCTGCACCATTGGCACACTCCAAATTTTTCTCTCCTCATAATCTTGGGACCTGATACGAGATTTGGATACTTCCATCTTTGCCACACAGTTCCCTTTGATTGATGGTCATCGCCGCAGCTGGTCGAGGGAAAAGGAAAGGTCCTTTGAGATCCAGGACTTCTATCTCCCTCCAGGATAGCCATCCTTTTGGATCTCTAAGCCTGTTTGATTCAGTGTCGCTGACATCCGAATCTGACATTCTGGTAAGAGTATTTCATCTATTTCTACCTCAAGATTTCCATGTTGATGAATCACGCACTAGAAGATTTTTCACCCATATTGGATTCCATATTTTATTGCACTATGGGACTTTATCATCATATTCATGAGTTATTGAAATGTATTCACATTAATTTTTGGTTTTCTTCTTTTTATGTCACAGTGGACACCACCCACTGGTTACCGAACTCTACTCATATGTTCACATTTCGGTTCTGCTTTGTTTTAGTGCTACATTTTCTACTTTAGTTCACTTTGAATATTGGTCACATTTGTGTGTAGCAGCTTTGAGTTTTTTACACTGGGTTAGCGCAGTGTTACCACCGTTTTCATTTGGTGTAAACAGCTGCTGAGTGTCCTTGTCACTGGTAGTACTCACCGAGGCCGAGATGCCGAGAGCGGTTTTGCCTTTGCGACTAAGCGCAGTCCGCCCCCTGGAGTTGGGACAGGGAGTGAACGGCACGAAGAGGCACAGGCTCCCCAATGGACCATGGGTGGCTTGCTTGTGAGGTCTTGACAGAGAAGAGCCGCTGTGCAGGTACTGGTAGGCAGAAAGTCCAGAGCTGAGCAGAGGATCCAACACCGGGATGGTGCTATGGCACTGCAGGATCTGCAAGGTAAGGTGACAAGTAAAGGAGAGTCCAGGTACAAGCAGGAGGTCAGGCTAGGAGACAGGAGACAGTCCAGGTAACAGGCCGAGGGTCAAACACAAGAGATTGGTGGGAATCTGATAAAACAGGCTGAGGTCAGGTCCAGGAGAGAGGCAAGAGAAGTCCAAAGGCAAATCCGGGTCACAATGGGTAGTCAGGCAGAGATACAGGATACAAGTTCAGGTAGTACAGAAAGCTGAGACAAACCAGCAACTTGTTTGATTCTTTGAGCGCCTTTTATAGGCTGCCCAGGGAATCACGTTGGGTGTGCACCAGTGCGCGAGCGCCGGAACGCCGAACCGCAAATGCGCATGCGCCGGAACGCCGTTCCGCCGGGAATACGTGAAAAACGACCGGACCGGAACAAAGGCTTCTTCTGACAGTGCCCCCCCCGAGGGGTGGCCTCTGGACAATCAAGGTTGACATCAGTTCTGGATGCTCTCGGTGAAAAGCCTGGAGAAGCCGTGGAGCATGTAGAATCCTGGCTGGTTCCCAGGAGTTATCCTCAGAAGGATACCCCTTCCATTTGATTAAATACTGCAGCTGTCTGCCATTTTTTCTGCAATTTAGAATTTTTTCTACCTCAAACTCGTCTTCTCCATCGATTAGAACCGGTGGCGGTGGAGGTTTTTCTCTGTCAGAAAAAGGACTGGGAGCAATAGGTTTTAAGAGGGATGCATGGAAGACTGGGTGCACCTTGTAAGCATCAGAAAGAGCTAATTCAAAAGCGACTGGGTTGATTACCCTTTTTATTTTAAAAGGACCTATAAACTTTGGCCCCAATTTCCGGGAGGGAATTGGCAGTCTGAGGTGGATAGTTGATAGCCACACTTCTTCGCCTACTTTAAAGGCCAGGTTCTCCTTCCTTCCCCTGTTGTAGTACTTTTGGTAGTCATCCTGAGCTTTTTGCATCGCTGCTTTGATCCTTAGGAAATTTAACTGGATAGAATTTACTCAGACCTGCACTGCAGGGACAGATAATTCAGGGATGGAAACTGGAAGAAAGGAAGGGTGAAATCCAAAATTGGACCAGAAAGGTGTCTGGTTGGTAGCAGAATGGATGGAGTTGTTATATGCAAATTCCGCATAAGGTAGGAGGGAGGACCATTCATCCTGGGAATTGGAACAGAAGCATCGGAGGTATTGTTCCAGGGTTTGATTTGTCCTCTCCATCTGGCCGTTACTTTGAGGATGATAAGCAGAAGACAAGCAAATTTTTATTTCCAAGGTCTTGCATAATTCTTTCCAAAATTTTGAAGTGAATTGAACCCCTCTATCAGAGGTGATGCTCTTCGGGGTACCATGAAGCCTGATAATTTCTTTAAAAAATATGCTAGCAGTAGCGGAGGCAGAGGGAGTACCCACCATGGGCAGAAAGTGTGCCATCTTTGAGAGTCGATCAATTATGACAAAGATAGTCGTGAACCCCCCTGATGGAGGTAAATCCACAATAAAGTCCATGGAGATTTCCACCCATGGGCGTTCAGGGATGGACAAGGGTTTGAGTAGGCCCCACGACTTTGTATTTGAGCCCTTGCTGCGCTGGCACGGAATGCAGGATGAAACATATTTTTTGCAGTCTTGTCTCCAGCCTGGCCACCAAAAGGAACATGAGATCAATTCCATGGTCTTTTGTGACCCAAAATGGCCTGCTAGCTTGTGGTCATGAAAGGACTGTAAGGTTAGGAGCCTAGATTCCAGCGGGACGAAGATCTTTCCATGAGACCAGAATAGATCATTGCGCTTCTCCATAGAAGATAAGTGGGGTTCAGAGCATTGAGCGGATGCAGATTTGATTGCGGACATTAGGTGTCCTTGGGTAACCAGGAGGAAATTTTGCGGGGACAAGATGGTGCTTGGCTCTGTTACCTGGGAAGTTTCATGGAACATCCTTGAAAGTGCGTCCGCTTTTCCGTTCTTTGAACCTGGTCTGTAAGAAATATGAAAGTTAAATCGGGAAAAGAAGAGAGCCCATCGGGCTTGCCTGGGTCTTAGACGTTTAGCAGTTCGCAGGTATTCCAGGTTTTTGTGGTCAGTAAAGATCATGATAGGATTGGACGCCCCTTCAAGCAGATACCTCCACTCCTCTAAGGCGAATTTGATGGCCAATAACTCCCTATCGCCTACATCATAGTTTCTCTCGGGGATGCTTAATTTCCGGGATGCAAAAGCCACGGGATGTAGTAAAGCCTTGAGCCCTTGTCTTTGTGAGAGGATGGCACCAGTAGCGGTCTCTGAGGCATCAACTTCCAGAATAAAAGGCAGGGCTGGATCCGGGTGTCGTAAGACTGGTGCAGATGAAAATAGAGCTTTCAATTTTAAGAATGTGTCAGGAACGGTGTCATCTCCGGTTTCTCCTGCTGGTGGCACTATTACATTCAGCACCAAAAGGGTGTAATTCCAGTGGCCACCAGCGGGGGTCTCCCTGCCTGGACTGCAGACTTGCCATCAAGCACACCTGTCATGGTTTTGCTGGACTGTATAAACCCGCCCTGAACTAACCTCCAGTGCTTCAGTATTCCTCTGCTAAGCCCTTGTCCCTGCCAGTACCTGCTCTTGTTCCAGCCTGTTCCTGTTTGTTCCTGAACCCCGTTTGTGTATCCTGACCTTGAACCCTGTTTCCTGTTCCCTGCTCCTTGGTCTGCTTCATTATTCCTGGTTTCTGTTCCCTTGTCGCTTTGGCCCATGCCTTATATTTTATTTCATGTTGGTTTCCTTGCTTGTGTATTATATTAGTTAGATAGATAGTTAGGTGGGTTTGGGGGTTTGCTGTGTTTTCACCATTTTCTTGTTTTTGGTTTGCTGTCTTGTTTTCACATGTATCTTTATCATTAATAATAAACATACTTTCTTTATTTACTCGTTTGTCCCTGATTCCTTGGTGCAGCCCAGCGATCTGATCACCTGCATTGGATGTTGTGTATAACATTCCCTGACAGAATACTGAAGCCATACAATCAGATCGGTTGCACCTGGGAATTGGGACCTGAGTCCCAGCTATTGTTGACATATGGATTTTGAAAGTATTTTGTATTTATCGCTCTTGGCAACTGATGACAGAGACCTTTGTTATCAGACATTGGCTGCATACACTAGGGAACAGTTGTTAGAAGGCATTTGCCTAGCTCATGTTTTTATTGAGCAAGGCAGTTTTTTGTTTGAAGATGTGCAACCATTAATTTGGATCTGTACTGAGTTGGCCCTGTCTAATGTCGCTGAGGGAGGTGATGACTATACACCCCCTTTTAGTGCAGCTCAGGTAGAATCTTTAGTTTGGCTGTTGGAGGATGACTCAGCATTCTTTTTTGAACACTATTCAGCTTGTCCTCAGCAGGTGCTTGCAAAATGCATTGAATCAGTGCAGTCTCTGGTCAGACAAGCCAAGTGCAAACCTGATTCAGTGCAATCATTAATACAGGCCTGGTCAAGTCTGTTGCATTCAGCTTCTGTTAGCTCCAAATATACTTCTCTACCAATGAAATACCAGTACCCTGTTTCCTCCTGTTGCACCTACCCTGCCTTTAACTCCCCTGCTGCTTCTCAACTGCCTCCATCAGCTCCACTAAATCTCCCTTCAAAACCTACTCCCTCTGTCTTGCCATCCTTTCACTCTTCGCTTCTACCAGCTGCATTCCCTACCTACAGCCCTGTACCCACTTATAGATCCCCAGTGGCTAAAAGCAAAAAGAAGCGGAAGTTTTTTCCAACCCATACCATCATGCCAGTATCCAATCCTGCCTCCCCACCAGCTGATCTGTTCCAGCCTGATGTGCCAGCACCTGTGCCCACTGTCCAGTCTGAAGTTCCAGTACCAGCTGGCCGGTTTGAAGTTCCAGTACCTGCTATCCAGTCTGATGTACCTGCTGTTCAGCCTGTTGTGCCAGTACCTGCTGTTCTGCCTGATGTGCCAGCACCGGTGCCCACTGTCCAGTCTGAATGTCCAGTACCAGCTGCCCGGTTTGGAGTTCCAGTACCTGCTATCCAGTCCGATGTACCTGCTGTTCAGCCTGTTGTGCCAGTACCTGCTGTTCTGCCTGATGTGCCAGCACCTGTGCCCACTGTCCAATCTGAAGTTCCAGTACCAGCTGCCCGGTTTGAAGTTCCAGTACCTGCTATCCAGTCCGATGCACCTGCTGTTCATACTGTTGTGCCAGTACCTGCTGTTCTGCCTGATGTGCAAGCACCTGTGCCCACTGTCCAGTCTGAAGTTCCAGTACCAGCTGCCCGGTTTGGAGTTCCAGTACCTGCTATCCAGTCCGATGTACCTGCTGTTCAGCCTGTTGTGCCAGTACCTGCTGTTCTGCCTGATGTGCCAGCACCTGTGCCCACTGTCCAGTCTGCAGTTCCAGTACCAGCTGCCCGGTTTGCAGTTCCAGTACCTGCTATCCAGTCCGATGTGCCTGTTGTGCCAGTACCTGCTGTTCTGCCTGATGTACCAGCACCTGTGCCCACTGTCCAGTCTGAAGTTCCAGTACCAGCTGCCCAGTTTGAAGTTCCAGTACCTGCTATCCAGTCCGATGCACCTGCTTTTCAGACTGTTGTGCCAGTACCTGCTGTTCTGCCTGATGTGCCAGCACCTGTGCCCACTGTTCAGTCTGAAGTTCCAGTACCAGCTGCCCGGTTTGGAGTTCCAGTACCTGCTATCCAGTCCGATGTACCTGCTGTTCAGCCTGTTGTGCCAGTACCTGCTGTTCTGCCTGATGTGCCAGCACCTGTGCCCACTGACCAGTCTGAAGTTCCAGTACCCGCTGCCCGGTTTGAAGTTCCAGTACCTGCTATCCAGTCCGATGTACCTGCTGTTCAGCCTTCTGTGCCAGTACCTGCTGTTCTGCCTGATGTGCCAGCACCTGTGCCCACTGTCCAGTCTGAAGTTCCAGTACCAGCTGCCCGGTTTGAAGTTCCAGTACCTGCTATCCAGTCCGATGTACCTGCTGTTCTGCCTGATGTGCCAGCACCTGTGCCCACTGTCCAGTCTGCAGTTCCAGTACCAGATGCCCGGTTTGAAGTTCCAGTACCTGCTATCCAGTGGGATGTACCTACTGTTCTGCCTGTTGTGCCAGTACCTGCTGTTCTGCCTGATGTGCCAGCGCCTGTGCCCATTGTCCAGTCTGAAGTTCCAGTACCAGCTGCCCGGTTTGCAGTTCCAGTACCTGCTATCCAGTCCGATGTACCTGCTGTTCTGCCTGATGTGCCAGCACCTGTGCCCACTGTCCAGTCTGCAGTTCCAGTACCAGATGCCCGGTTTGAAGTTCCAGTACCTGCTATCCAGTGGGATGTACCTGCTGTTCTGCCTGTTGTGCCAGTACCTGCTGTTCTGCCTGATGTGCCAGCGCCTGTGCCCATTGTCCAGTCTGCAGTTCCAGTACCAGCTGCCCGGTTTGCAGTTCCAGTACCTGCTATCCAGTCCGATGTATCTGCTGTTCTGCCTGTTGTGCCAGTATCTGCTGTTCTGCCTGACGTGCCAGCGCCTGTGCCCACGGCCCAGTCTGAAGTTCCAGTACCGACTATCCAGTCCGATGCACCTGCTGTCCTGCCTGTTGTTCCAGCACCTGCTGTTCTGCCTGATGTGCCAGTGTCTGTGCTTGCTGCCCAGTCTAAAGTTCCAATACCGGCTGCCCGGTTTGAAGTTCCAGTACCTGCTATCCAGTCCGATGTGCCTGCTGTTCAGCTTGTTGTGCCAGCACCTGCTGTTCTGCCTGATGGGCCTACTGCCCAGTCTGAAGTTCCAGTACCTGCCGCCTTGTCGGATGTCTCGGTGCCAGCCCTCCAGCCTGATGTCTCGGTGCCAGTGTTCCAGTCTGAGGTGCCAGTGTTCCAGCCGGAAGTACCAGTGCCTGCTCTCCAGCCTGATGAGCCCGCTGCCCAGCTCGATGTGCTTTTGCCTGCTGCCCAGCTCGATGTGCTTTTGCCTGCTGCCCAGCTCGATGTGCTTTTGCCTGCTGCCCAGCTCGATGTGCTTTTGCCTGCTGCCCAGCTTGATGCGGATGTGCCACTGCCCAGCGTGATGTACTTCTGCTTTCTGCTCAGCCTGATGACATGGTGCCTGCTAAAACTGTTCCTGACTGATGGCCATCTTGCCGCTGGGTCAATCCTGTCTGTCGCCTGGCTTAAATGTAATACTCCTGTGTGGTCTGCCTCCGATGGTTTCTTTCTTGTTACCCTGCTAATTTTCATTTCCAGATCCAAACTTCCTGACCCGGGTGGGGGGGTACGTGTCCTATTTTCAGACTCTGATGGCACGTCCCCCAGTGAACTAAAAGACTCTGGCCTTGGAAGTGCGAAGAAGTCCGCAGACTCAGTAGGGAAACATTTTAAGGTGTTTCTGCACCCACCCGGACTGTCGTTCCCAGGGCTGAATGGAGTGTCCGGAGGCCACTCCTTTAGGAGGGGGAACTGTCAGGAACGGTGTCATCTCCGGTTTCTCCTGCTGGTGGCACTATTACATTCAGCACCAAAAGGGTGTAATTCCAGTGGCCACCAGCGGGGGTCTCGCTGCCTGGACTGCAGACTTGCCATCAAGCACACCTGTCATGGTTTTGCTGGACTGTATAAACCCGCCCTGAACTAACCTCCAGTGCTTCAGTATTCCTCTGCTAAGCCCTTGTCCCTGCCAGTACCTGCTCTTGTTCCAGCCTGTTCCTGTTTGTTCCTGAACCCCGTTTGTGTATCCTGACCTTGAACCCTGTTTCCTGTTCCCTGCTCCTTGGTCTGCTTCATTATTCCTGGTTTCTGTTCCCTTGTCGCTTTGGCCCATGCCTTATATTTTATTTCATGTTGGTTTCCTTGCTTGTGTATTATATTAGTTAGATAGATAGTTAGGTGGGTTTGGGGGTTTGCTGTGTTTTCACCATTTTCTTGTTTTTGGTTTGCTGTCTTGTTTTCACATGTATCTTTATCATTAATAATAAACATACTTTCTTTATTTACTCGTTTGTCCCTGATTCCTTGGTGCAGCCCAGCGATCTGATCACCTGCATTGGATGTTGTATAACATCCCCTGACAGAATGCTTCCTGAGCCTCCAAGGACCATTGGAAACGATTATGCTGGCATGTCAGTTGAGTAATGGGAGCCACGATAGCTGAAAACCCTACAATGAATCTTCGGTAAAAGTTGGAGAAACCTAAGAACCGTTGTACCCCTTTTCTATCTACAGGAGCTGGCCATTCTTGGATTGCTTTGACCTTCTGGGGGTCCATTGCAACGCCATCAACTGAAATGATGAATCCTAAGAATTGCACTGTAGTCTTCTCAAATTCACATTTCTCCGCCTTAAGGTATAATTTGTGTTTTCTGAGAATCGAGAGAACCAGTTTGACATGTACCTGATGGAGTTCCATAGTGGCTGAGAAAATAAGAATGTCATCAAGGTAGACTACTAGGAAGTTGTCAAGATATTCACGAAAGATATCGTTCACTAGGTGTTGGAACGTGGCCGGGGCATTGCAGAGTGTCCAAACCTGGATCTAAAGGCGGTCTTCCATTCATCCCCTTGCTTGTATCCGCATGAGGTTGTAAGCGCCACGCAAGTCTAGTTTGGAAAAGATGCGGGCAGATCTGAAACATTGGAATAATTCCGGGATGAGAGGAAGCGGGTACCGATTCTTGACAGTAATTTTATTTAATTCCCTGTAATCAATGCAAGTTTGGAGGGATCCATCTTTTTTCTCTACAAAGAAAATACCAGCTCCAGCCGGTGATGAGGAGGAGCGAATGAACCCTTTCTCAAGATTTTCATCAATGTATGTCTTAAGAGCCTTTAATTCTGTTTCGGACAAAGGAAAAATGCGACCAAAAGTAATTTCAGCGCCCGGCAACAGGTCTATAAGGCAGTCGTAAGGCCGATGAGGTGGTAGACAGTCAGCCTGTTGTTTATCAAACACATCTCTGAATTCCAGGTAGCTTGCAGGTACATGTTGCAGACTATCGGACATGGTTGCAATGGTAGAAACAGAGGCTGGGGCTGGAAGAAGGCAATGTCTGGAGCAATATTGGGATGAGAAAGAGACTTCTTTCTTGTTCCAGTTGATCTGTGGTTCGTGGGCTTGAAGCCATGGGAGTCCCAAGATAATGGGGAACATTGGAGAAGAGATGATATCAAAGCGCAGGTATTCTTGGTGGCCAGTATCAGTGGTGGTAAGGATGGGTCTGGTTTCCTGCATGATGGGCCCGGAGCGGGGAAGAGACCCATCGGCTAGGTGGATCCGTAGACTTTGGTTCTTCATGGTCAAAGGAACATGCAAGCTTGCGGCTAATGAGGCATCCAAAAAGCAGCTACACACTCCGGAGTCAATTATAGCGGGTAGGTGAACCTCCTTTTCCGGAAGCTGTAAGGAGACAAAAAGAGTAACATAAGGCTGAGAAGAACCGGTAACTTGTTGATTAATAGCAGACCATAGGTAGGACTTACTGGGTCTCACAGGGCAAGAACGGAGGAAATGTCCAGAACCCCCACAATAAAGGCATAGATTGCCCTGGCGCCTACGTAGTCTTTCCTCTGAAGTAAGTGGGGCACGGACTAGACCAAGCTGCATTGGTTCAGATTCAGGAGCGGTAGGAACTGGTGGAGCTGTGTGGGGTGGATGGATAGGAGTCGGTTTAGGCATCATCCAGGTAGGGCGAGGAGTCTGGAAGCGCTCCGTGCGTCGCTCACGCATGCGACGATCCAGTTTGGTGGTAATTTGGATGAGGTCTTCCAAAGAATCAGGGGTCTCAATCCTGGCCAGCTCATCCTTCAATGCTTCAGACAGACCTTGACGGAACTGATATTTAAGGGCAGGTTCATTCCAGCCAGTATCGGCTGAACACTTCCGTAACTCTACGATATAGTCCTCTACTGGTCTTCGTCCTTGGCTCAGGTTATGCAATAAAGCTTCAGCCGTGGTCGTGCGCTGGGGGTCGTCGCAAAGTTGTGCCATACCTTCAAAGAAGGTATCTACAGAATTCAGTATAGGGTTCCTCTGTTCCATTAGGCTATGAGCCCAAGCTTGCGGTTCATCAGCCAAGAGGGAAATGATGAACCCAACTTTTACCACCTCCGATGAAAAGGTCCTGGGTTGCAGAGCCAGATACAGAGAGCAAGCATTTTTAAAAGCCCTTCTTAAAAGGCTTCTTCTGACAGTCCTCTCCTTACACAGAATCAAGTTTACATTTCATTGTACTTACAAACCCATCTAGACAACAAACTTATTTTAATACAAATGACATGAACAAATGTAGTTAACCTGTATCTGCCAAAAACATCTTAAAGTGGGCGAACAAACGATGTTTCCTAAGACCAATTACTGTGCCCATGAACATGAAAGTAAATGTACAACAGTAAAGAAAAGCACATGGAGCAGCACGAACGTTAAGAAGAAGAATAGGAACACACGACAAAATACTTACTTTTTTGTAGCACTCTCTTGATTCTTCTGTACTGATCCTGCTCCCTCAATTTGAGGTCTGACCATCGTTTCCTCAGTTGATCCTTGGATCGCCATACCCCCAAATTCCTGTGCAGACACTTCACAACTTTAGGCATGATCTTGGCCTTTCTCACATTTGGGTTTGGGTAAGGTCCATACTTCCTGTCATAGACGGCCTTCTTCAAGATGTCCACCATCTCTACAAAGGACATATTTGAGGCCTTCAATCTCCTCCGGGATCGTGAGGTTCGGGGCTCCAGCCTTTTGTCGTTGCTGCTCTCCTCTACATGCACCTTTTGTCTCTCCGCCATGTGCTCTCCCACTGCGCCGAAAGAGGAGGGGCGGGGAATAGACTACAAAGAACGTCAGGGGCAGGCGGAGTTTCATGCATGCGCAGTGTATATAAAGCGTGCATTGTACGTACGATCTGTGAGCGGAGGACAAAGTAACGGAAGCGATGATCGTTATAACAAAGGTACAATTTGAAGTTGGTGCATCAGTCGCCTATACTGCTCATAGATTGAGGTCTAAATTGGGTCAAGATTAGGAGAGTTTTGCCTGACATTAGGGTTTATCTTGCGTTGTGTCTTGCAGAAAAAATAGATCTATTTAATGATGAGGACTTATAATAGGGAGCGCAGAAGGTCCAGGATTCCCAGAGATCAGGAGCTGCAGCAGATTACATTTATGTACACAGGCTGTGGTACTATGACAGACTGCATTTTCTGGCAGGCCAGACTGAACCCAGGCCAGCACTTTCCAGTTTTCCTTCAAGGCTTCCTTCCCCCCCAGCTGAGGCTTACGATGACCAACCTGGGCCTTCCAGGCAGCAACATGTGGAGGAGCCCAGCTTGAGTCAGGTATAGCATTCTTTAAAATATTTCTGTTTGTCAAATTAATGATGTTAAATATATGTTAGTTTTGATAACTAATTTCTGATTTCACAAAGTGTTTTACATATCAATAGATAGTAGTGGCCACAAATGATTGGAACAAGAATGAAAAATGCTGGGGTCGAAATGATAGTCTTTTCTATTTATTAACATTCAATTTGCAACAGTCATGAGCTGAAAATTGTGTGTGATTGATGAACCAAAAACTAAAACTATGTCCTTTTTTCATACACAGAATCAACAATAAGAAAAGGAGCCAATGTTTGAGCTTTCCCGGGGATCACTGTCACATCCCATGTAAGGAAGAAAACCAAAAAAGGAGGGTGTGCCTCATTGGAGTTTATACTCAACCACAACATCTTTTCCTTCGACGGGGGACTCTTCCTCCAGGTGCAGGGCGTAGCCAGGGGCACTTGCTGTGCCCCTGGCTACGCCAATCTGTACCTGGGGGAATGGGAAAAAAACATATTTAACGATGAGGATCTCTCTATGTACCTGTGCCACGTCCTTGTGTGGTACAGGTACATAGATGACATCTTCATCGTATGGGATGGCACCCAGTCTCTCCTGAACGAGTGCCTACAAGCATTAAACGAAAACCTTTTCAATCTCAAATTCACCATGACCTCAGACAAGAACACCATCACGTTTTTGGATGTTGAAATTTCAATTGATGAATCCAATGTATTATCTTCCAAATTATTTAGGAAACCCACCGCTGGAAACACAGTACTCCACTCCTCCAGCTTTCACCCCAAACCCTTAATTAACTCAATTCCCTATGGGGAATATCTGAGAATCAAACGAAACTGCTCAAATCAATTAGATTTCAAACATGAGGCCAATAAATTAAAGTGTCGATTACTACAGCGCGGATATAGCCATAAATGCCTGAAAAGAGCATTCAGACGTGCCAACCAAAAAGACAGACGCCAACTACTAATTCCCAAACAAAAATCTATTACTGATGCCCCAACTAGAATAATTACAACATATACAAATGATCATAATAAAATCAGACAGATCTGCCAGAAATACTGGCATTTATTGACTTTAGACCCGACTATAGGTCCATTAGTGCCCCCTAGACCTCCAATCACATACAGACGTTCCACCTCTGTGGGAGACTTACTAGTCAAAAGTGAGTTTAAAGGACAGGAAAGAGGTGATCCCTGTAAAGCAGTAGGCACGTTCCAATGTGGGTCATGTGCCTACTGCAAGTACATGGACATACGTAAGAATATACTCCTACCAAACGGGAAGCGTTTTGTTCCAAAACATTTCGCAAATTGCCAAACAACAGGAGTGGTATACATGCTAACATGCCATTGCGCTTGTTTTTATGTGGGGAAAACGCTACAAAAATTATGGCAACGCATCTATCGCCACCTTAGAGCGATGCAAGCTGCTGATCCTGACCTCCCACTGGGCAGGCATGTGACCCAAGTTCATGGAGGTACATGCCCCAAAATTTCGGTACTAATTCTGGATCGCCTGCATCCGAGTTCTCAGGGGGAGACCTTAATAAGATTCTCCTACAGCGGGAACTCCACTGGATATCCAACCTTGATGCGACAATGCCAACAGGCTTAAACAAAGCTTTTAATTTAAAACCCTTTCTTCCTGGTTTCTCCACAGGAGGCTATGACAAAGAACTATAGGATAAATACTTACCACATTAAGTCACCTGGTCCTATTTTTTCCTCTTACCAGGCGATCTAGTCTCACTATCCCTCATCCTCCATATATACTCATCAACCTCTGTTTTATCGGTTTTACTAGTGTGTGATATCCGGCAGATATCCTTTGGTTAATGTTTTACAACAATTCCCTGCATAGGCGTGTGCAGGGGGTGTGCCAGGTGTGCCTGGGCACACCCTAATCCCTATGTACGGTACCCATACAGTCTACTGCCTGAGTTACCCCACCCCGCAGTGCTGCTGGCTTCCCTACTCTCCTCCCGGGTGCTGTGGGGGATGTTTCAGTATGGAGACCAGGGAAGGGGCTGGTAAATATATCATTTACCAGCCTCTTCCTTTTTTAAAGGAACACAGTAAACATACTCACTCACTGTGCCCATTCATAACAGAAGCATAGTAAACTGTTTACTATGCTTCAGTTTGTGACTGAACAGGAAGTCCCTCAGCACAGAGCACTTCTGATTCATTCACTGCCCTGTGCAGCTGAGGCTGCAGAGTAAGGCACGTGTGTTTGAGCTTTGGGGTGCACACCCTAATGCAATAGGCTGTGCACACCTATGATTCCCTGCTTGTCACTCTAACCCATTCTTATCACACTCTTCGCCATCATGCTCCCTACCAGTCTGAACTTTGGGTTTAAATAAATGTCAAATTTGGACACAGTCAAAGGTCCACCCTACCAAAGGGAGGAACATTAAACAAATGTATTCACTTTAACTGTCATCCTACTTGTCTGTCTTCAATATACATTTGTACTTGAATACAAAGAATTTGTACTTATATATGTATATGCTTTATTTCCAGGGATGCATTACAATGTAAAGATGGAACTTCCATGTCCAGCTAATCCATGAGAGATCAATTGAATTTTCTTTAAAGTAATTACGCTAACTATACACAATTATTGAACCCACGATCCCGGCTTGGGCCCGGGTCCCCGCTGGGATGGCTCATCGGTGCTCCCCAACACGGAAAGGCCTCTGTCTCTCTTTTTTCTTATTCTCTTAGCAGCGTTGATGTGCATGTGCACGACGATCGGTCTCGCGCCTGCGCATATGGTAGTTTTCCATCCTTACCCCGCCAGCCTGCTGTCTTTCCGTGTCGGCGGCCTTTGTAAGCGGATGATGTCACCGTGCCTTTTGACGCGCTGGCGTCCGCCGCTGCTTAGGCTGAGGAATTGCAGTGGGCGGCCCACACATCACTCACACAGACAGCTGATGATCACCTGGTGTGGCACGCTTTTGCTTACCTACTAATCAGCTGTGTCATTTGCATTTGAGCTTACCCCGCCTTTGAAGTTAATGATTGGCCCGTTAACTCCACACCCTGTCCCACACAGGGTACTTATTACCACTCATACACACACTTTCCTCTGCTACACAGCCAAGAGGATCTTGCTTTCCCTGTTAGTGTATGCCTATGCTGAGAAACACCAGAAATTAGGTATGTAATTACAACCTCATTTACTATACACATTGATTATTCCTTCTACATACCCCTACACCCCAAGGCATGAACTTGGAGAGCCAAGCGCCCTGCATTTTGCTCTACATACTCATTGCTTGTAAATAGCAAGATATACCTCTGATTTCCTCTTTTCAATTCCAATTTCATAGATGTGTGCTTGGACCGCCTAACATTAGTGGCTCTTGTGAGCCCTGGCCGGCCGCCTCTGTGGGGATCCACGCCAAGTCTGGAATGTGTGAAGCACCCCAGATTTTTCCTTTCCTCTCCTGGGTTCCAACCATACAGTTACACTTACTGCTGGCTTTCCACTCAATCAATCTCAATCCTCTGGACTGAAGGAGGTGGGAGTCCATCTCTTGATGCCTGTGTGTGCAACTTTTATGCTGAAGAGACAAGTTTTCTAGTGAGTACACCAAAATGTTCATGCCTGTTCAGACTGAGATTTTGTTTTTATCCTTATGCTTTGCTTAAAGTTTAACAGTCTCTTATACTTGGTGACACAATTGCTGGTGCTAACCATACTTATACTCTGTGATACATACCCACATATACATATATATCCCTGTTTTTCTTTTCCCTAGAAATTTATCTAAACTGCTACTTTGAAACTCCTGAAGAAGGAAATATACAGTATAGAAGGAATTGAGCCTTTCTATATTCCGCAACATGTAGAGTATCACGTGTTGCCGTACCTTCACCCCAGCGAATAAATTCTTGAATTTCCTGGGTTGTTGCATGACAGCACCTTAGCAGTTTGATTATGTTTGATTACTGTCTTTTCTACCTTTTTTTGTTTTGCTTTTATATTATAGAATGTTTTGTACACTTTGTAACCAATAAAAATCGTTGTTATTAATTTTAACAAAATTGTATATCTGATTCTCTGCACCAGCCACTTGGTTTCCCGGTGATACACTGTCCATATTATCCCTCTGGGGCACACCCTCCTTTTTTGTTTTTTTTTCATACACAGGAAATTCTCAGCCAGGAGGAGGCCATGGAAAGTGGCAGCCAGGAGGTGGCGGGAGTAAGTGGCAGCCAGGAGGTGGCCTGCCCAGTAGCCTGCCCGAATCCCAGGTCCATCCCCTCGGCCTTCCACAAAAAAGTGCCAGGAAGAGGAATAACCTGAAGGAGGCAGCAATTGGCCTATTTCTGAAGGCTATTGTGGCCTTCAGAAACCCCCCCCAGTGTTCAAGAGGACTATGCTTACATGACAGCCTGAAAATGCTGGAAATGGAGGAGGGCCAATGCCTCTTATGTGAGGAAGTTATGTTACAAGCCCTAAACAAGGGGAGGAGAGAACTCACAAGCCAAAGCCACGTTTGTGAGTTCAACCATGGTCCTCCTCCTTCTCCTCCACCTCCTGCCACAACTTCAACACCAGAGCCACAGCCTGGAAGGAAGCGTCTAAGGAAGACAAGAGAGTGATGTCCTGGGTTCAGTCTGGTCTGGCAAAAGATGCAGGCTGCGGTATGACCACAGCCTGGGGACAGATATGTCATCTGCTGCTGTTCTTGATCTTTGTAGTCCTGGACCGGATTGTGCTCACTATTATATGGACTCCACAGGCCACCAATTTTGACTGTAAAATAATTGATGTGTGCCCTGGGGTACAAAGGCTTCGCAAATTTTAGCAGTTTCTCCAACGTTGCCTTCCTCTTTATTTTGTTATGACCCAGAATAAATGGCTATTTCTTTTTCACAAATACTTGGCTATGTGTTCTAGTTCAAAAAGGACAGTTTGTTTGTGAGTAGGCAGGTACATTTCAAAAATACAAGGTCAAATTAACAAGGAACACCAACCAACCTCCTTGAGGTAAAAAAATACAAGATGATAATGGTGTTGTGGTAACTTGACACACAAAACGAGAAATAATATTATGGAGAGCACTAGAAAAAAAAATGCAGATCTTGATAAAAAAAAGAAAAAAAAAAAAAACAATATTATGGAGATGTGACAAAAAACAAAATTAATATTATTCATGAGATCACGAGAAATACTAAAGAAATGAATTTGTGAGAACTCTATGTGAAAATGAGCAGCAAAACAACTTCATTGCATTGTACTGCATTAAACTATTTTAAAAATTGCAGCGTGACGAATGTGCTATCTCCGTTATGAACGGTAGTTTTACCAGACCGAGCGCTTCCATCTCGTAATTTTTTCTGAGCATGCGTGGCACTTTGTGTGTCGGAATTGTGTACACGCGATCCAAATTTAGGCGAACGAACTTTGTTGTTGGAAAATTTGAGAACCAGATCTCAAATTTTGTGTGACAGAAATTCCGATGGAAACTGTCCGATGGAGCCTACACACGGTCGGAATTTCCGACAAAAGGATCCCATCGAACATTTTCCTTTGAAAAATCCGACCATGTGTACAGGGCATTCGTCTCTAAAAAGACACAGGTCCGCACATGATGTTGTGCGGACCTGTGTCCACTGTGGTTCAGTCTAAAGCCTCATACACATTCTTTGATTTTCAGACGTCAATTGTGTTACGATGACCGATCGTCTTAAAACCTTACCGCTAGTACAGTGCGTTCGACAGTTGATTTCACTTTTTCGTCAAAAGCGGGATGTGCAGACTATAACATTTTTGTCGGATGTGAACTCAACATCTGATTTTTGTTTCATTAGCATGGTTTTCATACGAAAAAAATCGCAAGAGCAAAACTACGCATGCTCAGAAACAAAAAGAATACATACAAAACTATTCAACACTTTACGTCACTTCTGATGTTGTATTCTGTAAAATTCTTGTATTGTTAGTAACCTCTTCACTTTCGACATTAGACTAGCATGCCAAAAAAATCAGACGTTCTGTCGTCCGAAAATCAAAGCGTGTGTACGAGGCTTTAAACTGCGTAAGGGGTTCTTTACTGTTAGGGTGGGAAGGAACTTGTGGTGTCAGTCAGGAGTTTAGATGTGTTTCTTTGCATCTGGATCTTTTTGGTGTTATATACCGCCTAGGACTTTCACTTTTTAGGGATTATTTTATTACTAGTGTGTCACAAACATTTCTTGTGCTACGGATTTAATGTGTACGATTTAAAAAGTATATTACATAATTGTACATACCTATGTAATTTATGCACTGGGTTATACCATTCATTGCAGGATATGAATATCGGTATTAATTATGTTTTTGGTTGTTAGCGCTGCACTTTTCTTTATATGGTTTTGTTCACAGGATTAGATCACTTGTATGTGCTAGCTGCTTACACACACTTGTTTTTGACAGCACGGTATTTTTACATATATAATACTCTGCAGAACAAACGAGTCAGGCAACATGGAAGGTTGGAAACCATAATTCGCCATAAATGGGGACAATCCGGAAGCAGAATTTAAGGCACTGTTGTGAGCAAACTGCCCACGGTAATAGGTCTGACCAGTTGTTATGATGGTCAGAAATATAGCAATGTAAGAATTGCTCCAAAGACTGATCGGCTCGTTCTGCAGCCCCATTAGACTGCGGGTGATACGCAGAGAAGAAAGCAAGCTGAATTCCCAACTGTTCACAAACGGCTTGCCAGAACCGGGAGACCAACTGACTACCCCTGTCCGAGACAATCACCTTGGGTAGCCCATGTAAGCAAAAGAGCAAAAACGGAAGTCAGTTCCTTAGAAGTGGGCAGCTTCTTAAGTGGAATACATTGACACATCTTTGAGAACCGGTCAGCCACCATAAGAATAACAGTGTTGCCTTGGGAGTTGGGTAACTCCACAATGAAATCCATAGACAGGTGGGTCCAGGGCCTCTCTCCATTGGGTATGGGTTGTAGGAGGCCCACTGGAAGGTGTCGTGGAGTCTTACTCTGAGCACACACGGAACAGGCAGCTACGAAGGCAGTTACATCAGCCCGTAGACTAGGCCACCAGAATTTTTGGGAAATGGCCCAAACGAGTTGATTCTTCTCAGGGTGACCAGCTGCCTTGGGAGAATGGTATGTCTGGAGCACTGCAGTACAGACTCTCTCTGGGACAAAGCAGTGGTCACAAGGTTTCTCAGGAGGAGCATGGACCTGAGCAGCAAGAATTTTGTCACCCAAAGGAGAAGTAAGACTGGTGGGAACAGTAGCCAGAATACGATCAGAAGGAATCACAGGAACCAGAACCGACTCCAACTTGGAAGTGGAGGAAAATTGTCATGACAAGGCGTCAGCCCTTACAGTCCAAGTATCGGGTAAGAATGAGATCATATAATTAAAACTCAACAAGAAAAGAGCCCATTGCGCCCTTCTGGGAGAGAGGCACTTAGCCTCAGACAAGAATGTGAGATTCTTATGGTCAGTAAGAATGAGAACCGGCACAGTGATACCTTCAAGGAGATGTCTCCATTCTTTCAGGGCTAAAATGATCGCCAACAGCTCTTTGTCACCAATCTCATAATTGCACTCTGCAGGTGACAATTTCTTGGAAAAGTAGCCACACAAATGCATAGCACTCTCAGAGTTAGGACGTTGAGACAGAAGGGCGCCAACTCCAGTCTCAGAAGCATCAACTTCTAGGATAAAAGGCAATGTAGGATCAGGATGTGCCAACTCAGGAGCAGAAACAAAGGCAGCCTTGAGACTCTCAAAGGCCTTAACCTGCCTGGCGGTATGATTATTTCGGATTTTAGGTGCTGAAAGCGGTACAATTATTTTACATGGAAATTTGGCGTTGTATATGGTAGGTCTGTAATTCTTAACAAAAACACACTTAAATCTCTCCAAACAAGAGTCTAGTAGATATCCCGGGTGCGATAAAGTTTGAAACATAAAAACATAAATTATAATATAATAAATAAAAAAAAATAATTTAAAAAAAAAAAAAATAATAAAATAAATTTCCCCACGATTCACTATCGTCCAATTCTGCAAGTTTTCTAATTTACTATTGCTGTTTTCTAGCTGGTCTAAAGCCACTTTTGACGTAAAGGGACACTTTTTGGTTGCTATGGACAATCTCCAGTTTCCAGGCAGAAAGAACAGTATATATAACATAAAACTGCATGCAGGGCATGGGCCAAAGCACTGGGGACAAAAGGGATGTGAAATCATTTCATACAGTACTGTAATCTGTAAGATTACAGTACTGTATGTGTTATGATTTTTACAATTTTTTAAATTTGCCGCCAGGCTCCGCCCCCGTGCGTCGCGACGCTCGCAGGGAACGGAGCCTGGCAAGGAGAGGCTTCGGAGGAGGACGGAGCCCACGGACACAGCGGGGGACATCGCAGGATCCCGGGGACAAGGTAAGTAAAGCCAGACCAGGATCCTGCGATGTAATCCCGAGTATGGCTCGGGGTTACCGCTAATGGTCCTGAATTTTAACCCCGAGCCACACTCTGGAAAACTGCCAGGGAGGCTACTGGACTCCGGAGACCAACTCTGTGGGTTACCGTCCTTTCTGATCATATCAGTCAGAAGTTTGACCAGAGACGAGAAATTACGAATAAACTTCCGATAATAGTTGTCAAAGCCCAGGAAACGCTGCAGAGAACGTAAACCCACGGGTCGGGGCCACTGTAGAAATGCCGAAAGTTTCTCTGGGTCCATCGAAAAACCAGCAGTGGAAATTACATTTTCCAGGAATTTAATATGTTCAAGATGGAACTCGCACTTCTCCAGTTTACGATAGAGATTGTTTTCTCTTAATTTCTGAAGCACACGACAGACATTTGTATGGTGGCTCTCCAGGGACTTGGAAAATATGAGGATATCATCGAGATAAACCACCACACATAACTGCAACAAATCACGGAGGACATTGTTAATAAATTCCTGGAAAACTGCCGGGGCGTTACAAAGGCCAAAAGGCATTAGGAGGTACTCATAATGGCCTGTTCTGGTATTAAACGCAGTTTTCCACTCGTCGCCCTTCTTAATCTGCACGAGATTGTATGCCCCTCTTAAATCAAGCTTCATGAAAACCGTTGAAGCTCCCTTAAAGCGGTCAAATAACTCTGTAATCGACGGAATTGGGTAGGCATTCTTAATTGTGAAGTGATTGAAACCCCTATAATCAATACAAGGTCTTAGTTCACTGCTCCTCTTCTTCACAAAGAAGAAACCAGCACCAGCATGAGATGAGGATTTTCGGATGAAACCTCGAGAAAGTGCGTCTGAAACATACTCCTCCGTGGCCTTATCCTCCTAGACCAACAAGGGATAAACCCGGCCACGAGGGGGTATGGCACCAGGTTGAAGATCACTTGCACAATCATAAGGCCGGTGGGGAGGCAAACTTGACCTTTGTCAGACATCGCTAAAATCGCGGTACTCCTCCAGCAGAGAGGAGGGTGAAGAGGTGCACAGTACCTTGGCTACCTTCTGGAAGAATGTCTCACTGCATTGTGGTGACCAGGAGAGAACCGCAGCATGGAGCCAATCAAAAGAGGGGTTGTGCCTCTGTAACCAAGGATAACCAAATACCAGCGGAAACCTAGGTGAGGAAATAACTTGGAATTCGATTATCTCAGGGTGAAGAGCCCCCACGGCCATGGACAACAGAACTGTCTCATGAGTCACATGGGCAGGCTGTAGAGGTCTCCCATCAAGAGCCTCAATGGCAAGTGGAGTGTCATGCAGCTGCAGCGGAATCGAGTGCAGCATCAATGAACAGGCCTACAGCCCGATTAGAGCCTGTATCTCGATGAATGACTCAGCCCAAGATAAGGTGACTGAAACCAGGGGCTTATCCTTCTGGATAACTGGGAACGAAACAACGCCACCTAAGGTCTGTCCCGTTCCCTGGACGGGTAGGACAAGACTTCAAAAAGTGACCCGCCTGACCACAATAAAGGCACAATCTCTCCCTCCTCCTAAAGACTCTCTCATCTGCAGAGAGATGTGTCAAGCCCAAGTGCATGGGTTCATCTTCACTGACTGACTCGGTAGCAGGAGGCATTGGAGGTGAGGGAGGCACGGGTGGGACTGCAAAGCTCGGAGGCAAACATACAGGAGGCTTCCGCAAACGCTCCTTAAAAGAGAGTCTTTCTCTGAGTTTGGAGTCAATGAGGATGGAAAATGTGTTCAACCTCTTCAGCACAGTGGGTATATCTCGGGATGCTATCTCATCCTTGATGGAATCTGAGAGACCATGAGAAAAAGCAGCCATGAGGGCCTCATTGTTCCAAGCAACCTCTGCCGCCAGAGTAAGGAATTCAATAGCGTAGTCGGCAACAGTTCTCGTACTCTGTTTGATGGACATGAGGCACTTGGCAGCAGAAGCTTTAAAGGAGGCTACAAAGTCAGGGTAACTCAAGACAACAGGTTTTTGTGTCTCCCATAGAGGCTTTGCCCAGGCCAAGGCTCTCTCAGAAAGCAAAGATCACGAAACCTACTTTTCTTCTGTCCGTGGGACATGCCTGAGGCAGCATCTCAAAGTAAATCTCAACCTGGTTGAGAAACCCTCTGCATTGAACTGGATTGCCCCCTAATCACTGGGGAAGCGGAGCGGAACCAGACATACCTCTTATAGAGGTAATACTCGAGGCGGGTGCCTGCACAGAGACTGGCGCAGCAGCAGGGATGGCCTGCAACTCAGGTTGTACCAGAGCAGCCACAGTGGGAGTTTCCAGGTGAGCCATGCAACTCAGGAGCATATGTAATGCTATGGCAAACTGATCCATGCTCATCTAATCTGTTAAATATTACCAACAAGTGGATTGACTGTATCTTCTGAATTCATGGCCTTCACCTACTATCAGAAACCATGAATCAGACCGAGACAGAAGTATAGTTAAATCACACTTGTTTATTAATAATAATAATAATAATAATAATAATAATAAGGTAAACAGAGTAAGCGTAGTCAAAACAAGCCAGAGTTCAGTAACCTGATCAGGTAGTCAGCCAAGCAAATGTCAGAGATCCAGAGGTAAACATAGTAGTACAGCAAGCAGGATCAGGAGCCAGAAGGAAAGTCAGCCGAGCAAGTCTTCAACAAGAACACAGGATAAAGTCTCTGTGATGTTGACAAAGGCGAAGGCAGGGATCAAGTGAGCTGGACGACTTTAAGTAGGCAAAGAGATGGGAGCTGGGCTTTAAGTAGGCATAGAGATAGGAGCTGGCAATTAGCCAACAGCTGAGCGGCCAGCTCAGAGAAGGAAGGGCTGAGCCCAGCCCTGACAGTTACGAGTAAATGGATACCAAACATGTTACGCTTTAAAATAGCGTCTGCCCGTGGAATGGCGCCAAAATACGGTACCTAAAAGTCCCCATAGGCAGCACTTTAAAAGCCTTTACAGGTTACCAGTTTAGGGTTACACAGGAGGTCTGCAGCTTGAATTATTGCTCTCACTCTGATGTTTGGAGCTATATTTGACATGTGTGGTGTGATTGCTGCTTACATATACATGCTGGACTGAAGTATTTAATTTACTTTCTTAAATATTTTTTCATCAACTTTATTGCTATCACAAGGGATGAACAACATCCCTTGTGATAGCACAGGCCATGACAGGTCCTCTGTATGGAGAGATCTGGGGTCTATTAGACCCCATACCTCACCTTTGGCTTCCAATGCAGCTGATCAGACACAGATCAGTCTGATCGGCTGCTTCCCTGGCCGCTAACGGCCAAGTAAACAAAGAACCAAAATCATAAGTGACAAAATTGTTGTAGCTTCTGGTTTCTGACATCACACATTGGGAGGAATAACATCAGTTCCTCTCACTGTGCCCGGAGCCAGATGCTGCTGATCGTTTCCTTATGGGGCTCCCTAATCGCCCAGGAGAGCTCAGTAAAGGTGGCGGGGGAAGGGGGGCCCCTTCTTTTGCCCATAAAAATAATCTGCGCAGCTTTCCACGTGCTCAGATTACTGTTACCGGCTTTGGAATCGCAGGTACTGGTACATCACTGGACAGGAAGTGATTAAGGTGTTCTAGGGGCATAAATTACGCATTTAATTTCCTAACTATCACATTTTCGGATTCCCTGGAGAACAGGACAGTGGAAACAATTGGGGAAACTGGCCCTGTCACTGGTACTGATATGGGGGTGATCAGGACACTGGTATGGCGGTGATCAGGACACTGGTATGGCAATGATCAGAGCACTGGTATGGGGTATGGTGGTGATCAGGATGCTAGTGTGGGGTACGGTGGTGATCAGGATGCTGGTATGGGATATGGCGGTGATCAGGACGCTGGTATGGCATATGACAGTGATCAGGATGCTGGTAAGAGGTATGGACATAAAAGGAAAAAATGGCGCAAGAGCCAATCAAGCAATATATCCATAATAGCAGCAATCTAGATAATATAATAATTGATAAAAAATAATAATAGATAATTGTTGATCTAAAAGTTCCAGAAATTGATGAAAGGGGTCAGTTCTTTGCACCAGCGGCAGCTCCCTTGGGAGTTGAAGCAAACTCTGGAAAACAGGTAAAAGAACAACAAAGTGCGCCAAACTAAGTGCAGCATGTGGCAAACAATTTACTTGAAAGTAAAAGAAGTCAAATGGCTACTCACATAATGATAGTGAGAATCAGGCAAATATAGATGATAGTAATGGAGTCCATGGTCACTGTGCGGTCCAGGGTGTTATCGAGATTGGCTTCCCAGCGGCGTCCTGGCAACTGCAAGGGATAGAACTGCAGAGCAGCCTGTGTAATCAGCCTGGTAACTTTACTGGACGATGTACGTCCTCGGAGATGCCCAGAAACCGGAACTGAAAGTGCGTACCAGCATGGAACACAAGCTCGAGGAGGTCCATGAACCGGAAGTGGCATTTGGACGTGTCAAATGGCGCATTTCAAAGCTTCCGCTTTTTCTTCAGATCTAGTTGGTGATTCAGAACATCCATCGTTTATGGGCTGACGTAGGCAACATGTAATGATGTCCATAATTGTAAAAAAGCTTTAAAAGGCCGGAAGTATAACATATACCAGGGGATACCAGGAAGTAGATGTAACAACGTAAAAATACAGCAATACAAATAGATAATAGAAGAGGAAGTAATCACTGCTCCAGGAAAAAGTCCAAACAGACCAAAATAAGTCCTTCTTGGTTCGGAGGTTAAAGGTGCTGGCTATTGCTGGTAGCAGTAAACGGAATGAATTCTGGACAGCCGCACTCATAGATTAGCCTTGTTTATTTAAGAAGATGCACATCAATTACAGGGTAACAGCAGACAGAAATAGAGCTGACGTTTCGCACTAACGTTAGTGCGAAACATCAGCTCTATTCCTGTGCTGTCTGCTGTTACCCTGTAATTGATGTGCATCTTCTTAAATAAACAAGGCTAATCTATGAGTGTGGCTGTCCAGAATTCTTTCCTGTTTACTACAAATAGATAATACTCACTAAAATGAACAAAGTATGTATGTATATATATATGAACAAAAAGAAAGATCAATTTAATGTATAAAAAATATCTGTAAAAAATATACATATCTAAAAAATTAATTGATTATATATAAAAATATGTATATATATATATATATATATATATATATATATATATATATATATATATATATATATATATGTGTGATTATATATAATGGTCATAAGCAATAATTAATTTAGAACATATAGATCATCGGCAAAAAGGAGAGTTAATTATGATTGAATCAAAATAATGATAATAATAATTATTGTGAAAATAATAATGATAATAATAGATAATGTACCTAATTCTCAAAAATATACATATATACACATATATATGAAAAAATCACACATAAATATATACATATATATATATATATATATATATATATACATATATATATGTATGCACATAAAATAGTAATATACAAAATGTACCTACTCATAGCTTACCATAAGATGCAAACGTGGAACATCTATACAGATGTCCATATATGCAGCAATGGGGAGGCATATTGTTGTCATCACAGCTGTGTCAGCGGGTCCAAAGTGCACAAGCCGAGATACCTATATCCACAAATGCACATATGTACCCACATACAGCCAGAACGGTATGCGCGAACAAGTACTTATTCAAATGTTATAAAGCTGTATGTAGTTGGATCATAACTTATTACTTACCCCCCAACAGGAAAATATGTAGCTTCAAGGGAAGAAGGGAAGGTGCACAAGCTAAAAGGGGAACAGGGAGAGTGAAGAGGTGGGAAGAGGGTCCCTGAACCTGAAACTGATGCTAATATATCTATTAAAAATTGTCTTTAGGAAAAATTCCCATTATACCTATATATATGTATAAATGATAGACCAATAAAAGAAAAAAACATTTAAAAAGAAGGAATAGTTATTATATGACTGTATTGATTTGAATTTCCTCAGTAAGGCCATGGGGTGTCATAGTATTTAGAGTATAGATCCAGAAGGTCTCTTGTCTGCATATGCATTGGAATCTCTCTGCTGGTGTGAATTTCTCAGGTATGGATTCAATGATCCAAACCTGAAGATCAGCAATGACTTTCTGATGGTGGACAGCAAAGTGATGAGAAATACTATATTGTGGATCGCCAGCCTGGACAGCTCGTAGGTGCTCCCCAAACCTGGCACGTAGGGCCCTAATAGTTCTGCCAACATATAGCAGCCCACATGGACAAGATAGACATATGACGTAGAACAGTTGAAAAAGAAGTTTAAAGTGAATCTTACCATTAGCCAAAAAAAGTTTTCTTACTGTGGGTAACATGGAAACAGGTGAGGCATAGAGCTTTTTTACAACGGAACATCCCTAGTAATGGAATTAATGTTAGTTGCTTTAGCATGGTGGTTTTAGTCTGAGATTTAATTTTGCTATGGGAAATTTTGCTTTTAATGTTTGGATCCCTCTGATATGCAAATTTAGGTACAGCGGACAGGGACAAAGATAAATGGGATCCTGTGTGAGACTAGACCAATGTTTCTTGAAAACATTTTCCATTTTCCTGTAACTCGCATGGTATTGTGTAATATATCTTGTTACTGGTTCTGAACTCTATTTCCTAGAGATGGGCAGATTTTCTGTTTGATAGAAAGAACATTCTTCATCAATGAGGTTGGTGGGATAGCCCTTGTCAAGAAACTTTTTCTTGAGGATGGTACATTGTGATTTGTAGTCATCTAATCTGGTACAATTATGTCTCAGATGATGAAATTTACTTTGTGGAACATTATTGACCCACCTAGGGGGGTGACAACTGGAATAATGTAGAAATGAATTTCTGGCCGTGGGTTTCATATAGTTTTTGGCAGTGATTACATTATTAGTATGAAATAGCTCCAGGTCTAGAAAACAAATTGACTCAGAGTCCATTACTGAAGTAAATGATAAAACAAAATCATTGTTATTACAGTAGGTAACAAATTAATTGACAGAACTAGGTGGGCAATCCCAAATAATGATGATATCATTGATATATCGACCGTAGAAGACCAGATCTGCAGAAAAAAGGTTATCAGCCCAAACACACCTGGTCTCCCACAGTCCTGTTGTCAAATTTTTATAGCTGGGGACAAAATTGGTCCCCATAGCTGTGTCCTGTTTTTGTAAATAAAAATCCCCATCAAACAGAAAATAATTATGCTACAAGCAAAACTTGGTAGCCAAAAGAATGAAGTCAACTTGTTGTGTGTTAAGGGTAGGATTAGTATCAAGAAAATGGGCCACAGTCTGGAGGCCAAATGTATGGGTTATAGAAGTGTGTAATGAACACACGTCTAGAGAAACCCAAGTTTGCATATCGGAGGGATCCAAACATTAAAAGCAAAATTGCCCCTAGCAAAGTTAAAACGTCATTCTCTGCTGCAGAAAAGTGCTTGACATTTTCTGAACTGATTTTTGGGGCCCTGTATCTCGGGGCCACTTGGTGCTAGAAACCCCAGCTTTGAATATTTTATGGTGCTAGTTTCACTGGGTTTGCACACCAAATTTGGGGTTCTTAGCACTAAGTGGCCTCGAGATACGGGGCCCCAAAGTTGGTCAACTATGTCCATCTGCAGCACTGTCATTTTGGGACCCTTTGAGTTCAGAGACCCCAAATTTTGGCTGCAGCTAGGGGGCATCTAGGAACCCTTAACTACCAAGTTTTAAGTTCGGGGGACCTATGGCTGCAAATGGGCACAGTGAGGCTGCAAATGGGCATTGTTGACCCTCTTTTCCACTTACAGTAGTTGTGCATTTCTCACCCTCGTCTTATACTCGGGTCAATAAGTTTTTCCCATTTTTTTGTGGTAAATTAGGGCCTTGACTTATACTCGGAACGACTTATACTCGAGTATATATATATATATATAGGTATAATGGGAATGTTTCCTAAAACTAATTTTTAATAGATATATATATTTTTTTTGTTTTTTAATGTGTGATTTTTTCATATATGTGTATTATTATTTTGAGAATTGGGTACTTTATTAATATCATAATTATTATCTTCTCTAATTATATTTATCCTAATTTAATCTCTTTTTTGCCGATGATCTATATGTTCTAAATTAATTATTGCTTATGATCATTATATATAATCATATATATTTTTTTATATATAATTAATTCTTTTTTTAGATATTTATATTTTTTACATATATTTTTTACACATTAAATCTTTCTTTTCGTTCATATATATGCATACATACTTTGTTAATTTTATTGAGTATTATCTATTTGTATTGCTGTATTTTTACTTCCTGGTATCCCCTGGTATACTTCCGGCCTTTTAAGCACTTAAGGACCGAGACTCTTTTTTAGATGTGTTGTTTACAAGTTAAAAACAGTTTTTTTTTGCTAGAAAATTACTTAGAACCCCCAAACATTATACATTTTTTTTCTAACACCCTACAGAATAAAATGGCGGTCATTGCAATACTTTCTGTCACACTGTATTTGCGCAGCGGTCTTATAAGCGCACTTTTTTTGGAAAAAACACTTTTTTGAATTAAAAAATAAGACAACAGTAAAGTTAGCCCAATTTTTTATATTGTGAAAGATAATGTTACGCCGAGTAAATTGATACCCAAAATGCCTTGCTTCAAAATTGCGCCCGCTCGTGAAATGGCGACAAACTTCTACCCTAAAAAATCTCCATAGGCGACGTTTTAAAAATTCTACAGGTTGCATGTTTTGAGCTACAGAGGTGGTCTAGGGCGAGAATTATTGCTCTCACTCTACCGATCATGGCAATACCTCACATGTGTGGTTTGAACACTGCTTTCATATGCGGGCGCTACTCACGTATGCATTCGCTTCTGCACGCGAGCTCAGCGGGATGGGATGCGTTTAAAAAAATTTTTTAATTTATTTTATCTTTTATTTTTTATTTTTACACAGTTTTTTTTTTTCAAATTAAAAATGGTATCAGTTTTATTCCTATTACAAGGAATGTAAACATCCCTTATAATAGAAAAAAAGCATGACAGGACCTCTTAAATATCAGATCTGGGCTCAAAAAGACCTCAGATCTCATATTTATACTAAAATGCAATAAAAAAAAATTGTCATTTAAAAGAATTACTTAAAAAAATGGCCCTTTAAGACCCTGCAATGTCATGGAGATGGGTGGGGGCCATCTTCCCCTCACTCATCTCCATGCCCAGCCACAGAGAGGATAGGATCACCTCCACCACTGCCAAAAGCTTTGGTAAGCGGCGGAGGGCACCGGAGCGCTGTGGGAGGGGGCCTCTCTCCCGCCGCCTGATAAAAGTGATCTTGAGGCGAATCCGCCACAGAGACCACATTTATTTTGTAGCGGACTGTCGGCCAAACACAAGGATACTGGGGTTATGGCAGCTAGCTCCTGCCATTACAACGATATCCGTCCTCAAATTAAGGACGTATATCGGCTTGCGGAGGTCAGGAAGTGGTTAAAGCTTGTTTGCAATTATGGACATTGTCACATGTTGCCAATGTCAGCCCATAAATGATGGACATCCTGAATCACCAGCTAGATCTGAAGAAAAAGCTGGAGCTTCGAAACACGTCATGCGACATGTCCAAACGTCATTTCTGGTTCGCAGACCTCCTCAAGCTTGCGTTCCATGCTGGTAGGCATTTCCGGTTCCAGTTTCTGGGCATCTCCAAAAGTGTACTCCGTCCAGTAAAGTTACCAGGCTGGTTACACAGGCCGCTCTGCAGTTCTATTCCTTGCAGTTGCCAGGACGCCACTGGGATGCAGTTCTCGCTGTCACCCTGGACCGCACAGTGAGCATAGACTCCATTACTATCATCTATATTTACCTGATTCTTATTATCATTATGTGAGTAGCCATTTGGCTTCTTTTGCTTTCAAATGAAGTGTTCACCACATGCTGCACTTAGTTTGGCGCTCCTTTTTCTTCTTTTACCTGGTAAGAGGTATGGTGCTGATCAGGATGCTGGTATGGATTATGGTGGTGATCAGGACACTGGTATGGCAAACGGCTGTGATCAGGATACTGATATGGGGTATGGCAGTGATCAGGACTTTGGTATGAGGTATGGTGGTGATCAGGATGCTGGTATGGTGTATGGCAGTGGTCAGGGCACTGGTATTGCATATAGCAGTGATCAGGATGCTAGTATGACATGGTGGTTATCAGGATGTTGGTATGGTATATGGAGGTGATGGCGAATGATAGAGATCATGGTGCTGGTATGGCATATTGTAGTGATCAGGATGCTGGTATGGAATATGTGATCCGCTGTGTCCGGGGGACACATGGATCACTGGGCTCTTGGGTGCGCACACTGTAAGCCCCACAGGAGCTGCCGATGCCGACTAACGTACAGGTACGTTAACCCACATCAACACTGCTCCCATGCCACCATTTATAGGCTGTGTGTGGATGCAATGAGGTTATAAACTTGAAACATATTCTGTTAAAACAAATGCAAACACAACCACTAAATCTGATATGAACTTTAACAACCGGCGATACTGATATAAAGGACCTTGTTTTAGACATTTTGTGTTATGTCGTGACAGAGCTCCACTTCTTTCCTGTATATCACCCTGTCACATGATTTCTCAAAGGCAAAAATAAACTTCTGTGCTAATGAAAATTGCCCAGGAATATTACACTGTTTTTAAGGAGACATGCCACGTGAAAACACAAGCATCCTGTTATCAGTGTAGTGCATGTGGACAGGGACAAGCTGTGAATAAAATCAACTGCAGACAGAAAAAAATTGTAAATATGCTGTATGAAAAAACACATGCAGCCTTTCTATGACTGCAGAGCATGTGGGCAGGGACAGAGTGTGAGGCTGGGTTCACACATGTGCGAATTCCAGCTCCGTTTGCTCTGCAAAGAGAAAAAGCAGCTGTTCAGTGGTTCCTCTCCGTTGTAGCTGTGGATCAGTGAGCAGGGAGAGGGGGGAGGTGTAGTGAGGAGAAGGAGAGAATTTGTGTTTAGAACGGAATGCACCTGCAAATCAGATGCGTTCCCATAGAAGATAATGTGCTTGTAATTCGCACCGCAATGCCCAGAAAACGCACACGTTTTTTGGGCAATGCGCAGTGCGAATGCAACTCATATAAGTGAACCAGATGCATTCAAATGAAAGTATTTTAAAATGTCCCGCGAATTGGATGCAGTGTAAGACGTACCTAATTCGCATAGGTGTGAATGGGGCCTAAAGGAGCTACAGGACATTATCAGTGCTAAGAAGTAAAAACTTTTCTCCCCCCCCCCCCCCCATATTTCCAAAGATACACAACATTTTGCTACCACAGAACATTCAGTAAGAATTTACATCTACTTTAAGAGGCCAGTGCCTACAAGTGCTATACTAATCTGTCCCTTTGCCCTTCATCAGCACATTGTCAATATGGCTGGGAACTCAACCTTTTATAGTGAGGGGGCTGACTTATCTACATGCCCCTTATTGGCCCTTCTAAGCCTTCTGCCCAATGATCAAAGGCCAGGAAGTGAATTATTATTAGTTGGTTGCTAGGGCAGCAAAATCATATATTATTTTTCTGGGTCCACATACTCTGACCTGGTTGGTTCTCCTTGATCCCATGCTAGACCCAAACCTAAATCTAATTCCTATATAAGTATAGACACATACATACAGTATATAACCATGTAAAATATTGCTAATTTGTTCATTTTCTTTGCAAACAGTATAATGATTTCAAAAAGGTACAAACATTGGTAACAGATTCATTATTTCTAAAAAGAGAGATAGATTTTATCTGCACAATAGGGTGACTCCAGACTGTAATGTATGCTGTAATTATGCAGTTGATAGAAACTCATGTTGCCACAGCCTTATTTCTCTACATAAATTTCCTGCATGTTTAGTATAATGATAGTATAATGAGGATCCAGGTCTCTGTTACTCATTTGCATTTAGTCCACAAAAGTTAGCAGGAATCAAGGTTTTTATTACGTAACTAACATAAAAAAACACTGACTTGGTTCTAGCCAAACTGGATTTCAAATCCAACTTACTTTGCTAAATTGTAAGAAAGCTTTATGAGATCAGGAAAGGTTTTGCATAATAATGTGAAATCAGCTTAATGTTGGCAAATGTATACCACTGATTTCTTAATCAGTAAAATACATATTAGCAAGCGTTTCTATTATAATGATGCTTTCAATATTTATTATGCTCTGAGAAAAGTACATGACGTGAATTGTATCAGTATTCACTCTAACCTAGTTGTATAGAATTACCAATCATAGCAGAATCCATTGCACTTTTAGACAAGAATAAGACTGATTCTCATTTACTTTTGGTAAAGTAAGTAGTTGGTCCTATGCAGAGCACCGATCCAGAGTGCTAATCGGAGCTCCCGTCCTCCCGTCCTCGCCTCTCACATACTCACTCCAAGCTCCTCAGAGCATCTGGCGTTCACAGACAGGCAGCGTTGTGACGTCAACGCGTTTCGCCGTGACTAATGACGTAGCTTCTTCTTGGACGTTTGGACTGAAGCAATAAGCCTGGACTAGGCAAGCTGCACATTTTGTTATATGTTTGTCCTGTCTGTCATTGTTTGCGATAGTTTGGCCAACTTTATCGGCAATTTACCTTTGCACTGCTTATTTACAAATGGGTATTTTAATGTTTAATATATGAATACATTGTTATGTTTTTACCATATCAGTATCCCTGATTACTCTGTTGCTAGAAGTAACCCCTTTTTGAGGCCCGCCTATAACGGGCCTATTCCCCCTTCCCCTACTCCTTTTCGTGGTACCTAATTGCTATAGGTTACAGCAACAGCACCCTATTAGGTACAGGGAACAGTACCGGCCATTAGAACTTTCTGACCAGGTACAGGTGTTTACTCGCGTGTTCCAATCCCCCCCCCTCCCTCCCCTACACCCTGTTGTGATGAACATATTTCTATAGTATATAGGACATTTGTAGTAGTCTTCACTTGTGACATGCGGTAACCCTAACTACCAAGACCTGCGGTGTGCCTTGGTCTTGCAGGTCGGTACAACTAAAAGAGGGCATACCCTAAATAGAAGTATGAGAAATATGTGCTGTGAATGAAATGAAGTTGGGGAACGGGAGGGTGGGAACCAGGAAGACGAGCCGACGAGGGACCTGCAAGAGGAAGAGGGATATATACCCCCCAGACTCCTCCTACAAATCCAGGCTGGCCTCCGTAGTCAGAGTCTTCACTTGTGACATGCAGTAACCCTAACTACCAAGACCTGCTTTGTGCCTTGGTCTCGCAGGTCGATACGCCTAAAAGAGGGCAAAAGACACAAAGGTAGGTAAAGTATGAAAGCTTTAATGAACATAGACAACAATTAATCCAATAAAGTAGCGAACACCCTGCTAACTTTCGTATGAGGTTCAGGAATGTACCTGCTATAGCAAGAGGACCTCCAGCGCCTCATGTACTTGATAATGTAAGACGGGACCCCCTGTTTAGAAGCTGCAGACGCTGCCCCCATCCTGAATTAATGTCCAGAGAAACCCTTTGGATCTAAACCTAACTTGGCGAGTATGATCCTAACATAAAAACTAAATTTTTTCTAAATAATAGGATGCGTGGGAAAGGGGAGCAGAGGGCTATTTAAAGGAGTTGCTACAAACAGATTGCAAAGAGTGTCAATCACTTCAACCAGGCACTAATTGCTGTTGGTTTGGTAGTATTTTACCACAAACCCCTGACCAGTCTGTCTATTCTTGTTGTTGGGAAGCTGTAACTCGTAATGCTCAGGGAATCTGGTGAGACTACCTCTGAGCAGAACAGGAGCATGACCGTTAGCTTGAGACACTTCCTCGAGTCGGAGGAACCCAAAGAAACTGAGATAAATAGCTGCCTTAAGCACTAGGCTGGGGCCTGCACCAAAAGGGGAAGGAGACAGTACGTCCGACATATCACAGAAAATCTGACCGGTGATAGGTCACCAAGACAACTGAGATCTCCCCTGAGTCCTCTGTATACCCCTTAGCATGGCTTTCAGAGGGTGAGACACAAAATCTGATGGGCTGTCAGGCATATGCAGGGACCTGAAATGCTGAATACCTGACAAATATAGCTTGATGGTACTAGCAGACAATGCCAACTCACTGTGGCAATACGCAGTGAAAGACATGACATAGTTGATATCCATAGGGCAACTACAAGGGTATAAAGATGTAAACCTGAGGAAAGTCTTTCAACCCTTCGTGTATGCTTTCAGCATATTCCTGGATAAAGACCTATTGGCCAGATCGATCGCCTGAGTCCAGAATGTGTTTAATCCATGACTAATAGCAAGTAAGGGGGAACTAGCTGGCCAATACGTTCTGCTACCGGATGCTGTAAGAAAAAATTAGACTGGATAAAGCATCAGCCGCACCATTGAGATCCCCACTGATAAACTCACCCCGAAAATGAAACTTGTACGTCAAGCCCAGTCATGTCAACCTACGCATAAAAGGCATGATCAGAAGGGACCCCGATCTACCTTTATTGACAATTTTTGCTGTGGCCAAATTATCCGTAAAGAAGATGACCGACTTGCCTGACCTTCCTGGACCCCATGTGACTGCTGCTGCCTGAATCGGATAGATTTCGAACAAAGCTGAAGTAAGAGCAAACTTTGGCAGATGGAAAACCTCTGGGGGCCAACGGCTGGCCAACAATTAGTGGCCAAAAATGGCCGCAAAACCAACGAAGCGGTGGCGTCCGAAAACACTCTGGAAGAACTATCTGTTGGCTGCGGGATAAACATAGAGATTCCATTCCAGTCACACAGGAACCAATCCCACATGATTAGATCAGCTAGGGCATCTGCTAGTAGCTTGACAGCCGAGTCAAAATCCTGATATTGGGGAAGAAGGGCCAGCAATCTGGACACAAATACCCTACCCTGAGAGACGATTCTCTGGGAGTGATTTAGCATCCCCAAAAGAGACTGCAATTCCTTCTTGGAACAGACTGGGGATTGCACAAACAGATGAATGGTCTGGCGTATCCTAACCAACTTTTCCAAGGGCAGACTAGCAACCATGAGATCAGAATCAAGCGTGATCCCAAAAAAGTGATGACTTTGGTCAGACCTTCCATCTTATGCGCAGCTAAAGGGACATTTAACTCTGAAAACAGTCCGCAAGTACATGCAGATCCCTCAGCAGGTCACCAGAGCCCTTCCAAAAGTAAAAAAATCATCAAGATAATGAATTATCTTCTGACAACCTCTACAATTACCCAAAATCCAATGAAGAGCCTGTGCAAAGGTGTCAAACAAGCAAGGACTGCTTTTTGACCCAAAAGGTAACCTAGTAGTGAAACAATACTGACCGTGCCACTTGATGCCATGCCATTGCCAGAGAGCAGGACTAATAGGAAGCAGCTTAAAAGCATCAGTAATATCAACTTTGGACAGACAAGCACCCCTGCCTAACTGTACAATATGCTGGATCACCAAATCCACTGATGAATACTTCAGTGAAAACTCCTCGGAGGGGATGAGAGAATTAAGGCTAGGAATAAGAGATGAATGAGATGTGGACAAATCATAAATCAAGTAATATTTATTGGAAAATTTTCCACAGACCACCCCAGAGGGCTAACCCTCCACATGCAAAATGGTGATGCTAGAAACCCCTTGGACACTTCTGCCTGTAGTAACTCATCGACAATAGCAGGGATACTCTCCATTGACTTGTTGCATTTGAAAGACTCGGTTGGAAGAGGGATAAGGCCAGTGTGAAAGCCTGATGGAAAAACCCTCCAGCAAAAACTGTCTGAACGCTGGGGGTGGGTGGTTTTCCAGGTAATCCCCTAGCAAGGAGATATTGACTTGCCATAGTCATGAAGCACTGAAAGACTTGACAAGACAGGCAGACTTAGGGTGGGCTCTGAAGCAATTGGAACAAATATGCAATAACCTTCATTGGTTGTAGTTGCAACCAGTATAATTGTAATTGTTACATAGCTGAGCTTTACCCAGATAATGGACAGGTATACCCATTTTATCCACCTGACCTGAACTATCAGAAGAACCACCGGCCACCTGCTTGGAGGTCCCCATTTGACTAGAGGACTCACAATTTGAACACCAAGCTGTGGTATGTGCTAATGACTGGCAGTTATCACATACAGGAGATCTCTGGTTGACAAAATGCCTGCAAAACATTCCATGTCGATATTGCCCCAACATGTCACCACCTGGAACTGAGCCCAAGTAGCTGCCACTTTTGCGGCAATGGAGCGATGATAGTCATAAAAAGTGAAACCGCCGTACTTGTGCGCCAAATCCACCACCTTATGAAGATATAGGTAAAAACTCTTCCCTCCTACCTGGACTGACTGAACAGACAATGTCTCTGAAAATGCCGAACGCCAGTACAAATTTCCGGCACGCTGAGTTTGCGACTAAGCCTGGCATCCTTGGTTTTTAGCACCACAACACCTCCCCACAAGCGAATGACTTGTTCTCATAAACATCTTGGGCCGCTATTAGTAGTAAGGCCAAATTGACTTCCTTCCCTTCCAAAATATCCTTTTTAATATTAGCAGGGAGGAAATGGGCCGAGAACACAGACGGCAATACCGCCAATGGTGAAGGCGCTGCCGAAGGTAAAGATGAGACATTAAATGTAGCCGGGCTTGGAAGAGCAGGAGCTGGGGGTGCAACTGACAATCCAGCATTGACTGACACCCCAGCACTGGCTGACACTACAGCACTAACTGAGCAGGCTTCAATCACCTCCATCCTATCCTGCAACAGCAGCATGGAAGTAGAGAGTGTATTTATCACCGCATGTATCTGCGTTAAAAAGTTGTGCACAGAAACGTGGCAGTGGTTGAGAAGGAGATGGAAACAACAACCTAAAGAGTTCTGCTTTCCTAGCCATAGCTGGGAAAGAAATACTCTTGTGACAAAGCTCTGCAGCAAGCCTATGTACAGTCTAACTCCTTAATGATAATGAGCTCCCATCCATACGAGGGGTAGGTGGGATGAACACGAACTCGTCGCTCTCCGACACGTGTGACATAACAATATCTAAGGAAAAAATGAACTCAGACAATAAGAACTAAACAACTGTACCACCAAGAACTCCCCTATGTGCCTTACTAAGTACAAATGTGCGTGAAATGGTGACAGACCAACAGCGCGTGAAATGAGATAAGTGACCAATCCATCCTAAGGTGTATGGAATCAGTGAGCCCGAGAAACCTGCAGCACAAAGGCAGGCAATTAACAATGAACACTCAGGGCTATGATACCCAAAGACCGTGGTGGGTAGATATGAATGGAATGGGTGATAGTGCAATGTTTGACGTATGATGTACAGGCGAGAAGATTGTAGTTCAACAATCACTTAAAAACGCAACCTCAGTCTGTACGAATCTGTAGACGTGACAGACCCTGAAATGTAACTGAATCTAACTGAAAAACCCATGAAAGAACAGGCATACACACGCACCTTGCTGATTTTGCATAAAATGCTGAAATCCACCTGAAATCATATCACAAGTACCTGCAGTGAAGCAACCAGACGTCAAACCATGAACAGAAATGAATGCGGTAGAAAATACTGAAATGATGAACAGTACCGTACTCAATGATGGAGACCATGAACGCCCAACGAGCATGGCTGAAACCAACCCCTGACAATCAACATGGCTCGGAGCCAGATGGGCGGTAAGGGGGTGCCCCCCTTTTTGACAACTGCAGCCTGAGCCCCTATATCCCTACCACAGCCCCACGACCCTGACTACCTTGTAACAGCAAGCTGAACCTACTGCCGACGCCAACCCCGCTGGTGGCCACCCCCCTCCGAAGATCAGCCCGTGACCTTGCCAAGCCAGAAAACACAAATTAACCCTTATTGAAATTAAAGCATGACAGAAAATATGACAAATAAATGACAGACAAAAATGGCAGATCGCATGACATACAAATGACAACAGATCGCATGACATACAAATGACAACAGATCGCATGACATACAGCATGACATATAGCATGACAGATCGCATGACAGATCGCATTGCAAGCAAGATGATTCCCTTGCCCACCATGAAATTGCACATGTCATTGTGGACAATCATGACAGATGCAAGTCCCTGCGTGACCCCCCCCCCCCATGCCCAGCTATACTCCTTTCCCATGGCCATTGCATGGTGATAATTCCATACGCTAACCCCCCCCGCCTGATTGAAGCCCACGAGGGCTCCCTCACAGTTCCCTTGAGTATTGTGATAAGTGCCAAACCCCCCCCCCCCCACAAACGATACCTGCAACCACAGCAACCACAAGGCAAGTGGGTGAAGCGAGGCCTCCCGACAGGCGAGTTTCCCTGCTGCACAAAAACCGGACGTGATGTCAGGTCTCACCAGAAATGACGCTCGTCAGCCGTTACCACCAAACCAGGAAGACGAGCCAACGAGGGGCCTGCAAACGGAGGAGGGATATATACCCCCCCAGACTCCTTCTACAAATCCAGGCTGGCCTCCGGCCAGCCTTCTAAAATGTATGGTGTCTGATACCTTATTCCAGTAGCACTTTTTATCTTGTTAATACATTGGGGTTGGTTTATTAAAGACAAATAGGCTGTTCACATTGCAAGGGAATTATCCCTAGAGCTTAGTGAATGAGGTGAAGGTCTGCTGCTTTCCATCATTCAATCATGAGCAAGCAAAATGCTATTTTCTTTTTTAGTTTCTATACCATGATTCTTCTTTGCAAAGTGAAACTTCACCACATTCATTAAGCTCTGGGGCTCATTTCCTTGCAGATGCAACCTCCCTTGCTAATTTAACAGCCTTTTTGCCTTTAGTAAAGCAACCCCATTTTCATCAGAGTCCCCTGAAGATGTCCGGTGTGCTGAAACTAGTCGGGCAGGGCCTTAGTTATGACGTCATCACGCATGCGCATTTAGCCGAGCAATGTGCTCTCACTTTTAAATGCTTTTTTTTATCAATATCTTTGTGCGTATCTTTTAAAATAAATAAGGTTTATATATATATATATATATATATATATATATATATATATATTAGTTATGGCACTGTAGCTCTTCTATTTTCTTCCATGTAATTTGGGTCCATAGCATTATTGATTGATGGGGGCACTGACAACATCATCCATAAGTGACTGAGTGCTTGGTTAGGCTTGGTTCACACTGCTACAATCTGATTTTTATCCGACTTTCAGTGCGATTATGTAGTGCAACTTGAACTATGCTATTTTGAAGTGGTTTGTATATTCTGTGGGGCAAAAATTGTGCTGAAATTGCACCAAAGTAATTGTACGGTAAACAGTATCAGAAAACCAGTGCAGGCTTGTGCACATTGAGCCACTCCATCTTCTAGGCAAAATTACAATACCAGACATACTGTGACGGTTTCCCTGCACTTGCATGTAGCAATTTTCCTGCACATTTAGTGCCCAGCGACCTATTTAAACTGATGTGTCAGTGAGAGAAGTTGCTGAAAGGTGTTCAGCTTGTTCCTGTGTTTCCTGAAACCTGATCCATTGCATTTACCCACCTATGTATGACCCAGCTTCCCCCTGGATTTAACCTCTGTTTTCTATCTAAACTCTGCTCATCTAGTTTCCTTTGACCTTGGCCTGCTTCCTGGACTCGCCCTGCCTGCTGATTTGGTGTCATGCTGCCTCGCTGTTGCTGACTCTAGCCTGCTCTCTGATTTCCTCTGTCTCCTGCTCTGGTACCAAGCTGTTCTTGTGACCTGTCCCAAGGGCTGTGGCTTCCAGTTCTACCCACCTGCAGTGCAGATACCCTTAGCCAGGTACAACAGCACTACAACCAAACAGTGCCTTCACAATCTCTGTCTCCACCTACAGGAGTGTTGGGCAGGAGGTACAAGAGAAGACTCCACAATGTGTCAGTCTCCACCAGATACATGATAGCAGTACAGGAACCTTTTTCAAAATCGCGCCATACTGAGTTGCATTTATATGAACGGGCACCATTGAAAACACTGTGATTTGCATTCTCATGTAAATCTGTGCGACTCATGTTGCATCTGAAACCATACAAGTGTGAAAAAGCCAGAAACTGTTGATGTGATCTAATGCCTGAGTGTTGTAGAGTGATGACATGTATCCTTATGGATGCCTGGTGATGCCTGTGTTTCATGGTTTTACACATAAGTGCCGTATGACCTTTGTATTTGAAGTTCAAATTATCTGGTAAAGGGGTGGTGTGTAATTGTGGTGTTGGCGCACTGAAGTCTATACAGTTTGCACAGTGGATTTCTAGCACTCCATTTCCATTTAAAGAGGAAGTAAACCCTGATGGGTTTTACTTCCTCTTTTTTCCCCTGCAAAGAAAAGCAAATTTGATTAGTATGCATCGCATACTAGCCCATCATCTGCCACTTACCTGCAATCAAAGCCCACGCTGTCCTCGCTGATGGCAGCATCCATATTTGCCCCTGCAAAGTACACAGGCATTCCCAGGCACGTTTACTTCATCAGACTGAGCCTTGATAGCAGCAGCAGTTGCTGAACTATTTTGTTCAGCAGTGGGTGCATTTCTGGTAGTACCTCTGAAGTAGGAATGGGGATCAGATTATATGGCCATGGTTATGTGTGTAGTAGGGCTGATTTAGAATTCCAGCTAAGAAGCCATTCCTATTAATTATAAAAGAATATTTTGTACGTGACAGGCTGTGGATTGGCAAATGGACACTTCCCCCCCTTAGCAAAGCCATCTGTGCTTAGCTTAGCACACTTTTCCTGTTCAGGATGTGTCAAAGGCTAGTCAGCTGATTAAGGAGGTAACCGCAGAGGCAAGGCTTGTGCAATACTTGTGAAAGAATATGCTTTGGTAAACTGCTTGCATTAGTAAAAGTAGGTGAAGGGTCAGAATGTTTTGTAAAGGAAATGTATTATCTGTGCGCTTGTGACGTAATGTAATAGAGTTATATGTACACTGAATTGTCTGTAGGAAACACTCTTTGGCGTGTAGACACGAGTCAGGCCAGGAGTGTTCATTCTTGCTAGCTAGAAGAATGAAATAAAAAAACTTGCATACCAGAAGTTCATTGCCCAGCAGTCATTACTGTTATTCTCCTACCTCATTTGGTGCATTGGCCGTAAGGGGGGAATATCGGTGTGACCTGTTGAGGCAGGTGGCACTGTTTTCCACCAGACCTACAAGGAATGGTCCGAGAGGCCAGCCCTGTGGGCTATATCGTAGTCTCAAAAGGCGCCTTCTAGAACTGTTATCTAGGAGACTGCGCTGTGTCCCATTTGGTGGCCTGCTGTGGACGACCTTCGTAGCGTCAAAAGGACCTGGGAATCCGAGAAGTAGATAGCAGGAGCTCCAACGGGAACAGGTGAGAGCCTTTTTACTTTTGTTTTTGGATAACAGTTAAGACAGCCAGCCAGCCTCTCGACGGATCGAGAGAAGGGAAGCCTGATCACCTTCCGAGAGAGACGTCCGTTTAGATGATTGTGCATCTTTCGGACGAATCCTCAGTCAGTCAGTAATTTTTGGGTGGGAATGTCTGGTATGATTGATGTGTGTATGAGACATCACTTTGTGGTGAAGTGACCGTGTCCTCTTTTAAGTGCGGTTCCTGGCTGGGAGACCACGTCCAGGCCACTGACCGAGGGAAGCGTTGTCTATTGTCCCTACCTGTGTCGAGGATTCAGACCCCTTACTGAATTCTCATCATTTACCCTACCCTCTGTGTCTGTCTTGGTGTCTGTTAGGTTATAAGAATGGGTGGGAAACATAGTGTTGAATTTCCTCTACAAACCATGATCTCCAACTTTAAGAAGGGATTTTCTAAAGAACTGTAATTTAAAAACTTAGCCCTGAGAAATTGATAACATTGTGTGAGAAAGATTGGCCCTGCTATGGAGCGCGGTGGCCCCCACAGGGAACCCTTGACTTAGAGACCATTGACTGATTATTTGAGAATATTATGTCAGACTTACAGAAACATGACCAAGACGCACCTTCCAGGAGGACTGTTCGTTCGGGTGATTGTGCATCCCTCGAATAAATCCTCAGCCAACCAGTCAGGAGGAATATCCGTCCAGATGATTGTGCATCTCTCGGATAAATCCACAGTCAGTCAGTCAGTCAGTCAGCTAGGAGAAAACGTCCGTCTGGATGATTGTGCAACCTTTGGACAAATGGGAGACAGAGACCCGCAGTGGATACAAGCTGCAAAGAGGAACAGTGCAGAATTATAGTTATGACAAGAGTAGTACCACTGACAAAACAAACAAAACACATATATTCTCAACCCGAAGAGACAGATCAGCCTCCCCCGTATGTAGATGAAAGGACCTCAGATAGAGACAGGTTAGAGCCATGTCCAAATGCCCCGTCCAGTAAACAAGGGAACTCAGTAGTAGTCCATGGGCTCCCCAATCAAGTGTCCACTTCCACTCCGAGAGATCCTGATGCAAATAGCAGGACCCTTGCCCCGCATCCCTTTGAAGCCTGCATACTGCAAGACATCCCGGGACTGTGGGCAGAAGACAACCTACCAGGATTAACCACACACGTTCCCTCAATCCTTATTGAATTAAAATCAGGAGCCACTCCAGTCAGCCTGAAACAGTACCCAGTCCCTCTAAAAGCCCTAGTAGGAAAACAAAAGTACTTAAACAAATTCCTACACTATGGAATTCTAAAACCCTGTCAGTCTCCCTGGAATACACCTCTACTCCCAGTGCAGAAACCTGAAACAGCTCACTGTCATCCTGTTCAAGACCTCCGAGCGGTCAATCAGGCTGTAATGACCATGCACCCAGCGGTCACTAATGAACTGTTACAATTACTGTGGGAGGCAGGTTATAAGGTGTCCCGGAGAAAGGTGCAATTTTGACAAGAGACTGTAAAGTACCTGGGATTCAGAGTATCACAAGGACAGAGACAATTGGGAGAAGGCAGGAAAGAAGTTGTTTGTCAGATTCCCACCCTGACTACCAGTCGGCAAGTACGTGAATTCCTGGGGGTGGTAGGATTCTGCTGAATCTGGATACCGGACTTTGCCATAAAAGCCAGACCCCTCTATGAATCCACAAAGGGGGGAGAAAAGGAACCCTTCCAATGGGGAGAACAGCAAAACAGAGCATTAGGACATTAAGGTCTCCCTAATGCAGACTCTTGCGCTAGGCTTGCCAGATAGCCAAAAAGTCTTCTATTTGTATGTCAGTGAAAAACAAGGAATAGTAGTAGGAGTCCTGGCACAATACTCTGGGTCTTGGCAGCGCCCTGTAGCATACCTTTCAAAACAACTGGACACCGTAGCTCAGGGATGGCCATCCTGTAGAGGGCCATCGCAGCAACAGCCCTCCTTGTGGTCGAAGCTGACAAGTTGTCATTAGGTCAGGAGACTTATGTCCGAGTCCCTCACCAGGTACAGGCATTAATGGATTACAAGGGAAATCACTGGTTCACGAACAGTCGAATGGTTAAATATCAAGCTATGCTGTGTGAAAATCCTCGTATCCACTTAGAGACTGTAAACCCTTTAAACCCAGCCACTCTGCTCCCCACCTCACAAGAACCCCTAACTCATGACAGTCTCCGGGTATTGGATATGTAAGCCGACCAGACTTGAAAGACAGCCCCTTGGAAAATCCAAACGTTGAGTACTTTACTGACGGAAGCAGTTTTGTAAAAGATGTTTATCCCCAGATATAGGCCCAGACAATGGCCCTGACTTTGTCCACAATTGTCTCCAGGAATTAGCAACGGCACCTAAGATTACTTGGAAATTACACACCGCATATAGGCCCCAAAGCTCTGGAAAAGTTGAACGGATGAACCGCACACTCAAGTCACAACTGGCTAAGCTCTGTCAGGAAACCCAAATGGAGTGGATCTTGATGTTGCCCATTGCCTTACTGAGAATTCGGAGTGCCCCAACAAAGAGGACAAATCTGTCCCCTTTTTGAGGTACTGTATGGTAGGCCCCCACCCATCATTAGAGGGATAAGAGGAGACCTGCATCAGATAGGAGGGGTATTTAACCGTGAACTGATACAGAAACTTGGGGAAAGTATGCAGGACATAGGGAAATGGGTTCAAGAGAAACTTCCCATAAGCTTGTCAAACCCAGTACACCCCTTTAAACCAGGAGATACAGTGTGGGTAAAGGAGTGGAACATAACCCCACTAGGGCCAAAATGGAGAGGTTCTTACATTGTTCTGCTATCTACCCCAACAGCCATTAAGGTAGCCGAGGTGACACCCTGGATACACCACTCCAGGGTAAAGCGAGCTGCTGACCTCACAGACTCCTGGCACAGTACAGTAGACCCCCAAGATCCTTTGAGACTGAGATTGACCAGAGAAATCAGAAGGAAGAACTCCAGCCCTGTGTTCAGCACACCCCTGGAAGCTGCTGAATTTACGCACGGCAGAAGATAGACAGACTGCAGCCCTGCGGCCAGCACACCCCTGGAAGCTGCTGGCTCAACGCACGGCGGAAGATAAAGGATATCTACTAAGCTCTGCTCCAACCACAGCCCGGACGCTGGTTGGTCTACGCACAAGCTGAAGCTTGAGGATATTCATCGGTGCAATGTTTACTAAGATCGTTATAATGAGACTGTTGATAGTCATAATAGTGATACTGACCAGGTTAACAGGGGGGGAGAGTATCTCATGAGACCCTTGTATAAAGACTACCAGAGTAGGATCCGTAACTACCAAGATGTTATTGTGGCACTCCCATTATCAATGCAAGGGCACAGAGACTGGTACTTGCATACATAATGGGACTACCTATTCAATTGAAAATCAGATAACCTGTTATGACCCTACTTATGCACCCTATAAAACCTGGCTAACCGTTCGGAGCTTTAGTTCCACCGGTAGGCTGATAAACCGTACACTGATCACTGACCCCAGCACTGCAGCAAGCCTAATCTTTGATGTGTGTGCTGCCATCAACCTCAACCACTTCCCAAGGGGAGGGTGTGGGGGATTGGAGTGGGAGAGAGAGTATTTAAGAAATGATAGGTACATCTGTTCAGGTAAACTGGGACCTAGCTGTGCAGGTGAGGAATGGAATTACTGCCCCAACTGGAGGTGTGCTGCCTGGGGAACATGGGGAATGAAAAATCAGGATGCCATTCTAAAATCTTTAGCTGGTTCATCCAGCTGCACAGTGGGAAGTTGCACCCCTGTGAATTTCACCATACATAACCCTGTCCAGTTTTTAGCACAATGGGAAAATAAGTTTGGAGTTCATATTTATGGTAAAGGATCAGACCTCGGTACAATTGTGTATGTCTCACTAGAAACTGAACTAACAAAGAGTGTTAATCATCAGCTATTTCATTCCTTATATGAAGAGCTAGCCACTGGTATGGAAGTGCCCCCTAGCACAAAGAACCTGTTCATTGAACTGGCAGACAGTGTGGCTGACAATTTACAAGTCACAGATTGCTATGTGTGTGGAGGAACCAATATGGGAGACCAATGGCCTTGGGAAGCCAGGGAAAAAGATTATGATGTGCCATTCAGTGCCACCTCTGAGCAGCCCCATGAATGAATAAGGTCAGAATGGCACCTGAAAACGTCAATAATTGGGAAATATTGTATAGCCAGGTCGGGTCCCCAGTATAAAACACATGTAGGAGAAATGGCCTGTTTAGGACAACAGTTTTATAATAACACTTCAAAAAGTACATCCTGGTGGAGTGATACAAACGTACCCGTGCCTGAACCACAACCCTTTACCAATTTCACTCATCTAAAAGGGCTATGGGAAAATCTCACCAAAGTGTCTAACTGGAAGGCCCCAGAAAACTTGTACTGGATTTGTGGGAATAAAGCCTATTCAGAGCTCCCCCAAGACTGGTCAGGAGCCTGTATCTTAGGTACATTAAAACCCTCATTTTTCCTTCTTCCACTGGGAAATAGGGAAGAACTGGGAGTCCCTGTGTACATAGGTTCAAAGAGGAAGCGGAGGTCATCTAGTCTGAAGATAGGAAACTGGAAAGATAATGAGTGGCCCCCAGAACGTATTGTCCAGTATTATGGTCCAGCCACATGGGCCGAAGATGGCAGTTACGGTTATAGAACACCAATTTATATGCTTAATCGAATTATAAGGTTACAGGCTGTATTAGAAATAATTACTAACAAAACTGCTGCTGCCTTAAATTTGCTTGCTAAACAAGGAACTAATTTACGTGCTCATGTGTATCAGAATAGACTTGCCTTAGACTATCTGTTAGCTACTGAGGGTGGTGTCTGTGGAAAATTTAATCTGAGTAATTGTTGCTTAGAAGTGGACAACACAGGAAAAGTAGTTGAGGAATTCACTGGTAGAATGAAAAAGTTAGTTCATGTGCCAGTCCAAACATGGGATGGTTTCAATGCTGGTAGCTGGTTCGGAGATTGGGGTTTTCCCAGTGTATATGGGGTAAAGGCTATATTGGGGATCGTTGTAATAATACTCGTAGCATGTCTGCTGCTTCCCTGTCTGATTCCCCTTGGGACTAGAATGATCCAGAGTTTCATTGAGGCCACCGTAGAAAGAAAGGCTGCGACCCATATTATGGCTATGTGGAAATACCAGCCATTAACCCCCCAAGACTAAATAAAAAAATCTCAGTCACATTGAGCTCTGATCCATTAGAAAGCGGACCTGTATGCTATTTAGTGATGCTTAATCTCCCTCATATTAATCGCTATGATTATGATCAAAGGGGGGAATGAAGTAGGAATGGGGATCAGATTATATGGCCATGGTTATGTGTGTAGTAGGGCTGATTTAGAATTCCAGCTAAGAAGCCATTCCTATTAACTATAAAAGAATATTTTGTACGTGACAGGCTGTGGATTGGCAAATGGACACTTCCCCCCTTAGCAAAGCCATCTGTGCTTAGCTTAGCACACTTTTCCTGTTCAGGATGTGTCAAAGGCTAGTCAGCTGATTAAGGAGGTAACCGCAGAGGCAAGGCTTGTGCAATACTTGTGAAAGAATATGCTTTGGTAAACTGCTTGCATTAGTAAAAGTAGGTGAAGGGTCAGAATGTTTTGTAAAGGAAATGTATTATCTGTGCGCTTGTGACGTAATGTGATAGAGTTATATGTACACTGAATTGTCTGTAGGAAACACTCTTTGGAGTGTAGACACGAGTCGGGCCAGGAGTGTTCATTCTTGCTAGCTAGAAGAATGAAATAAAAAAACTTGCATACCAGAAGTTCATTGCCCAGCAGTCATTACTGTTATTCTCCTACCTCATTTGGTGCATTGGCCGTAAGGGGGGAATATCGGTGTGACCTGTTGAGGCAGGTGGCACTGTTTTCCACCAGACCTACAAGGAATGGTCCGAGATGCCAGCCCTGTGGGCTATATCGTAGTCTCAAAAGGCGCCTTCTAGAACTGTTATCTAGGAGACTGCGCTGTGTCCCATTTGGTGGCCTGCTGTGGACGACCTTCGTAGCGTCAAAAGGACCTGGGAATCCGAGAAGTAGATAGCAGGAGCTCCAACGGGAACAGGTGAGAGCCTTTTTACTTTTGTTTTTGGATAACAGTTAAGACAGCCAGCCAGCCTCTCGACGGATCGAGAGAAGGGAAGCCTGATCACCTTCCGAGAGAGACGTCCGTTTAGATGATTGTGCATCTTTCGGACGAATCCTCAGTCAGTCAGTAATTTTTGGGTGGGAATGTCTGGTATGATTGATGTGTGTATGAGACATCACTTTGTGGTGAAGTGACCGTGTCCTCTTTTAAGTGCGGTTCCTGGCTGGGAGACCACGTCCAGGCCACTGACCGAGGGAAGCGTTGTCTATTGTCCCTACCTGTGTCGAGGATTCAGACCCCTTACTGAATTCTTATCATTTACCCTACCCTCTGTGTCTGTCTTGGTGTCTGTTAGGTTATAAGAATGGGTGGGAAACATAGTGTTGAATTTCCTCTACAAACCATGATCTCCAACTTTAAGAAGGGATTTTCTAAAGAACTGTAATTTAAAAACTTAGCCCTGAGAAATTGATAACATTGTGTGAGAAAGATTGGCCCTGCTATGGAGCGCGGTGGCCCCCACAGGGAACCCTTGACTTAGAGACCATTGACTGATTATTTGAGAATATTATGTCAGACTTACAGAAACATGACCAAGACGCACCTTCCAGGAGGACTGTTCGTTCGGGTGATTGTGCATCCCTCGAATAAATCCTCAGCCAACCAGTCAGGAGGAATATCCGTCCAGATGATTGTGCATCTCTTGGATAAATCCACAGTCAGTCAGTCAGTCAGTCAGTCAGCTAGGAGAAAACGTCCGTCTGGATGATTGTGCAACCTTTGGACAAATGGGAGACAGAGACCCGCAGTGGATACAAGCTGCAAAGAGGAACAGTGCAGAATTATAGTTATGACAAGAGTAGTACCACTGACAAAACAAACAAAACACATATATTCTCAACCCGAAGAGACAGATCAGCCTCCCCCGTATGTAGATGAAAGGACCTCAGATAGAGACAGGTTAGAGCCATGTCCAAATGCCCCGTCCAGTAAACAAGGGAACTCAGTAGTAGTCCATGGGCTCCCCAATCAAGTGTCCACTTCCACTCCGAGAGATCCTGATGCAAATAGCAGGACCCTTGCCCCGCATCCCTTTGAAGCCTGCATACTGCAAGACATCCCGGGACTGTGGGCAGAAGACAACCTACCAGGATTAACCACACACGTTCCCTCAATCCTTATTGAATTAAAATCAGGAGCCACTCCAGTCAGCCTGAAACAGTACCCAGTCCCTCTAAAAGCCCTAGTAGGAAAACAAAAGTACTTAAACAAATTCCTACACTATGGAATTCTAAAACCCTGTCAGTCTCCCTGGAATACACCTCTACTCCCAGTGCAGAAACCTGAAACAGCTCACTGTCATCCTGTTCAAGACCTCCGAGCGGTCAATCAGGCTGTAATGACCATGCACCCAGCGGTCACTAATGAACTGTTACAATTACTGTGGGAGGCAGGTTATAAGGTGTCCCGGAGAAAGGTGCAATTTTGACAAGAGACTGTAAAGTACCTGGGATTCAGAGTATCACAAGGACAGAGACAATTGGGAGAAGGCAGGAAAGAAGTTGTTTGTCAGATTCCCACCCTGACTACCAGTCGGCAAGTACGTGAATTCCTGGGGGTGGTAGGATTCTGCTGAATCTGGATACCGGACTTTGCCATAAAAGCCAGACCCCTCTATGAATCCACAAAGGGGGGAGAAAAGGAACCCTTCCAATGGGGAGAACAGCAAAACAGAGCATTAAGACATTAAGGTCTCCCTAATGCAGACTCTTGCGCTAGGCTTGCCAGATAGCCAAAAAGTCTTCTATTTGTATGTCAGTGAAAAACAAGGAATAGTAGTAGGAGTCCTGGCACAATACTCTGGGTCTTGGCAGCGCCCTGTAGCATACCTTTCAAAACAACTGGACACCGTAGCTCAGGGATGGCCATCCTGTAGAGGGCCATCGCAGCAACAGCCCTCCTTGTGGTCGAAGCTGACAAGTTGTCATTAGGTCAGGAGACTTATGTCCGAGTCCCTCACCAGGTACAGGCATTAATGGATTACAAGGGAAATCACTGGTTCACGAACAGTCGAATGGTTAAATATCAAGCTATGCTGTGTGAAAATCCTCGTATCCACTTAGAGACTGTAAACCCTTTAAACCCAGCCACTCTGCTCCCCACCTCACAAGAACCCCTAACTCATGACAGTCTCCGGGTATTGGATATGTAAGCCGACCAGACTTGAAAGACAGCCCCTTGGAAAATCCAAACGTTGAGTACTTTACTGACGGAAGCAGTTTTGTAAAAGATGTTTATCCCCAGATATAGGCCCAGACAATGGCCCTGACTTTGTCCACAAGTGTCTCCAGGAATTAGCAACGGCACCTAAGATTACTTGGAAATTACACACCGCATATAGGCCCCAAAGCTCTGGAAAAGTTGAACGGATGAACCGCACACTCAAGTCACAACTGGCTAAGCTCTGTCAGGAAACCCAAATGGAGTGGATCTTGATGTTGCCCATTGCCTTACTGAGAATTCGGAGTGCCCCAACAAAGAGGACAAATCTGTCCCCTTTTTGAGGTACTGTATGGTAGGCCCCCACCCATCATTAGAGGGATAAGAGGAGACCTGCATCAGATAGGAGGGGTAGTTAACCGTGAACTGATACAGAAACTTGGGGAAAGTATGCAGGACATAGGGAAATGGGTTCAAGAGAAACTTCCCATAAGCTTGTCAAACCCAGTACACCCCTTTAAACCAGGAGATACAGTGTGGGTAAAGGAGTGGAACATAACCCCACTAGGGCCAAAATGGAGAGGTCCTTACATTGTTCTGCTATCTACCCCAACAGCCATTAAGGTAGCCGAGGTGACACCCTGGATACACCACTCCAGGGTAAAGCGAGCTGCTGACCTCACAGACTCCTGGCACAGTACAGTAGACCCCCAAGATCCTTTGAGACTGAGATTGACCAGAGAAATCAGAAGGAAGAACTCCAGCCCTGTGTTCAGCACACCCCTGGAAGCTGCTGAATTTACGCACGGCAGAAGATAGACAGACTGCAGCCCTGCGGCCAGCACACCCCTGGAAGCTGCTGGCTCAACGCACGGTGGAAGATAAAGGATATCTACTAAGCTCTGCTCCAACCACAGCCCGGACGCTGGTTGGTCTACGCACAAGCTGAAGCTTGAGGATATTCATCGGTGCAATGTTTACTAAGATCGTTATAATGAGACTGTTGATAATCATAATAGTGATACTGTTCAGGTTAACAGGGGGGGAGAGTATCTCATGTGACCCTTGTATAAAGACTACCAGAGTAGGATCCGTAACTACCAAGATGTTATTGTGGCACTCCCATTATCAATGCAAGGGCACAGAGACTGGTACTTGCATACATAATGGGACTACCTATTCAATGTGCTCCTTTGAAAATCAGATAACCTGTTATGACCCCACTTATGCACCCTATAAAACCTGGCTAACCGTTCGGAGCTTTAGTTCCACCGGTAGGCTGATAAACCGTACACTGATCACTGACCCCAGCACTGCAGCAAGCCTAATCTTTGATGTGTGTGCTGCCATCAACCTCAACCACTTCCCAAGGGGAGGGTGTGGGGGATTGGAATGGGAGAGAGAGTATTTAAGAAATGATAGGTACATCTGTTCAGGGAAACTGGGACCTAGCTGTGCAGGTGAGGAATGGAATTACTGCCCCAACTGGAGGTGTGCTGCCTGGGGAACATGGGGAATGAAAAATCAGGATGCCATTCTAAAATCTTTAGCTGGTTCATCCAGTTGCACAGTGGGAAGTTGCACCCCTGTGAATTTCACCATACATAACCCTGTCCAGTTTTTAGCACAATGGGGAAATAAGTTTTGAGTTCATATTTATGGTAAAGGATCAGACCCCGGTACAATTGTGTATGTCTCACTAGAAACTGAACTAACAAAGAGTGTTAATCATCAGCTATTTCATTCCTTATATGAAGAGCTAGCCACTGGTATGGAAGTGCCCCCTAGCACAAAGAACCTGTTCATTGAACTGGCAGAAAGTGTGGCTGACAATTTACAAGTCACAGATTGCTATGTGTGTGGAGGAACCAATATGGGAGACCAATGGCCTTGGGAAGCCAGGGAAAAAGATTATGATGTGCCATTCAGTGCCACCTCTGAGCAGCCCCATGAACGAATAAGGTCAGAATGGCACCTGAAAACGTCAATAATTGGGAAATATTGTATAGCCAGGTCGGGTCCCCAGTATAAAACACATGTAGGAGAAATGGCCTGTTTAGGACAACAGTTTTATAATAACACTTCAAAAAGTACATCCTGGTGGAGTGATACAAACGTACCCGTGCCTGACCCACACCCCTTTACCAATTTCACTCATCTAAAAGGGCTATGGGAAAATCTCACCAAAGAGTCTAACTGGAAGGCCCCAGAAAACTTGTACTGGATTTGTGGGAATAAAGCCTATTCAGAGCTCCCCCAAGACTGGTCAGGAGCCTGTATCTTAGGTACATTAAAACCCTCATTTTTCCTTCTTCCACTGGGAAATAGGGAAGAACCGGGAGTCCCTGTGTACATAGGTTCAAAGAGGAAGCGGAGGTCATCTAGTCTGAAGATAGGAAACTGGAAAGATAATGAGTGGCCCCCAGAACGTATTGTCCAGTATTATGGTCCAGCCACATGGGCCGAAGATGGCAGTTACGGTTATAGAACACCAATTTATATGCTTAATCGAATTATAAGGTTACAGGCTGTATTAGAAATAATTACTAACGAAACTGCTGCTGCCTTAAATTTGCTTGCTAAACAAGGAACTAATTTACGTGCTCATGTGTATCAGAATAGACTTGCCTTAGACTATCTGTTAGCTACTGAGGGTGGTGTCTGTGGAAAATTTAATCTGAGTAATTGTTGCTTAGAAGTGGACAACACAGGAAAAGTAGTTGAGGAATTCACTGGTAGAATGAAAAAGTTAGTTCATGTGCCAGTCCAAACATGGGATGGTTTCAATGCTGGTAGCTGGTTCGGAGATTGGGGTTTTCCCAGTGTATATGGGGTAAAGGCTATATTGGGGATCGTTGTAATAATACTCGTAGCATGTCTGCTGCTTCCCTGTCTGATTCCCCTTGGGACTAGAATGATCCAGAGTTTCATTGAGGCCACCGTAGAAAGAAAGGCTGTGACCCATATTATGGCTATGTGGAAATACCAGCCATTAACCCCCCAAGACTAAATAAAAAAATCTCAGTCACATTGAGCTCTGATCCATTAGAAAGCGGACCTGTATGCTATTTAGTGATGCTTAATCTCCCTCATATTAATCGCTATGATTATGATCAAAGGGGGGAATGAAGTAGGAATGGGGATTAGATTATATGGCCATGGTTATGTGTGTAGTAGGGCTGATTTAGAATTCCAGCTAAGAAGCCATTCCTATTAACTATAAAAGAATATTTTGTACGTGACAGGCTGTGGATTGGCAAATGGACACTTCCCCCCTTAGCAAAGCCATCTGTGCTTAGCTTAGCACACTTTTCCTGTTCAGGATGTGTCAAAGGCTAGTCAGCTGATTAAGGAGGTAACCGCAGAGGCAAGGCTTGTGCAATACTTGTGAAAGAATATGCTTTGGTAAACTGCTTGCATTAGTAAAAGTAGGTGAAGGGTCAGAATGTTTTGTAAAGGACATGTATTATCTGTGCGCTTGTGACGTAATGTGATAGAGTTATATGTACACTGAATTGTCTGTAGGAAACACTCTTTGGCATGTAGACACGAGTCGGGCCAGGAGTGTTCATTCTTGCTAGCTAGAAGAAGGAAATAAAAAAACTTGCATACCAGAAGTTCATTGCCCAGCAGTCATTACTGTTATTCTCCTACCTCACCTCTGCATTTGTGCTTAGCACTATGGGCAGAAGGGGAGGTACAAACACCCCGAAAAATAGGGGCTCAAAGGGATCTCCCTCAGGCTCTGAGGACCCCCCTCTGAACCACCATCTCCCCCTGAAAGACCTAGGGAGGCTGATCAGAGTGAGCCATTGGGGTTAGGGGCTGCAACTGCTTCTGGCATTTCAGTCTCTGTATTTATTACTCAGGAGGTTTTTTCCTCAGCCATGAGGGGATTGGAGAAAAGATTAGTGGCCTTTATCGCATTTTCACAAAGTGGAAGAAAACGCATTAGGTCCCCTACTACCACCCAGGACCCTCAAACAGAAGAACTCTTGGAAAGGGGAGACAAATTCCCCTCTGGGGACCGGGAAGAGACTGATGACTCCTCTTCTAAGGAATCAAGTGGGGAAGCACCCTCTTCAGCTTCACAGGCTGAGAAATTGCTGGTGCATTCTCTTACTGAAATGGTCCGCTCCACATTTAAGTTACCCGTAACTGAGTCAGTTGAAAAGCCTACTTATTCTTTGGGTTCACTGAAGCCTCCTCAAGATGTACATACCTTTCCTGTTCATTCTTTGCTGGAAAAGCTTATTTATTCTGAGTGGGATCACCCAGATAAAAATTTTTTCCCTCCTAAAAAGTTTTCAACACTTTATTCGATGGAGGAAACATTTACAAAGATGTGGGGTATACCAGCAATTGATGCTGCTATATCATCTGTAAATAAAAATTTGACTTGTCCTGTTGACAACGCTCAAATGCTTAGGGATCCAACTGATAAAAAGTTGGAATTTTTGTTAAAAAACATTTTTTCCTTGGCAGGTTCAGTAGCTCAACCTGCAGTGGTGGCAATTGGGGTATGTCAATCCTTGAGAGACAACTTGAAACAGATGCTCAAGGTTTTCCCTGAACAGCAGGTCCAGGAGTTAGCCGAGCTGCCAGTGTTGTGTTCTGCAGTTGATGCAATCAGGGATTCTATCCTTCAGACCTCTCGCCTTACGCTTGGGTTGGTGCATATGCATAGAATCTTATGGTTGAAAAATTGGTCAGCCGAAGTGCCATGCAAAAAGCTCCTGGCTGGTTTTCCCTTTTGCGGTGTAAGGCTGTTTGGGGATGATTTGGACAATTATATGCAAAAGATTTCAAGTGGGAAAAGTACCCTTTTGCCAGTTAACAAAAGGAGTAAACGTTCCTCATTTAAACGGCTCTTTCCCGGATGCCAGGGGCATCAGCCTCCAGACAGTCGCGACGGCCTCCACCGTCAGGTTCAAGAGGTAAAACTCAGAATCAACCCCAGGGACAAAAGAAGTCCTGGGGGAGGAAGTCTACAAGACAGAATGCTAAAGCCTCTTTATGAAGGGACACCCCTGCTATTTGAGTGGGGGAAGACTGATACAGTTCTCAAAGGTCTGGCAGGAGGATTTTCAGGACAGAAGGGTGGTCTCCACAATAACTCTAGGTTACAAACTAGATTTCTGAGAATTCCCATCTCCTCGTTTCCTCAGATCAAATGTTCCCAAAGACCCAGAGAAAAAGAAGTCTCTCCTTCAAGCATTGGAGCGACTTTTGTCGCAAAAAGTAATCATGGTGGTTCCCATGGAAGAGCAGGGGTTGGGGTTTTATTTAAACCTTTTCACGGTGCCAAAACCAAATGAAGATGTCAGACCCATCCTAGATCTCAAAGATCTAAACCGGTTCCTAAAAATTTGATATTTTTGCATGGAATCAATCCGATCAGTAGTCTCCATCCTACAAGGAGGAGAACTTCTGGCATCAATTGGCATTAAGGATGCATACCTGCATGTCCCTATTTTCCCCGCTCATCAGAAATATCTGCGTTTCGAAGTGGAAAAAAATCATTTTCAGTTTGTAGCTCTACCTTTCGGTCCAGCTACTGCACCTTGGGTGTTTACAAAGGTCCTGGCCCCTCCTCTGGCCAGATTAAGGGCCCAGGGTATCACAATTATAGCTTACCTAGACGACCTGCTCTTAATAGACTGGTCGGTAGCCAGCTTAGACCAAAGCTTGGTCACCACGGTCAACTACCTGGAATACCTAGGTTGGGTCCTCAACCTAGAGAAGTCTTCTTTAAAACCAGTAAGAAGACTAGAGTATCTGGTTATAGATACAACCTAGAAGAGGGTGTTTTTACCCCAGGCAAAAATCAGCGCCATAAAGGAGCTGGTTCAGGTAGTCAGGGCGAAGAAGGGTCCTTCTATTTGCCTTTGTATGAGGTTGTTGGGAAAGATGGTGACTTCATTTGAAGTGGTTCCCTATGCTCAGTTTCATTGAAGACTGCTGCAAAACAGTATCCTGTCTGCCTGGAACAAGAAAGTCCAGGCGCTAGATTTTCCGGTGCGTTTATGGCCAATAGTGCGTCAGAGCCTCAGTTGGTGGTTGTTACCCGAGAATCTGCTGAAAGGGAAATCCTTTTTACCAGTTAACTGGAAAGTGGTAACAACAGATGCCAGCCTTTCGGGTTGGGGAGCAGTTTCCAAGAGAAATGGTCCAGAACCGAGAGGACCTTACCCATTAACATTCTAGAGATTTGGGCAGTGTACCTAGCCCTAAAAGCCTGGACATTCAGGTTGCAGGGTTGTCCTGTCAGGATCCAATCTGATAATGCCACAGCAGTGGCTTATTTCAATCACCAAGGGGGCACTAGAAGTCATGCAGGTAAACCAGATCCTAACCTGGGCAGAAATGCATGTGCCGTGCATATCGGCAATCTTCATTCCAGGGGTAGAGAACTGGCAGGTGGACTACTTAAGTCACCAGCAGTTGTTCCCAGGGGAATGGTCTTTTCACCCCAACATCTTCCTGGCTATATGCCAAAGATGGGGGATCCCGGACGTAGATCTGTTTGCATCCAGGTTTAACAACAAGATCGACAACTGTGTGTCAAGAACAAGGGATCAACTTGCATGTGGGACAGATGCGTTGGTGACTCCGTGAGATCAGTTCTCACTGATTTATGCATTCCCTCCTATTCTTCTGCTACCACGGCTTCTTCGCAGGATCAAGCAGGAAAAGAAGTCGGTGCTTCTGGTAGCCCCAGCGTGGCCCAGAAGATCTTGGTATGCAGAAATAGTAAAGATGGCGGTAGGGCCCTCATGGACCCACCCACCACGTCCAGACCTGCTATCGCAGGGACCAGTGTTCCATCCTACCTTACAAACACTAAATTTAACGGTTTGGCTATTGAAACCCGCATTCTGAAGAATCGAAGGCTTTCAGGCTCAGTGATATCTACCTTGATTAATGCAAGGAAGCCAGCTTCCAGAGTCATTTATTATAGAGTCTGTAAGGCATATGTTTCCTGGTGTGAATCCAGGGGTTGTCATCCCAGAAAGTATGTCATAGGTAGAATCCTTGCTTTTCTGCAAATAGGGTTAGAGATGAAGCTGGCTTTGAGCACTATCAAGGACCAGGTCTTGGCCTTATCGGTATTGTTTCAACGTCCGCTTGCTTCACATTCTTTGGTCTGAAGCTTTAGACAGGGGGTAACGTGGCTTAATCCACCGGTTAGAGCACCCCTGAACCCTTGGGACTTGAATTTAGTTACATTACAGAAACAGCCTTTGAGCCAATACGACATATTCCCTTGGTCCTTTTGACAAGGAAGCTAGTTTTTTTCTGATATCCATTTCCTCTGCAAGAAGGGTATCAGAATTGGCATCTCTTTCTTGTAAATAGACATATTTAATCATTCACAATGATAGAGTAGTATTGCGTCCTCATCCTAGCTTTCTACCGAAGGTGGTTTCAGGTTTTCATTTAAACCGGGATATTGTTCTGCCTTCTTTTTTTCCCAGAACCCTGTTCTACGGAAGAAAAGTCACTACATTCTCTGGATGTAGTGAGAGCGATCAAAATCTATTTGGAGACGACTACTCAGGTTCGGAAAATTGATGTTTTGTTTCTGTTGCCTGAAGGTCCTAAAAAAGGACAGGCAGCGTCAAAATCTACTATTGCTAATTGGATTCGGCAAGTAATTATTCAAGATTATAGTTTGAAGAGGAAAGTTTCACCTTTTCAAATCAAAGCTCACTCCACCAGGACTGTTAGTGCTTCATGGGCAGTGCATCACCAGGCCTCCATGGCTCAAATCTGCAAGGCCGCAACTTGATCTTCAGTCCATACATTCACCAGATTCTATCAGGTGGATGTGAGAAGGCATGAGGATATTGCCTTTGGGCGCAGTGTGCTGCAGGCAGCAGTATAGGTCCTCAGGTCTGATTGCACCCTACTTTTGTTTGTGTCTCCCTTCCCTCAGCATTGCTCTGGGATATCCCATTCAGTAAATACTGTGGCTCTGTGTCCCATTATGTACGTAAAAGAAAATAGGATTTTTTTAACAGCTTACCTGTAAAATCCTTTTCTTCAAGTACATCACGGAACACAGAGGTCCCTCCCCTCTTCTAATACACATATATTGCTTTGCTACAAAACTGAGGTACTCCCAGTAAGGGGAGGAGTTATATAAGGAGCTAAACTTCCTGTCTATAATGTGACAGTGTCCATCACCTAGCGGTGCCTATATAACCCATTTAGTACTATGGCTCTGTGTCCCGTGATGTACTCGAAGAAAAATGATTTTACAGGTAAGCTGTTATAAAAATCCCATTTTTTCATCTAACGCTAATATATAATTATATAGTTGGTGAGGTTGAAAAAAGACACAAGTCCATCAAGTCTAACCTATGTCACACTCTATTGTGTGACCTATGCTAACAGGCTTCATATTTACAGGCTAAAATGTCACCATTATATATTTTTTTGGTGTGTGTTTACTGCTACTATATATGTATGCAATTTATGTGTCACCTCTGACTGTGTATGCAATCACTGAGTGTATATCTGTTCAGAGAGTGTTTTTTTTTCTGCCTGCATGTGCCTGTTTTGATTGTGTGTGTGTGCTGGTATGTACAAGTATGTTCTCTCTCTGTTTGCTCTGGCTTTATGCTTGCTCTGAATGAGCACATACCCTGAAGGTGTGTATCTGCTCTGACTGCATTAAAAGCCTTGATTACATTTGCTGCTCTAAATGCACATGTGCTTTGACTGTGCTTCTCTTCTATGACTGTGTGTGTCTACCCTTACTGTATGTGTCTGATGCACGTGCTCTGTAAGGTAAGGTTAAATAAAGACATCAGTCCATCCCATTCAACCTGAGAGTGTGTGTGTCATTGTTTTCCATGTCCATCTAAAAAAAAATTTTAACTTATCTACACTCTCTGCTCTCTGCTGACACCCCCAGCTATGGAAGGAGTTCTACATACATACTGCCCTAGCAGTAAAGAACCCCTAACGCAGTTTCATTACTTCATTATATGACCACAATTTTTTAGAGACCTAAGATTAAAAAGTTTCCTCCCAATGCTAGAGTCCACACTTAAATATTTGTATATAGATGTAGCAGGCATGTTGTAATGCAATTTCTCCTTTTGGCCACAAGATGGAGACAGAGAGATCCTGACTGGTCCTTCCAGAAAACTGAGAGAGAACACTGGGAAAAAGGGGAGTTTTAGACAGTGCTGAGGGGACAGAAGAGAAGGAAGTACTGAGGTAAAAGAGGGAGAGAGTGCTGACAGGAGACAGAGGAGAGGAGATTGCTTAAAAGAGAGGGAGATACCAAGGCTCAAAAAGTCCTTTGCTGGGACACAGTGACACTTAACAGTGAGGAGAGGAGGAGTGTGTGAGGGGAAGGAACTGAGGTGCCAAAGTGAGGAGAGAGACACACGCTGACACCAGGGACTGTTTGCCCCAACAGAGGAGGAGGGATATCCTGAAGTCCAGAAAAAAGAGTCTGTGAGGAGAATAAGGAGAGCGGTCTGAGGAAAGGGAGGGAGAGATAGAGTGTGGGGAGGTGACAGGTGTAAGGAAAACCACTGAGACTGAGGAGACTGGGGAGAGAGACTCTGGCAGCATCAGAGGGGGGAAAGCCAAGCTTTTCCAGAGACTGCCAGGACAGTGTTGCCTGGAGAAAGAGAAGTGAGGACACCTGAGGGGAGCCAGGAGCAGAGACAGCCACGTGGTCCATTATTTATTTAGTCCAGGGACCCTACTCAACAGCCCAGCACCACTCAGCTCAGCAGAGATGACCCACGTTTTTCAGGGATTGAGATACCCATCCAGGTGTTCAAGTTGTGAGTTTTGCTACCAGTCACCTCAATCGGCCATCAGCAAGAGATCCAATGCCCTACAACATCGACAGGAGCATCAGGAGCCTGAACCAGCACCTGGGACTATCATTGTGACATCGCACAGAGGACTGGTGAGTGGGTGTAAACCCAATATCCTTGATACCCTACTGACACTGCATGCAGACACCAATTTCCCTTTTTAGTGTCACGGGATGCTTGTTTGGAGTTGCCATCTCTAGTAGTTTGTCTTTTTTAAAATTTCTACCCAATGGAACATTCTAGATGATTATTTCAGGGCTGGACTCAGCCCTTCCTTCTCAGCTGTCAGTTAATTGCCAGCTCCCATCTCTCTCCACAGTTACTCAGCTGTTGATGAAATCCTGCTCATCAGTCCTGCCTACTTAAGCCGTCCAGTCCAGAGGAGCTCTGCCTTCGCCTTGGTCCAACATTACAGAGACAATCTCCTGCGTTCCTGTTTAAAGACTTGCTTTGCTGACATCCCTTCTGGCTCCAGATCCTGCATGCTGTTTCTCTACATTGATCCCTGACTTCTGGCTTGGCTGACTATCCATTCCGGTTACTGAACTTTGGCTATGTTTTGACTATGTTTGTTCTTTTTACTTTTATTATTAAACAAGTGTGATTTAACTGTACTTCTGTCTCGGTCTGATTTTATGGTTTTTGACAGTAGGCGAAGGCCATGAATTTAGAAGATGCAGTGAATCTACTTGTTGGTAAATTTTTTTCCAGATTGAATGAACTGTATCACCGCATGGATCAGTTCGCCATGGCGTTACAAACGCTCCTGAGTCGCACAGCTCACCTGGAATCTCCCACTGTGGCCACCCCAGAGCAACCCATACCCAATGGAGAAAGGCCTTGGACCCACCTGTCTATGGATTTCATTGTGGAGTTACCCAACTCCCAGGTCAACACAGTTGACCTTATGGTGGTTGACCGGTTCTCAAAGATGTGTCATTGTATTCCACTTAAGAAGTTGCCCACTTCTAAGGAACTGGCTTCCATTTTTAGCTTGGGAGATCTTTCGCTTACATGGGCTACAGGGGTAGTCAGTTTGTCAGTTTGTGTCCCGGTTCTGGCAAGCCTTTTGTGCACAGTTGGGAATTCAGCTTGCATATCATCCGCAGTCTAATGGGGCCGCAGAACGAGCCAATCAATCCTTGGAGCAATTCCTATGTTGCTCTATTTATGACCATTATAACAACTGATCAGACCTATTACCATGGGCAGAGTTTGCTCACAACAGTGCCTTGAATTCTGCTTCCCGATTGTCCCCGTTTACGGCGAATTATGGTTTCCAACCTTCCATGTTGCCTGACTCCTTTGTTCCGCAGAGTATCCCTGCGTTAGAGGAGCATCTCCGTGGTCTTCATACCACTTGGGCACAAGTCCAGGAGGCTTTGCATCATGCTAATGATAGGTACAGACTCCATGCTGACCACAGATGACTGCCTGCACCTTCCTACCAGGTTGGGGACAGGGTCTGGCTGTCATCTCGCAACCACCGACTTCGCGTTCCCTCAGTGAAGTTCGCACCTCAGTTTATTAGGCCTTTCCGTATTCTTTGCAGGTTTAACCCAGTGGCTTACGCATTAGACCTTCCTTCTAATATGAGTATTTCAAATGTATTTCATGTCTCCTTATTAAAACCTTTGGTCTGCAACCGCTTTACCATCTCGGTGCCATGTCCTCACCCTATACAAGTTGAGAACCATGAGGAGTATGAAGTACAGTCCATTGCTGACTGCCATAGGTTCTCTGGGTGCATACAGTACCTGGTGCATTGGAAAGGGTATGATCTGGAGGAAAGCTCTTGGGTCTCATCCTCGGACGTACATGCCCCTGTCTTCATCCATGATTTCCATTAGTGTTTTCCCCTCAAGCCTGGTGGTCCACCGAGGGGGAGGGGTCGTTGAGGAGGCGATACCGTCAGGGCTGGGCTCAGCCCTTCCTTCTCTGAGCTGGCCACTCAGCTGTCGGCTAATTGCCAGCTCCCATCTCTCTCCACAGTTACTCAGCTGTAGTTTATATCCTGCTCATCAGTCCTGCCTACTTAAGCCGTTCAGCCCAGAGGAGCTCTGCCTTCGCCTTGGTCAAACATCACAGAGATGATCTCCTGTGTTCGTGTTTTAAGACTTGCTTTGCTCCCTTCTGGCTCCAGATCCTGCTTGCTGTTTCTCTACATTGATCCCTGACTTCTGGCTTGGCTGACTATCGGTTACTGAATTTTGGCTATGTTTTGACTACCTTTGTTCTTTTTACATTTATTATTAAACAAGTGTGATTTAACTGTACTTTTGTCTCGGTCGGATTGCATGGTTTCCGACAGATTATTGCTCCACGCAAGTGTGTTTAAACCTACTCTTAAAACAAGGGCCCCGCTGTTTGCTAGCAGAAGACACTACAATTATTCACCTCAGGACATATAACGTTACAGAACTGTGTAATCCATTGTTTTACTTTGTATGTGTGCCTCTCAAGGGTGTTTGCAGCCCAGATGGCGCTGAGAAGTTGACCAGTCTTCTTGCCTCCCTCTCAGCACCTGTGTTAAGGGCATATAGATTACTGCCTTTCATATACTTACAGTTTCTAAGCATTGAAGGTTATCTTTTCTAATATATAAATTCTTTGCAACAAGGTTTAAACGTGTTGTAAAATTTCTATATGCTTTAAACCATGATAATATATTCAGCTCATTTATCACTACCGGTTGTGTCTATCAGTTTCTGATATCAATCCATAGCCAGGATATTGGCACTTTCTTCACTTGCATTCTTGAAAGTGTTTGCTGATATTGTATAACTAATCAGGTGTGCCAGAGGGGCTGAGGCCATTCTTGGAGTTAAGGCGAAGAACAGAGAACCCAAAAATCACCAAGTGGCTCCTTCAGGGGTGGTGCTATATAGATATTATATTACCTCTTAAGCGTTGCTTCTCCAGGAAGAATATGTTTAATGTTTGTAGTCATTCCACATAACTGAGGTCCTCCAGCCCCCTAATTAGATTTGTTGCCTTTCTCTGGGTTCTGTCCAGTTCAAGGACATTCTTCCTGAGGATCGGTGACCAGAACTGGATGGCATAGTCAAGATGTGGCTGAATCAGAGTGTTGTAAAGTGGTAGAATTATAGTTTTATCTCTTGAGTAAATACCATTTCTAATACACGCTAAAGGGGTAATACTTCCTGGGCATGCTATCACTTCAGAGTCTGTGTATTCCAGTGGGGCATGGGATGACAATAATTGGGGAGATAAACAGACATACATGGGGAGACTGTAAGGGAGGTGTGGCCAAATGGGCATAAACCAGTAATATTTAATTTTACATTTTTCATTATTGTATCTTTTTCAACTTTCTAATTGTTAGTTGAGTCAAATCAACATTTTTTTGATTGTAGTGATGAGAAAATGTGAAGGAGCAGAATGGAAATTTTTTCTCAAACAAAAAAAATTTTAGCTGTAAATGTGATTTCTATTCAGGAAAAAAAAACTGTACATATTGTAAAATGCATTTTCTAGCCACAAAAGAAACCTGTTTAATATACTTGGGATTATATAGTTGGTCTGGATGAAATTATAGGGGCTTTCAAACAAACTATTTGACTCAATGATGGCATGTCACATTGCTACGATGAATGATTTTTAAGAATTTTCACACAAACTTTTGAAGAAAATGCTAATGGTGTTTATTCAGCTTTAAGATGAATAAGCCTGTTGTGCTGCTGACAAGAAACAGGTGGTGCCCTTATGCAAAAGATAGCTAGAAGGGAGACTGAATAGAGGAGGAAAGCACAAAGGGATTTGGAGGCATGCTCACTGAGGGTGTTTTGGCTGAAAGGCCACACAAACCTGTCAGTGTTTCTGACAGGAATTGTCTTTCTCTTATATATAATATACACAGAAATACATTGTTTAAAAAGGCAGGCTTTTTTTGCATATGGTATTTTACTTTGGAGCCTGCTGTGGGCTGCAATGTGTACTATTGGTGTGGGGCGATCCTGGAAGCCAAATTATTGTACAGTTCAGTATACTGGACTGTTAAGATGAACAGAAAGACATTTATTTTGCTGTTTTATGGCCAGACTTGTCCCTACTTTGCCCCAAGGACCTCTGCAGCTGGATTCCTAAATGCTTGCAGCACACAAAAATGAATGAATCCTTAGCTGATCTTCCCATACTGGTGTAATAACATGATCTATGTAGAAGGAATGAAACTAATAGCAGGAAGTTAAATATCTCTGCATACTAACCTGTCAGTAAGGTAGGTCATTGGCATGAATAGCACAAGATTTTGTAAATCATGAGGTAGTTAAGATGAGAGGATTGTTCCTTTAGCCTTTCTTTTTTATGCCTCTTACCCTTCATGTCAATTGTAGTTTATTTTGGGTGCTCTTTTATCCATTGATGAATTGATATGAGCCTTTTGGATGGATACATTTATTTTAATTGTTGGGGGTTTGTTTTGAAATTTCTCAGTCCTGAAAAAAATGTATGCTTTTGAGATCTCCAGTAAATTATGAATCAAAATACATATACTCTAATTACTTTTAAAAATGTGATTTAAAAAAGGGAAAGGGGGAGTACAGTGATAATTTTGCATTTTTTCTATACCACCAGCTACTAGAATATTAAGAATATGATCAACATATATTTAGTAATTTTATTAAGTACAGTTTGGAGTAGTACAACAATGTCTTGTTTTACTTTTCCTAAATTGTATCAGTGTAGCTAATAACTGACTAGCAATTATACATCGTTCACTCAACATCAACCATCAAATGTTTTTATAGGGTTGTTTCTCACCACCTAAGGGGCAATAACAAGCACATTCAGCTGTATGGGAATTTTAGTACAAATAGAGTGGATCACGTGACCAGAAAAAACATTACACTGCTCGGTCTACACCAGTAGTGGTGAGGTGCATTAGTGGAGGATAAGGAGTGTGCACAGGACAAAGAAATTCCTGGATACAATAATAAAATACTTTTTAAACAAACAAAAAGAAAACACACACATATGATATATTTGATATTTTAGAATGAATAACGATTGTAAAAATTGAGTTTAGAGTCAATTTAAAAATGTGTTTAATAAAAGTTGTCCTTTAATATTTTACAGCAACCCTGAGAGTAAGATTGTGTTCCAGTAAATACGAGGTAATGCTGAGGATTTTTGGAGGTGTTTGGATATGAGTCTACCATACAAATAACAAAAGAGGCCTTATTTTTCTAGTAGTTTGTGCTTGAGTCAAGTATAAGCATCATCAATGTCCACTGTGGCCTCAAACATCAATACATGTTGACAGTATTCTGAATGGTGGGTACATATCATATGCAGAACTGTGTTTTATATATATTTAGTATACTGAATGGTTACAATGTACAGCGTATTGACATCTTCTGTAACTTAAGATATCAAAGTTATCAACCAGTACCTAAGGACCAGACTGTCATCAGGGCTTTTGAAAAGACAAATGTGACTTTTGGTGGTGTGTATGAGTTTTTAGCTTTTTTTTAAAGCTGACGTAAATACAATAAAAATGGTTATCAAAACTCTTATAAGCATCATATGGTCCTGTAATTCCACATAATAAAGTGAATTAAGCATTGTCATATAGTTTTACAGTATGTGGATAACATACTTTTGAACTTCCCCTGTAAAAGGCAATAGCCTTGGTTTTATGCAAATTGATTATAGCGCAATCAAAATATTAACTTCAAGCCCCATTAAATACAAGTGCCATGGAAATAAACAATTTGACACAGTGCTGTGAATTGCTGCATTATGTTTCCAAAACAGTCAGTTAAATGTACAATGCTAATTCATTTTTACACTTGCATGAAAGCTAACTTTCCACCACTGAAACATTGTTAAGAAGTACAGTTTAAATGCCATGTTTAAAGAAATACAGATTACTTTGATATAATTAGACAGTTGAAAAGTTTGAGAAGAATTCATTTTATGACATGACTTACTGGATTTGTGGGAGTAGAGGGATGTAAAGCAAACCTTTTATTTTGCCCTGCATTGACAAAGTAAAAGTTTTCTTTTTGGTTAACCTTAGGATTTAATTTTTTCCATTTCGACTTTTTGAAACCTTTCTAACTTGTCATTTCATTTGTCTGTCTTGTGCCTAGAACATAAAATGTGCAATTGAAACTTTGGATAGCACAAGTCGTAGCACAAGTCACTCTTGTCATGAATTTCTACCCAAAAGGCAGGCATTGCTCTGTGTGACTTCTATTCTTTGACATTTAATATCTTCAACATCTTTTGTTAACCAATTTAGGATTCTTGATTTAGGATATATGCCTTAACAAAAACCTGGTTAGTATGAGCTAGAGACCGCACTGGAAAAATCTGGTTATTTTAGTATGTAATAAGTAGTTGCTTGAATAAATGGAGGTATATAAATCGGAGCTGCAACCTAGACTGGTTCAACTATAATGTTGCGTCAGTAGAAGGGATATTTCAATAAGAAAAGAGGAGCGCTCTCTTTCTTTATTGAAATATCCGTCAAAGTTTCCAGAATGTACAGTATCTCCTATGTTCATCCTCTCTTTCCCTTTCATCTCTGCCCCATCACTATTGCTAGCAATTTATATGAGAATTGTTATGTTTTACATAGTAGGAGTGGATTTTAATATGAAGCTCCATCTGAATAAAATGACACTTGCAGACAGCCTGTAAGTGTCATTGTCAGTGAATAATACTTTGGGGGTTATTTACTAAAGGTAAATCCACTCTGCACTACAAGTGCACTGCAAGTGCACTGAAAGTGCACTTGGAAGTGCAGTCGCTGTAGATCTGAGGGGGACATGCAAAGAAAATGAAAAACAACATTTTAGCTTTTACATGATTGGATTATAAAATCAGCAGAGCTCCCCCCCCCCCCCCCCCCATTTCAGATCTTCCCCTCAGATCTACAGTGACTGCACTTCCAAGTGCACTTGCAGTGCACTTGTAGTGCAGAGTGGATATGCCTTTAGTAAATCAACCCCAGTGTATTGTTGTTATTATGGTTTCATTCACATTCCTCTTTAACTCCTTCATGTTTGGCTGATATTCTTTTATTTCTATTTTTTACCTTTTAGTATTTACATTCTTTACCTAATTATTTTATTTTACTGTCACATAGAGAAATATGCAAAACTGAAAAAAGCTATTCTTTTCATGTTTAAGTAACTTTGCCATAAATTGTAGGAAAAACATAGTTTTAATGTAATTTTAAATGGGGCAAAATATACAATAAACGAGTGTATAATTGTTATTTACAGTCAAACTATGGTTCTGGTATAGATGTCACTGTGACATCATTGACCCAATATGGCCAAGTTTCAATATGGTCAGAGATATCACCTGGGAGATCCTGCCTTTTTATTTATATTATCTGCCGAAGCTGTCAGGAATGGGTGAGCAGTCAATAGGGGAGGAATGTGTCAGTTGACAGCGTTTTTTTATTTTACTGTGCGGGTAAGCAGTTGTTGGGCATCATATTTGTTGTGGATCTACTCTACATTGCTGGACAATGTGATTTACAATAGATGATCATTGTGGGGCATTTTTAGGGGTATTTTTTATTTAAGGATTTGCCAAAAACTTTGTGAGTCTTTTTTACTTTTTGCATTTTTTTTGTGAGTCAGTACTATGCACCTCCATACTCATTCTCATGGGGGGGTGGTATCTAGGGGCTACTTCATTGTTAAAGGGGGCTTCCAGATACTGATGATACTGATTAATACCAGACCTTAATGATCTTATATGAATTAGGGAGGAATACCCACACCATTTTATTTTATTTGAATTACACACAGCTCTTTTGCTCCCTTTAAACAACATTTCTGTGGACCTTACATGATCCATTAAAGTCTTTAATTTGTTCCAATGTGTACCACGACCACTGGGTCTTTCCCAGGACCTAGAGGAAAGCACACACTGTTCAAACTTAATGACACTCAGGAAAAGAGCTGTGCCTAAAGGAAACAGAAAATTGAACATATTTTAAAGATGGTGTAATGTTGCCAGCGATTAGCTGGTCCTTGTCACAATCTGCTTGAACGGTAAATATGTTAAGCCAATAGACATTTCTTTAAAAAAATGTTTTGTTAATTTGATGAAAGTTTTTTTAATCCTTTCTTATAAAATGGTAAATATCTCACACAAAGCTAAGCTCAATGTTTTCCTTTCATAATCAGTTATTACCATAAATGTATTCATTTTATTAGATACAGCAGTTCATTTCATGTTTCATTTCTATTTCAAAACCCAGTGAAAAATATTTTCTTCCATGCATTTCCATACATATTGTTTTTGCTCACTGTTTGCCTGCATCACTTGCAGAGGCCTCATTTGAACATACTATCAAAGGGTTATCCATTTGAACACACCATCAAAGTTTATTAGCCTTGATCGGTCTATTTCAACTTATGTTTTATCTGCAGCTGGCAGAATGAGGGTGTTAGTGCTGGTTTAATTAGCTGGGATCCTGCCATCAGTTCTTACATTTGCCATCTCACAATTTTTATTTTCCTCCTTCCTCCTGGTTTACATGTTTCCAGATTCTATTCTTCACACCTGCTAATGCTGACCATAATTAAAAAAGAAAACATGAACACATAGTAACTTATTATAAAATTAGTTGTAATCTAATAAGTATTTTCAACTTACTGTGGTTACTAGAACTAATTTTCCATTTAAAGTGTATCGATACCCAAAACTTTTTTTTATAGTTTTGGATAGCATGAGGAAAACAGAAAATTGTACCATACTTACCGTAATTTTCTTTTCCTGGTGCCTATCTATGGCAGCATACCTGTGACAAGCTCCGCCTTGGCTCCTCCCTCAGGACTAGTGAATATTATAAAAGAAATGGTTAGCACAGCCCCAGCATTCTCTGTAATATAGAATACCAAGGGTGGGATTGTATGCTGCCATGGATAGGCACCAGGAAAAGAAAATTATGGTAAGTATGGTACAATTTTCTGTTTTTCTGGTGCCTCCATGGCAGCATACCTGTGACAAATAACTAGCTGAGACAGGTGGGATGATGCTTAGAAGTTTATTTTAAAGAAATTATTATTTAGAAGAAGCAAAGGCTGATTTGACCGCCTGTCTGCCAGACTCCACCGATGAGAGAGCTCCTGGGTCCACTCTGTAATGTTTCAGTAATGTATGTTGGGATGACGAATTTTCTGCCCTACAAATAGTTTCAATTGACACATTTGCTCTTGCCGCCCAAGAGGTAGAAACCGCTCTGGTGGAGTGCGCTCTGACCGTCGAAGGGGGTTCCAGTCTCTTTGTCCTGTACACCTAGTGGATGAGTTTAATGATACATGAGGCAATCATTCTTGCTGACGCCTCCTTGCCTTTGTTCTTACCCCAGGGAATTAAAAACAACCTGGTAGAGTCCCTAAAGGATGCTGTGACCTGCAGATAGCATCTCAAAGTGGAGGCAATGTCCAGCTTGTGAAGAGAACCCGAGTCCTGTTCTGAAAATGTTGGGAGTGCCCAAGGTTCCAACATCAGAGGTAAATAGAAAACACCGCGCTAACCAGTAAAATGAATGAAAGCTGCTGCATACAGTTTGACAAAAACAACAAAATAGGCATATGGAAAAATGCAGCGCATGTACAAATGAATATAGGTCTTTAAAATGGTGAAACAGTCAAGAAATAACTAATTGACCACAGGTGCCTTGAAACACAAACGTCCATAGATGGATGTAAATGTCCAACCGCACAGGAGGTATAAGTACTCCAAGGGGTGGTGATGGTCTGATGGTTGTCAGAAAACACCTGGCATCATACAGCGACTTCCCAACCGAGAAACTGGGTCCCAATGGGTCATTCAGAGAAAGTGCAAAAAAGCCTCTTACCAGATCCTGTGGATTCCCATGTCAGCGACAGGGAATCGCATGCGCAGTTTGTCACAAATGACGTGGAATGGGAGCTCAGGAATCGCCAATCTCTTGGATTGTGGTCTGTATGGATCTCGGCCGGCAACCGGATGGGTCCTCACAACGAACCGTCCTCACACCGAACCGTCCCAGCATGCATCAGAAGTTTCACAAACGGTCCCCCGAAAGGAGCAGTTGGAGGGATTGGATCTCATGCGGTAAATGTGGAAACAAAAAGAATGTGCCTCCACCTCCACATGGTGCAGATAAAAAAGGGTGTTTTTATTGACAAAAACGACCATACACAAATAAAAGCGTGATCACGGTGGATAAAAACAAATGGGCAACAAAGAGAGTGGTGTATGTACCCAACGCGTTTCGACCTAGGGGTCTTCAACAGGATGCCCCTGTTGAAGACCCCTAGGTCGAAACGCGTTGGGTACATACACCACTCTCTTTGTTGCCCATTTGTTTTTATCCACCGTGATCACGCTTTTATTTGTGTATGGTCGTTTTTGTCAATAAAAACACCCTTTTTTATCTGCACCATGTGGAGGTGGAGGCACATTCTTTTTGTTTCCACATTTACCGCATGAGATCCAATCCCTCCAACTGCTCCTTTCGGGGGACCGTTTGTGAAACTTCTGATGCATGCTGGGACGGTTCGGTGTGAGGACGGTTCGTTGTGAGGACCCATCCGGTTGCCGGCCGAGATCCATACAGACCACAATCCAAGAGATTGGCGATTCCTGAGCTCCCATTCCACGTCATTTGTGACAAACTGCGCATGCGATTCCCTGTCGCTGACATTGGAATCCACAGGATCTGGTAAGAGGCTTTTTTGCACTTTCTCTGAATGACCCATTGGGACCCGGTTTCTCGGTTGGGAAGTCGCTGTATGATGCCAGGTGTTTTCTGACAACCATCAGACCATCACCACCCCTTGGAGTACTTATACCTCCTGTGCGGTTGGACATTTACATCCATCTATGGACGTTTGTGTTTCAAGGCACCTGTGGTCAATTAGTTATTTCTTGACTGTTTCACCATTTTAAAGACCTATATTCATTTGTACATGCGCTGCATTTTTCCATATGCCAAGGTTCCAACATGTTCAAGGATGATGCGACCTTGGGAATAAATCCTCGCACTGTTCTGAGTTCAACTCTGTCAGGATAGAATATGATATGATTATAATCCGCTTCTAAAGCTTGGAGCTCTGAAACCCGTCTGCCAGAAGTTATGGCTATCAAGGTGGTTTGCTTCAAGATTAGATTCCAAAGCGATGCTGATTCCGAAGGGGAAAAAGGTGGATTGGCTAAGGACTCTAGGATGATAGCAAGGTCCCAAGTAGGAAAAGATTGTTTAGTTGGCGGTCGGATCTTTTTGACAGCTTTGAAAAATTGGATTATTAATGGATCCTTGGCCCATCTTCTACTGGTTGCCGCTGAAATTGCCTCTACCTGTACCTTTAGTGTACCTAGTGCAAGACCTAGGTCTAGGCCTGCCTGAAAAAAATTGAGAATTTGAGAGGATGATGAGGAATCTGGATCGCAGCTTCTGCCAATCATGAAGGCCCTGAATTTGTTCCACACATTATCATATATACTGTTTTTGGATGGCTTTCTTGCCCTGAGCAGGGTTGCGATAACTTTTTTGGAACACCCTAGGGATTGGAATCTTTCCCTTTCAGCCGCCAGATGTGAAGATTCAACCTGCGGAGATCTGGATGGGTGTGACATCCCTGTGACAGGAGAAAATGTATTATTGGAACCTTGACTGGAGGCTGGGTACTCAGTTACATTGCTGTGGGGAACCAAGGACATCTTGGCCAGTACGGTAGAACCGCTATCACCGTCGTGGTTTCTATCATAAACCTCAACAGGAATTTTGGAATTAGTGGCCGTGGAGGGATGGCATAGGCCAGATTGCATGCCCAGGGGGCTGAGAGGGCATCTACTGCCTCCGCCTGGGGATGAGGAAGCCTCAAGATGAACCTTGGAAGCTTGGTATTGAATGCTGTTGCAAATAGGTCTAGCTAGAGGGGCCCCGCGGGATAGGCGGTCAGCCCTCGAGTTGAGATGACTGAGCAGATAGACTGCCCTTAGGTCCTTTAGATTGCTTTCTGCCCAAAGGATTATTCTTTCCATTTTGTTATGATAGATTTGATGGTGCTCCTAGGGATCATCAAAGATTTGGATATTTTTTTATAACCTAACCCTGACTTGTACTTCTCAACAACATTGTCCCTTACTTGTTTGGATAGTTCCTTGGTCTTCATGGCAGTGTTTGGTTAGTGGTGTCTTTTGTTTAGGTGTTGCAGCCTCTTGGGCCTTTCAAAAAGGTGTGTATATGTAATGACAGTTCATGTGACACTTAGATTGCACACAGGTGGACATCATTTCACTAATTATGTGACTTCTGAAGGTAATTGGTTGCACCAGAGCTTTTTATGGGCTTCATAACAAAGGGGTGAATACATACGCACATGCCAATTATCATTTTTTTATTTCTGAAAAATATATATATTTTTTTTTTTAAATTGTATTTTTTATTACATTTTCAAGAAAAAAGATACAAACTGAAAACAGAGGATTAATGCCAAACATGTAGTGCAGCTTATAGGAATGTTAATTGAAAAGGCTTGTAACAGATGTTAAAACCATAAAAATATTGCTACAATGCTACAAGTTCACAAGAGCAAAATAATTCAACTGTATAGACCAGGGAGGGGGACCCAGGGAGCATGCGATAAAAACAAAAACAATATTTCGCACAAAAGGAATTGTAGCTCCCTGGGTCCCGTGTCATTGGGAGTCCCCAGGGCGCTCATACTGAGGAACCAGGATGCCCCTGGGAGACTAGGAGGAGTGAGGGTGGGAAGAAAGGGAGGAAGCACCATGGACTCATAAAAAGAGCAAGCTGACAAGACTAAGGAGACATAGAATTTAGCACATATGCTCAAAGGTGTGTTGCACTACTGGAGGGATAATGAAGTGGCATCTGGGTTAAGCCTCGACTGATCCCACAAGTCCCAAGTCTTGAAAAATTGTGGAAGAGTATCATGGACTGTCGCAACCTGTGTAAGGGTGGGTGGGGAGGGGGACAACCATCTCAGAGGTATCGCCCTCTGTGCTGCCAGGAGAAAAAAGGCAGCCAACTTCTGTGCATGTCTGGAGATACCAGGGAATGGCAAGCCCAAAAGATATTGGATCGGGTCTAGAGGGAGAGTAGTTTCAAAGAGCTCTTGTAGATGGTTTTGGATGGAGGACCAAAAAGGCTGAATCATGGGACATTCCCAGAAAATGTGGAAATGGGAACCAACGTCACCCTGACACCTCCAGCACATCTGGGAAGCTTTGGGATCGTATCTATGCAAGATCTCCGGGGTCCTATAACAAAAGAATAATATCTTATACGTCGTCTCCTTCTGCTCCACACATCTTGAAGACCTAGAAGTGACCTCCCAAATCTTCTGCCACTGGGGGAGTTGGATAGGTCGCTTAATAATCTGGGACCATTTCTGCATGTAGGAGTGAAATGTGTCAGTGAGTGAAGGAATTTCATGCAGGTATCTATAGATGTCTGAAATAAGATGGCTTGGTATGGGCCTTGAGAACACAATAGTTCAAATGAGGTAGGTTTATCCAAGGTCAAAGTAGTGGATTTGGAGGAGAAATAGTGTTTGAATTGGAGATAAGAGTAAAATAGATTCTTAGGGATCTGATATTTATGCTGTAGTTCATTAAAAGGTAAAATTGTGTAGGTGAGTGGGTGTACAAGATTTCTGAGCTGGAAAATTCCTGCTTGTGTCTCCATGGGAGCATTCGAGTATAAGAAAGGCTATCCGGGATTTCGGGGTTGACTGAAAAATAGTTTTATGTATATATTTTTCTAATTTTACTTCACAAACTTAGACTATTGTGTTCTGATCCATCACATATAATTCAGATTTAAAAAAAAAACATTGAACTAAAGGCTGTAATGTAACAAAATAGGTAAAAAGCCAAGGGGGTAAATACTTTTGCAAAGCACTGTATACCCGGGTTACAGCTGTAGCTGTCAGCCATATACCCTGTATTTTTTTTTAGAGCTGGCGATGCCCTACAAGGTAAAAGCAATCCCAGCGTCTAGCCGCTGGATTGCTTTTACAGGCGGCGGAAGGGGTTCCCCCCCACTAAGCTCCTCCCTACACTCTCTCGTCAGAAGCCTGGCAGCCAATCTGGTTGTGCGGGCTTACAGTAGAGGTGACCAGAGACTGGATTGTCTCCAATCACCTCTATGGTCTAGGAGACTGGAAGCGTGGAACATTTGTCACTTCAGGTTAGGGCAGATATAAACACCAGGCCCCAAATGTCTCCATAAAGAGGACCTATCATGCTTTATTTCTATCACAAAGGATGTTTACATTTCTTGAGATAGGAATAAAAGTAATCAAATAATAATAATAATAATAATAAAGGGACAGTGTAAAAATAAAAAAATGTGGTGGCCTGCTATGGCAGCGTGATCCGGGAGCTCCTGCTACCTCAGGGATACGGCTGCACATAGCGACCCTCCAGGACACAGATTTACCCACTTCTCCAAGCAATCCAGTCCCAGGACACCTGGGGAAGATGACCAGGAAAAGAAAGGAGCAAAGGAAGCCGCAGCGTTTGACGGACTTCTTTATTCAGAGGCAGCATGGAGGTAGGCAAGATGGCGATGGCCTGGCATCCTCACCAGCGGCCCGAGCTCAATCCAACACAAATTCAGGGACATCCTCACATAATAGTGGCTCCCCAGACAGTGCCAAGTCCTACCCTCCCTCCCCAGCTTACGGCAGCCCTGCCAAAGCAAAATTCAGGCTGGATGGAGCTGGATGCAGCCCGGCACCTAGCCCTATCATGGATTCAGAGGATGACATGAGGGAGCTGCCAGATTCTATTGAATCATTCCCTACCACACATCAACCTATGATAGACACTGTTCTCAAAGACATGCTTCTTTCCCTCAGAAGCTCCTTACAAACAAATATGATGAAATGCATGAACAAATTTAACACCGATTTCCAAGCTGTAGAATCCAGAGTGGAACATATAGAACACAAAATGGGAGAATATACTTCTACCATTAATGACCTGGTGGACTACACGGAAGAGAAAGAGGGGGACACTGAGTGGATGAAGGCTAAAATAGCAGATATCGAGGACAGGTCCAGAAAAAAATAACATGAAAATAAGGGGGATCCCCGAATCTGTCCAACAATCTGACTTACGCACTTTTGCGTCCTCATTATTTCAGTCCCTCATCCCTGACTTTACTGATATGGATGTCACCATAGACAGGATTCACCATTTACCCAAACCTGCGCATCTACCTGAACAGGTGCCCAGGGATGTAATACTCCATCTCCACTTTTATCATCTAATACCAAAATCTACAATTTTACACCGACCTGTCCCAATACATGTTACAAAAGAGGAAAAACCTTAATACCATCACCAAGACACTCAGAAACCACAAAAATGCTTACAGATGGGGATACCCCACTAAGCTCATCATCGTGAAGGAGGGCAACACATGCATTGTGGAATCCCTAGAGAAAGGCCTTTCTCTATTGGAAAGATGGAAAATCATCCCAGAACAAACAGAGGACAGAACCCCAGCAAGACATACAATGCAGGTAAATCCAGAATGGAAAAAAGTCACATACAAAAACGCTAAATCACATTCCTAAACCCGGAGGGAACAAATTGTCTACTTTAATCCCTGGGGTGTTACTTAGGAGAGCCTATGAGCTTGAACTTAACCCTCATTAATATTTGAGCAGCCCAGTGCTGCTTACTGGTATTTTTTTTCTTTTTTTACCTACCAAGTTAGGAGGTTAACCTTACTAATAATGTTATCTCACCAGTTGTATGGTTATTGTAACCCTTTCTCTCTATATTTCTATGTTTTGTATTTCTTTCTCTCCCTCGAGATCATAGTCACTATCCACAGGAACTCTACAAAGATCGACTACCTTCTCTCAGCAGTCTCTTCCGAAAGGAACTACATCTGCCATAGGTATCTGCAACTCCATGATGACAGATAGGGATGAGCTTCGTGTTCGAGTCGAACCCATGTTCGACTCGAACATCGGCTGTTCGGTCGTTCGCTGAATTGCGAACGATATGGGCCGTTCGTGTGGTGCGTCACGGCCCATAATTCACTGCGGCATCGCAGTTCATTGCTTGCTGATGATTGGCCAAGCATGCACTATGACCCGCAGCTTGGCCAATCACAGCGCCGCCTTAACAGAGAGCCGTAATTGACCAAAGCCAAGGAGGCTTTGGCCAATTATGGCTCAGGGGATTTAGTACACGCCCCACACTATATAAGGCCACCTGCACGGCGGCCCTGTGCAGTGTGTTCCGGTGTGCTGAGAAATAGAGAGAGAGAGAGACAGTGTCGTTTCATTTGAGTTAGCTAGATTAGGCAGGACAGTCAGTCAGTTAGCTGCACTTAAAGTGTATTGTGTATATATATGCATCCCAGGTGTTGCATATATATATATATACACTGTATTCAGTTTAGCTAGATCCATTCCTGTTATCTTCTAGACTATTTACATTTAGTGCAGGGGGTCCTGCTCACAGTGTTCAGCTAGATCCGTTCCTGTTATCTTCCTACTGACAGGCAGGCTTGTCTTGTTACAGTATTTTGAAGAAAATTACTGGTGTTCTTTTGATCCTATTAGTACCACAGTCAGGCAGCTAGACTATTTACATTTAGTGCAGTGCATCCTGCTCACAGTGTTCAGCTAGATCCATTCCTGTTATCTTCTTACTGACAGGCAGGCTTGTCTTGTTACAGTATTTACAGCTACCTGAATAAAATTACTGGTGTTATTTTGATCCTATTAGTACCAAAGTCAGGCAGCTAGACTATTTACAGTTAGTGCAGTGCGTCCTGCTCACAGTGTTCAGCTAGATCCGTTCCCGTTATCTTCTTACTGACAGGCAGGCTTGTCTTGTTACAGTATATAAAGCTACCTGAAGAAAATTGCTGGTGTTCTTTTGATCCTATTAGTACCACAGTCAGGCAGCTAGACTATTTACAGTAAGTGCAGTGCGTCCTGCTCACAGTGTTCTGCTAAACCTACAAGTTAGTGGGGTGCGTCCTGCTCACAGTGTTCAGCTAGATCCGTACATATATATATATATATACATATATATATATATATATATATATATATATATATATATATATATATATATATATATACAGTACATATATATATATATATATATATATATATATATCCCAGCTTAGTGCAGCTACAGGCCATTAGTATGTCTGGAAGGCCAAGAAGGAGAGGCAGACAGTCACAAGCCAATAAGAGAGGGCAAGCAGGCTCTGTGTCTAGTGCTGGTCGTGGAGACGGTGCATCCTCATCAGCACGTGGCCATGGGACACGCTTGGCCTTTTTTTCGGCAGCTGGCCATGTTGAGCCGCAACATGCGGAAGACTTGGTTGAGTGGATGACCAAGCCGTCCTCATCCTCCTCATCCTCTCTCACCCATGCCCAGGGTACTTTGTCTGGCAAAGCAGCGGCCTCTTCCCTCGGCTCAATGTCATCAGTGACCCTTCCCTAGCCCCACCATGCCCTCCTGAGGAGTCCCTCGAACTGTTTGACCACAGTGTTGGGTACATGCTCCAGGAGGATGCCCAGCGTTTGGAAGGCTCTGATGATGATACTGAGCTCGATGAAGGCAGTAACATGAGCACGGACAGAGGGGGTGCCCAAGAAGGACAGCAATCTGGCAGTCATGCTCCCCCTGCTGCAGCATACTGCCAGGTTTGCTCCAGTGATGAGGAGGGAGGGGATGATGAGGTCACTGACTCAACGTGGGTGCCTGATAGGAGAGAGGAGGAGGAGGAGGAGGAGGAGGCGGCACATCACCAACGAGGCAGGATGCCCTCCAGGGGCCAGCCTAAGGGCAGCACATTAACTGCATCACACCCCAAAGCTCCACATGTGCAGGGCGCTGCAGTCTCTGCGCATTATTCAAAAAGTTCTTTGGTGTGGGCCTTTTTTGAGACAAGTGCATCAGATCGCACCGCTGCTATTTGCAACATATGTCTCAAGCGTATCTCACGTGGCCAAAACATCTCCCGCTTGGGTACAACATGCTTGACCAGACATATGTTGACCTGCCATGCAGTTCGTTGGCAAGCGTATCTAAAAGACCCACACCAAAGAACAAAGAGGACCTCTCCTTGCTCCTCATCAGCTGAGATCTCCAACCCCACTAGACCTTCAGTCCTCTCTGAGACCTGCACTGAGAGGAATGAAGGTGTAGAATTAGGTGTGTCACAGCCAAGTACTTGCGGGCAATCTGCTATTGGTACACTGACGTCAGATTGTACCAGGCAAATTTCCCTGCCCCAGCTGCTGCACCGCCGAAAGAAGTTTGCTCCCAGCCATCCACATGCCCAGCGGTTGAATGCTAGATTGGCAAAATTGCTAGCACTTCAACTGCTGCCTTTTCAATTGGTAGACTCTGCCCCCTTCCGTGAGTTTGTGGAATGTGCGGTACCTCAGTGGCAGGTACCCAAACGCCACTTTTTCTCACGGAAGGCGATTCCGGCTCTCTACCGGCATGTGGAAAGCAATGTCCATGCCTCGCTGGACAGGGTGGTCAGCAGTAAGGTGCATATTACCGCTGACTCATGGTCCAGCAGGCATGGACAGGGACGTTACCTAAATTTCACGGCGCATTGGGTGACTCTGCTGGCAGCTGGGAAGGATGCAGGACAAGGTGCAGTAGTGTTGGAGGTTGTTCCACCACCACGCCTCCAAAATGCTAATGATTGTGACACACCTCTCTCCTCCACCCCCTCTTCTTCTTCTTCCTCCATGGCCTCTTCCTCGGAACCAGCGGTGCTCCGTAGTCGTTCAAGGGGCTACGCAAGTACACAGGCCAAAAGATGCCATGCGATGCTTGAGCTGGTGTGCTTGGGGGACAGGAGCCACACTGGGGCAGAGGTTCTGTCAGCTCTGCAGGGGCAGGTTCAGAGGTGGTTGACGCCACGCCAACTTAAAGCAGGAATGGTGGTTTGCGACAATGGCACCAACCTCCTCTCTGCCCTCCGACAGGGACAAATGACCCATGTGCCCTGTTTGGCTCACGTCCTTAACTTGGTGGTGCAGCGGTTCTTGGGCAGGTACCCGGGCTTACAGGATGTCCTGAGGCAGGCCAGGAAAGTCTGTGTGCATTTCCGCCGGTCATATAATGCCAGTGCTCGGCTGACGGACCTCCAAAAGGAGTTTAACCTGCCCAAGAACTGCCTAATCTGTGACATGCCCACCAGGTGGAACTCAACGTTGGCCATGCTGCAGCGGCTGCACACGCAGCAGAGGGCCATCAATGAGTACCTGTGCGACTATGGCACCAGGACAGGGTCAGGGGAGCTTGGTTTTTTTTCCCCACGCCAGTGGGCCATGATCAGGGATGCATGCACTGTCCTGTCACCATTTGAGGAGGCCACAAGGATGGTGAGCAGTGACAGTGCATGCATCAGTGACACTGTCCCCCTTGTCCACCTGTTGGAGCACACGCTGCGTGGAATAATGGACAGGGCACTTGAGGCAGAACAGAGGCAGGAAGAGGAGGACTTCCTTAGCTCTCAAGGCCCCCTTTATCCAGACAGTATTCCTGCGTGCCCGCCGATCACAGAGGAAGAGGAGGAGGAGGAGGAGGAGGAGGAGGAAGATTGTGTCAGTATGGAGGTGGAGCCTGGCACTCAGCATCAGCAGCAGTCTTTAAGGGATCAGTCCCAAGAAACACATGGACTTGTACGTGGCTGGGAGGAGGTGGCTGCGGACCATGTTGTCCTTAGTGACCCAGAGGACTCCTGACCGAATGCCTCAGCAAACCTACGCTGCATGGCCTCCCTGATCCTGCAAAGCCTGCGTAAGGATCCTCGTATTCGTGGTATCAAGGAGAAGGACCAATACTGGCTGGCAACCCTCCTTGATCCACGTTACAAGGGTAAGGTTGCGGACCTTATCTTGCCATCGCAGAGGGAGCAGAGGATGAAACATCTTTGGGAGGCCTTGCAGAAAGGTCTGTGCAACGCGTTCCCAGAGACTGGGAGGTTACAAACTCCTGTTTCTGGACAACGTGTTGCTGAGGCTTCGGTCAGTCAAAGAAGGAGCGGTGGAGAAGGTGGCTGTCTGACCGATGCGTTCAGACAATTTTTTGGTCCGCAGCCCCAAGGTATAATCGGTTCCAGCAACCATCGCCAGCGTCTGTTTTACATGGTGCAGGAATACCTAGGGGCAAGATCAGACTTGGACACCTTTCCCATCGAAAATCCTCTGGGTTACTGGGTCTTGAGGATGGATCACTGGCCAGAGCTTGCACAGAATGCAATTGAGCTACTGGCCTGTCCTGCATCCAGCGTTCTTTCGGAACGCACATTCAGTGCTGCTGGAGGCATGGTAACCGATCACAGGGTGCGTCTGTCCACCGACTCGGTCGATCGACTGACCTTCATAAAAATGAATCAGTCTTGGATCACCACCAGCTACCAAGCACCTGATGCTGATGTAACCGAATAATTTTTTTTGAAATCTCAGATCCCTTCAAAAACTGCCTATGCTGATGCTGAGTGACTATCCCTGAGTAATTATCCTCTTCCTCCTCAATCATCACAATTTTTCAGCCCCTGTTCAACAGGGGCGTGTAATTACAATTTTTGATGTAATACTTTGCAGCAGGGCTTGTTCCTGCATTCCAACTAGAGTGTCTGTGAGGGGTTGCAGTGTTGTGGCACCAGCACCAGTGCCTAAGGCCCATTTTTTCTGCCCCTGTTTAACAGAGGCGTGTAATTACAATTTTTCATGCAATACTGTGCAGCAGGACTCGTTCCTGCGTTCCAACTAGAGTGTCTGTGAGGGGTTGCAGTGTTGTGGCACCAGCACCAGTGCCTAAGGCCCAGTTTTTCTGCCCCTGTCTAACAGGGGCGTGTAATTACAATTTTTCATGCAATACTTTGCAGCAGGGCTCATTCCTGCGTTCCAAATAGAGTGTCTGTGAGGGGTTGCAGTGTTGTGGCACCAGCACCAGTGCCTAAGGCCCAATTTTTCAGCCCTTGTTTAACAGGGGCGTGTAATTACAATTTTTGATGCAATATTTTGCAGCAGAACTCGTTCCTGCGTTCCAACTAGAGTGTCTGTGAGGGGTTGCAGTGTTGTGGCACCAGCACCAGTGCCTAAGGCCTAATTTTTCAGCTCCTGTTCAACAGGGGCATGTAATTACAATTCTTGATCTAATATTTCACAGCAGGGCCCTGTGAGGGCTTACAGTGTTGTGGCCACAGCAACACCTAAGGCCCAAATTTCTGCTGAGTATATAGGACAGGACCCTACTTTCAAACATCTAACTTACAAACGACTCCTACTTGCAAACGGAAGGAGACAACAGGAAGTGAGATGAAATCTACCCCTAGGAAGGGAAATTCTCTCCTGTAAGAGTTAATTTGGGAAAAACATTTCTCCTTTCCACTGATGCTTACCAATCCTTGTTCCACAAAAAAACCCAAATTTTCAAAAAACATTTTTCATTGGGACAAAAAGTGAAGTGAAATCTTCTGAAGAGGAGGAAAGACAGCAAAACAAATGTCACAGGGGTGATAACCCTTCCCTATGTTTTCCAAAAAGCTTAAAAAAGATTTTTTGGCTGGAGCTAAACACGTTAAAAATGTACCCGTTCAAAATTACAAAGAGATTCTACTTAACAACAAACCTACAGTCCCTGTCTTGTTTGCACCACTTGTATACTGCTGTTCAGAGTATATAGGGCCTGGTGGCCCCACACCTTTCCTTATTTTAATTTGGGTGCGGGGTTCCCCTTAATATCCATACAAGACCCAAAGGGCGTGGTAATGGACTGGGGGGTACCCATGCCGTTTGTCTCACTGATTTTCATCCATATTGCCAGGACCCGACATTACATTAAACCCGCAAGCAGTTTTAAATGAGATTTTTTCCTTTAAAAATGACATTTGGTGCAGGGACTGTTCTAAACACGGGAAACACGCGTCACTTTACAGGCATACTATAGACACCCCCCAGGTACGATATTTAAAGGAATATTTCACTTTTTTTTTTTACTTTAAGCATCATTAAAATCACTGCTCCCGAAAAAATGGACGTTTTTAAAAGTTTTTTTTGCATTGATACATGTCCCCTGGGGGAGGACCCGGGTCCCCAAACCCTTTTTAGGACAATACCATGCAAATTAGCCTTTAACCACTTGCCGACCGCCGCACGACGATGTACGTCGACAGAGCGGCACGGGCAGGCAAAAGGGCTTACCTGTACGTCCCTGCCTGCCCGCGGGTGGGGGGTCCGATCGGACCCCCCCCCGGTGCCTGCAGCAGTCGGCAAATGTCCCCCGGCGATCGGTGGTGAGGGGGAGGCCATCCATTCGTGGCCTCCCCCTCGCGATCGCTCCCAGCCAATGGGATCATTTCCCTGCCTCTGTATTGTACACAGAGGCAGAGGAAATGATGTCATCTCTCCTCGGCTCGGTATTTTCCGTTCCGGGCCGAGGAGAGAAGACTGAACTGTGAGTGCACAACACAAACACACACAGTAGAACATGCCAGGCACACATTACACCCCGATCCCCCCCCCGATCGCCCCCCGATCCCCCCCCGATCACCCCCCCCCTGTCACAAACTGACACCAAGCAGGTTTTTTTTTTTTTTTTTTTCTGATTACTGCATAGTGTCAGTTTGTGACAGTTAGTGTGTTAGGGTAGTGAGTGTTAGGCCCCCTTTAGGTCTAGGATACCCCCCTAACCCCCCTAATAAAGTTTTAACCCCTTGATCACCCCCCGTCACCAGTGTTGCTAAGCGATCATTTTTCTGATCGCTGTATTAGTGTCGCTGGTGACGCTAGTTAGGGACGTAAATATTTAGGTTCGCCGTGAGCGTTTTATAGCGTTGGGGACCCCCATATACTATCTAATAAATGTTTTAACCCCTTGATTGCCCCCTAGTTAACCCTTTCACCACTGATCACCGTATAACCGTTGCGGGTGACGCTGGTTAGTTCGTTTATTTTTTATAGTGTCAGGGCACCCGCCGTTTATTACCGAATAAAGGTTTAGCCCCCTGATCGCCCGGCGGTGATATGCGTCGCCCCAGGCAGCGTCAGATTAGCGCCAGTACCGCTAACACCCACGCACGCAGCATACGCCTCCCTTAGTGGTATAGTATCTGTATGGATCAATATCTGATCCAATCAGATCTATACTAGCGTCCCCAGCAGTTTAGGGTTCCCGAAAACGCAGTGTTAGCGGGATCAGCCCAGATACCCGCTAGCACCTGCGTTTTGCCCCTCCGCCCGGCCCAGCCCACCCAAGTGCAGTATCGATCGATCACTGTCACTTACAAAACACTAAACGCATAACTGCAGCGTTCGCATAGTCAGGCCTGATCCCTGCGATCGCTAACAGTTTTTTTGGTAGCGTTTTGGTGAACTGGCAAGCACCAGCCCCAGGCAGCGTCAGATTAGCGCCAGTACCGCTAACACCCAAGCACGCACCGTACACCTCCCTTGGTGGTATAGTATCTGATCGCATCAATATCTGATCCGATCAGATCTATACTAGCGTCCCCAGCAGTTTAGGGTTCCCAAAAACGCAGTGTTAGTGGGATCAGCCCAGATACCTGCTAGCACCTGCGTTTTTCCCGTCCGCCCGGCCCAGCCCAGCCCACCCAAGTGCAGTATCGATCGATCACTGTCACTTACAAAACACTAACCGCATAACTGCAGCGTTCGCAGAGTCAGGCCTGATCCCTGCAATCGCTAACAGTTTTTTTGGTAGCGTTTTGGTGAACTGGCAAGCACCAGCCCCAGGCAGCATCAGGTTAGCGCCAGTACCGCTAACACCCACGCACGCAGCATACGCCTCCCTTGGTGGTATAGTATCTGATCGCATCAATATCTGATCCGATCAGATCTATACTAGCGTCCCCAGCAGTTTAGGGTTCCCACAAACGCAGTGTTAGTGTGATCAGCCCAGATACCTGCTAGCACCTGCGTTTTGCCCCTCCGCCCGACCCAGCCCAGCCCACCCAAGTGCAGTATCGATCGATCACTGTCACTTACAAAACTCTAAACGCATAACTGCAGCGTTCGCAGAGTCAGGCCTGATCCCTGCGATCGCTAACAGTTTTTTTGGTAGCGTTTTGGGGAACTGGCAAGCGCCAGCGGCCTAGTACACCCCGGTCGTAGTCAAACCAGCACTGCAGTAACACTTGGTGACGTGGCGAGTCCCATAAGTGCAGTTCAAGCTGGTGAGGTGGCAAGCACAAGTAGTGACCCGCTGCCACCAAAAAGACAAACACAGGCCCGTCGTGCCCATAATGCCCTTCCTGCTGCATTCACCAATCCTAATTGGGAACCCACCGCTTCTGCAGCGCCCGTACTTCCCCCATTCACATCCCCAACCAAATGCAGTCAGCTGCATGAGAGTCATTTTCTTTATGTCCTCCCGAGTACCCCTACCCAGCGAACCCCCCCAAAAAAGATGTTGTGTCTGCAGCTAGCGCGGATATAGACGTGACACCCGCTATTATTGTCCCTCCTGTCCTGACAATCCTGGTCTTTGCATTGGTGAATGTTTTGAACGCTACCATGCACTAGTTGACTATTAGCGTAGGGTACAGCATTGCACAGACTAGGACACACTTTCACAGGGTCTCCCAAGATGCCATCGCATTTTGAGAGACCCGAACCTGGAACCGGTTACAGTTATAAAAGTTAGTTACAAAAAAAAGTGTAAAAAAAAAAAAAAACATACAAAAATATATAAAAAAAAAAAATAGTTGTCGTTTTATTGTTCTTTCTCTCTCTCTATTCTCTCTCTCTATTGTTCTGCTCTTTTTTACTGTATTCTATTCTGCAATGTTTTATTGTTATTATGTTTTATCATGTTTGCTTTTCAGGTATGCAATTTTTTATACCTTACCGTTTACTGTGCTTTATTGTTAACCATTTTTTTGTCTTCAGGTACGCCATTCACGACTTTGAGTGGTTATACCAGAATGATGCCTGCAGGTTTAGGTATCATCTTGGTATCATTCTTTTCAGCCAGCGGTCAGCTTTCATGTAAAAGCAATCCTAGCGGCTAATTAGCCTCTAGACTGCTTTTACAAGCAGTGGGAGGGAATGCCCCCCCCCCCCAACGTCTTCCGTGTTTTTCTCTGGCTCTCCTGTCTCAACAGGGAACCTGAGAATGCAGCCGGTGATTCAGCCAGCTGACCATAGAGCTGATCAGAGACCAGAGCGGCTCCAAACATCTCTATGGCCTAAGAAACCGGAAGCTACGAGCATTTTATGACTTAGATTTCGCCGGATGTAAACAGCGCCATTGGGAAATTGGGAAAGCATTTTATCACACCGATCTTGGTGTGGTCAGATGCTTTGAGGGCAGAGGAGAGATCTAGGGTCTAATAGACCCCAATTTTTGCAAAAAAGAGTACCTGTCACTACCTATTGCTATGATAGGGGATATTTACATTCCCTGAGATAACAATAAAAATGATTTAAAAAAAAAAATGAAAGGAACAGTTTAAAAATAAGATAAAAAAATAATAATAATAAAGAAAAAAAAAAAAAAAAAAAAAAAGCACCCCTGTCCCCCCTGCTCTCGCGCTAAGGCGAACGCAAGCGTTGGTCTGGCGTCAAATGTAAACAGCAATTGCACCATGCATGTGAGATATCGCCATGAAGGTCAGATCGAGGGCAGTAAGTTTAGCAGTAGACCTCCTCTGTAAATCTAAAGTGGTAACCTGTAAAGGCTTTTAAAGGCTTTTAAAAATGTATTTAGTTTGTCGCCACTGCACGTTTGTGCGCAATTTTAAAGCATGTCATGTTTGGTATCCATGTACTTGGCCTAAGATCATCTTTTTTATTTTATCAAACATTTGGGCAATATAGTGTGTTTTAGTGCATTAAAATGTAAAAAAGTGTGTTTTTTCCCCAAAAAATGCATTTGAAAAATCGCTGCGCAAATACTGTGTGAAAAAAAAAATGAAACACCCACCATTTTAATCTGTAGGGCATTTGCTTTAAAAAAAATATATAATGTTTGGGGGTTCAAAGTAATTTTCTTGCAAAAAAAATTATTTTTTTATGTAAACAATAAGTGTCAGAAAGGGCTTTGTCTTCAAGTGGTTAGAAGAATGGGTGATGTGTGACATAAGCTTCTAGATGTTGTGCATAAAATGCCAGGACAGTTCAAACCCCCCCCAAATGACCCCATTTTGGAAAGTAGACACCCCAAGCTATTTGCTGAGAGTCATGTTGAGTCCATGGAATAATTTATATTGTGACACAAGTTGCGGGAAAGAGACAATTTTTTATTTTTTTAATTTTTTTTTGCGCAAAGTTGTCACTAAATGATATATTGCTCAAACATGCCATGGGAATATGTGAAATTACACCCCAAAATACATTCTGTTGCTTCTCCTGAGTACGGGGATACCACATGTGTGAGACTTTTTGGGAGCCTAGCCGCGTACGGGACCCCGAAAACCAAGCACCGCCTTCAGGCTTTCTAAGGCCGTAAATTTTTGATTTCACTCTTCACCGCCTATCACAGTTTCGGAGGCCATGGAATGCCCAGGTGGCAAAAAAAAAACCCAAATGACCCCATTTTGGAAAGTAGACACCCCAAGCTATTTGATGAGAGGTATAGTGAGTATTTTGCAGACCTCACTTTTTGTCACAAAGTTTTGAAAATTGAAAAAAGAAAAAAAAAATTTTTTTTTCTCGTCTTTCTTTATTTTCAAAAACAAATGAGAGCTGCAAAATACTCACCATGCCTCTCAGAAAATAGCTTGGGGTGTCTACTTTCCAAAATGGGGTCATTTGGGGGGGGTTTGTGCCACCTGGGCATTCCATGGCCTCCGAAACTGTGATAGGCAGTGAGGAGTAAAATCAAAAATGTACGCCCTTAGAAATCCTGAAGGCGGTGATTGGTTTTCGGGGTCCTGTACGCGGCTAGGCTCCCAAAAAGTCCCACACATGTGGTATCCCCATACTCAGGAGAAGCAGCTAAATGTATTTTGGGGTGCAATTCCACATATGCCCATGGCCTGTGTGAGCAATATATCATTTAGTGACAACTTTGTGCAAAAAAAAAAAAAAAAAAAAAATTTGTCACTTTCCCGCAACTTGTGTCAAAATATAAAACATTCCATGGACTCAACATGCCTCAAAGCAAATAGCTTGGGGTGTCTACTTTCCAAAATGGGGTCATTTGGGGGGGTTTTACGTCATCTGGGCATTTTATGGCCTTCAAAACTGTGATAGGTAGTGAGGAGTAAAATCAAAAATGTACGCCCTTAGAAATCCTGAAGGCAGTGATTGGTTTTCGGGGCCCCGTACGCGGCTAGGCTCCCAAAAAGTCCCACACATGTGGTATCCCCGTACTCAGGAGAAGCAGCTAAATGTATTTTGAGGTGCAATTCCACATATGCCCATGGCCTGTGTGAGCAATATATCATTTAGTGACAACTTTTTGTAATTTTTTTTTTTTTGTCATTATTCAATCACTTGGGACAAAAAAAATGAATATTCAATGGGCTCAACATGCCTCTCAGCAAATTCCTTGGGGTGTCTACTTTCCAAAATGGGGTCATTTGTGGGGGTTTTGTACTGCCCTGCCATTTTAGCACCTCAAGAAACGACATAGGCAGTCATAAATTAAAGGCTGTGTAAATTCCAGAAAATGTACCCTAGCTTGTAGACGCTATAACTTTTGTGCAAACCAATAAATATACACTTATTGACATTTTTTTTACCAAAGACATGTGGCCGAATACATTTTGGCCTAAATGTATGACTAAAATTGAGTTTATTGGATTTTTTTAGAACAAAAAGTAGAAAATATCATTTTTTTTCAAAATTTTCGGTCTTTTTCCGTGTATAGCGCAAAAAATAAAAACGGCAGAGGTGATCAAATACCATCAAAAGAAAGCTCTATTTGTGGGAAGAAAAGGACGCAAATTTCGTTTGGGTACAGCATTGCATGACCGCGCAATTAGCAGTTAAAGCGACGCAGTGCCGAATTGTAAAAAGTGCTCTGGTCAGGAAGGGGGTAAAACCTTCCGGGGCTGAAGTGGTTAAAATGAGCACTTCTGATTTCGAACGTTCGAGTCCCATAGACGTCAATGGGGTTCTAACGTTCGTAGTGAAAACAGATTAACTCAAAAGACACCGCGCTTGCTCTATCAAAGCAGCTCACACACAAAGTAAGGAAATTTGTAAACAGTATGGATATAAATAGTGTAGCGCTAGTATTAAATCACATAAAAGATAAAAATCACAAGAAGCATAGTATCCAACTTGGACCACCATAAATTTAGAGAGTGGTGCCAAGAAGGATTTAGATAGATCTCTATTCCCCTCACAGAAATCTATAGACCAATAAAGGATCAGATTCCAATGGTAGTGTCTGTGCACCCCATAACTAAATTAAATGAGGTAGTGAACAAAAAAGGAACAAAGAAAATATGCATATAACTATTTGATTCATAACACCATATACTCTAAATGGTACTGGAAAGAGTCTCTATAAGTGTCTATTTAAATAGAAGCTAAAGATTATAAAAGTCCAAAATAGATGATGATGTCTATACGCCACATAGGTTGAGAGGAGATGGTATACAATGATGGAGGCTTACCGGAACCGTTGGACTCACAGAGACATATATCCCTTGAGTCAGAAAAGCTTGTGTTGCCACCGGGCAATAGAATGAGGTGTCACGCTAGACCAATACGGAATCCGGATGCTGTATCCAAAGCTCCCAACAACTTTCTTTCTTGTGTGACCAAATTTCGTGATGGCTCATAGAAAGTAAAAAAGGGGCCACATAGTGTGATACCGTTTAAGAGAGATAAAATTTATTGTGGTAGAAAACTTACATGTTCCATGGTAAAAAAAGCGCTTAATTTAAAATTGATGGCAGGCAGTGGAGTCTCCCGACGTGTTTCGTCTCATTAGACTTCCTCTGGGGTACCTTACCACCACTGCCATACTTACTTATATATCTACCAAGACCCCCTTTGATGAGAATCCGGCATGTGCCACTTGTTTACTTGCACTTCCGGGTGTCACCAAAATGGCGGCCCCGCGTGCGTTCCAAGCCTCTTTCCACTGGCTTCTATGCGTTCCAACCATCCCTTATACAAAAATAGGGAACATAAATGTCCATTTAGGTGGTTGAGTCCTATAGACAATTAATACCACCAGTGTTGTATAGAGGTAAGAAATACTAATATACTTTAAGGAAAGAAAACCGGATCTCCCTCGGGAAGTGGTTAGAACAAGATATCCACTCCTCGTGACGTGTTTGGCCTCGACTTCCGCCCATATGGAGCGCAAGCTGGACGGCCGTTCGCCGTATGCGTACCACGCCTCAGTGTAGCGGAAGGCATGGCGCGATGTCGTCATTGGCGGTCCGCTCTTCAACGCATGCGTACCACGTCTCAGTGTGACGGAGGACGCAATGTCGTCATTAGCGGTCCCCTTTCTTAACACGCCTACCATTTAAACAAAGGTGTTCTAATTATAAAGTGCGTAGTGTGTATTTAAGGTGTTGACAGCAGTACATAAAGTAAAATATTCATGTTTAATCTTTGCTATAGGGCTATTCGTACTAAACGTGAAAATGTAACAATCAAATAATAGTGCAAAAAATAATAATAAATAAAATCTTACGGTGACAAGTGTTGATGTGTCCGCATTATTCATGACAGATGTATACATTACGCTGGAATGTATATATTACACTGAAATGTTGTTACCATCCGCCAAATGGGTGTGATTGATATGTGTAATGTGAGTTGAGGGAAAGGTCTGGGATTTTCAACCGATGGAATAATACTACACATAAACCATCTTTTAATTTGTAGGTCTAATGTAAAATTGTGTAAAAAATCAATGTGCAATGTGAAATGAGGAAGAAGCTAGGTTTTAGAACCGATGGAATAATGTTGAATATATACCCATCTCCCAGACTCATGAGTCATAGATATGTAAATATAAAAAATCTTGTAGGTTGTAAGAACACAAAAGGGGGGGTGTAGGCCCAAGACGGATTCTCAATAGGGGGTCCATATTGCACAGCTAATTGCACTCAAAAATTATAAGATATACATCCCAAACAGAAGGAAAGTGTGAAGAATATATATCCAAAAGTACTTAGACATGAATGCAAATACATATTCATGCGTGTAATATATAATCAACTCCCACCAACTAATAAGCCTTAAAATAAATCAGTAAAAATATTTCAAAGAATTGGGTAATAACTATTCCCTATCCTCTAAAGTGTAATCTAATTAGAACTTCATTATTAACAGCCTTGTTTCCAGAACTAGATGTAGTCGTGTTCATTCTACGATTCATTAATAAAGGCGTTAATGTCTAGATCCACATTCATACCCCTTGGGTGAAGAGACTGTAATTCGTGGATCCAGAACATTTCTAAACGAGAAACGCCTCTAGTTAAAGCCCCGCCTCTCCATGGGGGGGTGTATTTGTCGATTATCATAAATAGTGAGCCAGTAGGATCACTGTTATGAGCCTCTTTATAGTGTCTCGGGACACTATGTTTTGAGTCTCGACTTTTGATGAGGCTAATGTGTTCACTCACTCTTTTCGTAAAGGTCCTGGTTGTTCGACCCACATATTGTTTGCCACATGGGCAAACAATTAAATAAACAACATATCTGGTATTGCATGTGCAGAAGGGTTTAACAGTATATCTCTTCCCTGTGGCTGTAGAAATGAATTCAGTTAGTTTTCTTCTTATTGGTATGTTGTGTCGACACACAACACACTTTTTGCAGGGGTAAAACCCCGTCCAGTCATGGAAGAAAGAAGGACGTACTGGAGGGTTAATAATGTTGGGTGCTACTCGTCCCTGTAAGGATGGTGCTCCTCTAAAAATAATCCTAGCTTGTTCCGGCACTATTTTTCCCAAGACATTGTCTTGTTTCAATACTCCCCAATGTTTTCTCATAATGCTCTTGATTTGTTTGTGTTGTATTGAATATGTAGTTGACAATGCCCATTTATAAGTGGTATCTGGATCTCTTTCTTGTTTGGTTAATAGAAGAGTATTTCTATCTATATTGGTCACCCTTTGTAGCTCAGTGTCAAGGTCTGCTTGGTTATACCCTTTATCCAAGAATCTCTGTTTTAAAACCTCAGCTTGTGAAATAAATGTATCCACATCAGTACAATTCTTACGAAGCCTTAAGAATTGGCTCCGAGGAACAGCATTGAGCCAGGAGCTGTGATGACAACTGTCTCTGGGGATAAAACTGTTCCGGTCCGTTGATTTAAAGTAGGTGTTAAGCTTAAATTGACCGTCAACAATTTTGATCTCTAAATCTAAAAAATGTATCCCCGTTTTGCTGGCTTCATAAGTAAGGGAGATGCCTCTATTATTCGAGTTCAGATCTTCAAAAAAGTCGGCTAGAGTTTCAAAGGTGCCACTCCATAGGAGGAGGATGTCGTCTATATATCTTGCCCACAACACCAATGATTTGGTATGGTGGGCATAGACGACATCCTCCTCCCACTTCGCCATAAAGAGGTTCGCAAGGCTTGGAGCGAACTTTGCTCCCATGGCTACACCGCGCTGTTGCAGATAGTAGCGGTGGTTAAACCAAAAGTAGTTGTGTTCCGTTGCGAACTCTAGAAGCTCTATCACGTAATCACTCTGAAATGATGCTAAGGACTGTTCTTGGTTTAAAAAATGTCTAACTGCTTCTATACCTCTTTGATGTGGTATGCATGTATACAAAGATGCTACATCTGCTGTAGCTAAGATGTAGCCATCCCGTATATTGATGCTCTCCAGAAGTTTGATTGTAGAACCCGTGTCCTTCAAAAAGGAAGGTGTTTTTTTGACTATAGGTTGCAAATAAAAGTTGATGTATTTGCCAATTCGTGAGGTAATAGAGTTGATGCCACTCACGATGGGTCTACCTGGAGGGCAGGTCGGATTCTTGTGGATCTTTGGCAAAAAGTAGATAGTGGGAATTCTAGGTGCTTTGGGTATCATGAATGCTTTTTCTTTTTTATTTAGAATTCCACGATTATATCCTTTATTTACCCATTTCAAAAGCTGTTTTTTATATGTATTGGTGGGATTATTGGTAAGTTCAGTATAAGTGCCTGGTTCGTTCAGGATCCGGTACATTTCCTCCTCGTATTTGTCTTTATCTAAGATCACTATACCCCCTCCTTTGTCTGCCGGGCGGACAACTATATATTTCCGTGCGCACAAAGACTGCAACCCCTTTTTTGATATTGGGGGATGTCTTAAGCGTTTCTCGGGTAGTTTTGCAAGATCTTCCGAGCCTCTCATAAGGTCAATACGGAAGGGGTCTTTACAGCTACTGGTATTGAGACAGAAATAGGAGGTTTATTTATGAGGTTGAAGAATGTCATGACAACCGAACTCCACCTACAATGGGATCTAGCCTTTCTACAACAATATATTTTAGAAGGGATGGTACCTAGAAGTCTGCGTTGGGAAGTACAACCCCAACAGGGTGAAACTGACTCAGACTCATGGTTTAAATATTTTAATGATGTTGGTATTAATTTTTTAAATGTTCTGATCTCTAAGAAGAGTAGCAGACTCCTCTCTCTAGATAGAGAGATTAAGGAACTCAAAGAGAAGCTATCAATACATAAAAACTCTCAAGAGTATAGTTCACTGTCTTCCAATCTTCTAAATCATCTGGAGAAGGAAGACAGAGAACAAAAATACAAAAAACAGAAAAAATATTCTAGGGATATAGGAGACTACAAAACAAACAATGTCTTCAATTGGCAGAAATTATTTAAGACTGCCTCCTCCACGGAATCTCCAATTAATGACATGGAAGTTAATCTGCCAGTACATACACAGGGAGCTTCGACTACCCGAGCCCCTCCACCCAGTTCAAATGGGGGTCGAACATCTAGAAGTCAAGAAAGACAAAGAGGGGTATCGTATTCATCACAATCTAGAATACAACATTTTAGTCCACAAACCCCCAGACGACCTTCGAGAGGTAGGGGTAACCATAGGGGCAAACGTGGAGGTAGAGGCAATTTCAGAGGTAACAATCAACGTCAAGATGTTCATTCTCGTCGTGAATACGACAGCTTGCCTCACCAAAACTACGAGGATCAGCCGTCCCGTCGCCCTGTGGAAGGACAAAGGACATGGCATGATCCCAACTATAGGGAAAATTCATATTACCACTATCCTCCTTCTCCACTCCCCACTCATAATCGGTATTCACCTCTTAGAGATCTACATAGTTCTAGAGATAGAGGGAGTGACTATAGAGATCACTCATACACATATGGTCCCAACTCCTATGACAACCAGGGTTTTCACGAAGACCGCTACCCCAGAAAACGAGGTCCAGACCAAAGAGAGGATGTCGGGGAGGCAGAAAACTACATAGGAGGAAAGAGAAAAAAAGTGTAGCAGGGCAAGGTATATTCAACTTGAGTACCCAGCCACTATCCCAAGGAGAAATATCAGTACTAGACAAAGGTTTGAAGTATGCCCCACCAAATAAACTAAATAAATTTCATACATACATAGATGTTCATAAATATATACGCAAAATAAACATACAGAGATATCTTGTCACCAACCCCATGAGGACGGATTACCCAGCAGCCACTTCAGGGACTGTGCACTCCGGACTTTCTAATCCTTCTCTGTTTACCCCCCCCTGTTCCTATGGCACCTGCCGTTAAGATCTTTAGAGATCTGGTATTGGAAGATCTTGCAAAACTACCCGAGAAACGCTTAAGACATCCCCCAATATCAAAAAAGGGGTTGCAGTCTTTGTGCGCACGGAAAAATATAGTTGTCCGCCCGGCAGACAAAGGAGGGGGTTTAGTGATCTTAGATAAAGACAAATACGAGGAGGAAATGTACCGGATCCTGAACGAACCAGGCACTTATACTGAACTTACCAATAATCCCACCAATACATATAAAAAACAGCTTTTGAAATGGGTAAATAAAGGATATAATCGTGGAATTCTAAATAAAAAAGAAAAAGCATTCATGATACCCAAAGCACCTAGAATTCCCACTATCTACTTTTTGCCAAAGATCCACAAGAATCCGACCTGCCCTCCAGGTAGACCCATCGTGAGTGGCATCAACTCTATTACCTCACGAATTGGCAAATACATCGACTTTTATTTGCAACCTATAGTCAAAAAAACACCTTCCTTTTTGAAGGACACGGGTTCTACAATCAAACTTCTGGAGAGCATCAATATACGGGATGGCTACATCTTAGCTACAGCAGATGTAGCATCTTTGTATACATGCATACCACATCAAAGAGGTATAGAAGCAGTTAGACATTTTTTAAACCAAGAACAGTCCTTAGCATCATTTCAGAGTGATTACGTGATAGAGCTTCTAGAGTTCGCAACGGAACACAACTACTTTTGGTTTAACCACCGCTACTATCTGCAACAGCGCGGTGTAGCCATGGGAGCAAAGTTCGCTCCAAGCCTTGCGAACCTCTTTATGGCGAAGTGGGAGGAGGATGTCGTCTATGCCCACCATACCAAATCATTGGTGTTGTGGGCAAGATATATAGACGACATCCTCCTCCTATGGAGTGGCACCTTTGAAACTCTAGCCGACTTTTTTGAAGATCTGAACTCGAATAATAGAGGCATCTCCCTTACTTATGAAGCCAGCAAAACGGGGATACATTTTTTAGATTTAGAGATCAAAATTGTTGACGGTCAATTTAAGCTTAACACCTACTTTAAATCAACGGACCGGAACAGTTTTATCCCCAGAGACAGTTGTCATCACAGCTCCTGGCTCAATGCTGTTCCTCGGAGCCAATTCTTAAGGCTTCGTAAGAATTGTACTGATGTGGATACATTTATTTCACAAGCTGAGGTTTTAAAACAGAGATTCTTGGATAAAGGGTATAACCAAGCAGACCTTGACACTGAGCTACAAAGGGTGACCAATATAGATAGAAATACTCTTCTATTAACCAAACAAGAAAGAGATCCAGATACCACTTATAAATGGGCATTGTCAACTACATATTCAATACAACACAAACAAATCAAGAGCATTATGAGAAAACATTGGGGAGTATTGAAACAAGACAATGTCTTGGGAAAAATAGTGCCGGAACAAGCTAGGATTATTTTTAGAGGAGCACCATCCTTACAGGGACGAGTAGCACCCAACATTATTAACCCTCCAGTACGTCCTTCTTTCTTCCATGACTGGACGGGGTTTTACCCCTGCAAAAAGTGTGTTGTGTGTCGACACAACATACCAATAAGAAGAAAACTAACTGAATTCATTTCTACAGCCACAGGGAAGAGATATACTGTTAAACCCTTCTGCACATGCAATACCAGATATGTCGTTTATTTAATTGTTTGCCCATGTGGCAAACAATATGTGGGTCGAACAACCAGGACCTTTACGAAAAGAGTGAGTGAACACATTAGCCTCATTAAAGTCGAGACTCAAAACATAGTGTCCCGAGACACTATAAAGAGGCTCATAACAGTGATCCTACTGGCTCACTATTTATGATAATCAACAAATACACCCCCCCATGGAGAGGCGGGGCTTTAACTAGAGGCGTTTCTCGTTTAGAAATGTTCTGGATCCACGAATTACAGTCTCTTCACCCAAGGGGTATGAATGTGGATCTAGACATTAACGCCTTTATTAATGAATCGTAGAATGAACACGACTACATCTAGTTCTGGAAACAAGGCTGTTAATAATGAAGTTCTAATTAGATTACACTTTAGAGGATAGGGAATAGTTATTACCCAATTCTTTGAAATATTTTTACTGATTTATTTTAAGGCTTATTAGTTGGTGGGAGTTGATTATATATTACACGCATGAATATGTATTTGCATTCATGTCTAAGTACTTTTGGATATATATTCTTCACACTTTCCTTCTGTTTGGGATGTATATCTTATAATTTTTGAGTGCAATTAGCTGTGCAATATGGACCCCCTATTGAGAATCCGTCTTGGGCCTACACCCCCCCTTTTGTGTTCTTACAACCTACAAGATTTTTTATATTTACATATCTATGACTCATGAGTCTGGGAGATGGGTATATAATCAACATTATTCCATCGATTCTAAAACCTAGCTTCTTCCTCATTTCACATTGCACATTGATTTTTTACACAATTTTACATTAGACCTACAAATTAAAAGATGGTTTATGTGTAGTATTATTCCATCGGTTGAAAATCCCAGCCCTTTCCCTCAACTCACATTACACATATCAATCACACCCATTTGGCGGATGGTAACAACATTTCAGTGTAATATATACATTCCAGCGTAATGTATACATCTGTCATGAATAATGCGGACACATCAACACTTGTCACCGTAAGATTTTATTTATTATTATTTTTTGCACTATTATTTGATTGTTACATTTTCACGTTTAGTACGAATAGCCCTATAGCAAAGATTAAACATGAATATTTTACTTTATGTACTGCTGTCAACACCTTAAATACACACTACGCACTTTATAATTAGAACACCTTTGTTTAAATGGTAGGCGTGTTAAGAAAGGGGACCGCTAATGACGACATTGCGTCCTCCATCACACTGAGACGTGGTACGCATGCGTTGAAGAGCGGACCGCCAATGACGACATCGCGCCATGCCTTCCGCTACACTGAGGCGTGGTACGCATACGGCGAACAGCCGTCCAGCTTGCGCTCCATATGGGCGGAAGTCGAGGCCAAACACGTCATGAGGAGTGGATATCCGGTTCTAACCACTTCCCGAGGGAGATCCGGTTTTCTTTCCTTAAAATATATTAGTATTTCTTACCTCTATACAACACTGGTGGTATTAATTGTCTATAGGACTCAACCACCTAAATGGACATTTATGTTCCCTATTTTTGTATAAGGGATTGGTGGAATGCATAGAAGCCAGTGGAAAGAGGCTTGGAACGCACGCGGGGCTGCCATTTTGGTGACACCCGGAAGTGCAAGTAAACAAGTGGCACATGCCGGATTCTCATCAAAGGGGGTCTTGGTAGATATATAAGTAAGTATGGCAGCGGTGGTAAGGTACCCCAGAGGAAGTCTAATGAGACGAAACGCGTCGGGAGACTCCACTGCCTGCCATCAATTTTAAATTAAGCGCTTTTTTTACCATGGAACATGTAAGTTTTCTACCACAATAAATTTTATCTCTCTTAAACGGTATCACACTATGTGGCCCCTTTTTTACTTTCTATGAGCCATCACGAAATTTGGTCACACAAGAAAGAAAGTCGTTGGGAGCTTTGGATACAGCATCCGGATTCCGTATTGGTCTAGCGTGACACCTCATTCTATTGCCCGGTGGCAACACAAGCTTTTCTGACTCAAGGGATATATGTCTCTGTGAGTCCAACGGTTCCGGTAAGCCTCCATCATTGTATACCATCTCCTCTCAACCTATGTGGCGTATAGACATCATCATCTATTTTGGACTTTTATAATCTTTAGCTTCTATTTAAATAGACACTTATAGAGACTCTTTCCAGTACCATTTAGAGTATATGGTGTTATGAATCAAATAGTTATATGCATATTTTCTTTGTTCCTTTTTTGTTCACTACCTCATTTAATTTAGTTATGGGGTGCACAGACACTACCATTGGAATCTGATCCTTTATTGGTCTATAGATTTCTGTGAGGGGAATAGAGATCTATCTAAATCCTTCTTGGCACCACTCTCTAAATTTATGGTGGTCCAAGTTGGATACTATGCTTCTTGCGATTTTTATCTTTTATGTGATTTAATACTAGCGCTACACTATTTATATCCATCCGGTTCTAACGTTCGTGCAAACTTTCTGTCCGTTCACAGGTTCTGGTGCGAACCGAACCGGGGGGTGTTCGGCTCATCCCTAATGACAGTGAGTATGTTCTGAATTCTCATGCTTTGCAAATTACATACAACCTGCCTTCTCCACCTTGACCACAAGAGGGAACCCATCTTCTAATAATGTATTTACTCCAAACACACAATATAAGCATAAATTTTGTTTTTGGGAATTACGTTCCTCTCTATAAACTCTAAAGGCCTCAATCATCCAGTGAAGAGGAAGTCCCTGTGGAAAGAAGCACCCACCCACAATAGTGATATTCTGTGCGTGCAGGAAACGCATTTCTGCAGTCTTTCTCCACCCCCCTGCTCCACACGAGAGATTTCCCCACATATTCACCGCCAATACAGATACAAAAACAAAAGGTGTTTTAACAGCCATCAGGGACTCTGTGGCGTTCACTCTACATGAGAAAATTAAGGACTGTCTAGGTCGCTTTTTGATCTCGATATGTGACCTCAACTCGACCACTTGTACAATTATTAATGTATACTCACCTAACACACATCAACTGCACTTCTTCCGTAAGTTAATGAAGAAGATACGCTGTCACCAAAAAGGACTATTAACGCTTTGCGGGAATTTTAATACAACCCCAGATCCTTCTATTGACTCTTCTTCTGGAATGAGAAGCACAAGCCCCTCTCTACTAACGTCCATACATCAAATAGATCTATTTGATGCATGGAGATGCTTGCATGCAGGGGAAAGGGATTACACCTTTTTTTACCCCCCTCACAGGGTTTATTCATGAATCGATCTCTTCCTTGTGGACCAAAGGATGCTGGCCAAGATGACTTCCTCCTCTATAAATAACATTATATGGTCAGACCATGCCTCCATCACATTAACTATAGCAGACTCAACGGCTAACACCGCAACTCCACTGTGGAGGATTAAGTCATACCTTTTGCAACAAAACAAATCTAAACAACACCTAGAAATGCATTTGAAGGAATTTTTTTCAACTAATGAGTCTTCAGTGAAGAATCACTTTGTTTTATTGAATGCTCATAAAGCTTATATAAGAGGGATCTTTATACAAATGGGGGCAAGGGCTAAGAGGCAGCAGCAAAAGGTGGGTAAAAGATCTAACTAATTACATTTTTCAATTAGAAACAAAGAATAAACAAAATCCCTCCCAACAGTCATCCCAAAAATTAACCCAATTAAGACATGACCTCAGAATTCTACTACTGGAGAACTTTGAGCAAACATCCTGAAAATTGAAAATGTTATACTACACCACAGAGAATAGAGCAGGGAAATTACTGGCACAAAAGTTAAAAGGCCATCAATATAAAACCAAAATTCCTTACATAACCCGCCCAAATACCGAAAACAAGTTATGGCATCCCCAACATATTGCTGACGCGCTTAGCCATTATTATAGCACGCTATATAATTTAAAGGATGACACTGAGACCTACCAACCTACTCGCCATCTAATAAACCACTTTCCACAACAGATCTCCCTCCCTAAATTATCCCAAACACAATTAGATCTCTTAAATCTACCCTTTAATACTACTTTGATATACAAGGTTATTGAATCTCTCCCAGCGAATAAATCTCCAGGTCCAGATGGATTCAATAGTGAATACTATATAAGTCCTTTAAAACTCTACTCACTCCCTATCTGGAGCGTATGTTCAACGCTACTGCTGCCTCTTCCACCTTCCCACCAGAAATGTTTACAGCTCCCATAGTGACAATACCGAAGCCAGGAAAAGAACCAACCTCACCCCTACTTTTTAGACCCATCTCCCTACTCAATATAGATGTAAAATTATATGCTAAACTTATTGCTACACGGTTGCTTGATATAAACCCCCTTCTTATTCATCCTGATCAGACAGGCTTCACAAAGGGCAAACAGACTTCCGATGCCAAGCGCAGATTGACGAACATTATACACCTGGCGGAGCTTCATCAAAGGCCTTGTCTGCCGTTAGCATTGGACGCAAAGAAGGCCTTTAATGGGATCCACTGGCAATACCACATTCAAGTGCTGAGGGGGTTTGGGTTCTCTGGCACTACTTTTTCCTCGCCCTGTACTCAAACCCTTCTGCTCAGGTGTATACATCAGGAGTGCTGTCCAAACCCATTCGTATTTCCAATGGGACCAGACAAGGGTACCCACTCTCCCCCTTGATATTTAACTTACTAATGGAGCCCTTAGCCATATATATCCGCAACCACCCTAATATCAAGGGGTTACCAATACATAATTCCACTCACACCATAAGTCTCTTTGCGGATGACATTATCATGGCACTCACAGAGGCGGAGACTTCTCTGGCTTTGGTACATTCTGCACTAGAATTGTTTAACCGGAGGGGGCGTGGCCGGATGGTGAAGAGAGCAGTCGCATAGACACACAGCTCCGACTCTCAACGACTATCCTGCATCTATCCTTGGTCCTAACTCCTCATGGAAGGTATCATTCTGTTCCCCACGACTGTGGGCACCCACCAGACTGGCAGACATGGTGAAATACAGGCTGCCGCGGCCCTCACACAGGGCGGAACAACTGGCGCGGTTTCCGTAGGCAAAATGGCGCTGAAACACATGCAGATTACTCAGACGCGCTGCCGGCCTCCTCCTCAGCCATCCAGGACTCTGTAACAGGGGTGAGTGCATCAATTCCTGCTATATTCCTCACACATACAGATCCCCTGCAGACACAAGACTCACAGCAATCTGCTGAGTTTAGTCAGGCTGTGGATTCTCCCCCTGCTGAGCCTACATTATCTACTATTATGCTGGCTATTCAGAACTGCAAGGCCTCCCTCTCCACTCAAATAGCTTCTATACGTATGGACTTTTCTTTATTGAAACAAGATGTCCAGAACCTCAGGGACCGCACAGGGGATGCTGAGGAACGGATCAGTACATTAGAAGATACGGTACACCCCATGTCTGTTACCATATGTGATACTACAAGCGAGATAGCGGCACTGTGCGCCAAAATCGACGATTTGGAAAATCGCTCTCGCAGGAACAATGTCAGATTTGTGGGATTTCCGGAACGCGCAGAAGGTTCCGGAAAAGTTTCTTTATTCATGGCTTCAAGACATTTTTGGTAAAGACGCACCCTCATTCTCACATGTTATAGAGTGTGGGCACCGCACTCCTCCTCGTCCTCCTCCAGTGGGTGCCCCACCACGCTCCATCATTGCACGCATCCTCAATTTTCAAGATAAAGTGGCCATCCTATGCCTGGCAAGAGAAAAAGGTCCGCTTACATTTAATGGCAATAATGTTTCTGTTTATCCGGACTTTTCTGCTGAAGTTCAACGCCAGCGAATCTCCTTCTCAGCAGTGAAGTCTAGATTGCGCACGGAAGGCCTCTCCTATGTCATGCTCTTGGCTATCTAAACTATACCATGCTACTCACACTAACTATTCAAGGGGTGTATCTATACTTCTGGCTAAGTCTCTTCCAGCTGAGATGATCAGCGTTAAAACAGACCCAGAAGGGAGGTTTATTGTTCTTACGTTACAAATTTCTACTATAATCTTCACGAATATTTTATATTCCCTTCCCCCCTTCTCAGTAGAAATACTCTCTAAATTATCCCTCCAATTACTGAATAGCCCCCCTGGCCCTTTGCTTTATATAAGAGATTTTAAGGCAGTCTTAGATCCAACTATGGACCGCCTGGGTGGGGGGAGCAGGTCTTTTCCCTCTTTTGTAGACTGGGCCCAGGTCCATGGTTTGACTGAGGTATGAAGATGGAAACATCCAGAGGAACGCCAATTTTCCTGTCACTCGGATGCCTTCCATACTATGTCTAGGTTGGACATGGCATTTGCGCCGATGGAGACCCTTCCTGTTGTCTCCGCCATTTCATATTTGCCCAGGGGAGTTTCAGATCATGCCCCCTTGTCTGTGTCCCTCCTGCTCCTCCCAGGATCGGGACCCGCCTTATGGCGCTTGAACTCATACTGGCTGGAGGACGAGCTGGTACAGGTTGAGTGTAGGATGAGTATTTCTAATTACTGGAAACACAATTTAGATAAAGTGGACCCCTCCATGGAATGGGACGCATTTAAATCTACATTGAGAGGTACCTTTATGTCTATTACGGGGATTTTAAGAAAAAATAATCAGATGCGCATGGAGGAATTAGAAAATGCTATGGTATGTGCGGAATCCGATTATGCCTCTAACCCTGCCTCTGACACTAGGGAGACATGGTTACAGAGCCGTAAAGAATATGAACTCCGTCTGTTAGATCTCACAAAAAAACGCATGTTGCATGTTTCTCAAAAGTCATTTGAATACGGTAATAAAGCAAGACGTTTCTTGGCATACCTAACTAGACCTGACCATTCCCCTATACCACGTATTTTTACTACTTAAGGTACTGTTAGTGACAACCCAGGAGATATCCTGGACTATTTTATGTGCTTTTACAGAAAGTTGTATACTTCCAGGGTTGACTATGATGACTCTCAGTTGTCTGACTATCTGGCTGACATATCTCTTCCCTCCTTGTCAGACGAGGGAAGGACCATGTTGGAGGAGCCTATCACGGTTGAGGAGATTGCTGTAGCAGTCTCCCAAATGCCTGCACATAAGACTCCTGGACCTGATGGTTTTCCGACTGAATGGTATGCTAAGTTCAAGGTCCTTCTATCCCCCTTCCTTCCACAGACCTATAACAAAGCCCTAGAGACTGGGATCCTCCCCCCCATCAATGAGGGAGGCTTTGATAGTGCTCCTGTTAAAGCCCCGAAAGGATCCACTTCACTGTGAATCTTATTGTCCAATTTCTCTTATAAATGTGGACGTTAAGATTCTGCCCAAAATATTAGCAAACCGTCTGAATACTGTGGTTACATCCTTGGTTAATAGCGACCAGGGAGGATTTATCCCTGGTAGGTCTACTAGAATGAACATCCGCAGATTGTTCCACAATTTACAATATCCACATGACTGCCCTCCTACACGTGTCATTGTGTCCTTAGACACCTGTAAAGCATTTGACAGTGTGGAATGGCCGTACCTTTTTCAGGTGTTACAGAAATATGGTTTCGGTCCCCGTGTGATAGAATGGATAAAACTTCTGTACACTTCCCCAACAGCTAGGATAAGGGTTAATTCATCTATCACTGATCCCTTCCCAATCACCAGGGGCACTCGACAGGGGTGCTCATTATCGCCCCTGTTGTTTGCCCTGGCAATGGAGCCGCTTGCAGTTCGCATTCGCTCCTCCCCTACTATTAAAGGACTCCCAATTGCAAATATAGAGGAGCGCATTTCCCTCTACGCAGATGACACTCTGGTGTACCTGGCAGATGCAAATGAGTCCCTGCAGGCTTTGCTGGAGGAGGTCAATACCTTTGGGGACTTCTCTGGTTTCCGAGTTAATTGGGATAAGTCCAGCCTCTTTCCCTTGGATGTGAATAACCCTCCTCAGATTCACCCAGATTCCAAGCTTCAAGTGGTGTCTTCTTTCAGATATCTTGGAGTGTTGGTTCAGACTCCCTTATCTCTATATGCCACTAATAATCTTGATCCTTTGCTGACCCGCCTCCAGGAACAAACTAAACAATGGATGGATTTGCCTTTAGACCTCATGGGGAGGGCCAATATTCTTAAATTGATTTATTTACCTAGATTGCTTTATATTCTTACTAATTCCCCATGTAAAATATCAAAAGCTACTTTCAAACGCATAGACGTGATATGTACTACTTTCCTGTGGAAGGGTGGATCCCCCAAAGTGGCACTTGAGACACTGAGACTTCCAGCTCATTTGGCAGGCCTAGCATTCCCTAATTTTTTCCTTTACTATATGGCATCCCAACTGGTGCACATACATGATTGGATGAACCCAAATCCAGCCAATGCCTGTACAGCCACGGAGGGGGCTATCGCATCTTCCCTTGAAACTTTACATAACATAATATATAGAAGCCAGGTCCCTGACCACCCTGGAACCTCTCTACTCTCAGTCTCCCTTTCACTGTTTAAATATATTACCACGAAAATATTGAAACATTCCTGGCTGAAATCCCCTAATAACCCCTTGTGGTTTAATCCCAATCTGCAAGAATTATACTCTTTTCCAGATGCCAACCGCTGGTATTCAAATGGGGTTAAATATCTGTGTCATTTACTACACAGGGCTTTAAAACTTTCTCTCAGTTGAGCAGAGATTTTGACTTACCAAGATCACAATTATTTTATTATTATCAGCTCAGACATGCTATACGTGCTCAATTTGGTACCTTAGATGATATCACTGATCTGCCTCCACTGGAAAGACTACTTAGGCAACCAGAACCCTCTAAATTAGTATCCACTTACTATGCAGCCTTAATGACTGGCTCTAACCCTAGGTTTCACAAAGCTCAAGAGAAATGGGGTTTATTGGACATCTCCATGGTAAATGAGGATTGGTCAGAATTTAGTGACACATATAAAACCTCTGTCATTTCCTCTCGAGACTGTATCATACAAGTTAAAATCTTTGACCAGACCCACCTCACCCCGGCTAGACTGCATAAAATGGGTCTCCTACCATCAGCTGTCTGTTTCCGAGGCTGTGGCCAAGAGGCAGACTTTTTACATTGCTTTTGGTCCTGCCCGATAATTAGTGACTTCTGGGAGGAAGTGGGTGCCTTTATTTCGTCTGTGCTGGGTCTTCCTAACATAATTCACCCTAAGAACTGCCTGTTAGGAGTATTTGGAGATTTACACCTATCATCACATACCAAGAGATTGCTCCGTATACTTTATTTTTATGTTAAAAAATCTATTCTACTGTCCTGGAAGGGTGCTCAGACCTCCTTGAAGTCCCTCTGGCTAAAACTTATCAATGATTCCATTCCATTATACAAATTAACCTTTGAGATTCAAAAACGGAATAAAGCCTTTCATAAAATTTGGGGTAAATGGTTGGCTAGTCCGCTAACTCTCTCTCAAAATTGAATACAATTGATCATTGATGGGCTGCACCACAGGGTCTTTCAATACAAGGTCTTTTAATTTGGTTATGTCGGTCAAAGGTGCCTATATCTGTTTGTTATTGTTACCAATATTTCAGACCTTTTGAAATGACTTGCCTGCAATACCTTGTGTGATCTAATTACAGATTGGATACCACTTTTGTATGCTTAATGGATCAAATACTCGTGTGTGTTTTTGTTTTTTTGTAATCATTATTTTTATTTGTGATGGTTTTGTGTTTGTTGGTTTGTGACCTAAAATCAATTAAAATATCATTAAAAAAAAAGGAATTGTTTAATCGAGTTTCTTACTATAAGGTCAATGAGAGCAAATCATACATATTAGGGCTGGGTATCAATCCAAAGTTATAGAGGAAACTCAGAGCACAATTTCCCTATACCCGGAAGGACGATGGGATAAAATACCTAGGTATAACCTGAAAAAAATGAAAAAAAGGAAGACACATATGAAAGAGAGAAGAAAAGGCTGCGCACCCCGGAATTGGATTAAAGAAAAATTATTTTCCCCGTGGGGCTTTAAAACAGCAATGCACATAATAAAAGGAAGTTCTTAATGGATGTATAAAAAGTTTTATCCAATATCAAGGTTTGAAGTACAGTATAGAGAATCATCTGGTACAGTGACACACATCTTATTCCCCAGTGCAGTAACAAACACATATTAATACACATCGTTAGGTTACATAATGTTACATAAATGGCAAGCCCCGACGCGTTTCGACCTGTATATGGTCTCTTCAGGGGGACAGTTGGATCTAAAAAAGAATTACATAAATCAAATTCAAATACATAAATATATATATATTATTGTGCATCACTTGGATTAAACCAAGATAATGAGTCTTTACCGCTCAATGGTGGAATGGGTGTTCTCTAGTCCAGGATATGTACTGAGGGCCAATGGAAACACCGGAGGGCTCAGGGGGCCACCCTCAATCTCCCAGGAGAGCCAGCCTCAAGGGACTTACAAGGAGCCACACTTTGCGCGCCTCCCGGGAGGGGGGGAAGGGAAATGAGAGGGAGGAGCCCACACCTGCAACAAAAACCCGAGATTAGCCATGTATTAATTAGAGGAAGTTTAATAATTAACTTGGTTATGTACTGAGTGTTTCCAATTTGTGGAGACTGACGTTGGATAGGATTTTTACTATGTAAATATATTGAGATGTTAATTCCGTCCCATAAATGTAATCGACAAGATTTAATGATCGTGTGATCCAACAATGAAGTAGTATGGTAGGTCTATTATAATGGGTGGGTAGGTTAGATAGGTAAAATGGGTGAAAAAAAGGGGGGGAAAGATGTGTGTGTAAAAAGCAACGATTAACTAAATGGAGAGGAGTGCATTGTGTGATGGAGGATAGTGTGAATGAGGTGGTGCATGATGTGGTGACATGACATAGTGCTTGCTAGGTGCCTACTGTGTGAAAACAAAAATGAAGAGTAAACTAAAAAGTAAAAAAGTCTAAAAATGTGAGAGTGTGTATGTAGAATGGTGGAAAGTGCTGTGTGGAATAAAAGTGAAAAAACAAGAAGTTTACCTTATCAGTTGTATAAATCGTGTAGGCTGGAGATAGTGGGTTCAATGTAATAAGCTTGGTGGCGATCATGCAAAAAGAGGCTCTAGTGTAGAAAGAACCTGGCAGCAGTAGCATTCATCCTGGCCTGCAGGAGATCATGATCTGATTGTCAGGCCTCCAGTCTCCCAGTATATCCAAATTCAGGCAAATGGGATAATCATGTGCAGGTGCAAACCCCCCACCCCCCCCACCCACACACACCACCCCCCAAAAACCGGAAGGATTAGCGCTGGGACCGCTAATAGAGCGGCCCCCGTGTGGGGGGTTTGCACCTGCACATGATTATCCCATTTGCCTGAATTTGGATATACTGGGAGACTGGAGGCCTGACAATCAGATCATGATCTCCTACAGGCCAGGATGAATGCTACTGCCGCCAGGTTCTTTCTACACTAGAGCCTCTATTTTTGCATGATCGCCACCAAGCTTATTACATTGAACCCACTATCTCCAGCCTACACGATTTATACAACTGATAAGGTAAACTTCTTGTTATTTCACTTTTATTCCACACAGCACTTTCCACCATTCTACATACACACTCTCACATTTTTGATTGGCTTTCACCTATTTTTAGACTTTTTTACTTTTTAGTTTACTCTTCATTTTTGTTTTCACACAGTAGGCACCTAGCAAGCACTATATCATGTCACCACATCATGCACCACCTCATTCACACTATCCTCCATCACACAATGCACTCCTCTCCATTTAGTTAATCGTTGCTTTTTACACACACATCTTCCCCCCCCCCCTTTTTTTCACCCATTTTACCTATCTAACCTACCCACCCATTATAATAGACCTACCATACTACTTCATTGTTGGATCACACGATCATTAAATCTTGTCGATTACATTTATGGGACGGAATTAACATCTCAATATATTTACATAGTAAAAATCCTATCCAACGTCAGTCTCCACGTAGACAAATTGGAAACACTCAGTACATTACCAAGTTAGTTATTAAACTTCCTCTAATTAATACATGGCTATTCTTGGGTTTCTGTTGCAGGTGTGGGCTCCTCCCCCTCATCCCCCCCCCCACCCGGGGGGCGCGCAAAGTGTGGCTCCTTGTAAGCCCCTTGAGGCTGGCTCTCCTGGGAGATTGAGGGTGGCCCCCTGAGCCCTCCGGTGTTTCCATTGTCCCTCAGTAATAAAACATTACTAGATCTACTGATTACCAACAATACAGACCTGATAACAGATGTGGTAATACGGGGCAATTTAGGTAACAGCGATCACAGGTCAATTAGTTTCAGTATAAATCACACAAATAGGAAACATGAAGGGAACACAAAGACACTGAATTTCAAAAGAGCCAACTTCCCTAAACTACAAACCTTGCTAAAAGGCATAAATTGGGATAAAATATTAGGAACAAAGAATACGGAGGAGAGATGGGTTTGCTTTAAGAGCATATTAAATAAGGGCATTAGCCAATGTATCCCATTGGGTAATAAATTTAAAAGAGCGAACAAACATCCTGGATGGCTTAACTCCAATGTAAAAATGCATATAAAAGCAAAGGAGAAGGCCTTCAAAAAATACAAGGTTGAGGGATCATCCTCAGCATTCAGAATTTATAAAGAATGCAATAAGAAATGTAAGGGTGCAATTAGGATGGCTAAGATAGAACATGAAAGACACATAGCGGAGGAGAGCAAAAGAAATCCCAAGAAATTCTTTAAGTATGTAAACAGTAAAAAAGGGAGGACAGACCATATTGGCCCCATAAAGAATGAGGAAGGACATCTGGTTACAAAGGATGGGGAGATGGCAAAGGTATTGAATTTATTCTTCTCCTCAGTCTTCACAAGTGAATCGGGGGGCTTCAGTAACCAAAACTGCAGTGTTTATCCTCATGACACATCACAGGAAGCACCTCCATGGTTAACAGAGGACGGAATTAAAATTAGACTTGAGAAACTTAACATTAATAAATCACCGGGACCAGATGGCTTGCATCCGAGGGTACTTAAGGAACTCAGTCAGGTGATTGCCAGACCGTTGTTCCTAATATTTACAGACAGTCTATTGACTGGAATGGTACCAGCTGATTGGAGAAAAGCCAATGTAGCACCAATATTTAAAAAGGGCCCAAAAAACATCCCTGGGAATTACAGACCAGTTAGCCTAACATCAATAGTATGTAAACTCTTGGAGGGGATGATAAGGGACTATATACAAGATTTTAGTAATAAGAATGATTTCATTAGCAGTAATCAGCATGGATTCATGAAGAATCGTTCTTGCCAAACCAATCTATTAACCTTCTATGAGGAGGTGAGTTGCCATCTAGATAAAGGAAGGCCCGTAGACGTGGTGTATCTGGATTTTGCAAAAGCATTTGACACAGTTCCCCATAAACGTTTACTGTACAAAATAAGGTGCGTTGGCATGGACCATAGGGTGAGTACATGGATTGAAAACTGGCTACAAGGGCATGTTCAGAGGGTGGTGATAAATGGGGAGTACTCAGAATGGTCAGGGGTGGGTAGTGGGGTTCCCCAGGGTTCTGTGCTGGGACCAATCCTATTTAATTTGTTCATAAACGACCTGGAGGATGGGATAAAGAGTTCAATCTCTGTATTTGCAGACGATACTAAGCTAAGCAGGGCAATAACTTCTCTGCAGGATGTGGAAATCTTGCAAAAAGACCTGAACAAATTAATGGGGTGGGCGACTACATGGCAAATGAGGTTCAATGTAGAAAAATGTAAAATAATGCATTTGGGTGGCAAAAATATGAATGCAATCTATACACTGGGGGGAGAACCTCTGGGGGAATCTAGGATGGAAAAGGACCTGGGGGTCCTAGTGGATGATAGGCTCAGCAATGGCATGCAATGCCAAGCTGCTGCTAATAAAGCAAACAGAATATTGGCATGCATTAAAAGGGGGATCAACTGCAGAGATAAAACAATAATTCTCCCGCTCTACAAGACTCTGGTCCGGCCGCACCTGGAGTATGCTGTCCAGTTCTGGGCACCAGTCCTCAGGAGGGACATACTGGAAATGGAGCGAGTACAAAGAAGGGCAACAAAGCTAATAAAGGGTCTGGAGGATCTTAGTTATGAGGAAAGGTTGCAAGCACTGAACTTATTCTCTCTGGAGAAGAGACGCTTGAGAGGGGATATGATTTCAATTTACAAATACTGTACTGGTGACCCCACAATAGGGATAAAACTTTTTCGCAGAAGAGAGTTTAATAAGACTCGTGGCCACTCATTACAATTAGAAGAAAAGAGGTTTAACCTTAAACTACGTAGAGGGTTCTTTACTGTAAGAGCGGTAAGGATGTGGAATTCCCTTCCACAGGCGGTGGTCTCAGCGGGGAGCATTGATAGCTTCAAGAAACTATTAGATAATCACCTGAATGACCGCAATATACAGGGATATGTATTGTAATACTGACACATAATCACACACATAGGTTGGACTTGATGGACTTGTGTCTTTTTTCAACCTCACCTACTATGTAACTATGTAACTATATCCTGGACTAGAGAACACCCATTCCACCATTGAGCGGTAAAGACTCATTATCTTGGTTTAATCCAAGTGATGCACAATAATAGATATATATTTATGTATTTGAATTTGATTTATGTAATTCTTTTTTAGATCCAACTGTCCCCCTGAAGAGACCATATACAGGTCGAAACGCGTCGGGGCTTGCCATCTATGTAACATTATGTAACCTAACGATGTGCATTAATATGTGTTTGTTACTGCACTGGGGAATAAGATGTGTGTCACTGTACCAGATGATTCTCTATACTGTACTTCAAACCTTGATATTGGATAAAACTTTTTATACATCCATTAAGAACTTCCTTTTATTATGTGCATTGCTGTTTTAAAGCCCCACGGGGAAAATAATTTTTCTTTATTCCAATTCCGGGGTGCGCAGCCTTTTCTTGTCTCTTTCATTTGTGTCTTCCTTTTTTTCATATTTCAATTTTGGGTGGTTAAACACCCCTCCCCTCCTTGACACATTAGAGATAAGACATGGGCTGTGTGTTTCCTTTTCTTCACGTATCCTGCACATTGTTAATCAATTGTTCCCACTTGGTCAATTTTTAACAACCCCATGCATGAGGGGGAATCTAACTTAGACCCCCACACTGCATGATACTCAATTGCCTTATATGGCAATTGCTGACAAACTCTATTTATATTCTATTTATTTTCATACTGACATTCGATGCAGGAACGTGGGGACCTGGAACCAACACACAGCCCATGTAAATAATGTAAAAAATAAACAAAAAACACACTAGACCATCAACATTTGTTGTGTGCTATGTTGGTGATCCCATGAAGTCAGTCATTCATGTCCTACTGACACCATCCCTAGTATTTTGTTTTTGTTTTGAGGGCCGTTTTCTGAACTGGCGGGTGTTGGTGGTGCCCCCTCTCCCTTCTCGGGGTGAGTCTGGCCCCTCGCAGCTTCCCGGCAGGAAGGGGGGGCATGCAAATTCTTTTGCATGCCCCCTTTTTTGCTCATCGCTGCAGTTAAGGTGAGCTCTATCCTGCCGGCGGCGTCCCGTGTTTATCTCCGGACGTTTAGCGGAGTGCGCATGCCTGTAGGGGCCCGGCGTGTGCACGACATCATGACGTCACGTGCATGGCGGCGGAGATGACGACAGTGGTCGGGGCCATGTGGCCTTCCGGGACGCCGAGGGAGCCACACGGGGGCCGCTCTATTAGCGGTCCCAGCGCTAATCCTTCCGGTTTTTGGGGGGTGGTGTGTGTGGGAGGGGGGGTGGGGGGTTTGCACCTGCACATGATTATCCCATTTGCCTGAATTTGGATATACTGGGAGACTGGAGGCCTGACAATCAGATCATGATCTCCTACAGGCCAGGATGAATGCTACTGCTGCCAGGTTCTTTCTACACTAGAGCCTCTATTTTTGCATGATCGCCACCAAGCTTATTACATTGAACCCACTATCTCCAGCCTACACGATTTATACAACTGATAAGGTAAACTTCTTGTTATTTCACTTTTATTCCACACAGCACTTTCCACCATCCTACATACACACTCTCACATTTTTGATTGGCTTTCACCTATTTTTAAGACTTTTTTACTTTTTAGTTTACTCTTCATTTTTGTTTTCACACAGTAGGCACCTAGCAAGCACTATGTCATGTCACCACATCATGCACCACCTCATTCACACTATCCTCCATCACACAATGCACTCCTCTCCATTTAGTTAATCGTTGCTTTTTACACACACATCTTCCCCCCCCCCCTTTTTTTCACCCATTTTACCTATCTAACCTACCCACCCATTATAATAGACCTACCATACTACTTCATTGTTGGATCACACGATCATTAAATATTGTCGATTACATTTATGGGACGGAATTAACATCTCAATATATTTACATAGTAAAAATCCTATTCAACGTCAGTCTCCACATAGACAAATTGGAAACACTCAGTACATTACCAAGTTAACTATTAAACTTCCTCTAATTAATACATGGCTATTCTTGGGTTTCTGTTGCAGGTGTGGGCTCCTCCCCCTCATTCCCCCCCCCCTCCCTGGGGGCGTGCAATGTGTGGCTCCTTGTAAGCCCCTTGAGGCTGGCTCTCCTGGGAGATTGAGGGTGGCCCCCTGAGCCCTCCGGTGTTTCCATTGGCCCTCAGTACATATCCTGGACTAGAGAACACCCATTCCACCATTGAGCGGTAAAGACTCATTATCTTGGTTTAATCCAAGTGATGCACAATAATATATATATATTTATGTATTTGAATTTGATTTATGTAATTCTTTTTTAGATCCAACTGTCCCCCTGAAGAGACCATATACAGGTCGAAACGCGTCGGGGCTTGCCATTTATGTAACATTATGTAACCTAACGATGTGTATTAATATGTGTTTGTTACTGCACTGGGGAATAAGATGGGTGTCACTGTACCAGATGATTCTCTATACTGTACTTCAAACCTTGATATTGGATAAAACTTTTTATACATCCATTAAGAACTTCCTTTTATTATGTGCATTGCTGTTTTAAAGCCCCACGGGGAAAATAATTTTTCTTTAACCTAGGTATAACCCTGACAGCTTCCACTGACCACCTAGTAAAAGCTAACTACACTCCATTCCTTAATGTCCTGAGTAAAGAACTTCAAGATATAGCAAAGGTGGAATTGTCATGGTCTGGCTGACTAGCGGCATTTAAAATGGTAATTTTACCGCAGCTACTATAGCTGTTTAGGACCTTACCAATACCGGTCCCTAACTCTTTCTTCTCCACTGCCCAATCGCTAATTAATACATTTCTGTGGCAGGGTAGAAGAGTGAGATGTGCATTAAAAAACCTGGTAACAACAAGGTCAGCAGGGGGTGTAGGACATGTATTATTAACAGATTACCATATAGCAGTAATTACACAAGGTAATTACCAAATAATGCACTCTAAATGGAAACCATGGCTAGAATGGTACAACAGAAACCATAAGGGAAGAATCAAGCACTAATTTGTTGACCACCAAACCCTTCATCCTAGAGACTGTGTATAATAACAACTCTCTTAAGGCTATGTTTCCACTAATGCGTCCCCAAAGTCGCGATTTACACTGCGACTTTGCAATGCGATTTGTGGTGCGTTTTGTTGCGACTTTAAATACGACTTTGTGCGACTTGGATGTTCTGCGATTTAGTCATAGTGATGTAATTCCTTATCCTGCTTACTTATTTCCCCTTCCTCTTTCGTTGTCACGTGTTGTATGTTTGTTAGCAAACATGTTGGCTATGCAATATGTTGGGTCAGCAGTCATTTTGGCTGCTGTAGCAGCATTTATAGATGAAGAAGAGGAGGATAACCGGAGGAGGAGAAGGCATAGGTTTTGGATCCATCCCATCATCGCCCAAAGGGAAGTGAGAGGCCAGTTTGGGGTCCTTTACAACGACCTCCGTGCTCATGAAGACAAATTCTTCAACTACACAAGGATGTCAATTAGAAGGTGAGAACCTTTTTGGATGTCAACTGGCAAATGCTGCCAGATATATTTAGGAAAATGTGTATATGCCTGGTCATTATGACTCTTTTTATAATTTTAAGGTTTGAATAGCTAGAAGTGTTAACTATAACCTGTTCAAATTGTTATAATAATGGAACTCGATTTGTAAATGTTTTATTTTCACATGGTCAATGTAAATAATAGCCATATTTTATCTCTTTACAGTTTTGATGAATTGTTGGCTTTGCTCTCTAGCCATCTAGAGCGACAAAACACAAGTTTCCGAAGGACTATTCCAGCTGTAGAAAGACTCATTATAACATTGAGGTAACTTTTCATACCTACTTTTTCTTCTATGTGGCATTTGGATATCCACAGCATTCTTTCATGCTCTTTACATGAAGTAAACCAAAAAATACTAGCATGTAATTGTGCGTGAGATTGTTTTTACAATATTAACTTTGCCTTTACATCACCAGTGTCTTTCTCCTGATCCTCTTCTTCCTTCACTTCCTCAGGCACCTCCTTCCTAGCTCATTTTTTTAGTTTATTGAAGTAGCTTAGTGTAAATATGTATCATTATAATAAACTGTATGTACTTTTCCATTTTAGGTACCTGGCAACTGGACATTCCTTTGCAAGTTTGCATTATGAGTTTTTGGTTGGCAAAACTACTGTCAGCAATATTGTCCACGATACATGCAGAGACATCTGGAATGTCCTTAGGGATTTGGTCCTGAAGAAGCCCACTTGCGAAGATTGGTGCAAGATCGCTGAAGTTTTCTGGGATCGTTGCATTTTCCCGAATTGTCTCGGGGCAATTGACGGAAAACATATGAGGGTAGTGATGCCCATTGGCAGTGGAACCAAATACTTTAACTACAAAAAATATTTTTCTTTTGTATTACTAGCAGTGTCTGATGCCAATTATTGTTTTACCTATATAGACATAGGATCATATGGCAGCAGCTCAGACTCCAGTATTTTCCAAAGATCATCGTTTGGAAGAATGTTGTGGGAAAATGGTCTGGACCTGCCACAGGACTGTCCGTTGCCAGGAACAAATGGGCCGCCAATGCCATTTGTGTATGTTGGGGATGAGGCCTTTGCTCTCAGTGAGCATCTATTAAGGCCTTATTCCAATAGGTGTCTGAGTGAAGAGAAGCGAATCTTCAATTACCGGTTAACGAGGGCAAGACGAGTGGTAGAATGTTCATTTGGCATTTTAGCCAACAAGTGGCGTTTGCTACATACACCGATTAATTTAAAACTTGAGAATGCAATATCTGCAGTAAAAGCAGCATGTGTGCTTCATAATTTTGTTCGAATTCGTGATGGCTACCTTTTTGAAGATTCCCTCATGCACGATCTAGAAGGTGCACAATGGAGTGCCAGTAGGGGCACCACCAATGGTGCCACTGTGCGTGAGGGATTCTCGTCTTATTTTATGTCTGCTGCTGGTTCTGTCCCCTGGCAGCAGGATGCCATTGCATAATGTAATTCATGCATTTTATTGTAATATTATTTAAATGTCTGTTATGTTTCATTGCATCCAAATGCAGAATAACAGGTCTTGAACACAAATTCTAAAAAAGGATAAGCAGAAAATGCATAATGTAACTAGAATAATATTTATTTTCCAGATTTTTGTGCAAGAATGCACCAAAAATGTTTTTTTTGGTTTTTGGTGAACTACACCATTTTCTTTTACTTTTTAACAAGCACAACAAATATTAAAATAATAAAAGATTTCACTTTCAAAAACACAAAAATAAAAGTCATAAAAAAATAAAATATATAATCTGAATCTTTTTTACAAGACAAATCTTTTTTCAAAAAGGAAAAAATAAAGAAAGAACTTCCATGAACTGAAAAATTCTACAGTTGTTGTTTTGGCCTCCATAACCAACCAAAAAATATAGAACAAGTGTTAAACCCACATAAAAAATTTTTGAAAATTACAATTGCTCGTATGTTTTGTTTTCATTGGTCCCGGAAACGGAACTATTGGTTGGTCCAGGGAAATCCACTGATGGACCAGGGTAATATTTCCTTTCCAGAAAAGGCGGAACCTGACTGGGTGTAGGCTGCCTAAGTTGGTGAGTGGTTGGGGGGTCAAGGGTAGAGGTAGAGGGGGCAGGAATTGGATGCAACATGCGTGGCCTTGAGGGATTCAGCATATTACCATACTGGTCACAGTATGGACGGTTTATTGGTGGAGCATACTGTGTACTTGGAAAGTGAGTGTATTGTTGATAAGGAGGATATTGGGGAAGGGGGGGTTGCATATATTCTGAGGATGTTGTTGGCCCCTCACCCACAAATGATTGAGCAGTTGACATCAAAGCCATCCTGAGTGCATATTTTTTCTCAGGGGGTACCTGTTTACATATGCCTAAAATTACAGTGAGAAATGCTGTGTCTTCACACTGGTTTTTAGCCATTTTAGTGGACATCTGACATTTAATTTACATTTAAAATTTTTTCCATGTGTTTCACAGGCCGGGCACTTCCCCTTGAAGATCTTCGCAAAGGCCTAGAGACATTGCTAGGCCCTGGTTCTGCATCCTCCTCATTCATTGAGTTTGATGTTGACCTTGATTCATCTACGAACAGTTCCTTGTCAACATTGTCTTGGAATTGTTCTTGCTCCTCCTCCGTAGCAGCTTCCTCTGACTCATCCTCTGCTGCCAAGCCCTGTGTGCTATCTTCCCAGCTTGCTTGGGTTCTGAAATACAAATCACAGATTTGTAAAGTAAGCATTACAATTTGATATGTACAATTCGTAACATATGCCTGCTGAAAACTTACTCTCACATTTCCAACACTGGTTTTAAAAAATCCAGATCCCCGGCATGGGCATATGGGGCTAATCTTTTTGAGCCGGAACCACTCCTTCCTTCTTTTAATTTTCGTAAGTACCGGTTGTAGCAGTCTTTGAGACTTCTCCATCGAGTTTGTAATGAGTACACTACAAAATATAAAGCAAAAAAAAATTTTTTTTAAAAATGTATTAACTGCCTATAGGTCATTAATTTGCTAGGCTGCATAAGCGATATGGATGGTGTTAAAACAACCGCTAAATATATTAACCATGACACCTACATAATTGGACATGTGCTGGAGGATGTTGACAGGGCCATCTTTAATATTATTTTATATTATTATCGTGGTCAAATATTATTTGTTGTCCCACACACACACACAGATTTACTTTCCTGCAGCCACAGGTTACACGAAAGTAACTATATAAATTCCACCATCAACACAGATAGTGTTGACAAGGGATTCCCTCCTGCCAAACTATTGTGATCTCCTGGCAGGAGAAGCGGTCCCCACCAAGAAAACACAGTGCACATTGTTAACACACACCCATTGGTTGTAGAATATTTAAATAGGTGCAAGGCACAAAGTGCTAGGCAGCATATATCAACCACTTACTTTTTGAAGAACGTTCTGTGGCTGATAAAGAGTCCCAGGTCTCATAATATATGCGAGCCACTTCCAACCATGCTCTCTCCTTCTTTGCATGATCTTTGTAACCTGCATCTCTGAGGTCATATATTGCCGGACGTTGTCTGACAAGCCTAATAATTTCCTCATTGTCATGCACTTGTCGCTTGTTTTTTCTAGCCCTAGGCATGCTTCCTGCTGTCTTCCACACTCACAGACATCAATATAGGAAGTGATGTATTTGGGAGGAGCAGAGATCATGTGCTTCCGTAGACTTCCGTGGAAGTCGCAACAAAGTCGCGGTGTCAGACATGTGCATACGACTGCATTGCGACTTAATACCTTTCTATGGAGAACAAGTCGCACCGAAGACGGAACAAAGTAGTGCAAGAACCTTTTTTGGAGTCGCTGCGACTTGAGTCGCACCAATTAGAACGGGGACCATTGAAATACATGGGTTTTGACTTGTCATGCGACTTGACATGTGTCAAGTCGCAAAATAAGTCGCAGTAGTGGAAACAGAGCCTAAATCTCTTCCCCCTTTCCCACCCTCTCTTCTCTTTCTTTTCTACTCCCAACCTTCACTACGTTCTCAGGTTATACTCTGTTTTGAATATTTATAAGTGAAACATGATGATTGAATACTATGCAACCGCAGTCAAAAATTTGAATGCTATAAGATCAGCCTCAGCATTATAAGTATGAAATAATATTAAGGTAACACAACATTTATGGTACAATTGTTAGACTTTTATGTAAACTGTACTAACTGGCTCGGTCCCTGGCTTGACTCACAAGGCTGCTCTGCAAGTGTCACCTCCATTAGCTGGGTCCCTGACTTTATCACCGCCTGAAGTTTCCTGATTCTCCAACGTGCCCATTCGGTGAGAATGTTGCACCGGTACTTGCTTCAGTTACTCACTGTGGTCCCTGGTAAAGGCGATCGGTCCCTTAGTGGCGACAGCTTCCCTTCTACCTCCGACCATGACAGGTTCTCTGGCCGTCAGATCCGTCACTTCTGGTTGGACTGCAAGCCGCAATCCCAACCCTGCGCTGCTCTCTTACTTCTGCATAAGCCCTCACACAGCCTGGCAGCCAGATGCCCACGGGATAGGCCCAATCTCCGGCCTAGCAGCCCGGGGCATATGGCACATGTCCACCCAGACAGCCTTCCAGGTGGCACAGAACATAGATCACCTGACCTCACCTGAATATATATGTTCTCCCAGCAGGCCAAGGGATTCAAGAAAACCCCTGCCCATGGGCTGAGATACCCCATATACCCATAACCTCACCTTGGGTTGCCCTTTCTCGTATCGAGTACCACTAAGTACACGGCCACCTAGCAGTAGAAGAGAAAAGTGCAACCAGGCCAAACTTAGGGAGAAATCAATGGATCTCTAGCAATTGACCAGGGTAACTACTCCTGGCAGGTAAATTTGTGAGGAGCTCCTTGACTAAACCCCAGGGCGCTACATCAATATAATGCTGTTAATATTACTGTTTGTTTTTTTACCCCTCCTTTTTATTAGTATAAACTGAGGAGAAGTATATGTTTAATACAGTTGATTTCTCCTAGTCACTCCACTTCCCCTGATCATCTTTCATGGCGCCAATATGTTCTGACCTCACCTTTTTACTAATAATATACAGTATTTGAAAAAAAAAGGCAAGTTTTTTTTTTTACTTTCCTCAGCAATATGTCTTTCATAATATATTTTATCTTTGTTTATGTCTATTTTTCATTTGCCCTTAACCCTTTTAATGACCATGTTATAGCTGAATGACGGCTAAAGTGCGGTTGCACATTTCCGAGAGGGCGCCTATTGATGTCCACCCATGATTGCGCTTCCTGCACACCCCCTGTGGCACCCATCGGCAGTAGTCTGTGATTGCTGTGTCCTTCAGACACAGCTGATCACAGATCAGGGTAAAGAGCCAATCCCAGTGGCTCTTTACCATGTGACCAGCTGTGTGCAATCAAAGCTGATCACAGTGTAAACAGAATTTGCCGGTTATCGGCAGTCCTTTCCTAACGTTGACAGCGCGTGAGGAGAGGAAAGCAGGTAAGTGGCAGTCCACACAGGAGACATCTACACTGATAATCACAGCACTGATCATCACTATCCTGCTTATCAATGCAGCCCCAATAGTGCCCATCAGTGATACCAATCAGTGCCTATCAGTGCTGCCTGTCAGTGCCCATCAGCACTGACTGCTAGTGCCTATCAGTGATGTCTATCAGTGCCACCTATCTTTGCCGCCTATTAGCGCTGCTAATTACCTGTTTGCAAAAATGTATAATAAACTATGAAAAACATTTTGTTCTTTTCAAAATTGTTGGTCTTTTCTTTTTTGTTTAGCAAAAAATAAAAATCCCAGTGGTGATTAAATACCACCAAAAGAAAGCTCTATCTGTGTGAAAAAAAATATCACAATTCCATATGGGTACAGTATTGCATGACCATGCAATTTTCATTCAACGTGTGACAGCGCTGACAGCTGAAAATTGCCCTAGGCAGGAAGTGGGTAAAAGTGCCCAGTGGGCAAGTGGTTAAGTAGCTGATTAGTATACTTATGTCTATCACATACATGGCCCATGCTTATTTGTTGGGAAGGATAAATAGTTTGGGCATGTGTATATTGTATGCATATTTTGTTATACTTTGCATGATTTTAATTGTTTTTCCTGCAGTTGTATGTGCAGTCTTTTCTGTTTAGTAAAGCCAATACTAATACATTACATTGTCTTCTACATCTTGATTTATGCATGGCCACAAGAATTTGTCTATAACAACACCTAAAGTTCTCTTATAGCCCACATGGCCATGCTCCCCTTGCAGTTATTGGAATACTGTAGCTGGGTGGAAGTAGTAATTGCCATTTCTCATTGTCATGAGTATAATGCTGCGTACAACGATTAGAATTTTCGTCGGAAAAGCCTTGGATGGTTTTTCCGACGGAATTCCACTCAAGCTTGTCTTGCATACACACGATCACACCAAATTCCGACCGCCAAGATTGCGGTGATGTACAACACAGACGGCGGCACTAGAAAAGGGAAGTTCAATACCCAACGCGTGATCCTTTGGGCTTCTTCTGCTAATCTCGTGTTTATCTCATGTTAGTAGAAGTTTGGTGAGAGACGATTTGCGCTTTTCAGCCTCGTGCTTTTCAGATAGTTTCTGCTCTTCAGTTTGTGCTTGTGGGTTTGTATCTGGTTTTCAGTGTGTGTAGTCAGTTCGTATCTGTTTTTCAGTGCGTTCTTGTCCGCTTGTTTCTGATTTTCAGCTCGCTCTTCACAGGCCTTTCTGTTCTTCAGTCATTCTGTTAGTTTGTTCTGACCACCGTTTTGAAGCCATGTTGCGGTTACGTACTCGTCGTAGAGTTCGTGCTTTGCGGGGGCTTGGTGTTGGGGTTCTTGCTTTGACCCAAGCCCAGTCCATGAACAGGGCAGGGAGGAAGTCATGGACGAAGAATTGGTTACTCCAGTGTGACCAATTCTCTCATATGCCTTTGATGTGGGAGATCCAGGAGATTAACCCTGATGATTTCAGAAATTATCTCTGGATGAGGGACCCCGTTTTTCAACGTCTGTTGGCTTTGCTGTCCCCTTATATTATAAAACAGGACACCTGCATGTGGCAAGCCATCACTCCCGAGCAGAGGCTAGTCGCCACGTTGTGGTACTTGGTGACGGGGAGAAGTCTACAAGACCTCAAGTTCTCTACAGGCATCTCCCCCCAGGCTCTGGGGATCATTATTCCAGAGACCTGTTCTGCCATCATTCAGGTCCTGCAGAAGGACTATATTAGGGTAAGTTTTCTCCTTTAACATCACATTCTATGTATTTAATGTATGCTAATGTTTTGTATTTCTTTCATCATTCCCTAATTACCATGATTGTAATATGCTGTGAATGTCCCCTTTGTGCCCATGCATGCTGTAAGCTTTTAATGCTCCTTTTTTGGCCTACATGCATATTTGTCTTCCCTAACCTCCCCAGCATGCTATCCTGGGCTCATACACACCTAGCCTAGTCACTTAACAATGCATTTTGTCAGCTCTATTGTAGTGCTTTACCCTAAACACCCCCTAAAATGTGTACAAATGTTATTGTTGTCCTTAAATTCAGGCAGAGTGTCAGAGGCTTTTTTTGGGGTCCCAAACCCATTTATAACCCCCCTAAAATGTTTCCAATGGGCCATCAGAGGGGGTGAGGAATCTGATAAGTGGACCTTATATTTTTGTCTTTAAATACTCCTTAAAATAAATGTTATGCTGATGTTGGCCAAGAATGTTTGTGTCGAATCTGCTTGCAATGTTATGTGCAAAAGTACTAATATTTTTTTTTCTTTTTTGACTCCACAGTTTCCTTCAACGCCACAGGAATGGCAGACTGTGGCCTCCCAGTTTGCCGAGCGGTTGGACTTTCCTAACTGCGGGGGGGCAATCGATGGGAAACATGTCCACATCGTACCACCACCCCACTCGGGGTCATACTATTTTAATTATAAGGGTTTCAATAGTATCATGTTAATGGCAGTGGTGTAGGTGACATATGAATTTTTATACGTGGACGTGGGGAAGACTGGCCGGATGTCGAATGGTGGAGTCTTTGCCCAGACCGAGTTCTACCGACGTCTCCAGAGTGGTGGCTTTGGATTGCCACCTGCGGAAGAGAACGTTGAAGGACTTCCATTTGTTTTTATCGCTGATGAAGCATTTGGTCTGGGTGATTACCTGATGAGGCAATTCCCCCAGAGGACCCTCACCCCGGAGATGAGAGTTTTTAATTACCGACTGGCCAGAGCCAGAAGAGTCGTGGAGAATGCCTTTGGGATAATGGCCAGCCGTTTCCGCCTATTTCTTAATATGGTGGAGTAGAAACTGAACCACATAGTGCTAGCATGCTGCATACTTCACAACTTTTTAAAGAGAAATGCTCCTAATTATATTGCCTCAGTTGGGCCTGAGGCCGGACTTCCTGAAAATACACTGACGGCCCTGGAAGCTGGCTGTCCTAGCTTGCCCCCCCAAAGCGCCCGTGAAGTGCGGCAAAAATATATTGATTATTTTACGGATAGAGGGGCCATTGCTATGCCAGCAAATTTGTAAATATTTTCTATTTGAAAAAAAAAATATCTGATAAAATCTTGATTTTAATTTAATGCTTGTGTTTCTTTTAGCTGTCTCCTAGGTTCTCATAGTGCACTTGTAGTGCCAAGTGTTTTTTCCATTATTAAATAACACCCATTGTCACTGTAAACACCAACTTAATACAAAAACTGGTATTGAGCATTGAAAGAAGAAGCCACACATTGTTGAGTATAAAACCTTTTTACTCCATGCACATGCACATGTGCGTTATAAAACATTTTTGTGTAAAAAAACAACATCTTGGTTTTGTAAAGTTTTACCTTGAATTTTTTTTTTAGTACATTTCAAAACATAACATACACAACTCAGGAACTTACAAAGTTTAACATTGAAAAACTGAAGGCAATATCAGACATTATAGTCTCAGAAATGTGTTGATCTTGCCTTCATCAGATGGGGTGATGCCACCCCTGTAAAAGCCACATTTTGAAGATGCACACAATTGGGAGTCAAAGTGGGGATTTCCCTCCTGATCCCATGCCTAATGTCAACATGTGCTATCTCCTATCATGGGGGATCAATGGATGTGTTTTGGGGGTGCAACCACTTCTTCTCACCTACTTAAGTTGCGAGGAAGGGGTTGCACCCACAAAATGCGTACATTGATATCCCCTGATGGCAGATAGCACTGTGTGCATCTTCAAAATTTGGCTTTTAAAATGCAAACAAAATTTTTTGGACAAGTTTCACATATGGAGACACCCCAAGTATCCACTGGAGTACCTGTGTGGGACACCCTAAAAAGTTTGTTTTGGTGTCCCACACTAGTGCTCCTGAGTCCAGAAGTGTAAACAGATGTCTCTCCTTACATTACACTGAATCAAGTTTGCAATTCATTCTAGTTTCAAACACATCTAGACAACAATGTCCTAAACTTCTTTTAATACAAATTAGCATGACCAAATGTAGTTAACCCTGTATCTGCCAAAAACATTGTAATTAGTTGGCAAACGAACAATGTTTATTGCGACTGATTACTGTGCCCACGAACATGAAAGTAGCCATTTAAAACTGTACAACAGTAAAGAAAAGCACATGGAGCAGCATGCAGGTATTAATAATAATAGGGACACAGGACAACTACTTACTTTTTAGAAGCACTTTCTTGATCCTTCTGTACTAATCCTGCTTCCTCAATTTCAGGTCCCACCAGCGTTTCCTCAATTGCTCCTTGGATCGTTGTACCCCAAAATTCCTCTGCAGACTTCTCACCACCATCTCCACCATCTCTACAAAGGCCATATTTGAGGCCTTAAATCTCCTGTGGGATCGCAACGTTTCTGGCCCCGGGCTTTCCTCCTCGTTACTGCTATTACGCACCTGCTGTGTCTTCGCCATGTTCCTCTCCCACTGCAATGAAAGAGAAGGGACGGGGAATATTCTAGAAAGAACGTCAGCGGCGGACAACGCGGGTGGAGTTTCACGCATGCGCAGTGTATATAATTCTAACACGGATGTGTCATACCTATGTTCTGTGTGCGGAGGAAGGAGGACCGGAAGTGCCGAACATTCTAACAAAGGTAACATTTTAACTTGGGACATCAGTGGCCTATTCTGATTCGAGATTGAGGCCTGTATTGGGATAAGATTAGGAGAGTTTAGCCCGATATTAGTGTTTTTGTCTTGAATTTTGTCTTGCAGCAAATATGAAACAATTCAAATACCCTGAATTCATGGGCCAGTTCATAGACAGATACAGGGATCTGAGGAATTTGTGGAAGGTTAAAAACCCCTTATATTGAAATAGACCAGCTAGGAAGGCATCGCTGGAGAAACTGCTGCAACTTGTGAAGACGCAGGTCCCCAACGCAGACATTGAGTTTGTGGATAAGAAAATTGGTAGCTTGAGAAGCATGTATAGGAAGGAGCTTAATAAGGTCCAGGCTTCCATGAAATCAGGAGCAGCAGCAAAGGATGTGTATGTACCCAGTCTGTGGCACTACAACAGGATGTGTTTCTGAAAGACCAAATTGAAGCCAGGGAATCACTTTGTACACTTACATCCACCCTTCCCTCAACCCCAGCTGAGGCTTCCGAGGACCAACCTGGGCCTTCCATCCTGGAAGAATTTGAGGAGCCTAGGGGGAGCCAGGTATAGTATTTTTTAACATATTTATTGTCTGAAAATTATTGTTGTTGACTAGATGTTATTATTTATAACAAATGAATGATTTAACAAAAAGGGTTTTACATATCAATATACAGTAGGGGCCAAAAATGATTGTGACAAGAATGAAAAATGCTGGGCTCAGAATGATAGTCTTTTCTATTTATTAACACTCAATTTTCAACAGTCATGAGCTAAAAATTGTATGTGACTGATGAACCAAAAACTAAAACTATGTCCCTTTTTCATACACAGGAAGACCTCAGCCAGGATGAGGCTCCAGAATGTGGCAGACAGGGGGAGGCGGGGGTAAGTGTCAGCCAAGAGGTGGGGGTAAGTGTCAGCCAGGAGGTGTCCAGGCCCAGTAGCCTCACCCAATCCCAGGTGCCTCCCATCCGCCTTACAAAAAAAAGGGCAAGGAAGGGGAGTTACAAGGAGGAGGCACTGGGCCCCATTAGGGGGCTAATGCTGCCCTGAAAACATTCCGATGCTGAAGAGGCCTATGGCTGCTATGTAGCTGCAAAATTAAAGCAAATGGAGGGCCAATGCCTAATCTGTGAGAAGATTATTTTTCAGGTCCTTCATAAGGGCTTGAGGGGCCAAATGACCGATAACATGCACTTATGTGCGCTCACCAATCCTCCTCCTCCTGCACAAGTCCACCTCCAGAGCCACAGCTTCCAAGGAAGGCTGCAGGGAATGCTGCAGGGAAGGCTGCAGGGAAGCGTTGAGGGAAGGCTGCAGGGAAGACATGAAAGTGATGGCCTGGGTTTAGTCTGGTCTCACAGAAGACGCAGGCTGTTGTAGTACCACAGCCTGGGGACATACATGTTATCTGCTGCTGTTCCTGATCTCTGGGAGTCCTGGACCAGATTGTGCTCCCTATTATATGGACTTCTCAGGCTACTGATTTTTATTTATAAATAGTTGATGTGTGCCCTGGGGTACAAAGGCTTCACAAATTCAAGCAGTTTCTCCAACGTTGCCTTCCTCTTTATGTTGTTATGAGCCAGAATAAATGGAGATTTTTTTTATATGAAAATACTTACCTATGTGTTTTTCTTCAAATAGGACAGTTTGTTTGTGAGTAGGCAGGTACATTTCAAAAATGCATTGTCAAATTAACAAGGGACACCAACCAACCTCCCTGAGCTTTAAAAATACAAGATAATAATATTGTTGTGGAAACTTGACACAAAAAAAACATGGAGATTACTAGAAAATAATTTAAAAATAATCAAAAAAACAGGAGATCTTGATTAAAAAAAATTTTTTAAATTAGTATAAAAAATAATTCTAAACATTATTAAGGAGATCTGGCTTTAAAAACAAAACGGTTATTCAGATCACGAAAAATAATAAAGAAATCAGTTTGTCAGAACTCTGTGTGAATATCAGCAGCAAAACAAATTCATTATTCTAGCATTATAAAGAACAAAAGAATGTGCTGCATTAAATTATCCAATAATTTGCAGCGTGGTGAATGTGCTATATCCATTATGAACACTAGTTTTACCAGACCGAGAGCTTCCATCTCGTACTTGATTCTGAGCATGCATGTTTTTTTGCTCGTCGAAATTGCATACACATGAACGGCATTTCCGATAGAAACTTTTTCCATCGGAAAAATAGAGAACTTGCTCTCAATCTGCTGGCGAAAATGCCGCCAGCAAAAATCCGATGGAGCATACCCACGGTCGCAATTTCCGACCAAATGCTCACATCGGACTTTTGCTGACGGAATTTCCGATCATGTGTACGCGGCATGGTGCTTTTCTGTAAACTCGATTTCTTATCTGTAGACTATCCTATTCTTTGACTACTGCCCTGTACACACGACCAGTTTTCCTGTCGGAATAAACTCTGAAGGTTTTTCCGATGGAGTTCTGATGGAATTCCGCTCAAGCTGTCTTGCGTACACACGGTCACACCAAATTCCGACCGTCCAGAACGCGGTGACATACAACACGTAGGACGGGACTAGAAAACGGAAGTTCAATAGCCATTAGCCAATAGCTTCCATCTTGTACTTGCTTCAGAGCATGCTTCGTTTTTGGTATGTCGGAACAGCATACAAACGAGTGGTTTTCCCAATAGGAATTGGTTCTGTAGGAAAAATTTCCCAACAGTCATGAGCTAAAAATTGTGTGTGATTGATGAACCAAAAACTAAAACTATGTCCCTTTTTCATACACAGGAAGACCTCAGCCAGGATGAGGCTCCAGAATGTGGCAGACAGGGGGAGGCGGGGGTAAGTGTCAGCCAAGAGGTGGGGGTAAGTGTCAGACAGGAGGTGTCCAGGCCCAGTAGCCTCACCCAATCCCAGGTGCCTTCCATCCGCCTTACAAAAAAAAGGGCAAGGAAGGGGAGTAACATAGAGGAGGCACTGGGCCTCATTAAGGAGGCTAATGCTGCCCTGAAAACACTCTGGTCTCACAGAAGACGCAGGCTGTTGTAGTACCACAGCCTGCTGTGGCTGTGGCTGTGGCCTCCCCAAAAATCCATACCAGGCCCTTATCCGAGCAGGCAACCTGGCAGGCCGCAGGAAAAGAGGGGGGGACGAGAGAGCCCCCCCTCCTGAACCGTACCAGGCCACATGCCGTCAACGAGGAAAAGATGATCCGCACTCCGGTGATTGCTCTTAAGAATTATAATATTTATTGACAAGCCACAGTGACCAAACGCAAATAAGAACAGTTGACGCGGTTCAGCCTATAAAGCCTTAGTCATAACCACATTACAGACATGAAACTTTGAAACTTTGAAAATAAATAGTAGCTCCAAGGATCACTGGCTCCACCCATTAATTGTCTTAATTGACTACAGGCAATTATCCAAAAAAGCGGAATCAGCTATACTGCATATTGAGTGATCCATATGTATGCCACTATTTGTCACACACCTGAGTGATAATAAGTGCATGTGTGCACACACTCATGCATGCACTCATGCACATATACATGATTAAAACACACCATGAAATACAAAAACATTAGATACAAAAAATAAAAAAAATAAAATAAAAATAATAATTCAGGTATGTGAAAAAGACACCAGAGGAGGAAAACAGAGAAAGAGAGAGGAGGCTCTGGGGAGAGGCATGTTTAATGTAAGTGCAAAGCCAGATCCCACCTCAGGTTTAACCCCCGAGGCGATCTAGTTTTTAATCTAAAAATTCTCTTCCTGTCACCTCCTCTGGGTGAGTGAGACAACCGTTCTATTCCTCTAAAGCGGAAAGAGGAGAGATCACCCTGGTGACATTCCCTAAAGTGATGTGTTGCATTCGAAATATTTCTAGCATTTGATTTAATTGTGTCACAGTAATGTTTCCCTATATGGGCTCTCAGAGGACGTGTGGTAAAGCCTACATATTGGAGGCTGCATGAAATACAGGTGATCAGGTAAATTACATAGTTTGTGCTACAGTTGATGTATTGCTGTATAGTAAACTCTTCACCTGTAGCTGCGGCAACAAATGTTTTACCCAGATCACACAAGTTACAGTACCTACAGGTTTTTATATTACAAGGGTAACTGCCAGGATAGGAGAGCCAGGTGGGTTGGCATTGTTTGGATGAAAATAGACTAGGTGATAGTGCAGTCCCCAGTGTGGGCGCACGTCAGCTAGAAAAAAAGGCAACCTGCTTGCAGAATTTCATTTAAATCTTTATCTGTATGTAATATTGGCAGATTCTTTTTTATTATTCTGACTATTTGATTATATTCTTGGGAAAATGTGGTTACAAATGTGATAGGTTTACCCGTTTTTCTATTCCTAGAGTTGTAAGATTGATGAGGTTTGTTATTATTTTTATTTTTATGCTCTCTCTCAGTTTTAGGCTTATCTGACAGTAATTTCTCTCTGTCCATCATCAAAACCCTTTCTAGTCCTTGGTGTATAACAGATTAGTTATAACCTCGGTCCAAAAGAGCTGATGGATGACCTTACATTCTAGTTCAAAGGTTGAGTTTGTTGAACAGTTACGTTTAGCTCGAATAAACTCCCCATAAGGAATGGCATTGATGGTGTGGGATGGATGACAACTAGTTGCAAAAAGCGTAGTGTTACCAGAGCAAGGTTTCCTATAGGTGCATGTTGAAACATCACCTGTGATTGGATCACCCTTTAGGTTGATGTCTAAAAAGTTGATACTGGAAACATCAGGCTCAATTGAAAAATGTAGATTTAACTGATTATCATTCAGAAATGTAAAAAATTCTTGCAATCCAATAATGTCACTATCCCACACCATCACGAGGTCATCAATGAAATGACCATACCAAACAATCTGCTTAGCAAAAGGGTTGCTGGGATAGAACAAAACTTGTTCCTCCCACCAACCCATATAGAGGTTCGCCATGGACGGTGAGAATCTAGCACCCATCGACACCCTGCAGCGCTGGACATAATATGCGCCATCAAATAAAAAATAATTATGCTTTAATAAAAGCTCAACACTTAACAGAATAAACTCCTGTAGCTCCTGAGAATAGGAGCTGTAGCGTTGAAGATGATATTGGATGGCCTGCAATCCAGCGCTGTGGGGGATCGACGAATAGAGTGCCCTCACGTCTAGTGTGGCCCACATATAGGTGGATATCCATTTAACAGATGTGATATGGGATAGGACTGTGCTCGTATCTCTGATGTAGCCGGGCAATCTGTATAAAGAGCCAGTTCCAGCCACAATTGGTCGTCCCTGGATGGGACGATCAAGTTTATGAATCTTAGGGACCGGCACTACAGGTTTATCCACATAGAGATACTCAGCAGTTTTGGATGACAGAACTCTCATACGAAAGCCCAACTGTAAATGTTTCAAAAGAGGTGATTGAAAAACAGTAGTGGGGTTGTTAGACAGGGGTAGATATGTGTCACTGTCACTGAGCTGTCTAATGGCTTCAGATCTATATTGTTCCCTAGTCATCACCACCACTGCTCCTCCCTTATCTGCTTCCTTTATCACTAACCCTTTATTGTCTTTTAATTGCTGTAGAGCCTGTTTCTCTTGCTTTGAGATATTAGTCTTTCTAGATGTTGAGCTATGTTGTTTCAGTTGTATCAATTTCCCCTCTATTACAGCCTGAAAAGTGTCTATAGTAGAGTTTCTTGCATTTCTTACAGCCTGAAAAGTGTCTATAGTAGAGTTTCTTGCATTTACAGGGTAAAAAAACTTATCCCCATATTGTGATGTACTGCATGAAGCTCCATAGGAGCCCATACGCGATTCTGAATACAGCTGTTCTAAAGATAATGATGCAGATAAATCCTGAAACATAAAAGAAACATGCGGGCAAACATCTTGTTCTGCAATTGATTGGTTTTTATCAGATTCACTCACCATCTCTGTTGTCAGTGGGTCATCCACCTGTTCCTCAATTTCCCCCCAAAACACCTTGTCCCCATGTTGATGGGGACAAGGGCCTCATCCCCACAACCCTTGCCCGGTGGTTGCGGGGGTCTGCGGGTGGAGGGCTTATCGGAATCTGGAAGCCCCCTTTAACAAGGGGACCCCCAGATCCCAGCCCTCCCCCCTGTGTGAAATGGTAAGAGGGTACAAAAGTACCCCTACCATTTCACAAAAAAACTGTAAAACATGTTAAAAATGACTTCTGGTTCTTCTGGTTCTTCCTCTGGTGTTCTCGTCCAGCATCTTCCTCCATGGCGCCAGCGTCTTCTTTCCTTCGTCTTCTGGGCCGCTCTGCATCTGACCATGATGGGAGGCTACTGCTGTGTGATGCTTCTCCTCTTCTGACGGTTCTTAAATAACGGAGGGTGGGGCCACCAGGTGACCCTGCCCCCCTCTGACGCACGGTGACTTCCCTGTCTGCCCCCCACTGACGTCATGGGGAATGCCACAGGGAAGTCCCCGTGTGTCAGAGGGGGGCGGGGTCACCAGGTGGCCCCGCCCTCCATTATTTAAGAACCATCGGAAGAGGAGAAGCATCACACAGCGGTAGCCTTCCATCATGGTCAGATGCGGAGTGGCCCAGAAGACGAAGGAAAGAAGATACTGGCACTGTGGAGGAAGATGCTGGATGAGGACACCAAAGGAAGAACCAGAAGAACCAGAAGAAGAAGATGGTAAGGGGGTACTTTTGTACCCCCTTACCATTTCACACAGGGGGGAGGGCTGGGATCTGGGGGTCCCATAGTTACATAGTTACATAGTTAGTAAGGTTGAATAAAGACACCAGTCCATCGAGTTCAACCTGAGCGATTGTGGGTGCGTGTCTACAATTATCCCTATTTTTATTTAAGGTACCCATATAGCACTGTGTCTATTTTTACACAGCGGTCCACACATATATCGCACACTCACATTTGTCCCTACCCTCAAGGAGCCCACAATTCAAGGTCCCTAACATTCATATACCAAGGTCAATTTTGGACAGAAGCCAATTAACCTACCAGCATGTCTTTGGAGTGTGGGAGAAACTGGAGTACCCATAGGAAACCCACGCAGGCACAGGGAGAACATGCAAACTCCAGGCAGGTAGTGTCGTGGTTGGGATTTAAACCAACGACCCTTCTTACTGCTAGGCGAGAGTGCTACTCACTACACCACTGTGCTGCCCTGTTAAAAGGGGCTTCCAGATTCTGATAAACCCCCACCCGCAGACCCCCACAACCACCGGGCAAGGGTTGTGGGGATGAGGCCCTTGTCCCCATCAACATGGGGACAAGGAGTTTTGGGGGCTACCCCAAAGCACCCTCCCAATGTTGAGGGCATGTGGCCTGGTATGGTTCAGGAGGGGGGGCGCTCTCTCATCCCCCCTCTTTTCCTGTGGCCTGCCAGGTTGCGTGCTTGGATAAGGGTCTGGTATGGATTTTTGGGGGGACCCCTTGCCATTTTTTTTACATTTCGGTGTGGGGTTCCCCTTGAAAACCATACCAGACCTTAAGGGTCTAGTATAGATTTTGAGGGGGACCCCACGCCATTTTTTTTTTTTTGGCCGGGGTTCCCCTTCATATCCATACCAGACCTTAAGGGCCTGGTATGGAATTTAGGGGACCCCCCACATAATTTTTTTTTTAAATTTTGGTTTGGGGTTCCCCTGTAGGGAATTCCCATTCCATTTTTATCAATGAACTTGTATGTGTATTGTCGGACAGGCAATTCATTAATAGCTGTGAGTAGTTTTAAATGACTTTTTTTCCTTTGAAATGTCATTTTGCTGTCCGACTGTTCTAAACACGGGAAACATGCGCCCCTTTACAGGCATGCTATAGACACCCCCAGGTACGAAATTTAAAGGAATATTACACTTTTATTGTTTCACTTTAAGCATTATTAAAATCACTGCTCCTGAAAAAAAGGCTGTTTTTAAAACTTTTTTTTGCATTGATCCATGTTCCCTGGGGCACGACCCAGGTCCCCAAACACTTTTTATGACAATAACTTGCATATAAGCCTTTAAAATTAGCACTTTTGATTATTCATGTTCGTGTCCCATAGACTTTAATGGTGTTCGCGTGTTCGAACAAATTTTTTGCCTGTTCGCATGTTCTGGTGTGAACCGAACAGGGGGGTGTTCGGCTCATCCCTAATCTCAAGATATGACACTCCCTTAACAGGAGTGTTATTTGTGCAAAAGGACCTCTTTTAGGCCACCTTTGCTAGCAACCACAAAGAAGAATCAATGGCTTTGCTAGATCAGCATATAACAACACTGGTTCATCGGTGAGGCAGTTCTTGACCTTATCAAAGGTCTGTTTACAATCAGAAGTTTAGTGGTCCTTTAAACTTTTGGTTTCTTTAAAAGAATGTCTTCATCTGTCTCATCAATGTTTGCATCATTTTGCAGTAGCTGGTCTGGTGACTTTGGAGAAGCCTTCAGCAAAACATTTGTAATATCTACAGAATAAGTTATCATTCCTGATCTGGACTTTAGCTTTGCTCAGATCAATCACTGTTCTGTCAACTTACACCACATGTCCATTATATATCATAGATGGTTGGAAGAACTTTCACTTGTCGTGTGACAATTTCAGTCCCTCTTTCTCAAATCGAATACCCTACTGAGTCTCTCTTCATGATCTAAAGGGGTCTTTTCAAAGACAATTATATTTTTTAGATAGACTGGGACCTCCAGTAGATGCATGCCTCCTACAGTGCTTTCCTTCAGCCTCACGAAAGTAGCAGGGGAGACGCATAAGCCTTATGACATGCATTCAAATTCAAAGAATCCCAAAGGACAGATTAAATACTTCTTGTCATGATCCTCTGGGTGCATTGGGATATGATAGTAACCACTTCTTAAAGCGGATCTCCACCCGATTTTACAACACTAGCTGCAGAGGATTACTGCAATGTCCTAATGACAAAACGGCACTTTTTTTTTTATACTCTACCTTTGGTGTTGATAGTATCTGTATCTTCCAGGATGTACAGGCTGCGGATAGGGGCGTGTTTTCTGAGGCTAAATCGTCACTTCCTCTTAGCCGCACTGGCTCCTGGGAGCTTGTGTCATTGTTCCCAGGAGTCAGTGCGGCGGCCTGTTGCGAGAGTTATCTCGAGATTTCAATCCTGGGAGTGACGTCATTGCCATCACAATGGGGTGGGGCTTCCTATGACGCCGCTCGTTGTGATGGCAACCGGAGCTGTTGACGGCGCTGCAATGTCAATCTACTGCACATGCGCGAGATCGGGAACAGAACAGGCAGTGCATGCTGGTTGATCAGCAGCACCATATCCCGGAAGAGGATGCCTGTGGGCTTCACATGCCCACAGGCAAGATGACAACCGTCTGGATCGTAATATATAAGTTTCTTTTTAGGAAAAAACGGACAGCACTCATCTTTAAAAACCGAACAAGTGAGTTCTATATTCATAGAGCACATTCATTGTCATTTTGCCAAAAAAAAAAAATTTTAGAGATAGTGGAACCCCGCTTTAAGTCCAAAATGCTAAACCACTTGCTGCCCATCAGACTGTTTAGGGAATTCTCGATCCTGGGGTGGCATTAGGGTTGCCATCTCATCCCTTTAAACCAGAACACATATTAATTACACAGGTTCTGTGGCTGATTAGGGTGGTAATTAAACTCACTTGGTGCCTTATCTGCATTTAATTAGCCTCAGAACCTGTGTAATTCAAAGGTGTTTAAAGGGATGAGGTGGCAACCCTAGGTGGCATACTGCTCAAGAACAGACCTCCGTACCAGAATGTTTTTTTGATGAGGCATATGAACTTTTGAAGTCTTTAAATAGATTTGGCTACCATCTTGGACCCTCTTGAAAAGTTTAGCTATGAGTAAGCATTTAGCTATGAGTAAGCATCATTTGATGTGAAGCGCATTAGCCTTTGATCACTGTCCTATCCATTTTTGATGTTACTGTATTTTGGATTTTTATAAATTTTTGCAAATAAAGATGCTTTTTCTACGAAGTGCGGTAGTCCAGGATTTTCTTCCTTCATCTTGGACCCTCTTGTTGCTGTCTGAAAGGACAAATCTCTTTCAATGTGATAGGATACTGGGAACATATTACATAACCCATGTCCAGCTCAATTGTGGAAAAGCAGTTCTTTTTTTTAGTCAACAATCTCTTTTCTCTGGCTATCCATTCAGGTGGAAAATTGCTTAATCTTTTACCTGGCTAAACTTCTGGTACTAGCTCAAGCTCTAGTAGCAAATCCACTTCTGGATGCATTTCCATCATGGGAATTTTACCCTTCCCTCTCAAGCAAGCAAAATGTCCTGGAGGACACACATAATCTTCTCCAGTAAATGACTGCACTCCCTTCAGTCCTTTCTTGCTGTAGGGTTCAGAACAGAGCTAAGAATTTAGGAGTTAACTTGAGGTCACAGCATCCTTCAGACTAAATTAGTATTTGTCCCCATTAAGATAGCAACTCCTGTATCTCCTCTTGGCTTAAAGCATATAATTGAAATACTCTCAAAGGTTTCTGTTGGCCCTACAACAGAGACAGGAAATTCTAACTTGATAGAGACATTTACACATTGTACATCATAAGGAAATTTGACATGGCCCCCAGATTTCCAGGTCTTGCATTTTCTCAAATTACATGCTTCAAAAAGTTTGATATACAGTAAATCTCTGTATAATATGATAATCTATGCACCAATATCCAGCAAGGCCCTACTACAGTATATATCATATACAGTTCCATGGTTTGTGCTTAATGTTCCACAAATGTCTGCCTTCTGACCTCAGGAATCCCATTTGGAAGTAAAAATTTTATATTTGACCTTTGATTTTCCTTGAATATTAGATTCTCTTTGAGCTGCTTTTCTACTGTCTCAGGCCCACTGTTTTGTTGTCAGAAAGCTTTTCTACCCTTCCATACATAGAATATACTGCTTCAAATTAATTTAAAAGTTTTCCCAACTTTAAATTGCAAATACGTCTGCAGCATGTTCTCCTAAACTTTTAGTGATTCTCTACTTGCTTCCTGAGAAATGGTACAGCTTCTGATATCCATACCTTGTTGGCACTACAGAAGTCTTCAGACAATGTGCTGTAGAACATTTTTTCCTCTGATGTTACATTCATGCTCAGGGCTGGCACATATGTCCCTTCTTTCTTTAGCTATCCCATAGAAGTAAACTGCTTTGTCCATTTTGGAGTAGTCAAAATTTAGTTACACTGCTGGCTTGGTGTTAGGAACAGAGTGTCCAGTAGTGGCAGGCAGCAGTCTGTGTGAAATAGTAAACAATTGCTGCCACATAACAAGTGCTGCTGAACACCCACGCAACAGATAGCATAGAAAGTGTCTCCAAGGTGCCTACAGATAATTTTTTAATAGATAGATATAAATATTTTTTGTGTGTGTTATTAATGTTAACTATGAAGAGCCACAGAGAGCAGAGAAGCTGTAGAGCAGGAAAGACTGTGCTGTCAGAGAAGGGAGGGGAAAATTTCAAGGAGCTTGTTAGGGCTGTGTACTTTGAGCTCCCAAGAGGAAGAAGCATGTGGGTCCAGCTGTTGTAGAATTGATAGGTGAGCTCTTCATCTGACATGACCTTTTATCTGCCCTCCAGAAACAGACAATGAGCCCACGTTCACTTTGGGGTGATTTGGCATGCGATTTGACATGTCAAATGGGTGGTTATTGCCACCAATAACACCGTCCGAATTGGTGCGCCGCAGACTTTGCGGCTCCACACCGATTCCCAAAAGGAAATCCTGCACTACTTTTGGTGACTTTGGGGGCGATATTAATAGACATCTGTGCAGGAAAACATGCACAGATGTCTCTAAAATTGCTCCTGAAGACGGACTGATATGCAGGTTTGAAATCGTGCGAGTTTGCAGAAAAAAACACTCATATAGAGTGTGTATGTACAGGTGTTTAGGAACGATTAGCATTTTTTTCTGCCAGAAAACTCCTCTAAAAAATGCAAACCAGAAGGGGGTTCTTTTCTACCTAAATGCTGAGCTTAAAATATGCCTCCAAACATCCTAATGTGCATGGAGTCAGGATAATATTGGCCTGCTTCTAAAGGTAAAACGCAAAACTCCCGTAGAAGCAGAATTTTTAGCTTCAATATATTTTTTTATCACAGTTTTTACAGCATATAAAAGAATGAGATGGCATATCAACACAAGTTTGCTATAAGCATGTACAGAATGAGATATTCGTAGGTCAAAGAATAAAGTACAATAATATAGAGCTGAACCCAAAGGGTATGCTATGCAAAAGAAAATAACATTAAGAAGTTTTGTGATGGGCATTCCAGTACCACATAAGCCGGTGCGACCATTTCTGCGACCATTTCTGTAAGTGAATCTCACATGTAGCAAACATGCATTCATAAGAACCATGGGTATGTACCAAGGTGACCACTTTGTTTTTGGACAAAAGGTCAGGGGTTTTCCAGTGGTGAACAATGGCTAATCTTGTGGCTGGGAGTATGTGGATGGCTATAGTGTGGAGACAATGGGGGATGTTTTCCATAACAATGCCCAATAGGGCAAGCTCTGGAGAGGGGGCTAAAGATATTCCTGTAGCTTCTGAGAGGAGTTGGAACACTTTGGACCAGAGACTAGATACCTTGTTGCATTGCCACAAAAGATGGTACAAGCTCCCTATCTCCCCATCATTTCTCCAACACAGGGGCTGCACAGCTGGGTCAAATTTATAGATTATAGCTGGGGTGATATACCATCTGAGATTAATTTTGTGGACAAGTTTCCAAAGATTTAGGAACGAGTACCACTGAAACTGATTTTAAAAGCTAGTAGCCATTGGGATTCACTGAAGGAGCAATCTACAGTATATCCTTTTCCCATTTCAGTAATAGCAAGGTCTTGCTAAAGGAGATTTTATCTCCCAGCAGGTTGTAAAATAGAGTGATACCCTTCAAGGTTGTCTTAGTAGATGAAAAATACTTCCACACAAGTGGGTGCAAATATTTGTGTAGGTGAGGATTTTTTAGCAGACAGTGAGTTATTTTTATGTACTGATAGTAATCTACCAAGGGTAGAGGGGAAGATTTTTTCAAGGCTGTAAGGGATCTAAGGAGGTTTTTAGAATAAAGATCCGAGATATAATGTATGCCCTTTTCTTGTCATGACCGCAGTGTAAAGTTGGGGATGAGTAAGGAGAACATAGCTATTAGTTATGGTATTATAAAAGCGTTATGCCCTTTGGGGGCATTAGTAAGTAAATAGTTGAAGGCCATTACTGAGACATCAATGATAGGGGGGAAAGGAAAAATCCTGAGGTGAGATAAGTAGGCAGGTGCTAAGGTCATGACCCGGGACCTGAGATGATTCAATCTTGTACCAAAGACATGTAGGTTGGACTTGATGGACTTGTGTCTTTTTTCAACCTCACCTACTTTGTAATTAGGTAGTGTCAGGCATAAGCCAGGCTTTGAGTTATGCTAATATAGCAGTGTTGTAGTAATCTCTGAATTTTGCAAACCCCGTCCCTCTCATTAATTTATGTTTCAATAGAATAGCACTGGGACACCTAGCCTTTTTATTCTGCCACACAGAGCATCCAAGAACAACCTGTAAAGAGGTGAAAAAGGGCATTGGGGCCGGTAATGATCTGAATAAGTATAGCAACTGTGGCAGTTTGAGCATTTTGAATGCTGCTAATCTACCTGGCCAGAAAAGTGTTATTTTGGAGAGATGTTCAAGAACTTTTGGAAGATTATTCAGGTAGGGAGTGAAGTTGGCATGATAGAGAAAGGATATCGAGCTGGTCAGTTTTATCCCTAATCAGGAGATAGATTATTTAGCCCACACATATGGGTATTTGCCCCCTAGTATTGTTTGCTGCTCTACAGGTATTCCTAAAGGTAGGATAAATGATTTCAGATCATTCGCTTTATAATTTGAGACTTCACTGAATTCCAATAGAGTGCTTTGTACCGAGGCCAGAGAGGATTCAGGGTTGGTCAACAAGAGGAAAATATCATCCGCAAACACATTAATCTTATGTTCAGTGGTACCAATAAGGAAACCTGATATATCACATTGGGATTTAATTTTCTCTGCTAAGGGCTCTATTACCTTGTTGAAAAGAAGGGGTTATAGGGGCACCCTTGACTGGTGCCATTGCTTATATTAAAAGGTTTGGATAACACGAAGAGCAAAATACTTGGGCTGAAGGGGATGCAAGTACAGTGCCATTATTGCTGACAAAAATATGACCTTGAAAGCCAAACTTTTGAAAAGCCATGGCTAGGTATTGCCAATGCAACCAATCAAATGCCTTCTGTGCATCCAGAGATCCTGCGGGTAGCATCAAAAGTCTGGTGCCCCTTTGTGAAACCCGACAGGTCGGGCTGTATAAGGATCAGGAGAAGGTCAATCAACCTGTTTGCGGTGACCTTGGTGTATAATTTCATATCATGATTTACAAAGGATATAGGGTGGAAATTTTGCAGTGAGGTGGGTTCTTTTCCTGGCTTCGGTAATGTTATGATCATTGTATTCATAGAAATAGGTTTGGGCTTTGGACTTTTTGGGCACAATAAACACTATAATATATTCAAAATTGAATTTATTAAAAATTTGGTTTAAGAAGCGAGAGTACAAACAGGACAGATACAGAAATCAGTTCATAGAGACACAGTTACAATTATACACTCCATACATAGCTCTATATTATAAAAATAAGTTATATGAAAATGGAATACCAATCCTACCACCATGAAGTTATTGTGTAGATATAACAGAGCTATGCAGTTGATAATAATCGATGTCTAGGGCTTGCTCAACATGTTGCACGCCAAGGCGCTTCTTCAGGAGCATAGAACAGATTACTGAAATATACAAAGCATCCAATAAATATAACTCAAATAAGCTAGCAAAATAACAGTAAGCAACAGTAACAAGTATTGCGAATTTGATATCACTGAAATGGGAACCCCTAAGAAGGTGCCAATCCAGCAAGGCCTAGGTAGAATTCATACACTATGGGGACATATGTAACATGATGATAATGAAAGTAAGTGATAATAATTATACTTGAATCAATGGATAAATGTGACTGCTTGTGCAATGGCATTTAATTGAGTACATAAAGAAGAAAGAGAAAATAGAGGGGGGGAAGGAGGGGGGAAGGGGAGGAAAGAGGGGGGAGGAGAAATGGGGGGGATGGAATGAGTGAGAAGAAAAATCAAGTGAAAGCAATAAAAAAGAGAAGGGGAGGGGAAGGGAGGTGGGTGTAAAAGAGTGGGGTGAGATAAGGATATAAGACCTACTGTTCAAGACTGGCCTTAGTAGGGCAGATTGATAATGTTTTACACTATTGATCAGTAGTCAGTAGGGAATTATTGAGCTGATATAAAAAATCATATTCTAATGTGTGTATATATGCATATGCCCTGTCAGACATCAAATGGCATATGCACTGCCAGTCAATAAAAAATGTTTTATATTGATTTAATTTATATTTTATAAGAAAAAATGTTTTATTTTTATATGCATGATAGACCAATTGTAAAGGTCCTATGATGACATACTGAGTTGTAGTGTACATGTCATTCAGATGAAAATTGCAGTGCACATGTCATTCAGATAAAAATATATGACAGTGACAGTGTTAGTGACGTCTCCCTATTAGATGGTGCTAATGAATTGTTTTGACAACTGGTAAGTAGTTCAAAACTAAAACATTATGAGAAAAATATAAGTATTAAATATAGATTTTAAATATAAATATAGATATTCAATCTAGATACCCAACTGGATATCAGGCCAAATAAGTACCAGTAAGAAATAAATTACACTTACCATTATCATATTAATGAAGTGAGAAAATATATAAACGACGAGTATTGATAAGAAAGTATTCACTATGTATCTTTAGATTCAACAGTCTATTGCTGGAGTAATCCAGCAAGACATGTAGCCGAAAAGGACAGCTACACCGGCAAAAAGCGGGGAAAAGAGTGTGGTACGCCAATCATCCATATAAGTTAGTCTTTATATGTCAAGCATCTGGTCAGCATCGTTTGTGTATGGTGTCAGAGGATGATTCAGTATCCAGATCGTTTGGTTGTAGTACCGGACCTATTGTAGTGCAGACAGGCAGAACATTTAACCATTATTTAGTAAAGGTGCCATGGTATAGGTTAGCTATAATGTTCACAAAGAAAATACCTCCTAGTAAAGACAGAAAAAGAAAGCAAAAGGAATTGGTAGTGGCCAGATGAAAAGTGTCAAAATATCACATTCAAGTATAAACACTGACTGAGGTGTAGAAATGTATCATCTTCTGTGCAGGCACATACCTGTTAGCGATTCAAAGTAAACAAACAGAGCGTGGCCAGGAACGGCATCCACACAGCCGCTCGGGTAGAGAGCAACTGCGGTGTAGAGCATGGGTAGAGGGACGCTGAGTGGCATCTCTGGTACACACGCCACGCTTGTAGTCACCAATCAGAGAAGCCGATGTGACGTCATCCAAGCCGGCCGCTGGGTGCAAAAAGCGCATGTCCCAGCTCACAGCGTCGGCGAGGAGACCACTTGACGCGTGAGACCAGGAAAGAACGGCTTCAGCCCCAGGTATAACGGGTGACCCAGTAGTACCATAATGCGCCTACTGCCCTAGTAAGGGGGCGTGGCGATGAGTAGCCACATAGTGATTAAAATAAACCAAAGGCATTGCAGGGTACACCTGTCGTGAGTTACCAGAACAGCAATAATACCAGGGTCGCAATAAAAGTACATGTATACAGAAATTGATAGACAAGTATAACATGGTAATCATATTGAAAAAAGCTCTTTTAAGGTATCAATAATCAGGATTTTTTCAGCAAAACAGATAAAAACAAAAACGATAAACAATACCTGAGTGACAGTCAACAAGACATCTCAAAGTTGCCCTGAATTAAAGCCATATTACCTTATATGATAAAAGAAGAATTAGGCAGCCACAAAAAGGAAGGGGAATAGAGAGAGGCTTACAGTGGGGAACTAGAGAGAAAAAGTAAGATACTATAAAAAAGGCTTATATGTGTGGGCCTCATTGATGTCAGGGGGGTGTATGGCATCAAGGCGTTCTATCCACATGGTTTCTTTTTGACAAATGTATTTATTCCAGTCTCCACCTCTGGGATCTTTTGAGACCACTGCTAATACAATAAATGATATCTGAGATACATCAAACTTGTGATATAGATCTAGATGCCTACTGACTGCCGTAACCATCTTGCCCTCCGCTGAGTAGTAGACATGATCTTTTATTCTGCATCGTAAGTGTCTAATAGTTTTGCCTACATAAAAGGCGCCGCACTGGCATAACATAAGATACACTACTTCTTCAGTGTCGCAATTCGCATGAAATTTTGGGGTAAAGGTTTCGCCATTCGGGAGTATGAATGTTGTGCCTATTTTCATCCATGGGCAGAATGAGCATTTACCGCATTGTGAGATACCATGTTTAAGTTGCTTAGATTTAAGGGTCGTGGAATAGTGACTGGAGGTTAGCTTATCACTTAGGGATCTAGCCCGTCTAAAAGTGATTTGTGGAGAGGGACCAATATATTTTTCGAGGATAGGATCCTCTTGAAGGATCGGCCAATGATTGCTCAAAATACCACGAAGTTGTTCATGTTGTTGCGAGAATCTCGTGATGAATCTCACCGAGGAATTAGTAGTGATTGATTTCTTTTTATATAATAAGGAGCTTAGCGATTGATGTATAGCTTTATTGTAGGCGCTACGTAGTAACGTTTTTGTATAACCCCTCGCCAAGAGCCTGACACGAAGCGCATCAGCTTGGGATTTAAATTTCTCTAGATGAGTGCAGTTGCGACGCAATCTTAAGTATTGTGCGTATGGAATACTTTTAATGAGTGGCCTAGGATGGGCACTATTTGCGTGTAGCAGGGTGTTCCCTGCTGTTTTCTTCCTGTAGAGGGTGGAGGCTAAGCAGTTCTCGTCATCTTTGAAGATAGTTAAGTCTAAAAAGGTTATCCGTTGGGGGTTACTGGAGACCATGAATTTGAGGTTAAAACTGTTTTGATTGATGGTTTGAATGAATCTGTCAGGTAGATCCTGAGTACCTGTCCATACCAGAAATATGTCATCAATATAACGCCGCCAAATAAGGGCATGGTCAGTAAAGAAAGTCAATGAGTCATCTGAAAAAATGCTCTGTTCCAACCCCCCAGGTACAAGTTGGCGTAGGCTGGTGCGCAACAGGGGTGTTCCCTGCTGTTTCCTTCCTGTAGATGGTGGAGGCTAAGCAGTTCTCGTCATCTTTTAAGATAGTTAAGTCTAAAAAGGTTATCCGTTGGGGGTTACTGGAGACCGTGAATTTGAGGTTAAAACTGTTTTGATTGATGGTTTGAATGAATCTGTCAAGTAGATCCTGAGTACCTGTCTATACCAGAAATATGTTATCAATATAACGCCGCCAAATAAGGGCGTGATCAGTAAAGAAAGCCAATGAGTCATCTGAAACAATGCTCCATTCCCACCCCCCCAGGTACAAGTTGGCGTAGGCTGGTGCGCAACAAGTGCCCATAGCCACGCCTTGTACCTGGAGGAAGTGAGAACCTTTGAAACAAAAGTAGTTACAGGTAAGCAAAATTTCAGTAATTCCAAAATAAACTCACAATAATCCCAACTGTAGTGATCCTGCTCTCGTAAGAAGGTGCGAGCCACCCCTGCTCGTGAGGGATGCTGGAGTATAAAGACTCAACATCCAAGGTCATGAGGAGGGCATCGGGAGGGACAGGCAAACCCTCTATTTGTTTCAAAAGGTCCAGTGTGTCACGGGTGTAGGAAGGTAAGCCCAGTACATGTGGTGTTAGAACAAAGTCGACAAGACGACTGGCATTCTCTGTCAAGGAACCGATCCCAGAAACAATGGGATGACCTGGGGGCGTCGTGCAATGCTTATGTGTTTTTGGTAAAGCATAAAATGTTGCCTCTCTCGGTTTTTTCACATTTAGGTAGTTGTACATATCTTGATCGATAAGGCCTCTCTGGTGAGCTGATCCAATAATACATAGATATTCCTGCTTAAATTCCAAAATCAAGGCCTCCAACAAACGGCAGTAACACTGTTTATTTTGTAGAATTCTCATGACCATAGATTCATAGTAGGCCCTGGTCATGAGAACAATATTCCCACCCTTGTCGGAGGCCTTAATCTCAAGATCCGGGTGGTTTTGTAGGAATTGAATAGATTGTGTTTGGGAAGAAGTTAAATTGTTCGGTGAAGTGGTCATATGTTTAATGTCGTTAATGGTTCCCATCAGAAAGGCCCAAATACGGGGATTAGTTGTTAATTCCGGGAAACGTTGAGATTTTGACTTAAATATTTGGTAGGAGGTGTAGGTCCGGCAGATTGGATATTGGATTAGTAGATTCTTGTGATGATTAATTTTCCTCAAGTAAGAGCATTAAATCCCGGAGGGCTCGAAAGTCCTCCATGGAAAAATGCATCACTTGTTCCGAGATGGATTTATCTTGTTTGGATTGTAGAACTTCCCTATCAAATAGGAACTTGTAGGGGGGGGCGTGGCCTGCAACGGAGCTGAATGGACGTCTGATCCCAGAGCTCCGGCACTCCGGCGGACATTAGCGACCACAAACGGCTAAAAACACCCGGATTTCACCCTCATCGATTGGCGAAACGACCCGGGCACATCAGGAGGATATGATGGGCAAGAGAAAGGGCACATCTAAGCCCCAACGGCTGACGGACTACTTTTCACAGCCGCACCACGGAGGTAGGCAAGATGGCGCCGACCATCCCCATGCATTGCCACATAAAAACAACCCCGCTCCGCTCACCGCCACTTCATCCCCTAACCAAAATGATTCCTGTAGCAGCCAAAGATCCCTCCCTTCATTCTCTCCATCAGGGAGTCCAGCAAAAGTCAAGCAAAAGCTGGATGGAGCTGGATGCAGTCCTGCAATAAGCCCGGGAACGGACTCAGGGGATGACACTAGGGAGCTCCCTGATTCAATTACCACCTTCCCCACCATGAACCAACCGGTATTGGACACTGTCCTAAAGGATATGTTAGTGTCTCTAAGAAGTACCTTGCAGGCTGATATGATGCACTGTATGCACAGATTTAGTGGGGAATTAAACGCAATAGAGGCCCGAGTGGAGCATGTGGAAAATAAAATGGGGGATTTTGCATCCACCATTAATGACTTGGTGGACGCAAATGAAGAGAGAGAGGAAGAATCTGTATGGATTAAAAACAAAATCGCAGACATTGAGGACAGGTCCAGACGGAACAACCTCAAGATTAGAGGGATCCCGGAATCAGTACAAGCATCTGAACTGAGACCATATGTTGTGGACCTTTTCACTGCTCTTTTACCGGACCTCTCCGAAATAGACATTACTATTGACAGAATACACCGCCTACCAAAGCCAACTTATCTCCCGGACACTGTTCCCAGAGATGTGATTTTGCGCCTGCATTTCTTCCATGTCAAAGAGCAATTAATGCAAGCAATGCGGAAACAGGAGAATATCCCATCCCGCTTTCAACAACTGCAATTATATGCTGACCTTTCTCAGCATACATTACAAAAGAGAAGGAACTTGAACACTATCACAAAAGTGCTCAGGAACCACAACATACCCTACAGATGGGGGTACCCTACTAAAATAACCATCACCAACCAAGACAAAACGTTCATTGTAGACTCAATGGATAAAGGCATTGCCTTACTTAAATCATGGAACATCCTTCCTGACTCCGAAAACGATGGAAGCCCCAAAGGCAACCGACAGTCGGTTACACCTGACTGGAAGAAAGTCACACCAAAGAATGCCAAGTCGCATAAATAATTTCCTTTGGAAATCCAGAAAACTTGTAAGTCCATCTAAAATGCCGGAGTAGCCGATAGGCTAGAACTTAACCCCTCAAGTATCTTGAGCAGCAATTTGCTGCACACTGGTGACTCTCACTTAAACCCCATAAGAAGGAAGTTTCCCTTATGGGTCATCCAGAAGTTTCTGGAAAGTTGAATGGTAACTATGCCTACTATGTTAACTTTGTTTTGTTATATTTTTTCTACCTTTTCTTTTTTTGTCCACATATGGAGCACCACAACCATCTACCCAACATCCAGCTCTTCGCAACATATGAACATCAATCATCCGAAAACATCCAGTACAACAACCACCACGATACAGATACTACAAGGATCACAGTGAGTACATATACTACAAGAGAGTATACGCACGCACCGCATCCGTCACTAAAGGTGATTTTCAGATACCTCAGATCTGAAAACAAACCACAACCAACACTCACAGAAATCCAACCTAATGGCTATCCAATTTTTATCTATTAATGCCAAAGGGCTTAATCATCCAGCAAAGAGAAAATCCCTCTGGAAGGAAGCACTAATGAATAAATCTGATATATTATGCGCACAAGAAACACATTTTAGTAGTACAGCTGCCCCACTATGTCAGCACAAGAACTTTCCACACATCTTTTTTGCAAACGCTGAATCAAAATCTAAAGGAGTAATGATCGCTATAAGAGATACCGTTGCATTCAATCTTCATTCAAAATATATTGACCCACAGGGGCGTTACTTGGCGTTAGTGTGCGATATCAATCAAGTAACTTACACCATAGTAAACGTCTACGCACCAAATAAGCATCAGATCCGCTTTTTTCACAAGATTGTCCACAAAATTGATTCCCTGAGAAAAGGTTTTTTGATATTGTGTGGGGACTTCAACATTATACCTGACCCATCCATAGACACAACAAGAAAAGCGAATCGAGCAATAACATCTTTACAAGAGTCCATCCATAAGGAGAACCTATATGATGTGTGGCGGTGTCTTCACGCCGGAGAGAAAGACTTCACATTTTTCTCCGCCCCACATCATACGTACACCAGGATTGACTTCTTCTTAGTAGACCAACACACTCTGATCAAAGCAGCCTCTTCAACCATCAACAACATCACGTGGTCAGACCACGCTTCAATCACCCTATCTATTAAAGACTCTTCAATAATCAATACCACTCCAGTGTGGAGAGCCAACTCTTTTCTTATGCAACAACCAGAATCCAAAAAAATTATTGAAGATCACTTGGTAGAATTCTTTCACATTAATGAGTCTTCTGTACAAAGTCCTTTTACTCTGTGGAGTGCTCATAAGGCATTCATTAGAGGAATATTCATTAAATTGGGGGCCAGGGCGAGGAGGCAGCGGCAAAAGAAACTTCAGGACATCACAGACGAAATTTTTAGAATTGACTCCAAAAATAAACAACAATTTTCTCCTGCTCTATCTAAAAGACTAAACCAACTGAGATATGATCTAAGACTCCTTTTACTAGAGGAGTTTGAAAAAAACACTAAACGGCTTAAAATGAACTACTACGCACACGGTAATAGAGCAGGAAAATTGTTAGCACAACAAATTAAGGGCCATAGAAGTAAAACTAAAATCCCATATATATTACATCACACAAATAACACTAAACTACAACATCCACAAGATATAGCAGACGCCTTTAGTACTTATTATAGCAAGCTATATAACCTGAAAGATGACATAACCACAGTCCAACCTACACCGACAACAATAACTGATTTTTTAAACCACATCAAATTACCAACACTTTCTCAACAAGAAACTGAGTATTTAAATGCACCATTTACTACTGAAGAAATTCACAAAACTATAGAATCACTCCCAAATAATAAATCCCCAGGCCCAGACGGCTTTATAGGGGAATATTATCAAACGTTCAAAAATTTACTATCTCCACATTTAAACAAAGTTTTCAACACAGCGGCTGCCTCCTCGTCCTTCCCTTCTGAAATGTTAACTGCACTGATAGTGACATTGCCCAAGCCGGGGAAAAGCCCAGACACCCCAGCAAATTTTAGGCCCATTTCTTTATTAAATACAGATTTAAAAATTTATGCTAAAACAATAGCTAACAGACTCATAGACATCTTACCTCACTTAATACACCCGGATCAGACCGGATTCACCAGGGGACGTCAGACCTCTGATGCTACCAGGAGACTAATAAATATTATACATATTGCTGCAACCCAGAAAAGGCCTTCTCTGCTCCTAGCATTGGACGCAGAGAAGGCCTTTGATAGAGTCCACTGGGGCTATTTGGAGTTGGTTCTGGGGAGATTTGGATTCTCTGGACCTATCTTAAAAGCAATCATGGCATTGTATTCAAAGCCATCAGCCCGCGTATACACATCGGGAGTACTCTCTAAGCCATTCAACATAACCAACGGTACCCGACAGGGCTGTCCCCTATCTCCATTAATTTTCAATTTAATTTTAGAACCCCTAGCAATGATTATCAGACAACATCAATCTATAACAGGATTCATGACTCATAAATCGGAACATGTCATTAGCCTATTTGCGGATGATATTATCCTGATGCTCACAAACCCAACAATTTCCCTGGCTTCGGTACATGACACACTGCAAATGTTTTCTAAAGTTTCATACTATAAAGTCAATGAGAACAAATCTTATATACTGGGCATGGGTATAGAAGAGCAAGAAGAAAGGGTTCTCGGTTCACGGTTTCCATACTCATGGTGTAAGGAAGGGGTGAAATATCTGGGAATCACCCTAACAGCGTCTCCGGACCACCTTTTTAAGGCTAACTATATCCCCTTTCTTGACGCTTTACCGACAAAACTGCAAAAATTAGCCAAAACAGAACTCCTATGGTCAGGACGTCTGGCCGCTTTTACAATGGTAATTTTACCCCAGATAATATACCTTTTCAGATCACTCCCTATCCCTGTCCCTAACTCTTTTTTTTCCAAACTTCAATCTATGCTAAATAGGTTTCTATGGAAAGGGAAAAAGGCGAGATGGGCGTTTAAAGACTCAGTAATGTCTAGAAAAGTTGGGGGGATAGGCAACATTGTAATCAAAGACTATTACCTTGCATCTGTATTAGCACAAATGAGAACATGGTTCCCAGAATCGCCCGACACTAGGTGGCAGGAGTTGGAGGAAGATCAAATTCCCAACAAAAATTTATATGACTATCTAATGTGTGACTCAATTACTTCTTCCCGCACCCAGAACTTAGCACCACCAATAAAAGCGTCAATCAGAGCCTGGAATATTTTGGTAAAAAACCAATCATACACTTCACCTATGTCTTTGATAAAAATACCCATCACCAGTTTATCCGAACTTATTCCTAACCTTAGCATAAAACATTGGGCTAAATTAGGTATTGCATATCTAGAAGATCTTAGAATAGGACCCACGATGAAAACATTTAGAGCACTACAAGTTGAATACAACTTAGAGCATTCTGAATATTACAGATATATACAGATTTGCCATTTCATGAGAACCAACCCCTCTCTCTCAGTACAACTCCCCTGGAGAATTGTACTATACCTTACAAAACAAAACACTAATATTAAAGGAATTTCCTTATTTTATAATACTCTAAACAATAAATTAACATTTGCCAAACACTCCTATATTGATGCCTGGGAACGTGAATTAAAACAATGTTTCAAACCAGAAAAATGGCAAAAAGCACTTCAAACTACATACACCACTTCCAGGTGTACCAACTTATGGGAACTAACACAAAAAATACTTATGCGTTGGTACTTAACACCGTACAGGATTTCCAAGTTTGACCCCATGACCTCCCCAATGTGCTGGAGGAACTGCAATCATGTAGGTACCTTACACCATATACTTTGGGAATGCCCTAAAATACGTACTCTATGGGAAGAGGTATTTGAAATACTCACAAAAATAACGAATCAGCAAATCCAGGCCACACCAGAATTAGCTATTCTCTCTATAGACATAGACCTGTTCCCTAAAATATATAGGAAAATAATATCTCATGTATTACTAAGCACTAGATTAACAATAACCAGACATTGGAAGACACAAGAAACCCCAAAAATAAAAGAAATAATCCTAACCACCAACACGCACATTACATATGAAAAAATGTATGCATCAGCCCAAGGTAAATTCTTGATAGCATGCAAACAATGGAAACCGTGGACCGAATGGTATAAACCAAGAATGGTATAGAAGCTAGAAACAAAACTGACATATGCGCAATTACTGGATGAGCTTAAAAACGCACACCTCACAAAATGGATTGCTCCATTCCTTATTCTTTATTATTATTATTTGATATAATTTGTTTATGTTCTTAGTATTTATTTTATTTTATATATTTCACTTTATTTGGTTTATCTTTAATCTGTTTCCTTTGTTCATATCCACACAACAACATCATAATTGGTCCAAAGTATGGTAAGACATATAAAATCTATACTTTTGAGTTAAGCCGATGGGGTCCCCTCCCTCTGGGGCACAGCAGGTTCCCAATAGGGGTGTCGGAGGAGGGAGAGTTCCTACAATGAGTATGCCTCTTTATCTACTTCCACTTAACTACAATGTGGCTTTCTTAGAATACAATAACACATAAAACCATGTACGGTTTAGCAACATAATTGTCTAGTGGACTAGTCGGAAATGTCAAACTGTATAATAATGCTTTTTATTACAAGTACTGCTGTTTGTACTTTTCCTTCTGTTTCGTTTCTTTTCTATGTTTAAAATCAATAAAAAACTATTGAAATTAAATAGGAACTTGTAGGTCATGTTGCGTGAGAATAGGTAGGCATTTTTAATGGTTTCATATTTATCGATATTAGCAGAAGGGCAGAAGCTGAGCCCATATTTTAGAACATCAAGGATCTCATCCCCGAAAAGATAAGGGGTTAAATTAATGATATCTCGTCCTGGTGTTAAGTCAGGGGCATCGTATCCATGGGTAACTGAAAATTTGCCTGAGAGATATTAGGTTGAATATGTGCATCAAAGGTGCTTTGTCTAGTGTGGAAAGAATGTTGTGTGGGAGGTGGAAAAGTGATTTGGGAACTTGGTCCTTGGGATTGAAATTGGTCAGTGGGTGGGCACATGTGCGGCAGCCTGAGGTGAAGGTAATGTTACCTTAGAGCTCCGCTCCTCGGGAGTTTTCATCGGAGGACTACAGGTCCCAGTGAACCAGCAAGTATCCCAAAACTGCAGAAAATCCTACCTAATACTGTCAGCTTCACTGACAATGGTCTTGAGAGCTCCTAAAATGAAAATTAAAGCAGGAAAAACAAAGGAAACGGCACACAGGCTGGCAGCTGGAATGGCGGCTGCATCCTCTCCCCCACAGCACAGCGGTGAATACACTAAAAAATCTTTACCTCACAGTCAGCACAGCGGTGAATACACTGGAAAATCTTTACCTCACAGTCAGTACAACGGTGAATACACTGAAAAATCTTTACCTCACAGTCAGCACAGTGGTGAATACACTGGAAAATCTTTACCTCACAGTCAGCACAGCGGTAAATACACTGGAAAATCTTTACCTCACAGTCAGCACAGCGGTGAATACACTGAAAAATCTTTACCTCACAGTCAGAACACACAGGCTGCTAATGGTGAGTCTGAGTCTGAATATGAATACTGTGAATTACAAGCTGCTACACAGTCTGACATCTTCAAAAAATTTGAATGTATGCTTCAGAAAGCCCTCAAACAGACTTCTGATCATATAACTGACAAACTGACTAAAGAAATTAGAGAACTAGGTCAGAGAACAGCTGACTTAGAACTGAGGGTTGATGAAATTGATAATTTTACACAGAACTACATGTCTGAGATGAAGGTACTAAAAGAGGAAAACCTTACATTACAAAATCCTTTAGAGGACCAAGAGAAGAGAGATCGTCGATCGAATCTGCGAATCAGGGGAATCCCTGAATCTGTTTTAGACCTGCAGGCTAATATCATGGTGCTCTTTCAAGAATTATTACCTGGAACCCCTATTGACAGGTTCGAAATGGATAGAGTGCATAGAGCGTTAGCCCCACGCAAAATAAATGGTCCCCCGAGGGATATTATAGCTAAATTGCACTTTTACAGAACCAAAGAACAGATACTAACAGCTGCCAGAGGGAGAGAATCTCTTAGCTTCCAGGGCAATACCTATCAACTCTTCACAGATTTGTCCCCACTAACGGTTGCAAAAAGACGTGCACTTAAACCTCAACTCCAGGTACTCCAGAGAAATCAGATTTCCTATCAATGGGGATTTCCTTTTTGTCTCAGATTTACTCATTTGGAAACAAAATATGTTTGTCGCTCTTCAGAGGACTTGAAGTCAGCCCTATTTGATATGGGCCTAGCTGAAGCAATCTTACCAAATGACCAGTCTCATAGGCGCTCAGCTTTTCGTTCTACACAGCAAAACAAAGACCCAAAACCCAGCTATTCCACATCTTCCCATCAAAATCTTAACAAGCGAGGTTGATATGAACATTCACCACCAAACAATGAGGATTCAATGGACTCACAATCTAAGCCAGACTAGTTATTTGTCCTTGCTACTTTTTTCCAGCACAGTATGCTGACAGAGTTAATTAACTATCCATATTCATGACTAAAATAAGTTATGGCTACATACTACTGTTATGTTACAAACTTTTTTTTTTTTTTTTTATATTAACTTTTTTCTGTTTTTTTTTTTTCCTCTCAAGTTTTTGAACTTTATTTTAAATTTAAGCGAAATTTTTCCATGATAGTAATGGAATAGTTCCTGTGGTCCTCCGATGTCATACATCCCTTAGGAATTTCTTGTTGCCCTTTATTCCACCTAAGGACTCCTACCATTGTTATGGGGGTCTCTATTGGTGGTCCCGGACCCTCTCAGAGAGTTCTAAAAACTCTCCTGAGATGCTCCTACACCCTATTATTTAGCCTTTATATACTGCTAAATTGTCTTCATATTGGGTTTGTTCGATTCTCCTCTCCTTTTTTCTTGTTCTATTCTATTGCTTCTTTCTTTAATCTTTGCTATTCCCGCCTGACTCTCGGGTTGGTGATCCTGGCTCTCGGTGAGTACTCTGCTTGTTATGCTATGATATTCGCATTCGTTGTTTTATGGCTCCTATAAATATCTTGTCATTAAATGTACAGGGGTTTAATACCCCACATAAGCGAACCAAGGCTTTACGCTCTTTTGCTATGAAAAAAGCTAATATATATATATATATGTATACATACATATGTATATGTTTGCAGGAAACGCATTTTACTGACAAAGTTTATCCCAAATTTCTTTCATCATCATATCCACAATTCTATACTGCTTCAGCTACGGTTAAACAGCGCGGAACTCTCATTGGTTTTCACCGTTCCACTCCGTTTAACCTTGTATCCAAAATAACAGACCCTGAAGGACGATATGTTCTCCTAACAGGATTTATTTCTGATAATCCTATTACTATTGTGTCTTATTATGCCCATAACAAATGCCCAACTGCTTTCTTATCCCACCTTTTTCAACTTATAGAAGTACATAAGTTTGGTACTGTTGTTATTTGTGGGGATTCTAATGCTACTATTTTCCCGTTCTTAGATAAATCTCCCCCTGGACCTACCACAAACTCAATAAACCTAACTTTTCAACATCTACTCACCACTCATAGCCTGGTAGATACTTGGCGAGAGATGAACCCTATTAGTAGGCACTTCACTCATTATTCTTATCCGCATAACTCTTTTTAACGAATAGATCATATTCTAATCCCATCAAGTATGCTACCAGAAATCATATCATCCAAAATCATTCCTTTTCCATGGACAGACCACTGCGCAGTATTCATTAACATTGCTTCCACAATTCCTAGATCACACGATACCACTTGGTGTATAAACGATTCAATTCTGAGCCACCCTTCTCATCGTGTTGAGATTGAAAAAGCACTTTCTGATTACCTAAAATCCAATGATACAGACGATGTCTCTGCTATTACATTATGGGAGGCGCACAAGGTAGTCATTAGAGGTAGACTGATACAACAAGCAACTAACCTTAAAAGAGAACGCAAACTGTTGTTTGCAAAACTTGAATCTACCTTTAATGACTGTCATCAAACTTTTCAAACCTCCCCAAATGCTACCAACAGTACCAAACTAGAAAAAGCCCGCCTGGATCTAGATCTTTTTCTTACTGATACCGCAGATAAACTTATAAGTAAACGCCAGCATGTTCAATATCGCAGGGCAAATAAACCTGATACACCTATGGCCAGAATTTTAAAAAATTTACAACATATACATACGCCTATCAGATTGAAAGTATCCCGGGAATCTTACATTAGTTACCCAGTGAAAATACTTGAAATTTTTCGCTCTAAGTTATCTAAACTATATTCTTCTGCCTCAAATTTTGATAAAACTAAAGCAGACACACTGTTCTCCAATATCACATTTCCTAACCTTGATCAACAACAGAAAGATCTTCTTGAATGTCCAATTACAGATACTGAAGTCCTTAACACAATAAAATCTTTAAAATTACGTAAAAGACCAGGCCCAGATGGATTTTCTGCAACATATTATAGACAATTTGCATCAATCTTAACACCTGTCTTAACTAAAGCCTTCAATTCGATCCTTAAAGGTAACTCATTTAGAACAGAGACTCTCACCTCTATAATAGCAATGATCCCCAAACCACATTCTGACTCCACCTCCTGGACTAATTATCGTCCTATATCCCTCCTAAATCTCAATATAAAATTAATTGCTAAGATTTTGGCCACTAGACTGAATAATATTATTGGCCTACTAATCCATAAAGACCAAACAGTCTTTATGCCTAAACGCCAAGCTGGAGATAATATCAGGAGAGCACTCTTACTTATTAATGCGGCTAAAACTAGACGAATCCCAGCTTGCCTTGTATCCTTAGACATAAGGAAAGCATTCGATTCGGTTACGTGGCCTTATATGGAATATGTCCTTGGTAAATGGGGATTTGGAAACAATTTTTTAACCTGGGTCTCATCCTTATACAATAATCCTAGAGCATATATCAAATATGCAGGCTATAAGTCGACAATGATTGATATCAAAAGAGGCACTAGACAAGACAGCCCTCTTTCCCCTCTACTTTTTGCCCTAATAATAGAACCCCTGGCACACCTTATGAGAACCAATACTGACATTAAAGGTATCGAACTAGGTGGTTATCACCATAAACTGTGTCTCTTTGCGGATGACATTCTCATATTTTTGTCTCATCCCCATATATCCACCCCTAATCTACTAAAAACACTAGATAATTTTGCCCAAATATCAGGACTACATGTTAATCCAACAAAATCAAATGCATTAAATATTTCCTTATCTCAATTAGAACTTCGGCAGGCACAAACTTCCTTACCCTTTACTTGGGTTCCAAAGCAGCTTCCATACCTAGGAATAAAACTCACAATCTCTCTTAAAGACCTTTTTGTGGCAAATTACTTACCCCTCCTTAAACAAACTTCCGGCTTCCTGAAACAATGGGCTCTTCTATCATTGTCATGGTTGGGAAGGATTAATGCGGTAAAGATGTCAATCCTGCCAAAATTCTTATATTTATTTAGGGTACTCCCTATTTCTTTACCATCTTACTTTCTTAGACTTACTCAACGTAGAGTTATGTCCTTCATTTGGGGTACCACCAAACCTCGTATACCTAAATCTACGCTTTACCTTAATAAATTGAGTGGTGGTTTGGGATTGTCCAACTTTTCCTCCTATTTCTACGCTGCACAGCTAGCACTTATACCCAAGTATCATACTTCTGAAGAAGCTCCCCTATGGGTAGCTATTGAATCAGTGGAAAGTGACCCTATCTTAGTGGCAAATATGTTTTGGCTCTGTCCTGCTGATAGAATACATCTTTCTAATCCTATCACGAAACAGACCCTAGCAGTATGGGATAAATGTAAATTTGCACATAATCTTCAATTAACACATAATCCCTTGCTTTCATTTCTTAATAATCCAGCCTTTTATCCTGCCTGGAAATTCCCAAAATCATTCTCTGCATGGACCTCTACGAACCTGACTCGTTTATACAATCTTTCCTCGACTAAAGCTATTTATACATTTCCTGTACTATGTGAAACCTTTGGGTTACCTAAAACTGAAATATCTCGATATTTACAAATTAAAAATTTTTATGAACCACTTCTTAGTACAGGCTCAACTCTTAATCAAATGACTCAATTTGAGCGGATTTGTATAAGTGATCCACACATTAGAGGACTTATCTCAATATTATATTTCCAACTTAATATGATATCTAGTGAGTTTCTACCCTCATACACAACTAAATGGGCACAAGATATGAATCGAGTGTTTAATAAACAAGATTGGTCAAATATATGGTCAGCCACCAAAACTTCCTCTCCAAATTATTTTGCTGCAGAAACTAATTACAAGGTTCTAGCACGCTGGTACCTTGTACCAGCTAGAATAGCTAAATTTGTCCCCACATATTCACCTAATTGCTTTAGAGGATGTGACACAGCAGGAACACATTTTCACATATGGTGGCAATGCCCCGTAGTTGAAGAATTCTGGAAGAATATATTTCTTCTGGCTTCTAAAGCCCTGGAAATCACGATTCCTCCAGATCCTGCAACGGCACTCCTAAACCTTAAACCCACAATACTCACCCATACTCAATTCCAATTGTTTATCCAACTTAGCACTGCAGCTAAACAAACGATTGCCAAGGCGTGGAAGTCCCAAAATCTAATTCTTGCTGAAGCTAAACACAGAATGAACAGAGCACTTTTATACGCCAAGATGACAGCTATTGAAGAAAATAAAATAAATACATTTCGCAAAATTTGGCAACCATGGGTTAAAAACTACCTCCCTACAGATTTTGACCAATCTCTGTTGTTAACACACTAAGATATATATCATATTATTACTGAAATATATATTATATTTGTATACCTAATGAGAGCTGGATCATCATCCCAGGAAACTCTCTTTTTTTTTTTCTCTTCTTTCCTTCTTTCCATCTTTATCTCTCCTCCCTCTCCTTTTCTTTTATTATTTCCTAAAATATTCCTGTGGATACTTAGTCTAATAACTTGATTTATTTCTCTAATCTTACATCTAGAATCCCAACTAGTGTATAGTAAATATGGTTGTAAGATATCTCTACAATTACTTTATTTTATTAACTTATTTATTTATCTTTTTTATCATACTGCAAAGATCTTCTGACGACTGATATGTATCCATGTATTGTATCATTTTATTTCTTCTTCTGTGAAAACTCAATAAATATATTTAACAAGAAATTGGTCAGTGGGAGTTGCATTTGTTTGGCCTAACTCAGTTAGGCCTGTGATATTGGCTTGGGAGGTGTTGTGTGCATGTGTTTGGGTATTCAAAATTTGGATAGCTTGTAAAGCTGTGGCGCCCAGATATTTGGGTTGTGATAGTGATCTTTCACTCTGTTGTGCTGTGTGACCCTGTTTGTGGGGGTAAGGTAGTAAATTAGTATCTTGATTGGGGGGACGTTTTTTAGAGGAAGGTGTATATGAGCCCCCACGTAATCCCGTTTGCGTGCTCCTGGGTTATTGTGAGTGTTAGTAGTGTTACTTTTACATTGTCTGGGAAAAAAGGAAGAGGACCTAAAAGATGAATCTGATTCAGTATCATCGTCAGTTGCCCTATCGTTGGTATTCGTTTTTGTCATGCGACGATTGTTTCTAGATCCTTTCGTTTGGGCCAAGTTGTGCCAATGATATGCAAAGCCTTCCGAGAAGGCCAGCCTATCCTTAGACAACTTGTTTTGTTTTTTGTAAATAATATCCCTGGTGATCCTAGTTACATAGTCTTTAATTTCTTGAACTCGTTTGGAGAATAACACATGATCCTTAATGTTCTCATTGGTAGTTTGCAATAGGAGAATCTCCTGATCCATTCAATTTGATAGTGAGAAATCAAGAGTTTCATAAGTTCCGAGCTACATTGGATTAGTATATTCTCCCATGCGAGTTTAAATTCTGGAGATGTTATTTGAAATGATGGATACATCTGTATCCTTAAACCAAGGGGGTTAATATTTTCCCGTACATATTTTTGTAAGAACTCTATGTGCCAATACAAGTTAGATTTCTTTTTAAGGGAACGTTTTAATTTGGCCATATATTGATTTATGAATATTTCCTGTTCAGTGTCTGTGTTACAGTTAGTTTGGATCTCCTTCATGTAACCCAGCCAACCCGAGCCAACAAATTTCATATTGAGAGGGGAAAGAGAGCAAAGAGAAAGAAGAAACGTTTTGGAAGAAAATCCTGTGATATTGAATAGTATATCGTATTAGCCGAGAAATAGAAAAGGTTCAGATTAACTCAGAAACCACTAAAACATTTTTTGCCCAGGTGCTTCCACCCATAATATGAATTAAATCGATAGAGTATCAACACATAGTGGTGATGTGGATACGTATAAGGTACCAGGTGCCACGTCCTAAAATCATTGTATTCATAGAAATAGGTTTGGGCTCTGGACTTTTTGTGCACAATAATCACTATAATAGTGATTATTTATGGCTCGCACCTTCTTACGAGAGCAGGATCACTACAGTTGGGATTATTGTGAGTTTATTTTGGAATTACTGAAATTTGTGCTTACCTACAACTACTTTTGTTTCAAAGGTTCCCACTTCCTCCAGGTACAAGGCGTGGCTATGGGCACTTGTTGCGCACCAGCCTACGCCAACTTGTACCTGGGGGGTTGGAACGGAGCATTTTTTCAGATGACTCATTGACTTTCTTTACTGACCATGCCCTTATTTGGCGGCGTTATATTGATGACATATTTCTGGTATGGACAGGTACTCAGGATCTACCTGACAGATTCATTCAAACCATCAATCAAAATAGTTTTAACCTCAAATTCATGGTCTCCAGTAACCCCCAACGGATAACCTTTTTAGACTTAACTATCTTCAAAGATGACGAGAACTGCTTAGCCTCCACCCTCTACAGGAAGAAAACAGCAGGGAACACCCTGCTACACGCAAATAGTGGCCATCCTAGGTCACTCATTAAAAGTATTCTATACACACAATACTTAAGATTGCATCGCAACTGCACTCATCTAGAGGAATTTAAATCCAAAGCTGATGCGCTTCGTGTCAGGCTCTTGGCGAGGGGTTATACAAAAACGTTACTACGTAGCGCCTACAATAAAGCTATATGTCAATCGCAAAGCTCTTTATTATATAAAAAGAAATCAATCACTACTAATTCCTCGGTGAGATTCATCATGAGATTCTCGCAACAACATGAACAACTTCGTGGTATTTTGAGCAATCATTGGCCGATCCTTCAAGAGGATCCTATCCTCAAAAAATATATCTGTCCCTCTCCACAAATCACTTTTAGACGGGCTAGATCCCTAGGTGATAAGCTAACCTCCAGTCACTATTCCACGACCCTTAAATCTAAGCAACTTAAACATGGTACCTCACAATGCGGTAAATGCTCATTCTGCCCATGGATGAAAATAGGCACAACATTCATACTCCCGAATGGCGAAACCTTTACCCCAAAATTTCATGCGAATTGCGACACTGAAGGAGTAGTGTATCTTATGTTATGCCAGTGCGGCGCCTTTTATGTAGGCAAAACTATTAGACACTTACGATGCAGAATAAAAGATCATGTCTACTACTCAGCGGAGGGCAAGATGGTTACGGCAGTCAGTAGGCATCTAGATCTATATCACAAGTTTGATGTATCTCAGATATCATTTATTGTATTAGCAGTGGTCTCAAAAGATCCCAGAGGTGGAGACTGGGATAAATACATTTGTAAAAAAGAAACCATGTGGATAGAACGCCTTGGTGCCATACACCCACCTGGCATCAATGAGGCCCACACATATAAGCCTTTTTTATAGTATCTTACTTTTTCTCTCAAGTTCCCCACTGTAAGCCTCTCTCTATTCCCCTTCCTTTTTGTGGCTGCCTAATTCTTCTTATATCATATAAGGTAATATGGCTTTAATTCAGGGCAACTTTGAGATGTCTTGTTGACTGTCACTCAGGTATTGTTTATCGTTTTTGTTTTTATCTGTTTTGCTGAAAAAATCCTGATTATTGATACCGTAAAATAGCCGTTTTCAATATGATTACCATGTTATACTTGTCTATCAATTTCTGTATACATGTACTTTTATTGCGACCCTGGTATTATTGCTGTTCTGGTAACTCATGACAGGTGTACCCTGCACTGCCTTTGGTTTATTTTCATCACTATGCGGCCGCTCAGCGCCACGCCCCCTTTCTAGGGCGGTAGGCGCATTATGGTACTACTGGGTCACCCGGTATACCTGATGCTGCAGCCGTTCTTTCCCTGTCTCACGCGTCAAGTGGTCTCCTTGCCGACGCTGTGAGCTGGGACATGCGTGGTATGCACCCAGCGGCCGGCTTGGATGACGTCACATCGGCTTCTCCGATTGGTGACTACAAGCGGGGCATGTGTACAAGAGACGCCACTCAGCGTCCCTCTACCCATGCTCTACACCGCAGTCGCTCTCTACCTGAGCGGCTGTGTGGATGCCATTCCTGGCCACGCTCTGTTTGTTTACTTTGAATCGCTAACAGGTATGTGCCTGCACAGAAGATGGTACATTTCTACACCTCAGTCAGTGTTTATACTTGAGTGTGATATTTTGACACTTTTCATCTGGCCACTACCAATTCCTTTTGCTTTCTTTTTTTTCTTTACTAGGAGGTATTTTCTTTGTGAACATTATAGCTAACCTATACCATGGCACCTTTACTAAATAATGGTTATATGTTCTGGCTGTCTGCACTACAATAGGTCTGGTATTACAGCCAAATGATCTGGATACTGAATCATCCTCTGACACCATACACAAATGATGCTGACCGGATGCTTGACATATAAAGACCAACTTATATGGATGATTGGCGTACCACACTCTTTTCCCCGCTTTTTGCAGGTGTAGCTGTCCTTTTCGGCAACATGTCTTGCTGGATTACTCCAGCAATAGACTGTTGAATCTAAATACGCATAGTGAATACCGTATTTATCGGCGTATAACACGCGCCGGCGTATAACACGCACCCCAAGTTTAGGAGGGAATTTTAAGGAAAAAAACTTTTAGGAGGAAAGTTTAAGGAAAAAAACTTACATTTAAATGCTTATCAATGCAGCCTCATCAGTGTCCATCTGCAGCCTTGTCAGTGTCCATCTGTAGTGTTGTCCCTGATTGTAGCCTTGTCCCCCATTGCAGCCTTGTCCCCCATTGCAGCATTGTCCCCATTGCAGCATTGTCCCCAATTACAGCCTTGTCCCCCATTGCAGCCTTGTCCCCATTGCAGCCTTGTCCCCGATTGCAGCCTTGTCCCCCATTGCAGCCTTGTCCCCATTGCAGCCTTGTTAGTGTCCATCTGTAGTCTGTGCATCTTTGAAAATGGCGCCGCCATTCTCGGCCGCTTTCGGCCATTCTCGGCGGCTCTCGGCCGCTTTCGGGCATTCTCGGCGGCTCTCGGCCGCTCTCGGACACACTCGGCTTTCGGCAGCTCCCGCGGGACTGCGAGAGGCGCCGAGAATGGCCGAAAGCGCCCGAAAGCCGTCGAGAATGGCCGAGAGCCGCCGAGAATTGCCGAAAGCGGCCGAGAGCCACCAAGAATGGCCGAAGGTGGGCGAGAGCCGCTGAGAATGGCCGAAAGCAGGCAAGAACGGCGGTGCCATTTTCAAAGCCGCCGAGAAAAGCTAAAAGCCGCTGAGAGTGGCCGAAAAGCTTACAATCGGCGGGGGATCGACGTCTAACATGCACCCACGATTTTCCCCTGATTTTCAGGGGAAAAAAGTGCGTGTTATAAGCCGATAAATACGGTATTTTCTTATCAATACTCGTCGTTTATATATTTTTTCACTTCATTAATATGATAATGGTAAGTGTAATTGATTTCTACATTAATTATTTCTTACTGGTACTTAATTGGCCTGATATCCAGTTGGGTATCTAGATTGAATATCTATATTTATATTTAAAATCTATATTTAATACTTATATTTTTCTCATAATGTTTTAGTTATGAACTACTTACCAGTTGTCAAAACAATTCATTAGCACCATCTAATAGGGAGACGTCACTAACACTGTCACTGTCATATATTTTCATCTGAATGACATGTGCACTGCAATTTTCATCTGAATGACATGTACACTACAACTCAGTATGTCATCATAGGACCTTTACAATTGGTCTATCATGCATATAAAAATAAAACATTTTTTCTTAAAAAATATAAATTAAATCAATATAAAAAGATTTTTTATTGACTGGCAGTGCATATGCCATTTGATATCTGACGGGGCATATGCATATATACACACATTAGAATATGATTTTTTATATCAGCTCAATAATTCCCTACTGACTACTGATCAATAGTGTAAAACATTATCAATCTGCCCTACTAAGGCCAGTCTTGAACAGTAGGTCTTATATCCTTATCTCACCCCACTCTTTTACACCCACTTCCCTGCCCCTCCCCCCTCTCTTTTTTATTGCTTTCGCTTGATTTTTCCCATTTTTCTTCTCACTCATTCCATTCCCCTCCCCATTTCTCCTCCCCCTCTCCCCCCCCTCCTCTCCTTCTTCCCCTTCCCCCCCCCCCCCTCTATTTTCTCTTTCTTCTTTATCTACTCAATTAAATGCCATCACACAAGCAGTCACATTTATCCATTGATTCAAGTATAATTATTATCACTTACTTCCATTATCATCATGTTACATACGTCCCCATAGTGTATGAATACTACCTAGGCCTTGCTGGATTGGCACCTTCTTACGTGTTCCTATTTCAGTGATATCAAATTCGCAATACTTGTTACTGTTGCTTACTGTCATTTTAGCTAGCTTATTTGAGTTATATTTATTGGATGCTTTGTATATTTCAGTAATCTGTTCTATGCTCCTGAAGAAGCGCCTTGGCGTGCAACATGTTGAGCAAGCCCTAGACATCGATTATTATCAACTGCATAGCTCTGTTATATCTACACAATAACTTCATGGTGGAAGGATTGGTATTCCATTTTCATATAACTTATTTTTATAATATAGAGCTAAGTAAAATTAAATTTTTAATATATTATAGTGATTATTGTGCCCAAAAAGTCCAAAGCCCAAACCTATTTCTATGAATACAATGATTTTAGGACGTGGCACCTGGTACCTTATATGTATCCACATCACCACTATGTGTTGATACTCTATCGATTTAATGTTATTATCATAGCATTCAACATTTCTTGTGGGAAGGAGGGCGAGGAGGCAGCATCATTGAATAAGTGGGTGAGTGGGTGCTCACTCAGAATAGGTTTACATTGTTTGTAATATTCCCCTACAAAGTCATTTGGGCCAGGATATTTATTGTTTGGGAGGGCATCAAATGCATTGTACGTTTCTAAGACCGTGAAAGGGACATTAAGGGCTTTTAATTGATCAGAAGTCAAACACAGGAGGTGCACTGAGTCTAAAGGCCCGTACATACAATCAGACTTTTTGACAACAAACATGCAAATTAGCTGTTTTGGAGCAACATCCGACCTTGTGTACGCTCCATCGGACAAACTTTTTATGTTTTCATCAGACTTTTGTTGGCTGTGCGAATGCACAAGCTTTCTGGCAACAAAAGTCCGATGGACAAAGTCTGATCGTGTGTACACAAAACCATCAGACTTTTGTACAAACTACAGTACGTAGCAGCAGCGAGAATGTTTCCAGTGCTGGTTCTCGGCGAAAGGGTACTGTACATCTCGTGCTGGCTGCAATAGGAAAAACACATTTTCCTATTGCAAGGAGCGCAAGAGGGAATTCCCCTCTGGGAGAATACCAGGCCCTTAGGTCTGGTATGGATCTTAAAGGAAACCCCCTACCCCGAAAAACAGCGTGGGGGTCCCCCCCAAGATCCATACCAGATGCTTATCCGAGCACGCAGCCCGGCTGGTCAGGAAAGGGGGTGGGGATGAGCGAGTGGCCCCCTCCTGAACCGTACCAGGCCGCATGCCCTCAACATGGGGGGTGGGTGCTTTGGGGGAGGGGGGCCCCTGCGGCCCCTCCACCCCAAAGCACCTTGTCCCCATGTTGATGAGTCTGCAGGCAGGGGGCTTATCGGAATCCGGGAGCCCTCTTTATTAAGGGGACCCCCAGATCCCGGCCCCCATCCTATGTGAATGAGTATGGGGTACATCGTACCCCTACCCATTCACCTAGGGAAAAAAGTGTCAATAAAAAAACACACTACACAGGTTTTTTAAGTAATTTATTAGGCAGCTCCGGGGGTCTTCTTCCGACTTCAGGGGTCTCCCCGGCCTCTTCTCCCGGTGTCTGGTTCTTCTCCCGCTCTTCTGCCTCTTCTCCCGGTGTCCGGTTCTTGTCCCACTCTTCGGCCTCTTCTCCCGGTGTCCAGTTCTTCTGCCGGGCTCCTCCGCTATCTTCTGCTCTTTTGCCGCTCTCTTGCCAGCAGTGGCCCGGTCTTCTACGTCATCTTCTTCCCTCTTCTCTTCTTCCGATGTTGACACAACGCTCTCTACCGCTGTAATGCTGTGTGAGCGCCTCGCAATGACTTATATAGGCATGGGGAGTGGTCACCGGGTGATGTCATCCGGTGACCCCACCCCCTTATGACATCACAGTCCCAGGGCCCCCCACCTTCACATAAGGTGTGGGGCCAGGATCTGGGGGCCCCCTTATTAAAGGGGACTCCCGGATTCTTATAAGCCCCCCGCCCACAGACCCCGACAACCAACGAGGAAGGATTCTCTTAAAGAGGGTCAGCAAAGAAACACTGATGTTGATACAAAAACCAGCTTTATTAATTACCTAATTATAAACCAAATTGAAATACAAAAAAGTGAAAAATCAGCAATGGAGACTGACGGTTACCACAAACCAATTAAAATTGGACAACGTTGTCACAGGGGGTGATTTAAAAACATGTGGGAGCCGCGGTTACACATCCACTCATACACATCATACACACCTCTTGTATACTGATAAGGTATAATAAACAATGAAATTAGTCCTGCCCAATTGGAGTATCAATTGTAAGTAACAACTAGCAAAAATGCAGTGTCCAGTATGGTAGGGGCGGATCATATACCAATATCTGGGATGTGGGTGGATGGACGATCTGGCTATGGGTTGGGTGTAATGTTGTTCTACACAGATGGATCGATCTCATGAAGAGTTAGCCTTACACAGATATTGCACAAACACTGTATGCATGACAGCTGTTAAGTAGGTTGCAGATCTAACCATGCCCAGGTTCCAGTAAGGGAAGATATAGATTACGGCGTTACTGCGGATGGTGAGACCCTTCCATTTCATCCAGCACCTTCAACACGTATGTCAGTTTTCCTTGCACCTTTCTATTTTTGTCTCCATGGCCATACATTTTGCTGCTTGTGCAGCATAAACCAGTGCGGCCATACTATACCACACACTAAATATGATAGGCTTTTCTATGTGAATGCGTTAATACAGACCGGATCGCACAGGCTATACAACGTCCGTTATTATCAGAGACCTGCTTCAAGTGAATTGCCTGCTGTTGCCTGAGCAGTTTCCTTGAACCTCTCTGAGATTACGGCTATCCAATAGTTGCTAGGCAACCATCAAGCTTTACCCCGCTGTTTCGTCTGCTGTGCTTTGATTGTACTCGGTGGGCGGACCTACCTGTCAGCTGCACGCTATGTCTCGTCCCTAGTACGAGAACGTGCAGTGGGCGTGGCACTATAGTGCGGCTGCTCCCTCCTCTCCCATACACCTCCACCATGTAATTGACATCATGACGCTGCGCTGATTGGACGCACGTCATGCCACACCACGCCCCCCCTGGCTCCTTATATCTTAGCGATGTACTCAAACGGGCTTATCATTACCGCACTTAGCGGTGACCGGCCCAGACGCACTACAGGACTACCCGTGTCTTTTCAGGACCTTACTCTGCACCCCTTGTAAGTACCATCCTGGGATGGCTGTGATCCAGCCATATCACTGTTATTGTCTTCTAATTTAAAACCTTCATGGGTTACTCTTACAACCACATCCCCCGTTTGTTTGTCCACAGACCTAGCCTCTACATGGACTAACTCCTGGGCTCAATCTGCACATGCACACATATGGCAATATTGTTTCTCCCTTTCATGGTGATGCAAACTGTTGTGGCCTGAACTGCGATTATTCCGGTATGAACATAGTCCTTCTATTAACCTCTACCTTTGCCCTCTGACTTCTTGAATTATTTACTTGCCCTTGGTAAGCTTTTACTACATAGCACTTGTTTCTACTTTGCAGATAATATAGCATGTTGTAGTGCCTGCAACTTGGCTTTAGTTTGTGTGGCGAAGCCACGACACGCCCCCTCATGTCTGTGGGTTGGATCAGTGTGGATAGAGTTGGGCCGACCGATGCTCTCAGGTCCTTGTCTCCATCTGTTAGACCTGGGATATTCGACACAGCTACTGCAGCGATCTTGACATAAATGCTCCGTTACTGATATGTATGGGTAGGTTGCATTTTTCTTATCCATGGTCACAATAAACCAAATTATATATATGTGATACCTGCAAATATCATTTATACACGATTGTTTTTTGTACTCATTTTGTTTGTATTTCATTGTATAATAGGTCTATGATCCACGACCTGTCTCTGATGAAGGGACATTATGCCTAAGTCCCGAAACGCGTAAGATTTCGTGGCAAGACCATTGAATAGAGTTTTGAAATTCATACATGCAGTATATCGTTGTATAGTTTTTATAGATTGTATGACACTGCTTTTTGTTACTCTTGTCTCACTGACGCTCTATGTCTTTTATGATACCTTTCTACTTAATAAAATAAATTTCTAATTTTAATTGAGTTGCCGTTAAAGTCCCTCCAACTCTTTGGGGGTAACCTCCTATATTTATTTCGACTTTGGGGATGTTGGCAACAACAAAGATATAGTTGAACAGCACTTTTTCTCCTTCTTCACAAGGATAGTAAAGGGATAAGGCAGAGGTCAGGGTGACTAGCAGACAGGAACAACAGAGTACACGCCAAAGGTTCAGGGTCACAGGCAAACAGGGATAGTCGGGGACACACCAAAAGTTCGGTAAAAGAGACAAACGAAGAATTATCTTCTACTTTCTTATTCAGAACATTATATATCTCATCACCTCTCTATTACAAGATAAGATCCAAAACATATGACCCACTTATTAGTTTAAACCTGTTACTCGTAATTAATTTATACATCAAATACACCCCCCTCATTCACACTCATTCATACTCTATCACCCCCCCACCCAAAAAAAAAAAAAGGGGTGAGGGGAAACGCCCCATTCCTCTCTCTATTCAGCTACAATTCACTCTATCTAAGTCCTATATTTCTCTCAGAAGCAGCGAAGAGGTTCTATATTGCTCCCATACATGCCAAGTTGTTATTATCTGTTTTTTTAAACCTTCTTCTATTACCATTCTTTCTTCCAGGGAACGCATCTCGACTATCTCACACTCCCACTCCTCTACGGAGGGTGCTATCCTACTTCTCCCTTTTCTGGCTATAATGGTTTGCGCTGCTGTCAGGAAATGTTTTAAGATACCTTTCTTTATGCTTTTAACTGATCCAGGAATCATAGATAACACTGCCACTTGTATATCTGGTTGTAAATCTATCTCTGTCACAGCCTTATATATTTTAAATACTTTTTGCCAGAATAACAAGACCTCTGGACAAAAGTACCAAATATGTGACATTGTGCCTTTTGCCACGCGACATCTCCAACATACTTCTTCATTATCGGAGTTTATTTTATGCATATCTACTGGGCACCTATACCATCTGGCTAAGATTTTATCATTTCTTTCTTGATGTTTAGTAGAGATCGATAATTTATGTGTAAGAATAATCGATTTTTCCCATTTTGTTCTGGGGATAACCATCCCTAGATACTCCTCCCATTTTTTTTATATACAGTATCTCTTGTTCTTTATTTTCTGAAATCAGATATTTATACACATTAGATAGCGTATGTGCTGATCTTTGTTCTTGTAAAAATATTTTTTCTAATTCTCTCAGTGGTCTATCAAGTGCGGACTCCTTCATTAGGGAGAAGATGTATTGTTGAAGTTGCATCCATTTTTTTTATGCTCAATACCCAGGGCATCTAATGGAAGGAGTTTATTCCCCTCCATCGTCTCAACTACCCTTGTATCATTACACCTCTGCCATTTAAGAAATGTTTTGGACTCTACTGCTAATGGGAATTCTGGATTGCTAAATAGAGGGGTCATTGGACCTCTATATGTAGATCCTATCCCTCGCTTTATCAAATCGTCCCACACTTTCAAAGTTGATACCACTAAAGAGGGCATATCCCCCTCCAGTGGTCTAAATTCCTTCTTAATCCAAGGAAGTGATTTCAGTTTTATGACTGTAATCTCTTCCTCAAGCTTCACCCATTGTTTGCAATCCGCATTGTGGAACCAATCTACTATCTACTATACAAATCATCTGCATATACTGACATTTTATACTCTATCTCCCCCAATTTTATTCCATGTATGTCACTATTTCTTGAATTGCTATCATTAAGTGTTCCATAACCAATGTATACAATAGTGGGGATAACGGACATCCTTGTCAGGTTCCGTTAGTTATAGGGACTACATCAGATATATCACCATTTGCACAAATTCTAGCCATCGGCTTATTATATAAAGCCATTATTTTATCTAAAAGGATCGGGCCTAGACCCCATTGCTTTAATGTCTCTTTGAGAAAGCTCCATCCCACCCTGTCAAACCCCTTTTCGGCATCAATTACCAACAGGCAGGATGGGATGGAGCGTCTCCGGGCGTGTTCTACCAAAGTCAATGTTTTTAAGGTATTGTCTCTCGCTTCTCATCCTTTTATAAAGCCTACTTGATCTAGATGTATATGTGCTGGTATTCTCGGGGTAAGTCTATTGGCGATTATTTTTGAATATAATCTAAGATCAACATTGGTTAAAGAGATTGGTCTATAATTTCCACAGATGGTATGATCTTTCTCTGGTTTGGGTATAAGTGAGATATATGCCTGCATACTTTGCGAGACAAAAGGCTCAAATGTAGATATTGAATTAAATGTCCGTTTAATGATAGGAATTAGAACTTCTTTAAATATTTTATAAAACCTCGGTGTAAAACCGTCGGGGCCTGGACTTTTCCCTGGTACTAATGAGTCAATTAATTTCTGTATTTCGACCTCAGAAAATTCCTGTTCTAACTGTTCTGTTTCTGTTGTTACCAATGTTGGTAGAGCAGTATCTTTTACATACTGATATATATTCTGTTGGAATCTTTCAGGGTCGCTATTTGCTAATTGATTAGGTATATTATATAATCTAGTATAAAAGGTACTGAAATGCCTTCAGAATCCCTTTTGAGTCATAGACCATCTTCCCTGTTTCTCCCTTGATCTTAACGATAGATGATGTACTTATCCGTTGATGTAGTGCCCTTTCTAAGAGTTTCCCTGGTTTATTGCCCTGTTGGAAATATAGAGATCGATTCCGGTCTCTTATCTGTAGTGTTTGTTCATTCAACAAGGTTTGTAGTTCTACTTTCTTTTCCATTATTTCTATTAATATTTCTCGTAATGGGTTATGTTTATGTTGAGCTTCCAATTTAGGTATATCCTTCAAGAGTTGAGCTATTTTATTTCCCTTTGATTTCTTCAATCTGGCCCCATGTTTTATAAATAACCCACGAACTACACATTTCAGTGCTTCCCACTGAATTGGCAGAGACGTGGTGTCATTTATATGATCTTTTGAAAAATTTGTTATTGCCAACCTTATTTCTGCTACACGGGCCTCATCGTACAACAAATTATCATTCAGTTTCCAGTTACCTCTTATACCCTTCCCCCTGGATAGAGCTAAAACCAAAAATATTGGCGCATGATCTGACCAAACAGAACTACCTATCTCAGAGGAAGAGGTCACAGTCACCCCTAACTGGTTTATCAAAAAATAATTCAGTCTATGATATGTATCATGGACTTTTGAGTGAAACGTAAAGTCTCTTTCCTCTGGATGTAGGGCTCTCTATATATCAACTAATTGATGTTTTACCATCATTTCTTTAAATTTTTTTTATCCCTACTCATTTGTGCTACTGAGGGTGGTGTAGTATCTTTATCCTTATTGAGAATGAAGTTAAAATCTCCACCTATTATCGTGATCCCCTCTGCTTTTTCCATAAGATCATTTATCAATTGTGTTCCTATTTTAGGCTGACCTTCATTAGGCAAATATATGTTAATGAAGGTATATTTCTTACCATATATAGACAGTTTGAGTAGTATTGCTCTTCAATATCTATTTCTCCATTTTTCCAACACCTGATATGGTAATGTCTTGTGTATTGCTATGGAGACTCCCTTTGATTTTAAGTACAAGAAGGAATCATGGTACCATGTAGTATAGTATCTATTTTGTAGATTAGGTATGTGATCTGTGCGAAAATGCATCTCCTGAAAAAAATCACACCACTTTTTGTTTATGGAGAGAGTACAAGACCTGCGACCTCTTCGTTGCTGAGTTAAGACCTTTGATATTGTAAGAGCATATTTTTATCGTACCCATAAAAAAAAGAGAAAAAAAAGACCGCCCAAAAGTTTTTTAAAACCCTCACTCAATCCACTCACACCAGTCACACAAACCTAACTACCCCTTACCTACTTGACTCCTTTGAGTCTAACCTTACTACGTAAGTTCCCTAAATTGGGGAATAAAAGGGAGAACCCCCTAGGATAGGACATGCCTGCCCCAGGCTTAAACCTTAATTTGATTTCCATGCTTCATATGAAAAGAAAACCTCACCTAGAAGAGAGTAAGGAAGAGGATCGGGAAAGGGAGGAGGGGGGGTAGAGAAAAAAAGGGGGGGAGGGGCAACTCTTAATATAACCCTAATATCTCCCCGATCCACACAACCCCACCAAATAGAATGAGGAAAGTGTCACTAGTGTACCTTGCCCTCTAGGTCTTCCCCCCACCAACCCCTGTAACACCAAATCATAGGTTTCTACAACTCAATAAATTATATATCCATTTTTCGAACCAATAAGTGACCATATATCTCAACATTTGCTTTATGTCAATTCTAACCTTTAACCTTTTATAACCCTATCCCTTGTGGTTCATTTACACCTCCCCACCCCGAACAAAATTAAAAAAAACAAAAAAAAAAACAAAAAATGTTCTCCCCCCCACCCAAAAAAAAAATAAATAAAAACAAATAACCACCCCCCCTTCCCTCCTCGGTTTACACTACCTCCCTCCCAACCCATTCATGTAAAGTGCCTTCAAGGTGAACAGTGTTAATAAATATATATAACCCTTATACCATTACATATCCATTATACCATAGATAATCTTATTAACTCCCACCCATACACCCACCGTTGAGGTGCTATCAGTGTCCCTTATTATCAATCACATACATGTAAATAAAGTGCATATTGACCAAGTTTATATATCTTCCCAATTCTAGTGTTAATATTAATAACTATGTGGAAGGAAGGAAAAAAAACAGCTATTATCAATCACGTACATGTTAATAAAGTGCATATTGACCATATTTATATAACTTCCCACATCTATTGTTGTTATTAATATATATCATGAAAAAAAAAACCTTCTTTTATTTTCCTCTTTTCTTACTCCCTCCCTCTCCCTCACCATATTAGTGCAAATCAAAAATTCCAATATCAGTGATAGTACTTGTAAACAAACAAAAAAAAAAAATCTTCCTTTCTTTTTTCTTCCCTTCCCCCACACCATTTTAGTGCAAATCAAAAAATTCCAATAACAGTGCTGGTACTCGTGAGGAAAAAAAAAGGAAAACCCCCCCACCCCCCCATCCCCCCATCTCCACAACATCACTCCCCCCTATGATCCTCTATAATGGACTCCAACAAATCCTTGATATGGATATGGCCATGCCGGTAAGTCAATTAAAGGCAGTTGGAGACGGTTCATGAAATCAGGAAGATCCTCAATACTACCAAAGATAATTTTTTGTCCATTTTGATGAACAATGATCTGATAGGGAAAACCCCATCTATAAAGGATTTCTTTCTCCCTTAGCGCATCCAATAATGGTTTCACCACTTTTCTTTTAATCAAAGTGTATCTGGATAAGTCCAAAAATATGAGATGTGCCCCCTCATATTCAAAATCCCGATGCAGCCGTGCAGCTTCCATGATGCTTTCTTTAATCTGAAAAAAATGTATTCCACATATCACGTCTCTCAGTTTTCTTGAATCATACTCTGTCAGACCTTGCATTCTATGTACTCTATCAATCTCCATTTCTGTCGTTTTAGGCTGTTCTAATAAAGAATTGAATACATCTTGAAGTACTCTCTTTAAATTTTCTATTTTAACTGATTCTGGAAGACCTCTAACTCTTATATTATTACGTCTGCTTCTATTCTAAAGGTCATCAGTGATATTTATTATATGCTTTAAGTATCGATCATATTCTAGATTTTTCCCTTCAAGTAGTGATGTTTTTTTATCAATCGCTGCCATTTTAGTATCCATGGCAATGTTTGTATTTCAGCCCTATATGAGGATTCCAATCTTTGTACATATTTGTCCATATCTTCTCTTGTAGGCAAGGTCTTAATATATGCTTGCAAGTCCCAAATGAGGCCTCCCTCTGCACCTTCTAGCCCCATTGTAGGCTGGTGTATATTACCCCCTGGTCTATCATTTGCTCTTGGCTCTATATCTTTAGATGGAGATACAAAATTCAGCTCAGTTATTATAGAGCCTTCCTGTTGATCTTGTGATTGTGAATTCTGAAAAAAAGGCTTTAATATCTGACTTTTGTACAGAAGCAGGTTTATGTGGATTTTTAGTTGTCCCACCTGTTGATCCTCTTTTAGCTTTTTGAGCATGGGTATTTTTGGGAGGCATATTACATTCAGATTAGGGGTAAGGGAGTATAATTTTTCCCTACAGCCTCTCGATTACACTATGCTGCAATATTTTGACCCAGATTGATATTAATATTATTATATACGATTAAATAGTTTCGTTGGCATTTCCTACCATTTAAATAAATCTTCTTTCTACAATCTTATATTTTCTGTCAAAAGGCTGTCAGAAATGCCAAAGTCTTTATACGTTGTTTCAAGTCAATATGGTCAAACAGTTATTAGTAAAAAGTCGCCTTTTACCTTAAGTCAGAGCCCCTTTCTTCTCATTATCTTAGGGTACTCCCTCTATGGATATCGAGAGAAGGAAGCCTGGCTGGTCCCCTCGATGCTCCTTTGTATCCCCCTGGACCTGTGCTTCAGGGTTTACAGGTTACAAGGCAGGCTCCTCACCACCCTTCACGAGGCATAGATCCCTATGGGTGTCTCTCCCTCCACAGCTCTCAACTCACCCGGAGAGTCGGCTTCCCACGTGTGCCTCAGCGGTGCTCCATGGATCCCGGCAGCGTTCGGCACTCGAGTGAGTCTCAGCAGGGTTCGTTGGAGTATAGCAGCGCTCGGTCCCCTTGTATGTCTCGGCAGGGTTCAATGGGATTCGGCTGCGCTCGTTCCCGATCGTGTTATCCCAGTGAGGTTCGGATCCGACCGCTCACTCTCACCAATACCTCAATCTGGTAACACCCATCTTAACAACATGTATACTTTAAAGTGTCTTCAATATTTATCCCAGTGCACTGGGAGACACCAGCAACAATATTATCACCGTTCAACTTCAATCCGGGGCATAGAGAGCAGATGGTTCCTTAGGGAGGCATTTTGCTGGGGAAATCTAATACGGTCTTAGGGAATCATCATTCGGAAGTTGCTACAGCTGATCTCCTGGGCCAGGGGAGCGAACTCACAGCACGTCCATCCCAGTCAGCTCCTCCTCCCCTACCTTCCTGTGATGCCAAATTTCGATTTTCAAATGAAACCTCCAAAGTATATGGTTTGAAAAGTTTACAGATAATCGGAGTGATCCATGAGAAGGATTCTTGCCGGTAAGGATACTCAGTGATATTGCGAATGGTTTAGCAGAAATGTTGTAGGCTGTACAGTGCTTAGAAGCAATCAAATATAAGATTTGTTCTATATAGGCTGCTAGAACTAAACAAAACAAAAAGAGGGGGCTTGAAGCCCTATAACACTTCCTGTACGAATGGCACTAACAGTGCCAAGGAAGAGAACAAAGTAACTGAGGGGCAGGGGTGTACCTAGAACATTTGGCACCCAGGGCGAATGCTATATCTGGCACCCCCCTAACTTTAAAATGTAAAAACATCTACAAAAATTTGTATTGTTTTCAAGAATTTTTTTTGCACAAATTTCAGAGCCCCCTCACAGTACCCCTTGAAGTCTGCCCCCCCCCCCCCTAATCCCAGTGCCCCCTTTTACTCTCCGCCTCACCTGCACAGTTCTACCTTCGGCATAAACAGATAGCTAATACTATTAGCAATGTGTTTAAGTAAGAGATTGCAGACATACTACAGGAGATGGTTAGAGACTAAGGACATGGTACAAGAGATGGACAGAGACTGCAGACATGTTACAAGAGATGGTCAGAGACTGCAGACATGATACGAGAGATAGTCAGAGACTGCAGACATGATACAAGAGATAGTCAGAGACTTGCAGACATGATTAAAGAGATGGTCAGAGACTGCGGACATGATACAGGAGATGGTCAGAAACTGTTAAGAGCTGGTCAGAGATTGACATTCCAGGCTGCCTCTCACAAAAGATCACTCTAATCTTACGCTGGATTATTAGGTTTAAATTCACAGGGAAGAGAACACCTGTAGATCAATTCGGATTTAGAAGGTTTTTTTTGTGTACATATACATGTGTAATTTCCTGCCCCCAACCCAGTCTGTGTCACAGATGTTGGTTTTCAAGGTCAGTGTGACAGGACCCAGGGCAAAGCTGCTGAACACTCTGCTGTATCATTCGTGGCATATCCAGTACAAGCTCCAGTGTGTAGGAAGATCAGTTAGCCCAATGATAGACCAGCCCGCGCTGTGACTCCTGAGTTCCGCCGCTCCATGATGTCACCACGTGCCCCACCACCCTATCAAGCCTGCCCCACTCCTGAGTCCTGCCTGATGAGCCTGCCCGAGCCCAGCCTACAGTTCCAAAGTTGCTGACATATTTTCTAAGGGCTGCCGCTGCTCCACCTGCAGATACCAGACCGGGAACTTGTATCAGCCCGGTAACCCTGGCCCACCAGGCAAGTGCGGGTATGGCCAGCTTGGGCCTGCCTGACACCCTTAAGTGGCGCCAGCTTGACCAGTGGCGTTACTAGGGTTGGTGTAACCTGGTGCGATAAAACAGGGTGCTTTCGGGTCAGCAGCCCAGCTGACCGCCCAGTGTTGGAGCTCATTGGCAAACATTGCCAATAAGGCCTGCAGGCAGTAATAGGGCTAGAGGAATAGCAGGTTAGGTAGTTACTAATGTCTTAGTCCCTAGGAGCAGTAATGGATAATGGCCGACAGGCACTCTTACCAGACCCAGTGAAACTGCAGCAGTGATCCTTCCAGCTGGACGTTCGCTCACTCTGGGTTACCTGGGGTGACTGTGATAAGTAGTGTAGCATGTCTGTACCCTGGCAGTGGCTCAGTCTTTCTCTCTCTGCTGGTGCTGGGCATCACTGTGGCTCTCTTTCTCTGGTGGTGCTGAGCAACATTGCTCTCTTTCTGGTGGTACTGGGTAGCAGCATGGCGCTCTCCGGTGGCACTGAGTAGCAGTGTGGCTCTCTCTCTGGTGGCATTAGGTAGCAGTGTGGCTCTCTCTGGTGGTGCTGGGTAGCAGCGTGGCTCTTTCTGGTAGCACTGGGTGGCAGTGTGGCTCTTTCTGGTGGTGCTGGGTAGCAGCGTGGCACTCTCTGGTAGCACTGGGTGGCAGTGTGGCTCTCTCTCTGGTGGTGCTGAGTAGCAGTGTGGCTCACTCTGGTGGCACTGGGTAGCAGAGTGTCTCTCTCTCTTTGGTGTTGCTGGGTAGCAGCATGGCTTTCTCTGGTGGTGCTGTGCAGCAGCGTGACTCTCTCTGGTGGCACTGGGCAGCAGCATGGCTTTTCTGGTGGCACTTTGTAGCTGTGTGTCTCTCTTTGGTGGTGCTGGGCAGCAGTATGGCTCTTTCTGGTGGTGCTGGGTAGCAGCATGGCTCTCTCTCTGGTGGTGGTGAGTAGCAGCATGGCTTTCTCTGGTGGTGCTGTGCAGCAGCGTGGCTCTCTCTCTGGTGGTGATGGGTAGCAGTGTGACTCTCTCTGGTGGCACTGGGCAGCAGCATGGCTTTTCTGGTGGCACTTTGTAGCTGTGTGTCTCTCTCTAGTGGTGCTGGGCAGCAGCATGGCTCTTTCTGGTGGTGCTGGGTAGCAGAGTGTCTCTCTCTGGTGGCACTGGGTAGCAGCGTGGCTCTCTCTCTGGTGGCACTGGGAAGCAGCGTGGCTCTCTCTCTGGTGGTGCTGGGTAGCAGCATGGCTCTATCTCTGGTGGCGGTGAGTAGCAGCATGGCTCTCTCTGGTGGTGTTGGGCAGCAGCGTGGCTCTCTCTCTGGTGGTGATGGGTAGCAGCGTGACTCTCTCTGGTGGCACTGGGCAGCAGCAT